>OU974041.1:9090000-10340000 GCA_918843915.1 Notodonta ziczac
ATCGAATACAGTATGTCGCCATGTTGGCTGATCCTCAACAGTTTATTAGGCACGGTAATGGTATGCACGTACGAGTGTTTGCCGTTATAAAAGTACGTGTCAGGCCGCCATATCCTCTCCAGCATCTTGATGGAGAGAGATAGCGACCGAATGGGACCCAGGAATGACAGGCGCGTGTCCCGCCAGTACTGCCTGAAGTAGCAGTCCATCGAGTAATCCTGGATTGAAAATAAAGGAACAATAAAAAGCCTTGATCGATTTGCAGTGAGTATCGTAAACACACCGGGATCGGCGGCCCGACGGCACAAACCCTGTGCGATTATATTTAAAACTACTCACCTGGTTCGAGTGTGGTTTACGTCTTTAGATCATAGGGTCACTTACAGTCTAACTAAGATGTATATCTAGTCTAGATTGGGGAAGGGGCCCCTATAGAGGTTTTCAAATAGGTTCGCGTTCAAGATTTACTGTATCCTGGTCCAGTGACCCCAACGTCCTCCATCCACCGCGTGGCAGCCTCCAGTAGGTATAGTACTACTACCGCGTGTGACGTGTCACCACTCCACCTTAACTATGTCTTATTCGAGCCAAAAACGATTATCCGCAATGCACTCGCGAGCTACGCGCATCAAAGCCCATGAAACGTTCCATATTAACACTAATAAGCGCGGGCGCAGTAACCAAAATTACTCGAGAAAAATGCACGATGTAGGACCGGACACCGTTCAACTGAATTTTAATTAAATCTACCTCTGACATACAATTGTTAGCCGTTTATTTTGTACTAGCTGTGCCCACGGACTTCGTCCGCGTAGTTTTTAAAGTAACAAAAATTTCGGGATTATCGGGATAAAAAGTATCCTATATGTTAATCCCAGTTATAAACTATCGGTGTTCCAAATTTCATCCAAATCCGTTCAGTAGTTTTTGCGTGAAGGAGTAACAAACATACATACATACATACATACATACATCCACACTCACAAACTTTCACATTTATAATATTAGTAGGAAGTAGGATTCCGAACAGTGCTTTCATGTAATTGAAAGATAACTCTATTTTAACTATTACTAAAATAATGACAAATAATTATTTTTATAATTCTTAGTATTCAATTTTGTCCTTAATATTTTGTTATTATAGAAAGATTTATGTAATGCCTATCGTATTCATAAATCATTTGCTGCAAGAACCTAGATACAAAAGGTTTCTTAAAAAATATTAACATGAATTATAGTTATAATAACTCTAAATTGAAAATTTAAAAACCCCCGATGCGACGACCTTTTCATCAAACGTATACAATAATCTGTGTAAAAGTATGAGACATTATTTTGTTATGACATTATAATAATTGACATTAGAATAGACAACGAATGTTAATATTGATGTCACGGAGGTTTAATTCCTACTATAAAATATTATCAATTATGATTTAATTTCATGTAATAACTCGGGTTGAGGTGGACGGGAGCAGCCCAGGGGAAGAATTTTCAATAAAGCTAAAATTATTTTAAATTAGATTAGTTTTTTTATATTTTTTCTCAATGGCGGAGCAGCGCCCTCTAGAATTATAATAACGTAATATTCTATGACCATTAACAAAACAAACAAAATTTAACGCATGCGCGTATCCATCATTTGACACGTGACTTATGGAACGTCTTTAGTTCATACAAAAATCTCATATAAAAATTGATAAAATATACTTTTTTTCAGAATCAGGGAAACTTTTCATATGTATAATATTGTAAAAAGCCAGTTCAGACTATTACGATCATTTAAAAATATAATAAATCTAAATCCAATAATCTCAAATTTTGATTGGATTCGAGCCGTGGAAGTTGGTTTTGGCCGTGAATGTGGCTTTTTAACCTACAAAAGAGCTGATGATCTTCAAACGGCTGAACCGATTTTCATGAAACATAGCTAAGAACACTCTCGATCAGAATAGCTATCTAACAAAAGAAACACAATTGAAATCGGTTCATCAGCTTGGGCGCTACGTTGCCACAGACAGACACACAGATACACAGATACACAGATACACAGATACACAGACACACAGACACACAGATACACATGTTAAACTTATAACACCCCTCGTTTTTCGTCGGGGGTTAAAAATAATTTCTTGTCATTATGTTTTGTATTTTTCTATCTCGATATACTATGTAAGTAAGTACTCATGCTTACCATGTCAAGTTCTGATACAGGTCCCATGCTTCTAATCAGAATATTCGTCTGCACTACAGTGGGATAACCTGAAAACCGTAATAACTTTAACACCACTATTTCGGTGAGGAAATACCTACTTAGTTATCCAATTAATTAAATACCTTTGCCATGCGACGGGAGCTGTGAATTCTCGTAATTCTTCAACAAGTTTTCCAAAACAGAAGTAATGTTCTTAGAGACAGCGTCATTAATGCTTCTCTTGCTGTGCTGTTTCAACATGTACGGAACGACGTCATCGTACGTCGTATTCAAGTAATTTGAGAGGAGTATCTCGTCAGAGGTGTCCCAGTAGTGATGTTTGTCGTGCGACAGATTCTTGCCGCTCGCTGCGAGAACGTTGGGAGTGTGTGGCGGAGCGGCGTCGCGCGTCTCCACCGCTGTCAGCGTTATTGGAAACGTTCCATTTTTAGTCGTCAAGTAGATTGCTCCTTTCGCGTCAACTTGGAGGATGCTGCACAGAGATGTATTGTGATTTATTGCACTTAGAACTATAATAGAATACCTACCTATTCTGTGTTCTTTATAAAATAAGACCTTATAATAAACTCAGTTTGACCTATCAAACTGCCATTCAAAGGGGGTCGCTGTTTAACACATTGGTGCTTATTCTGTTGGTATAGGTACACCAGGGATGGCAAGTAACAAAGTTTGCACTTAGTGACTGTCTTAATTCTTTGACGGCACGTCTAGGGTCTCATTGAACAATTCTTTAGAAAAAAATGGCACATTGATATAAAAAGGTTCCTCATCCCTGGTATACACTCTTCATTGAATACATTGCCGTCGTTCTTTGTCGTCGATAATCGTAATTTGAACGGTGTTAGGGCCAAGTTGTAGGCTACAGCTCATATACGCGCTGGTTCGACAGGGGTAGTACCACCTTCTCACATAAGATCGGGGCGTAAAGTAACTATTATAGGTGCATTTCGTACGACGAGTGAGAGAGCCCACGCCAGCCCCCCTCGTTTCCCTTCCCTCTGTCTCTCCCCTTCGCCGGGTCGTAGATCAGCAGATCTAGTACCACTAGTACCAGCGTCAGTATAACTAGTTATATTCGGCAATAAAAAAACCTGTGATAGGTATCTACTATTTAAATATGAAATACAATACTAGTAGTCCACAACTTTACAGATAGGTACTCAGATACTTAGATTTAACCCCGTTTTAATAGCGACAGTTTTCTGAAGTTTCTACTGTAATTGCTTGAATATTAAGCAACGTGGGGTCGCGTCAAGAGACTCCGGGACTTCGCCATTTATTCCGCAATAGGTATTTTATAAGAACGATATCTTGGCATCGGGCCCGCTTCGCTATTTTTTGTTTCGGCTTATGTTAAAAAGGGTTCCCTAACAAGAATATGATTCTGAACTTACCTATCTACCTCTATATTTTATTGATTTTAGTAGATCATCATAACATAACATAGAGGTCAATTGAATCTACAACAATGTATTTAAAGTAGTATTATCGAAATGCTAACACTGAATATGGGTCTAAGTTATTTATGTTCGTGAGAGGTAGGTAAGTACATCATTTCCTTTGGTTGCATCACACCTATACTAAAGTTATACCTACCTACTGAATACTGATATGACGAAATCGAACATCCGTCAGGGTCATTTCCAAAGAAAGACGCTTCATTACCCATCGCTACCAGCTTCCGAGCTTTCGACGGATGTTTCTGTCAGATGGAAATATCTTTCCAATATTGAGAATTTCATGTTTAGGCCAATCAATACTTATGTGTCGCGCTGACCTAGTCGACTTGTATATGCGCCTAATTGCAGCCTGACATGCAATGATTGCGCCAGCTGCCTTCCCAACAACTGATTTGATTGCTAGATTGCTAGTCCTCACTTGAATTTGTTCATTGTAGGTAGACTATAGATAGTAAATATAGTTCTCAGCCGCAACCAATTCATGGTTATTATCCTTGCTTTAACATTTTAGAGTAGTCACCTACCCTCCAAATAATGTCTGCTATTTTATCAAGATTCTAACTCCTTTATTCGTTCTATTTTAAAATATGTTTTCTAGTCGTGTAGTTTTATAAAAGCCGTCAAGAAACTGGACAGACACAAGTACTTCTGTACTACAAAATAATGGAAGATAAGTTTATAAAATTTACTGCAGGTGTTTACAGGCATATTTATACTTACCCCTTACAGAGAATCCTAAAGGATCTAGGTTTTTAGGCTGCTCTGAGGTAACACCTACTGTAACACACTCATGACTACCCACTTCATAAGGAGGTGTAACTTATTTAAAAAGCCATTTATTCAAATCGCCTCGTTACCTATTCAAACATCTCGAGATATTGGAGTCCCCAATCTTTAGATCACACAACTTTACAGATGTAATGCTTTCGAATCCTTATCAGTTTGATGGATGGGAGAAGTTATGGAGTCAAAGAATTATGAGTCCTCAGATTACATATTGGTATGCTTATACCTTTTAATGTTTTTATCCGCGATTCATGATGCCAAACTCGTTTGGAAACAGAAAGTTAATGAGTGGAAAGTATTAAGGGAAAAGTTTTATGACGAAAAGAAGATTATGGAGGTTGGGATTTAGTTGACTAGCCGAATAATCGGATATAATATGCTATCGATGATTCTTAAGGAAAGATACCGTCGAAGTGTGTACTGATTGCAGCGCCCTATCCTACCCGTTCTGGGAATACCTACAGTCGAATTAGGTCCCAAATTAAGCGACGCTTGTACTATGGGTACCGTACAATGGACTGGGGGCGATCCCAGTGACACTCAGACCAAAAAACCATCTCCGAAATTCGCCCCGGGGGGAATCGAGCCCGCAACCACCAAGTGCAGTGAGCCGAGCGGCCTACGCTCAAACCACTGCGCCAAGCGATCGTCTAATCTACTTTGTGTAATTACCCACTTCACAAAAGGGTTTTCAACTTTCTTTGCTCGCTTAAACTGCCAGGTTCCAACTGACGGTCCCTGAATGCGCCTCAGCTAAGCAACGACTAGAACAGAATAGGTAAAACCAACTTACCGGCTACTGGTACCGCCTGCGAGTGGCGTTTATGAAAATTAGTTCGGTGATAACGTGTTTGGGTAACTAGCACTTTGACATAATGCTTTGTCTGTTTTAGCTCCCCATTATGACTCGTGGAATGTGGAGAGATTGAAGCTGGCTATTTTATGTTGAAGTAAACGTACGCGAATCTAGACAATGATTTATTGTGTTTATTTAACTGTGTTGTTCTATTTGACGCACATTTATCAATACTGCCGGTTATAATTTCCTTAAACCTCATTAGTTTCAAGACAATTATCGTTATCTGTTATCTTGGGTGTTATGGTGCCGTTAGATAACTAGTTTAGGTACCCTACGGTGACGCTAGGTATATAAATATTACTGAACGAGGTCCCAAAATTCACTAACTCGTTGAATACATTTATCAGTTTAGTTCGCTCGGTGTCGGTAACTCAAAGGAGGGCGCATCAAAGGGAGCGTCTTATCAATGAGAAGGGCTCGATACCAAGGGCGATTGATTGAAGAAATGGAGAATTTATGTGCCATAACGTTATACAAGCTAGTACCTACTTGAATGGTTAACATTATTATTAGATCATTTTACTGTGTAACCATGTGCCGTCAATATAGCTACCTACATTATATCCTAGACAATAATATTTATTTCCATAAATTACGAGGCTATAAGTCATTGGATTTTTCCTGTAATAAAATGTATTTTCTACTTACTAAGATAAGAATTAACTGAAAGAAAATATGGGAGTATCCACGCACGAATAGCTCACGTATAGTAAATAATGTGTTTTATTTATTAGGCACAAAATAAAAATTTTAACTTAAAAGTATGCTTGAGACAACATCATTTCCATAATTTTAATGTGTTTTCAACGGCTCGGATGATCCCATTATTATATTCTACCAGCTTATAAATACTCATAAATATGAATACAAAGGATTTGAAAGTCGAAAATGAAAACGTAGCCTTTGGACCCGCACGCAGCCCTTCGTAATAGCGAGTTAGTGGGACAGCGATGGAGCCCCGCACCAACAAATAGAGAAATACGGTAAAAACCTCTTATTAGATACCTCGGCACTCTGGCACTCCGGCCGAAAACATTGAACTTTTATCTTAAAACTGAGTTCTTACTTTTTCTTACCAGTTGATAGTGGCCATTATCGTGTGAATATGTTTGACTATGAAGACGTTTTTGGAGACATAATTGTGTTGATCGTATCGCTTTGATAACTAAGATAATACCTATAAGGTAAATGTTATCGTCAAAAACTACCGAAGTTGATTGATTTTTCAAAAGACAATACAATCCATTTATTTTAACTGACTTCGGAATGAAAGTTATTTAGGTACACATTTAAATAAATATTAGGAAGGTATTATTTTAATGGATATGATAGACCAATATGTAATCAAATTTAATGAAACGCAAATATAACATTTAAATTCCATTATTTGTATGGCAAAAGGAAATTGAGATTAACCCGTCGACTACGTGTCGATATTTATTTACGGTTCTCATTAATCTGGGCGAAGTGTTGGGGTGATGGAAGCCGGTACGCGTTACCGGACCGCGCGTAATCCGCAATCACATACGAATGATTTATTTTCCTTAACACTTTTCCTATTGTTTGCACATAGTTACTTCTTTGTTTAAATAAATATAAGCATAACATATTATAACACTAACAGACGAATTAAAAAAAGGTTGGGAAGACGCTGTATATTAACAATACCTATTTATTGTGGTAGACTCGTTCGTATCTGTACATAGGTATTTGATAGTAGAGTTTGAAACCAGAATTTATTTCTATACAGACGCATAACGCATGGACAACTGATATTCATAGTGATAACTTGCTTGATTCGTTTATAAAGTAATCAAGTCCCACGACCAAAGTCATAAAAACACAAATATAGTGAAAATAAAAAGGGTTAGTAACAGGACTCTTCGATTAAAAAGCTCCGATACAAATTGTTAAGGCATCAGGTAACGAAGTTGTTCGATATCAAGTGACCTTAATTATTTTTTTCTCTTTGTGTCAACGATAAAAAGCGTGGCCGTGAGGCGTCGGAGGAGTGGAGGGCCCTCGGAGGGACGAGAACTCTTCGCTAGCTACAAAATGTGCCAAATTGTCAACTCAGGCTCCGATCGCTCTTCTGATATTCAGTGCACGATTCGCACTTTGATAGTATCGGTAATAATTGTAATGATTAAAAAAGAAGTGAATTATAGATAGTTTTAGAATAGTTGTTATGTTCTAGCTAAGTCACAATGATAAGAAATGGATTTGAAAATCTAGAACTTATTCGTATATAATGTACCTTAGGAAACAAAAGGGCTACGTAAAGGAAACATTTGAAATTTTGTGAGTAACTGTACATACCTACTTGCAAGCCGAAATCTAAAAACGACGTAAAACAAACATATATGTTGGTATTACGAAGTCACTTCACCGGTTATTTTTCTTTAATTAGGTATACTTATGTAGACGTATCTCATTCTCAGGGGTTGGTTGTCATGGTAAAATAAATTGCCGTTGCCGCCCGCTTATTTTAAAGCTGCTCAAAGATTGTTTCTTCAAAATAAGCTAGGGTTAGGCACGCTCCTCCAAAGTTTTACTGCTTGTGTTACAAAATCCTTATTAAGTGTAAATGACAAGCTCTATTGTCTTCAGAAGTTTGCTTAGTCAGTGGAGGGAGGAGTTTTAATTTTCTTGCGCCAACATTATCACGTAGCCAATTAAAATTCCCGTATACCTAAACCCTGCTCCATTCATTATCTGTTGCACGCGGTATATTTATTACTTTATAATTTGACCCGCATTGAACCCCGACCCGGTAAAAATTAACACTGTCTATTGTGAAAAGGTTAATGTATTATGTAGTCTGTTTACCTACTCTTATGTACTGACATGACCGGTATATACAAAACTGCTATTGCAGTTTTGCAATGACTATAATATTAAAGCAAAAAGTTTGATGGATCAGGTTTTATTTCTTTACTTATGTATTTATTTATTTTGCGTTTCCAAAGCTAAAAAATATTATTTCAGAGCTCTATTTATTTTATGTGCTAATAACTGTATCCGCTATACCAGTCGGTATCCAGAGTCGCCAGCAATTCGTAAAGGAATACCATCACATTACTCAATAAGAATATTATATTGATGACCTGAATATTAGGTCGTTCGGGCGAGAGCATACGAGGATCTGACAATACGAAGATATGACCCGTCAGGACCACAGCGCTCGGCAACGGAGGCGACACACTCTCGAACTGCTCCAGGATATATCCCAATGCCATTATAAAATGCCCAATATACGGAAGGTATGCTATTACAACATCCCACATTTGAGAAATATCCTCATGGATTTCATGACGCCGGTGCCGGTTGGATACTTCGTACAGAGGTCTTCAGCTCTTGATACTGTCCGATGATGGAAAGGATATTTGCAACGACGAAGTAGCGGTTTATTCTGAAGCCACGCTGGTGGTGCTTGAGGTGGAATAAATCTTGGATGGCCGTGCAAGCGTCGGACGCCATGGATAAGAAATGTCCGATCAGAATGAGTAGATTGGCAGCGAAACACGGGTAATCATCGCAATACGTTCTTCCGATGATATAACCGATGACGATTATGCTGTTTCCAATAATTGCGAGATAAACGTCGATGGCGGACTTGAAGAACGTCGACACTGTCGACTGAGAGTTATCTTTTCCATCCCAACATTGTGCAAAAAGTGATTTCGGAATGCAACAGTTCATTTTCTTTTGCGGGACGCAGGTACTGTGTGGTATTTGTTTTGTACCTTTTATCCCATTCCTTATTTGATGAGTGATTGAAACAAGAGCAGCGTCGACGCTTGTCACACTGGTTTCATGGTTTATATCGTTTACATTCAAAGATACGAATAATTTTCTATAATAATCTAATGATTACGTAAGCTCCATTATTTTTATTTTTTTAGCTTTGACCAGAGATAATTTTGACATAATGTTTTATATTTATTATATTCTGTGCTTTGACAGAAGTAGAACGCAGCGTAGCGCAAATATTTCAAAACTAAACAAAGAAGTTTATATCACAAAAGATTAAAGGTAGGACTTGCAAAATAATTCTGCAGATAAAATTGTTTAGAAAGTATCGGAATTTCTGGCGAATAATAACGAAGTTTGTGGGAATTCCTCTCGGCCTCTGCAGTCATTGTTGGTGAATATTATTGGAATATTATACAGTCGCGGAAGGCAGGGGCAGGTAGACCGGCGGACATCGGTATTTGTTTTTAGTGAAGAAAAGGGTAAATTCCTTGGAGAGTGGAGTGTCTCGGCGCGGTATCAGGTATAAAACGCAATGCACACACGTGGGACTGTATTGGAACATAAAATAAATTATGTTTTGAACTGCAGATACATACCAGAGCATATATTGGTTAGTCTTTATGTTTTCTTTATACTCAAGTGCGAATTAATACTTGGGTGTTTAGGTAAAAATCGGGTATACCTATAGGTAATGAAAATGGTATACATTTTTGATCCAATATCGAACGTTTTTTCCAATAAGTAAGTATTTATTACTCCTTAAAGTAAAAGAAAAATGTCTCAAGTAAATTCATCAATTTTACAAACTTGATACTTCTTGATTGGTGGCCATTGATTGGGGGTTGCTACTCGTAGTTGCAGTTTACCCTGTTTCTAGACCTATGGATATAATATTCTAAGAAACTACACTCTACATGAAACTTATCGGAAATATTCGCAGGCCTGTAACTCGGACAATATGATAAACTTCTTCACTAGACATCCTACTAATATTATAAATGTGAAAGTTTGTGAGTGTGGATGTATGTATGTATGTATGTTTGTTACTCCTTCACGCAAAAACTACTGAACGGATTTGGATGAAATTTGGAACACAGATAGTTTATAACCGGGATTAACATATAGGATACTATTTTTATCCCGATAATCCCGAAATTTTTGTTACGTTAAATACTACGCGGACGAAGTCCGTGGGCACAGCTAGTATTATATATGTATATCAGAAACAGTATAATGTCTCTAATTTTTTTGTTCGTACATTTTAAACACTCTTTATAGTGTCACTGAACGAAAATAATTAAAGAAAGTTGAGGCTACCCAGTGCATGAAAAATATGTCTTCAAATATTGAATAATTATGCCCCCTTTGAAAAGTAGGAAGATTTTCTCAGTTTATGCGCTATGAGCTCTTAAAGAAATTGTTTTTTAAGCGAATTAGGAGAACACCGCAGATACCTTCAGTTAAATCAAATTACAAAGGTTGAATTGCAAATGGGCAAAAAATTCTGTGCTCTGTTTTAAAATTAGGTGCTTTATCATCTATTTTTGCTCAGTGTCCATCACAATCTACCTACCTATACGTACTCAATACACTCTAAACAAAAAGGGCTTTCGTTAGAAAGTTGTTATAAATTCATCAGTGCAGCGACAATGTGCTTACTGAAAGAAGCTTAGTTATAAATTTTCAATCATCCAGCTAGATGCGCTGCAACGGCAACGGTGTTTTAATTTACAAAGTTTTTTTGCGATAACATGACTTGTTCAGATACTCTGAAATAAAGAGTAGCGAAGAGTACTTTTGGTGGTTTATAATATTTAATAGCTAAATTCTTGCTTAAATGATAGCGGGATTACGGTCGGTGTTGGGAATCGAACCTGATATCGCCAACGCTAATACCCTTTGGGTAATATCACTTGAATTGATCGATAGTCGATCGATCCATCGATCGATGGCAGAATGAGATGTTAAAATTACCATATAATTGCCTAGACGGTAGGCGAGAATCCAGAAGATTTAATCACTCTTTAATCATTTCTTTTTATTGAAATTGGTACTTACATGTAGGTAACTATATTATTTTGTGCATAGGGACATATTTAAAAGTTATAAAATAATAAAAGTTGGCACCACCTTAAAACCCCATATTAAAATATTTAGTTTTATAAATTTGAAAATTAATAACTTGTTTTCAGTACCTGGACATAAACATAATGTTAAATACACGTTGACAAAAGCCAGTTTGATATTCTTGCACTTAAGAAAAAATATTCTAAGAGGTTATAATCCAAATCACTATTGGCTAAGCTAAAGCCAAGCTAGTATGACATTTGAACAGACCCTTTGTGACCTAAGTAATAAAAGATCAATTTTCGTAACACTGAAATCATATATCTACCATTTGACACGAACGAAATATAGAATGTCGGTAGAACGTTGGAAAATGTATATTTTGCACATAGACTTTTCTTTAACCTCGAACTAATAATGATTGTTGAAACCTTCCAAAGGTTGAAACTAATAAGATGGATGGAGGTTGTTTTTCCATGGCGATAGGTAGGTTCGGTAAGGAAGCCATCGGTCATGTGGATATTTGCAAGTCGTCTGCTGTCACGAGCCTACAGAAACGATGGGTGAATGATCACTTGCGACCTTATTATTTTCTTTTATCCAATTATCTTGTTTGTAAGGATCTAGAAACTGTTTTTGTCGTTAGCGTACCGACTATCATGATTTTGAAATATCATTCCATACTGACAACAAAAATGTAAAAAATAGGACAATGGTAGTGAAAAATCCATCATTTATGTAGGAAGCTATGTGTACAACGTAGGTTTTATAACTTTTAGAATCTTTCAATTTTGAACTAAGAACCCGTCGTTTATCATTATCGCAATAGATGTCGCTAAGACGATTTTGTTCTAGCAAGCGTTGTGTGCATCTGATTTTGATACTTATGACTTATTTATTCATTAAATTCATCCAGTAACCAGCAAACAGTATTTTATTTAACAAGAAGAAGACAAGAAGAAAACGCTCTAACTCCGAAGGACAACACCAAGTGGTGGTTCTACACTATGAATAAATTCGGAGGTAATTATTATAACTATATAAAAGAAAGCTAGATATCCAAAGATTTGTTTATAAGTAATATCATCACCATCCATGTTTTAAACGGCCTGTCCTTCAAAAGTTTCGCAACCCTCAACTCAAAGGAGTGTTTTGTATAAAAATGAAAAATGCATTTCTGTTTACGCAAACCCCGCCATCATAGTTATTTCCTGCTCATAAATAAATGTGGTGCGCCGTTGATACAACCGTCTGAAGAAGAAATTTAAAATGCATTATAATGGCTGAGATATAATGTTTGTTTTAAAAAGATAGGTAATGCTTACCTTATTGTACATCGTGACTTCAAAAGCATGTAATTAGTGTATGTACGTGTACCTAGTAAGTACCTTACAGTCTAATATATCCGGAATACTGCAATGGGGTATCGAAAATGCCTTAATGACAAAGACGGAAAATGAAGAGACCCAAACGCTTATTACATTCTTTGGAACACAACAGTACGTTCAAACAAATACAAAATCAAATATATAATACCCAATAAAAACATCCAAGACGCTACCTGTTCGTGTTTAGGGTCTGATTTCAAAACAATACCTTCCAAATGCTGTGATATCGGTGAAGTGCCAAGGTACATTATGCGCGCGCGGCGAGGTGTTAAGCAGCTCACTCGACTGCAATCCAAGAACCTTAGCTCGTTATACTACCCTTGAATTTATCGCAGGATTAGGTAGGTTTACGTATGTATAAGGATTAATTTGATTCGAATTGCAGCTCGATAAAGCGCAGCATAATTGACTTAGTTTGTCTTTACATTCTTCAGTACGTTAAACATTGAATCAAATTCAAAATAAAAAATCTATGATTACGCATTGATTTTGCACCATTGTGGCTTTCCAAACAGTTTAAGTCGAATGTTCAAGGAAAATTTTATTAATTTTCATTTTAATCAGCCTCGCATTAAGCCCTTTACCAAGTGATAATGAATGCTGAGAGAGCTCATTGACATTGGCGTCATCAGGCGGGTCGATAGTTGGCAGACCTTCAAGACGTCGCCCCTGGGAATCTCTGACTCGCGCCCTTGCGCCGATGACTTAGGTACCTTTGTTGCGAGGACAACGGGTTTATATGACACTAGCTGAGCCCGCGACTTCGTCCGCGTGGAATTTTGATCCTTTTTTAGGGGATGTCTACGTCATAGTAAATTTATGCATGCAAAGTCTCAGCCCGATCGGTTTAAAATTGACAAAGTTTCATACAAACTTGCATCCCCTATTTTATCCCGTTGGGGGTAGAATTAATCAAAATCCTTTCTTAGCGGATGCCTACGTCATAACATCTACCGGCATGCCAAATTTCAGCCCGATCCGTCCAGTGGTTTGGGCTGTGCGTTGATAGATCACTATGTCAGTCAGTCAGTCAGTCAGTCACCATTGAGATATATATATATATATATAGATTGATTCAGTAATTTTGTGATTCGTTCATGACCTATGTGAGTTGCCAAACACTTTGTTCTAGGAACATACTATATAGCAAAGTGAGTTTATTACATTACGAGTATTTCCGTTAGCCCTCACCGTTAGGAGAGGCTCCCGATAATAGTTGAATAGCCAGGATGGGAATCGAATTCGGTACCTCTCAGTTATTAGAGCGGGCCCTCTTACCACTAGATGACTAACTATTGACGAAGGACGTTTATGTATGTAGCATGAAGCAGTACTGAGTACAAACATTGTGAAAGTGCATACGACGTCGAGACACGGTGACTAATTATTCACCATCATAGCTCATACTGAAAAGAGCCATAAAATATCCTTTATTAAGGACGAAAGTACTACGCAATCTTATATATAAATGAAATATACATGAGCTCCTCTTATTTAACATTTATCTACTTTTGAATATGATACAAATACTACTTGCACTTAGGTAAGTGCATTGTTAGCAATGTGGGCTTAGTTTAGGATTTTCGCGCCATGATTTATGAAGATATACCGTACGCATTAACTAATATTATGTATTTTTGTATACTTTATAACGAAGTCTCACAATGTCACGTCGTATCTAATAAAATAATCCAATCAATATCTCCGTAGGTCCACAAACGCCGTAACGAGCTTTATTTTGCGGCCCTTAAAAGTTATGTCTGCTCATCACGTCTCGTCAAGAAAGGATACTCGTAAATCTCAATACTCAACATGTACAGGGTCGAGGACTGAAAGGGTTCCCACACATCGTCAGTTACGATAAGCACGTAGGGGATGCGATATTTTCTGTTCGCACGCTGCTTGAGGACAGATAGACGTGTTATTGAATTTGGATGCAGTGGGACAGAGCTCGCGGCGAGAGTGACGAGGCGCTCATATTTACCTGGTATGATTATATTATATATTTTCAATTTGTCTGTGTTATTTGGAGGGAAAGGGTACTTGATAGTAGCGACAGTAATTCCCGGCATTTTAAATTGTTTTTTCATTACTCATACTCTGAAAGTAGGTCTGAAGTTGCCTGAGGAGCGGCTTGAAAGTAATACTTTTCCGGCCCGGGAGAATCGGTTTCAACTGACAGCTGTCAAATTAAAAAAAAAACTAGTTCCATTTTCACATTTCTATGGAACCATGTTCAAACTTTTACTACAGTCACTCAATTACAGCACGATGTAAAATTGAAATAACATAAAGTTAAGTATTAATTAAAGAATATATATTTTTAAATGACTTAAGTAATTATAATTTAGTTTCAACAATTTCTTTAAAATAACTTAGATTTGGGCAAAATATTTAAAGATGAAAATGAAAAATAATGGCTAAATAATGAATTTGGCCGGCCAACGAAAAAAAAAACAAAATAGGCGGCAATCCGATTTTTTTTTTCGAGTTATAGAGTATTGTTCAAACTTCCTTGTATTATTTCTTTAGCTAATTCCTGTTTTTATTTTTACTTTCCTTGTATTCGTAATGAAAAGCACAGTGTTTACCTCGGGTGAAAGACTTATTTTGTTCCTCGAACTATTAGCGCCCTCGCTACGCTCGGGCGCCAAACCCCGTCTCGGGACTAAATAAGTCACTTTCACCACTCGTGTAACAATGTACTATTAAATTCACACGCACCTATTGGGATATGACGTCTGACGTAGTTCGTATAAAGTTATTTCCCAAGCTATCCCTCCTATTGTGGCTGCGCCGGACGACGGCGGCGCCGGCCACAGTCGAATCAGTATAATGAGTGATGGGTCACATAGGAGGTTAAGCTACCAGAAGATTAACGATTTGCTTAGAATATAATTTGCCATTTTTACAATTACGTTAGTCCAAAGTTCTAGCCGTAACGTATAGACCGCATTTTAACGCCCCTGGTAATACGTTAAATTCCCAGTAACATTTCAATAAGTCTTAATTAAATGGGAGCACTACATTTACTGTTACGTAGACGTACTTCACAAAATGATTCTTGAATTAATAGGTAATACTGTTGTTAGAAGGTACCTATTGAGCACGGGCTAGTGATCGAAGATAAAATTGTATGTAATATCAGTAGGTATTATTCGTGATAGCAATTTCCGCTCAACACGTCTAGGTAATTCATACGATTTCTTCTATTCACAATATTACCTATTGATTGAAGTTATTATCGTCTCATCTCACCAGGTGTATCTTTCGTGAAAGGATTTTGTTAAGGTTTTGATCGTAACGCTTGTACCTAAAAAGTATTCTATACTTATTAAACAATAAGTAGGTAAGGTAGAGTACCTATCCAATACAAACAGAGGCATATATAGTAGTCAGTTCATCCAGTACTAGATAAAAAAATAGATATATCCCGTCTACGTGCCCCAGTCTCCATACGTGAGGATGGTTCTTCAGAAAAGCTCCCGGCATCCCATCCCAGCTCGCGGGCAAAATGCCGGATCCCGGCGAACCAGCTATTACACTAGGCGTCTGTTTTCATGATATGAAGCCCCCTAATCCGTTTACTTGCCGTTTGCGAAGCAATTTAGTAGCGAAGCTCCTTAATCCTCAATTCTGAGGAAACATAATTGCATAATATCTAGAGTCGGAATTACTCTAGCGGAGATAAAAGTTTATTTGATTTTTAGGTGATTTTGAAGAGGCTGCTAAGATGTTTAGAATTGTAATGGCGTCATGGGCTATGAAAAAATAGTCACTATATAGTGATTCACTTAAATAAATCTATATTCGTTATAGATATATGGATACGCCGGTGTGTGTCTGTAAAATGGATACAGCTAGGAACAGCAGTGTAGATAAACTGTTATTTAAATTGTGATTCTGAAAAAACATTATCTTTATATGACTAGTTTAATGCTTAGAAAATAGCAGGTTTATTAAAAAAAGGTTTACCTACACGGCTTTTATAGAGATACTCGTACATTGTAAATCGCTTATCTTACAAATAGTTTTATTCTTGTTTGATCTTGAATGATTGATGCGTGAGCTCTAAAATAAATATTTTACTAGTGGGACTAACAAATTGATGATCTAGTCTAGATTTAGAATTTCGAATTGACTGAATAAATATAAAACTGATGTACGTTTATAATATTTATTGTATTTGCCCACTATACCTACGAATAAATGGGTCAAAAGTAATCTTGGAAGCAACTCTCTAACAACGTTAGTCAGTTAATACAATGGCAGTTTACAGAAAAGGACCTACCTATCACGAAATCCGATGCCAGTGTAACTTGCCACACTTTCTTCTCCCGGAAATTAAATTAGTTTTATGATAAAAGTCCGTACAACCTATTACAATCTTTGATAAAGGAAGAATGCATGAGGAAAGGCTACTTTTACGATCAATTATCGAATAAACATGTGTGTAGGTATACGTATTTTTAACGATGTACGAAAATAATGTTCGAGTGTGAAATAAAAGCTAAAGTTCTCGCTTTTTAGGTAGAAATTCATTTGGGAGTATTCCAAAGCAAATGCTCGATGGACCAGTGGTGCTGGACATCGCGAGCGATGATGCATGCTGACGGATGACTTCCGTTATTATCGGCCAACCGCAGCTTTGGCACACAGTAAGTAAATCGCGACATAGATTTTTGGGCAACTTTTATTGATTGCTGTTCGAGCACCCAATAGCAGGTACCTCCTTACTCGTATTAATGTTATATTAATTATATGTATTATGAAGAATATTCTGTAATTTATCATGATCATGATGTCACCGTATTCCCCATACCATACCCTTTGGCCCAGGCCGTATTTTCATATTAAGTATATTAAATTTATTTACCTGAGCGGTGCAACCGTTTGTGAAGGGATCTGATCGAGAGGCTGCCCCACAGGAAATCCCTTTGTTTTGAAATGTAGGTAATCAATTACCCGCAACGCCTTTTTACGGATTTCTGTTTAACGAAACGGTGTAAGCGTACACATTTATGTCATTTAAATTGTATATTCATTGAATAATCTCCAATACTCAAGGTACAGTCTTATACCTATATGATATAGATACCTACTTATGGACGGATATATATTTTTATTGGTCTGAAATCATTTAAAGCTTTTAGATTACCCCTTTCCTTAAAACTGAATATCGAGTTGAACCATTAAATACAATTGTAAAGTACACTTTCATGGCATTACGGTCCTAACGACCAATCCCTTAACATATTTTATGTAATTTCATCGAAGTTAAAGCCCTATAAAATAATATAGGATACCTGTAAGTCAATAAAATAGGGGAAATAACAATAGCAAAGCGCGAAACAATGAATCGCTGAATGGTAACAAACGGATAAACACAAACAAAAAATCAAAATCAGCCTCCGATCTGGCAATGATGAGGCAGCAAATACGTTAAACGTGCCGGTGGCTGTAAATATATATACGTTAACGGTAGCAGGTACTATTAGTTTTCAGTTGATACAATACCTATTATATTGATTTAGTTTCAAAAAATATATATCATGAAATAATTCAGAAGTTTCTCCTTACAAAATGAACAACCATGTAAGCTTTATTTAATCAATTAAATGTAATACGTTAACATTTTCTTCCGTATTGTCACTGCAGTTCAAGTTCTTTGACTATGAATAATTAGCATTATAAAAAGCGTGGAAAGGAATCGATGAAGCGTAAACAGTGATAGGAACGTGGAGCGTTCTGGTCAGGTATTTCGTTCCTTCAAGTCATAGTAGGTACAGTAAAAATATTGTACAAAATAGAAGAATATAAGCACAGATGAATAAAAGGTATATATAATCTGGAGTAAAGGGAAATTATGTCTACAAGGCGCGGGTTAGTCACTTGTTTAAAAACAAATAAATATGTAATAGGTATTTATTTATTTATTCACATATTTTTTTGGTACATGGATGACTTAGGTGCAGCTAACTATTGCTGTTGATAGTACATACTGACCACATTACACTGACAACTTACATAAAGTCAATACTTTTAAGTATAGGAATTATCCTATTCAAATTCAAATTCAAATCATTTATTTTGTTTAGGCCTACGGGGGCACTTACAAATTGTCAATTTACATTTTTTTTTCCTTATATCTACAACCGGATCGGAACGCGACCTCGACTGAGAAAATCCGGCAAGAAACTCAGCGGGCTTGTCTTTTTACATGTCATGTCTTTTTTTTTTATCGCCAGTTGCTTATTTTCAATAATTACAAAGGGTAGTACTTAGATATTAATATAAATATTAAAATAGCTCCAGTGTGTTGCCTTTTGATGTTATCAAGAATTATACAAATAATTCGGACTAGTAGGGCAAGACACGCTACGCTTTGACATTATTATTGACCGTCGAGATTTGAGCTGCTTAGTCCCAAGCTGTTTTATCATCCAAATAATCCGAGATTTTGTAATAACCCTTTGCAGTGAGTTTAGTTTTAATTAGGGTTTTAAACTTATACTTACTTATACTTCAAAGTATCTTCGGAAACACAAATCCATGAATTTTGTAGCTATAGAAAATTTATTGACGGCGACATATTAACTAACCGATCTCAAAATCAACCCTGTCAAGTAGTTAACACGATAATTATTCTGATTCTCTTGGTATATATACAAACGTAACTAAATTAAAATAATAGCCATCCTTCACATGATCATAATATATGAAGGAGACAGCAATATATCGTGTCAAAATTAATTTAGTCCAAACTATCAAATTCAAACAAGATATGGGGGTTGTTCTGCAAACATAAAAAATTGGTTAAATTGATCATTATTACAACTATTTTAAAATTTTTACATACCAATTCTGCTGGTCAGCTGCTCCCGCTGCTTTTCAGTGCCGTTGCGCTGAAAATTTCATATCTGGAACATATAAAATTAATTAATTTTACAAATTTTTACTCTTTTTTGGTCCTCCTCTAAATTTTTTCTTCCAAATTCTGACGCAACTTTTCGCCCCGCTCTCCCCTCGTCGCCCCGCGTCCAACGACGTATCGCTCGAGGGTGTAGACCCACTAAAAAACGAAAAAATCGCCCCCCCACCCACCCATTTGTGATTCACTACGTTAGATTCGTAGTGAACAAGCCATCATCCAAATAGTCCCATACAAAATTTAAAAATTTAAACGTTCTGAACGCACAACTGTGTGTGGGAGCGGACTTCTGACGGCAAGCTCTGGGATTGTGTTGAGTCACAGCTCGTAGAACAGCATAGTTTTTAAGATATTTTAAATTTGTCCCGTGACAAAATTTGGTTAAAACCAAAAATTTTTGACAAAAACTTGACCATCGTCTTAGACGGAGACATAACCAAAAACCGAGCTATAACACATAGCTAAACTTATAAGCTGACAAATAGGACAATCGTCAGAGACGATTAATATTTACATTTTATTAGGATTAAGAATTGACTTTTACAATTTTACAATTTTAACAACTATATACATTTTAATTTATATACAATATATACACACTTACATTTTATATACAATTTTAAAAACTAATTATACAAACCAAATTATTAATCGTAACTCAACCTAGTCATTTTTATAGTCATTATACCTTAAGTTATATTTTGGATTGTAATTAAATTGTTAAAAATGTTTGGCCACCGCACGCCCGTTAAAAAGACTGTTGCCGCGGACAGCAAAAAACTGGCGAACCCTGTCTCTATCCCCGAGAAGGCTTTATCGGTCAGCCCGTCGGGAACCGAGGTGAGCAAGACGACTCAGGTCCGGCGTAGCATCGAGTCCTGGGTCGTCTCACCGAGCTCCCTCCGGAAGGAGTATGGTCCGGTAAAGCCAAAGAAAAGGCACTCGCAGGGAAAGACCGACCAGGCGGAAACGGACCCAGCCCCGAACGGTTGTAAGACCACAGGGGAGCGGGAGGCCGCTAAATCGGAACCTGCACCACTCAAACCCCAAAAACCTTCCCCTCTCCACAGACCAACGTCCATCAGCAAGACAGGAACAGCCCGGACCTCAACAGACGCTCCACAAAGCTCACCACCACCACCACCACAAATTAAAAATACCCAACCTAGAGTTGCTGAGGCGAGAGCGTGCCTGAACAAGGCCAAGCTCCACCTCAACAACTCTAGGAATCTCAAAACCGAGATTAAAACCGAGGTGACTGCAGCTGTGGAGCGCCTGTACCAACTGGTCAAGGAGGCGGAGTTGGAGAGGGGAGGAGGAAAGGAAAGGGAGAAAGTAAAACCTAGTCAGGTGGAGAAAGCGGAAGAGAGACGGGAGGAACTCGGAAATAAAGCGGAAATAGACGAATTAAAGAGGAAAATAGAAGAAAATAGCAGGCTACTTGCAGAAAACTCAAGCCTGCTAAAGGAGGCCAGCGTAACCCAGAAAAAGGTGGTTGAAGTGCAGGACCAGGCAGGGACAAAGAAGTACGACGAGCTGATGACGGAGGTGCTGGGCATCAGGGCAGCCACCGAAACCATCAGCGCTCAGATCCCTGAGCTGAAGACGAATGTCTCCACATACGCCGAGACGCTCGCCGCGCCCGCCGCTGCCCCCACACGACCCGCCACCCCAGCGAGCCACCACTCCATCATTGTGTCCTCCCGCGAGGTGATGGACACAAGCGAGGAGGTGCTCACCAAGGTCCGCACAACACTAGACGCGAGAACGAGCGGGTTCCAGCTCCAGCGCGTCCGCAAGGTCAAAGACCAGAAAGTGGTCTTGAGCTGCTCCAGTAAGGAGGAGCTGGCCCGTATGGCAGCCAAGCTCAAGACCACGGGCGACCTTGCGGTCGAAGAGGCGCGGAACAAAAACCCGCTCGTCATCATCAGAGATGTCCTCTCCTACAATACGGATGAGGACATCCTCGCGTCCCTGAGGTGTCAAAATGCGGACCTACTGGCCGACCTCACCGACGTTGACTTCAGCAGCATCGTGGTGAGATACCGGAGGAGGGCGCGGAACCCGTTAGAGAACCACGTCATCCTCCAAGTGTCTCCCAGGATGTGGCAGAGGCTAACGTCGGTGGGGAAGGTCCACATCGACCTGCAGCGGGTGGAGGTCGAGGACCAGTCCCCGGTAGTGCAGTGCACCCGGTGCCTGGGTTACGGACACGGCCGCAGAAGCTGCAAAGATTCTATTGATCTTTGCAGTTTCTGTGGCGACCCGCACCCACGCGCGGCCTGCCCGCGTTACATCGCGGGCGATACACCCACATGCCGCAACTGCACTCAGGCCAAGTGCAAGAACACTGGGCACACTGCCTTTGATGGGGACTGCCCAATATGGAGGAAATGGGACAGCATAGCGCGGTCGAGCGTATCCTACTGTTAAGGTCGCCGCGGGCGTGAAACAGACGCCACACGCACCCAACAAATACGACAAACACGTCACAAAACATACACATACACCACACATACAACATAACACACGCAACCAAGTCAAGTACGACCTGGAGACCATAACAAACTCGTTTGTCCACCACATTCTGTGCAATGTCGGTCCGGAGAGTCTCCAGGCCGTACTTGATCAACACAACACACAACACAGCACAAACGGACGAGGCAACACTGATGTGCTGCCGAGTCTTATTTGCGCACACACACATTCCACACACAAACACACACCCTCACTCTCCAAGCACACACCCCAAACACATCACAACACCCTAACACTACACTCACGGCTTCATCATCAATAAGATGACATTTACAATATTCGTGAGAATATTCAACACATGCATTCCAAACTGAATGAAGCCGTGAACAACATACAAACTCGTCGTGTCTGTCGTTGATTTACAAATGGGATATCTATTTTACAATATACAACTTATTTTTAAAATAACAAATTATATACAATTTTAAAAACCTGATAATTTAATTTACAATCTAATTTACAAATATTCTACAAGGTATTCTACAATTTCTTAACAATTTTATTTTACAATTTATTTACAATCTATTTTACAAATTATTCAACAATTTAATTACCAATTTTTGAAAACCAGTTAATTATTTTACAAGTCATTTTAATATTTAGAATCTAGTCACTAAATTGGAAATAATCAATCATACATTTTTGATTTTACTCGTATATACAATCACAAGTTAATTCTACTTTAAAATAGGTGCCGATTAATAATTCACGATCTAAGATCTATGCCGCAATGTATAGACAGTAACATAATATTCTAACATTGATACAAAATTAATTAACACAAATTTGCCTAAAGAAAACAGTATTAATCATATTAAAAAGGAACGTCTATAAATAAATAAACTTAATAACAAGGTCTCTGATTAAGTCAGAGGAGACGCGGCAGATTGTGCACACTTGTGCACAATCACTTTTAAAAAAAAAAAAAAAAAAAAAAAAAAAACAAGATATGGGAGAAACTAGTTGCTGCTAGCAGTATGCGAGCTCATCTCCAACCATCTCATCTACATAAGTGGGAATGGTCTCTTGAATTCATAATTAACAAATTGATATGCAACCTGAAACTCGAGGAATGAAATGCAAGCCCTGCGAATTTAAATTTCACAATTTGGTTATAACAAGCTCTGCTGAATTATAGTTGGGATCTAGCACGACAGGAAGGAATGAAGGATTGAAAGTTGAGACGAAAAAATAACATGCGAAGCCCGAGGGTAAAATATAGTGTCTAACCTTACGCCTACCGGCGGCACCCACAAATTATAGATAATTATCATTGTTAATTAACCGAATCGTATCGCGACATCGACTGAAAAGATCCGGTTTGATACTCGGCCGAACAAGCCGACTTAGCCGGCTTGTATTTTTTTAAAGATGGCCAGTGCAATCAATACAGAGAAATAAATACTAGGTAATTAAAAAAATGGATTTTTGTTGTTTCTAGTATTAATTTTAATAATTTTCAACCGACTTCAAAAAGGAGGAGGTTATCAATTAGTGTATAGGTTTTTAAAAAATGTTTGCTACCTCAGAACTCCGTCTTTTTTACTAAAAGTTTTGTAATTTAAGGAACGATTTAATTATCTATTTATAAAACGATTTTTATAAATAGAAACCAAAAAAAATATTAGTTGTATATTGTTTTCTTATATTTACGCGAATACTACACATTGAAATAAAACTATTTTTACGGATTATATCGCGTTTATTTCGTTCGACGTCTAACACCTCAGTCCCCCCGTGACCACGGTTGCTGTAAAGCAACCGAAACGTCGGGAACATAAAAAAGGAAATAAACGCGATATATTAGTTTTATTTCAATAATTAGTTGTACCTAATTATTTTTGCATTCAGTGAATGAGTAGGTACGTTATATGAGTAAAATCACTATGTTGTACGTTATATTTGATTATATAAACTACTCCATTATCGTCTTTTTGTTATGTATTATATTGATAAAAAGGTCGGTTGTTTAAGCAAAAAAAAACTATAGGCAAATGTTTCGCTTTGTTTTCAATAAAGAATTAACTCCACAAATTCAAAGGCGTGAAGCGCTAAGCGACCCAAATAGGCAGTTTAATTGTTGCCAAAGAAGCAATTAAAAGTTGAACCGCCCGGGTCGGTTAACCGTTCCGCCAAATCTGCTTTAGACAAACACCTGTCGCCGTCTTAACTTTAAACATAGTTAAGTTCGTGTCAACCCCATCTACATACATAAAACGATTCTGTACTTTACATAGTTAGATACGTACATATTTATAAGTTGGGAGTTACTCATTTAAATTTCATAATACGTTTTCCTTTACGTCGTTTAATTAGAAATTTAGATTAGAGGTTTTGTTTAGGTGAAATGTGATATTAAAATTTGGTGGGTCGTGGCTTGGTACCTACCTCTTTCGGGCTGTATACCTATGAACTGACATATTTAGATTATATAAAGGTTAAACACACTTACATAAAATACTTTCATATATATACAATAGTTTTTCTTATTTAGTGTCAATTTGCGATCAGTGCGTCCACTGTGAGCAGAGTTTTATGAACGAACTTGGAATGAGAGATTGCTTTTTTAATAAAGATTTTTCTCTTAGCTCACTATCCTTTGAATTTCATTTGTTGTAAGCATAGCTCGCTAATAGAGCTTCGTTTCAGTCCTTTAAAATATTGATTGGTGTCGGAAAGGGCACTACTGCTAGTTTGTTGACGCGGTAAGTGAGATATATAAAAATACATAAATTAATAAATACGTATGTAATATACTTAAAACTACTATACTTACCTATATAAAAGATGTGTTGAAAATAAGATTAATTACCAGCCGTAATTGTGATCAGAGCATGTTTCGTCTTTTGCTTAAACCTATTCAAAGTGGGCACTTAGATCACTTCCAATCCAAATTATATTTGGAAGATATTATGCTAAAGGTACAATCGTTAGCATCGATTTGCTATTTACTTTGCCATATTTTGATTGAAAAAACATGGTCATAATAACTGAATTATTGTTTACGTAATTGACCAATATAACATAATACAAAACTGTACCTAACAAAAATAAAAATAACATTCCTTAACATCCAATTTTAGGTATTTTATCTATTAGACAGATAAGACTCACTGAACTACCGAGTGACACGTCTTGACAAGGGTTCTTCGTTATACAGGAATTTTAATCGTTTGTATACACTTGTTTTGTAGTAACTTTAGTAAAAAATACGTTGTGTGATTTGCACTGTCTTCAAATGGATTTTACAAATTACGAGAATACTTTTAATTTTAACCCTGAATCGACTAGGTAAGTACTTGATTTTTAATCTTTAATTTAACTACACTGGTAATTAGGTATGTATATAGGTAACAATAATAACAACAGACAAACAAAATAAACCCTAACAATAATACAATAAAAAGCTTTTTGAAAATCGAACTCACCCGAAAATAATGACGGCCAGCAACATTTTCGTAATGTTCCTTTTTCAAAATTTCACTTTTTTCTTAGTGTTGTTATTAACCGCGTAAGTTTGTGTGGCGTGTCTATGGCGCCGCACTCGCCTTGCGGCGGAGATGTTCGCTGTTTTGTTGGCGGTTCGCGCGCTTCACGCCCGAGCCGTACAGCCTCCGAGGATTCTGCGCGCATGCGTCAAACATACGGCACAAGTAAAACCGCTGAATCCAAGTTTTCCAAATTCTTCAGCAATAGTTATATAATTGGAATTATTATGATTGTTCATTTTATAAAATTTTGGTTAGGAATCTGGTTTTCATATAAGTACATATTTAGGGTGTTAGATTTGAAAAAAAAATCTCATCTCTATTATAAACCTACACGATATAATACAAATTATCGTAGAAAATTAAACAAAAATGATGCGTTGTAATAGATTCACTCGTTTAGGAGCTTAAATACCACAGACAGACAGGTGAAGGCGTTAAACATAGAACACCTTTATTGAGTTGGTCAAATATTACTATACAATTATTTAGGTAGTGTTTACTCTCTGTCTTGCAAGAGACGAATTAAAATGACGCCGCAAAAGGTTTGTAATGGCATCTTTTAACGATAAAACCATTTCAGCATGATTGATTCAGATTATGTTACGTTCTCCATCCAGGCTCCATTAGCAATATCAGTTGACAACATCATCAGATTTCTTCTACATAACGACTTTAATGCTTTAAGATAGGTATCGTGACAAAATATGATCTCCCATGTAGGTACCATATTTGTTAATTAAGTGCCTACCCACAATAAAATAATGGATGTGTTCTTGGTTTTAGTTAGGTAGCATTTCCAGTCGCAGCCAGTTTCAGAACGGATGGTCTTCTTATTTCTTTGCGATTTCTTTGTTTGATAGCTGCTCGGTAATTAAGTTGGATTTTAGCTGTGTTTTATTTTCCAGTGCAAGCTGGCATATATCATTTTATAATTTACTAAGTATCTATAAAATAATAATAAAAAAAAAATTGCATTGCTACCTAAACGTTACCCCCTTACTTATAAACATTATTTAGCAAGTGTGTAGTTAAATTATGCTTTGTCTTCTTCTTTCATATGTCAAATTACTGATGACAGAATGAGATAATTCGGAGTACCTATAACTAAACACCCGCTAAACAACGTTTATAAGTAAGGCGGAATAGCTCCAAGGTCTTTGCGCGATACTCGAACCTATGTTTATTGTGCCACGCGTCAGATTTCCGTTGACTGGCACCGCGGCGATTTGAAATAGAATCCACACATTTCAAAGTGTAATGTGTGTCGGGAGACTAAGTAGCTCCACCATGAATTTATACGTTCGTTTGCAGTCGATAGTCGCTAGCGTCTACGTAATAGTACATTGTTATACGAGTGGTGAAAGTGACTTATTTTTCCCGAGACGGGGTTTGGCGCCCGAGCGTAGCGAGGGCGCTAATAGTTCGAGGGACAAAATAAGTCTTTCACTCGAGGTAAACACTGTGCTTTTCATTACGAATACAAGGAAAATAAAAATAAAAACAGGAATTGGCTAAAGAAATAATACAAGGAAGTATAAACAATACTCTACAACTCGAAAAAAAAAAATCGAATTGCCGCCTATTTTGTTTTTTTTTTTCGTTGGCCGGCCAACTTCATTATTTAGCCATTATTTTTCATTTTCATCTTTAAATATTTTGCCCAAATCTATGTTATTTTAAAGAAATTGTTGAAACTAAATTATAATTAAGTCATTTAAAAAATATATTATTGAATTAATACTTAACTTTATGTTATTTAAATTTTACATCGTGCTGTAATTGAGTGACTGTAGAAAAAGTTTGAACATGGTTCCATAGAAATGTGAAAACGGAACTAGTTTTTTTTAAAATAATTTGACAGCTGTCAATTGAAAGCGAAACTCCCGGGCCTGAAAAGTATTACTTTCAACCCGCTTCTCAGGCAACTTCAGACCTACTTTCAGCGTATGAGTAATGAAAAATATTTTTACAAATCATTAGTTCCAAGATTGGCTGATATTATGTGCTGTATAATTTGCAATGTAATTATTTTTAGAAAACGCTATCGTCTTTATACCGAGGACCAACATTATTTAGACTGAATGTGGGACATTTGCAGGTAGGTTAGTACCTATCTACAATTATCCCTTGCTTAGGCATAGTTGCCATGCCTGACTTACACACCAGCTGTATGGTACCAAAATAAGCAACGCTTCTACTATGGGTACCGTAACGGCCGGACCCATTGACACCCAGACTTGGTAAAATAACGAAAAGCCATTTCCGAAATTTGCCCTGACGGGCATCGAACCCACAGCCATTAGGTGCAGGGAGCCGAGCGGCCTGCGCTCGAAATACTATGCCGAGCGGACGTCAATGCAGTTTAAGCGGATGTCAATGCAAGCGGATGTCAAAGGCTTATTATGGTACCTAAGTATGCAAGATAAAAGGCCAAGATATTTTGTTTCACTATACAGTTCTCGTAGTAGCTCGTAGTAGCGAGTCTGTGTGACTACCGACACGACACGTCTCCTCTAAATCACCATCATTACCCCAATCTCGCGGCTCAACAAACCGCTCTGCCAAACATTTACCAAACCCTAACATTGCTATGTGGTATATCCTCCTATCTTCGAAGATACCTGATAATTTATAAGTTTACAGTTTATGACAAGTGTTTTTTAATATAATAGGTTTTTTTCAGGATTACACTCAGTGGCGGTAATACAAATTTAATAAATTGCGGATGTAAAGTTTTTGCCGCCCTTGCCTCTCAATTGCCTCAATTGGCATGTCCTAGATTATTTATACAAACCAAAAAATTATTTGAAATTGCACGTAAGATAATGTTTGGGTTTATTTATGAGGTAATCAAAGCTCAAGCATGGACTATTAATAAAGGCGGGGTAATGTATGCTACTTACACATCTCATCCTACCTACTCAGCCTGCTGGTAAATCCGCTGCTGATTACAGTTAGTTCCAAAAAGTTTAAACTATTTTTAAGCTAAGCCGCAAAGTATAACTTGAATTTACGTAATAAATTTAATAATTTGTGATTTTCTAAGAAAATTTAGCTACGATTCGCGTAGCGTGTTGCGTAGCCGTAATCGTAGCAATTTCGTAGCACTGCCGTAGCACTCATTTTAATTGCACATCTGACTTTTAGAGGTCGTTTCTGGGAGTCCATCTACCACTCATCATTATTATCACAAAGAACGAAAAGCTTCTTTCTGTTGCATGACATTTTGGACAATGCTAAGAATTTGGTATCAGATACTTGTCTGTAGGTCCGCCACAATGAGCTATACTTATTAAGTTGCGTATTATTCCGAACAAGACTTAAATTTAGCCATAATCATATCCGTAGAGTTATAATGGATAAAGAATATCATCGATAGTAAATAAATCTATATAAAATATAAACAGTCACGAAATCATAATCCTCGATATCCCTTATTCGTGTTCTCATTGAACTGAAAAATATTTCAGATCAAACGAGACGGGTACGAGAGACTGAAAGCGTTGACGTAATATGAAAAATACTCGAATATGTTAATACGATTTTATTTGACTGACAATAATCTCAATGCTAAGTCTTAATTGATTTACATGATTTATTATGCAGATATAATTATATTTAAACACAAAGTATCAAAGATATCCTATCTCTCGTAGTAGCAGTGATATTTTAGATAACTATAGACCTCACATAAAAATATGACTTTACTCCTTACTTTTTTTTTTCGATAGTCTCACGTCAACTGTATGGTCCCAAACTAAGCAACGCTTTTACTATGGGTACCGCACAATGGACTGGGGGCGATCCCAGTGACACCCAGACATGAACAAATTACGAAAAAGCCATTTCCGAGATTTGCCCCGGCGGGAACCGAACCCGCAACCACCCGGCCCAGTGAGCGAGCGGCCTATGCTCAAACCCCTGCACCAAGCGGTCGCCAAGCTTTTCTCTACTGATTATTAATTTGATTACCTAGAATGTCACACACTACACTTCAATACACTTTTAAGTTATAGTGAAAACCGCATCAAAATCTGCTGCACAGTTTAAAATAAGCGAACAAATGGCCAGACGTGGATAGCGACTTTGTTTTATACTATTGATTGAAGAAGAATATATAGGTTTACATATAAAATCATTAGGTTATGTCTTTTGAGTATTATTGTAAATTCGTTTAGCGTAAACACATAGTAAACACGTCGTATGTCCGTACGACTATGGCATATGTCGTATGTAGAGCAGACATAGTCTCCACGTCACAGCATCGAGAAGCTGTGCAATCTACGAGCCGACCAAATAACTTCCGCAGCCGGCACCTGCACTGCCGCGCTGTGCCACTTTCCATCACTCATTACACACACATGACATATGTTTATATTATTATGTAGCTGTTATTTGATATGCCTTAGGTATAGGACGAGAATATAGGAACAAGAATACATTTATTAAACCAAACATTTACTAACAGTAGGAGTAGGCGATTACAAGATACAATACCGACTTAAAAGATAACAGCAGATATTTTAAAAATTCGGTAGTTATACAAATGCAGAATCTTTACATCCCGTGCTGCGAGTAGTTATAAAACTGTGTCACTGCACTATGATGATTCTCGCGTTATACATACAAGTCATTTTTGAGTGCATGTTATTCGATTGCACTGAGCGAAATACCCACAACCAAATAAAGGAAGTTACCCTACATTGTATGTATCAGACAATTTCTTCTGGTTTGTGATGCATCTAATAAAAGTAGGCACGACAACATGCATATCGACAAAATTTCGCCAGTCCATCTACGTTAGAAGTTATTCTTTATTTTATTACCTATATTCATTTGGTCGGCTTCAGGTATTGTGTGTGTTTGTTTGTAGGTATTTGGAAGCCACACAATTTTGCCGCATTATTTTAGTGAGTTGTGAAATGTTACATTTTTGAGCTTCCAAGTTCTGAAGTTATGGCGGCAAGTGAGCCGCTCGCGACCGCGGCGGTGGCGCACGCGCGACGCCACTCCGCCCGCCGCTGCCGCCGCGGCCGCTCATGCCACTCCTGTACATCGCCGATCGCGATCGCGATAAACCGCGACACTTTCGGAACACACTTTAAAACCTTCTACATCATAAAATCATAGCACAAATCGGTTTAAGAAAGTTAGATAGTGGCAAATAAAAAATGTTTTAAACTTTCAAAGTTTCGTCAGGAAATTCGTTGTTGCATTATGTCTTCTAAAAAGTAGCTATGTGGTCAGTGCGTATAGGCGTGAAGGCGCGGTGAGCGCGCGATGCGCGGTGATAACGCCCGCGTCCCCGCCGCCGCGCGATGATCGCGCGTCGCACGCCGCGCTGTCGCCTGCACGCGCGACTACTGATACTTCCGATTGTACTCACCCTTGCAAATGCACAGTAAGTACTTAACTTTAACAAGTAAGCTGGGAAGTTAACAAAAGTTATAAAAGTATTGAAATATTAGTCGGGGAACATCATTGTGATTTTTTTATTATAAACTCTCAGTATTTATTTACAACACCAACTGTATAGTTCGAAAAGCAATATGTTTGCATATACTATGGGTACCATACAATGGACTGGGGGCTGTCCTAGTGACACCCAAATGGGTCAAATTACGAGAAGGTATTTCCAAAATTTGCCCCTCGAAATTGACGGTTTTATAAGTAGGTAAAATTTATATTAAAAAATTGTTCTAGGACCAATCTAAATTATTCGACTTTGTTTTTACAATATTTCGGTTAACATACTTCCCCAAAACTAGAGAATAACTACGACAAAGACATTCCGTTGGCCGTCGGATCTACAACCACAAATATTTACCGCTTTCAAGGCTCCCAGTTTACTTTCACGAAATTCAGAGAATAACCATTTTTTATTAGAATTATTTTAAACGTGTCTTCATCAATTAGCTATAAAATTCTTCCGTTTTGGAAATAAGCTTTTTATTAGTGGGTTTGAAACTTATTTTAATGCGTAAAAGATACTGAGGGATTGGGGAATTAACATTATCGTGAATTGGATTCTAAATCATGACCCCAACAGCTGAACGATAAAAAAAAAATTATAGCCTTTTTGACGTCCCATTCCTGGGCACGGGCCTCCCCTCAACACGAGGGGGATTCAGGCCATAATCCACCACGCTGGCCCAGTGCGGGTTGGCGGATTTCACATGTCTTTCGAAAATTGGTTAAATCTTCTAAGACATGCAGGTTTCATCACGATATTTTTCCTTCACCGTATAAGCAAGTGATAATCATATAGAAATTGTGATTCGCACATAGATTTCGAAAAACCCAGAGGTGCGGGGCAGGGTTTGAACCCAGCACCTGGTGCTCGCAAGACGCGTGCTTAACCAATCGGCTATCACTGCTTCTACCAACGATTATATGATAAAACTTATATTATCATACTCGTCTCATAGAGACGTTAACCCCGGCTCTATCCAGAGCATTCCGCGCTAAAAGCCAACTCGGTCGGAACCCTCGCACAAATCTCCTACAGATTGCCTCAGAGCCCCTAATATCATGCAGATAGGCAAATGTTTTAGCATTGTAAATAACTGCGGAGGCTATGCATGCAAATTAAAAACTCATCATGCTAAATTCTTTCGCGGGCACCCTTGTAATAACTTATTTAGTGTTTTTTTATTAGCGAGTACTGTTATAAAGTAACACTTTATAGGAGAAAGTAATGACAGTGCAGTTTGATATAATGTTTAAGTGCCTAGGCTATAAATAATATAAAAAAACTAATGCTCGTAACGGCTTGAACTTAGAAGTAACCATTTTACTGATATCAGCTATCGACCACAAAAACCATGTTAAAATCGATTCATCCGTTTTGGAGCTACAAAAACCAGACGAAAAAGCGTTAATTTAACAAATTATTTTTTATAATTGCATCAGCTTTAAAATTTCGTGGTACGAGTAAATTTAATTAGGAAAATGGTATAATTTTGAAAATAACGGATCTCAGTATTGTATGAATATTATAAAGTTGTGTAGGACACTGTACCTCTAGGTGACTACAGGATTTAAGGTTGTCCCTTGCAAATCTTCTAATTATAAATTGGTATGAATTTAAATTTGATGGTAATATTTCGTGTCAGAAACGAGCGCGCGGCGGCGGCCGACCGGCTGGAGAACGTGACCCACACCGTGTCCAGAATACTCGACGGATACGATATCAGACTGCGACCCAATTTCGGAGGTAGGCACATCCCCTCTAACATTAGGCAATGCTATAACACAGCCGGAAGACGTCCACTGCTGAACACAGGCCTCCCACTCCGCCATTCGTCACAAACAGCTTCCTGCGACGCGTGTGATCTCACCGGTCCAACTTATGGTGGTTCGGTATGCTAGAACCTTTCTAGCACTGTTTACCCATATTATAGCAGTATATGAGTAGATAAATAACAATATATAGAACGGGAGATCGTCTTAATAATGTTGAATGCTATACACGTATCGTAGGTCTGGGACAAATCAGCAACTAAGACTTAATAATAGTAAATATCGCCAGGCTTGCACACCAACTACATGGACCAGGGAAAATTACAAAAAGGCCATTTTCGAAATTTGCCCCGGCGGGAATCGAAACTGCAAACACCATGTCACTGCACATGCCGAGCGGCCTACGTTCGAACCATCGTAAGCGGTCTTATCTCTAACATCTTTATCTGGAGTGTATTGGTAATTTATACACACTCAATTTTAATTAATAAATGCTGACTCTAATCTGCTAAGTGCGATCACGTCATACACAGGGAGTACACAAGAATTGAAAAACAATTATTTTGCCTAGCCTGAAAGTTCCAAGCTTTGAAAAACAATGTGTTGATAGCCGCTTGTCCAAAAGAGATAAGTAATTTTAGTCCTCGTAAGCTTTAGTTCTGCCAAAAGATACTATCAAATGTTACCTATATAAACTCTATCTATGTACTTTTGTCGTTATATATATTATCTACATGTGACCTTTGCAATATGAAACACATGATCACATTGCAATACAACCTACATATAAATTGCTATTCAATTTGGAACATTCTGTAAACACTCTATACGTAAATGTTATATGCTGAAGAGGCTCTGCTACGTTGGTGCACGTTATTAAAATGCTGGACCGTGATGTTCATATTATATTGAATTTGTTCAGTAAACATCGTCTGATTTGTCAGCGGTTCCGTTGCTTCACTGCATTAATGTTATTGCTTTGCAGGCGATCCGTTGTACGTCGGCATGGATCTCACTATTGCGAGTTTTGACGCAATATCAGAAGTTAACATGGTGAGCAAAATGAATTGTTTATTATATTTAATTCTGAGTATCGTTTATATCATCGTAAACGCATTAAGAATGATAACAAAACTTTCCATCCAATTCATGCGCGTCTTTGTTTACTAATGTACAATCAACATCAAAAGATTGATTGATCAATGTAATCGGATTATTTACACCGCGGTGGCGACCACTTGCGTGACACAACGACCTTGTCGCTTCTCGAGATCCGCTGAGGATGTCTTTTGGATCGTATCAAGGACTGCGTCGAGGAGGCCGTCCATCATAATTCATTAAGCTTTTAATAGCCGCGAAAAGGGAGCAAGGCCGCGGTGCTTGACACACATCGTGGGTCGCCGGTGGCCGAGGGGCGGAGTGCTGCCTCAGCCAATCGATGCTCGCCTTTACATTCAGCCGTCTCTCTGCCACCGCAGAGGTCACCGCCCACTCACCACTATCTAATACATACATCGACATATTTGTGAGAGTCTCTGAAAATGGTGGTAAATGAGACTGTTAAAGTATTTAAATAAATAAAGAAAGAAAGAAAATACGTTTATGCTGCGTGGCAACCAGCACTGGTCTTTCGTAGGTGCCGGTTGGTGACGTCACGGTATTTCTTATATAGTTTTAAAGAGCCAGGTCGACTAAGTTTTTTACTTACTGTTGAAATAAGTAAAGGCATTGTTTTAAGGCCACATTATTAAAAGACTCTTAAGTTTTGGTGGACAAAAATGTTATCGTTACGTTTCGTTATTCATCAAAAGTAAGTCCTATAGGGCTGTAACGTAATCTAAAAAGGATTTCCTAACACTCTCTTACAGGATTACACAATAACCCTTTATCTGAATCAGTATTGGAAGGATGAAAGGCTGGCCTTCGGTCTCCCGGACGAGGTCTTAACGCTCTCCGGTGATTTCGCTGATAAGATTTGGGTTCCCGATACGTTTTTCGCTAATGACAAGAATAGGTGAGAAAAGATTGGACCTATTTCTAGTAATTTGTGTTTGATTGATTTCCGTGGTTTGATTGTAATCAATGTAGAAAGCGTATATAAGTAAATAGTTTAAGTCAAACTAGCCAAGTTATTTGAAAATATAGTTCACAGACCTTTTTAATGGTGATTTATTATGAAATAAATTTCACCTTACTTACAATGGGCAACTGTAAATATTGCCATTCTGTTATTATTACTGAAATTTGTCTAACCCCTTTCCAATTTTCAAGTACCACTCTCTGTTTGGGCAGTTAGCAATTGTAAACATTTCCAGCTTTCTCCACGACGTCACTGAACGCAACAAGCTCGTTCGTCTCGGCGGCGACGGCAGCATCACCTACGGGATGCGGTTCACAGCCACCCTCGCCTGCATGATGGACCTCCACTACTATCCCCTGGACAGCCAGAACTGCACCGTCGAGATTGAGAGCTGTGTGACTCATACACTTATAATAGATCACAGGCAGAGCTTGACGCTTCACTTGCTCGGTCCGCCTGACCCTCACGCATCACTTCATGTCGTTCAGGATTGGTTTTGAATGCTCATGTACCATTACCGACTATGTTTTCTCAGTGACCATGTTTTAACCATTTGCGTTTCATCCAAATCGCACTTAAGCATGGCTGAAAAGGAAATTTTAACATTCATCGCAAATGGAAATAATATTTGTTCTGGTTAAGGTTTAGATCCAAACGAATGTTGTTCCAAGAATTTCGGATATAGATTTTATCAGCATGCTAACTTGATTCATCTCTATACAGATGGCTACACGGTTTCGGATGTGGTGATGTATTGGAAAGAAACCCCAGTGCGTGGGGTTGAAGACGCCGAGTTGCCACAATTTACAATACTTGGACACGAAACTAACGACAGAAAGGTAAAGTAAGATGGAAATTATTAATGATTTTTTCAAAGTACTGCATTCATTATTAACGATGCCTAAGGTCCTGCTAGCTCAAAGACTCTATATGTAAAATGACAGTTAATTTTAAAAAGTTTTATTGAAATTACTGAATAATGACTTCTGAAGGAAAATATTGTCAAATTTCAGGAAAAGTTAGCAACGGGCGTGTACCAGCGGTTGTCACTGAGCTTCAAGCTGCGAAGGAACATCGGCTACTTCGTGTTTCAGACATACTTGCCCAGCATACTGATTGTGATGCTCTCATGGGTCTCCTTTTGGATAAATCACGAAGCAACATCGGCTAGAGTAGCTTTAGGTAATTTTATGTAACGCGATGAATGTGTCTAGATATAATTTTAACGTGTCTGGTGCACAGATGTAGATTTACATAGATAACGCAAAAGCATGTACGAAACCCCGACCAAGCGTCGAGGTTGGTCGCCGCTAACTTACAGTCCGCGCGACTACACATGTAAGAAATATGAGCATGAGCGAGATAATCACTACAGAGAATCGTAGCAGGCAGAGCGGCATTGGCAGCATCGGTGTCTTTGAATCGGTTTGGATTTCACGTCACTAAATTTCGGCTGTGACGTCACAGTAGGTGTTAAAATATTCGGCACGCTTGGTTTAAATTCAAATCCTGATACCTGCGTTATCTATGTAAATCTATATCTGTGGTCTCATGTCTGCTTGTTACAATTCGTACAGTAGTAAATAATAATAATGATTTATACTGAAGTAGTAATAACAGCTACTACGTACTGGAGTGGCTAGATACTTAATCAATATAGTTTTATTGTATTTAGGTATGATAACTGTAATCTAAATATATATAACTCAAAGGTGACTGACTGACTGACATAGTGATCTATCAACGCACAGCCCAAACCACTGGACGGATCGGGCTGAAATTTGGCATGCAGGTAGATGCTATGATGTAGGCATCCGCTAAGAAAGGATTTTGATTAATTCTACCCCCAAGGGGATAAAATAGGGGATGAAAGTTTGTATGAAACTTTGTCAATTAAATTCCACGCGGACAAAGTCGCGGGGACAGCTAGTCGGAAATAAAAAGCGAAATGTATCCCAAATTGACACCCAAGTCAATTTCTAGCCAACTCATCCTAAACCACTATTTCAGGTATCACAACGGTACTGACGATGACGACGATAAGTACAGGGGTCCGCAGCAGCCTGCCCCGCATATCATACGTGAAGGCCATCGACATTTACCTGGTGATGTGTTTCGTGTTCGTGTTCGCGGCGCTCCTGGAGTACGCCGCCGTCAACTACACGTACTGGGGGGCTAGGGCGAGGAAAAGGGCGAAGTTAAAGAATAGAGACACCCTATCCACTAGCGCCAGTGTCGAGAAGGAGCTTAAGTGTTCCGGAGGTGAGATTACATTTTAATCATTGTAGAATTACGAGGGGGCCTGCCCCCCTAGCCAAGTGTCTTCGTCTACAAGCGTTTCTACAAATCGCTACGCTTCATGTATGGAAATGACATAAGTCACGTGATCTACTTATCGACTTGTAATGTCATTTCCATACATTTAAGCGTAGCGTTTTGCAGAAACGCTTGTAGACGAAGACACTTGGCTAGGGGGGCTGAATCCCCCTCGTGTTGAGGGGAGGCCCGTGCCCAGGAGTGGGACGTCAAAAACGGCTAAAATTATTATTATTATTATTGTAGAATTACACAGATGATTCTATGTAAGTCAAGGGCTGCTACTCTGCAAATCGACAACGATACATTCGAAACGATACGACATTACTTCGAATATATCGACCTTACCCTACTCTAACAAATGTTCGAATTCCTTGTCGTGCATCGTATCCATAGACTATGTTCGGAGTGAATGATACAAATAATAAATGCAAAGTTTGTTGAAAACCTGAATATTCTCTATGGCCTCATTTGTTTTATCTGTGGGGCAGAGACACAAAAATAGATAAAGAAACTAATATGTATACATAACACTTGCTAGCTCTTTCACGCTCGCTGTTTTTTTGTATAGCGCCGTTTCACTTTATCCATTGTCTTATCTATAGACTATTCTATGTATGGTCACAAACGTATTGAGTTAATCTGTGGTCATAAATACTAAACAAAACATGCTTTTATTTTTATTTTATCGCTTTTTGACAAATTCATCATCGGGAATGGTTATATATTATAGAAATGTTCCCACATTTGCTGCCTACTCCTTCTATGGGCAATATTTTCTTTCCTGATGGCTTCAAAGGACAGGAAAAATCATGACATTGTAATCAAAAACTTTTACAGAAGTCAGCAGAGGAGCTCATGGCTACACTGATAAAAACATCAATATAACATCTCAAACATCTCATCATGCAACTGTTTTATTTATTTATCACGAATTTAAATGTCATTTTACACCGAATTACTAAAAAATTAACCAAACGATAATGCCGACGACGTCCTAAGAGGTGTCGTTGAGATTATCGCAAAAATTACGTGTTGGTCGTTGTCAAATTCGAATATTCGTGTCCGACATTTAAACCTAAGAGTAGGGTTAAGCTCGATATATCGGATTATGAATCGTTCGTTCCGTCATCGATACGACATTAAAAACGATGGAACTTAGAGTAGGATTCGACACGACAAATGCCACGATATATCGATTATCGTTTTCAAGAGTAGCACCCAAGGTATATGGGTGTACTGGCTGATGGAGTTGTAAATCATCTTCGGTCGTGACTATTACAAAAATTCACGGAAATGGCCAACCTCAAAGCCAAAAGGGACTGTCTACAAGCGTTTCTAATCGTTACGCTTAAATGCATGATAATTTGGGAATGACATAAGTTATGTGATCTAATTGTCGACTGCTAATGTCATTCCCATACATTTTATTGTAAAGTTTGTATAAACGCTAGTAGATAATCCTCTTGGCTAGGGTCTAGGTATTTATTGAGACATATTTAGTTGATATGTTGTCATACGATGCCTAGGTTATAAAAAGGATTTTCTATCAAAGGCATTCTACGTACTAATGTTTGAATGTGCCAAATTATAAGGCGAATCACACAGAGGTACTCAAATAATATTTTTCGACTGACCTTGATCTTGAATATAGTATCAATTGAGAATGCAATTTGCACAGAATTACAGCGGATTACTCATGTGCAATCGCAACACGCGGGACTACTCAAGTGCCGTATTGTGTTCCCACTAAACTGAATTGCTTCCTGTTATGACCAAGCATTATACATACTTACATAATACTATGATGACTAACCACAGAGTAACCTATACTAGCTAACAACTCATCTCTTTAACACTCCAATATGTTTTTGGCTCCAAACAATGAGACATGTATGAATATCTGTTGTAATGAAAGTTGTCAAAATAAGCGAACATCATACCTACATTGTGACTTTATTAATGGTGACCACGGGTCCAATTCTGTTAACCGCTGACATCTAGATCAACTCGCAATAGGTCAAGACTGACGTATCGCCTATCTGAATTCGCCAGTATTGAAAAAAATTATATAGGAAAACTGAAGTATCGCGTATCTGAATACAGTTTGAATTTTGACAGATTTTCTGTAGAAAATCTATTAAGGCTGATGTATCGCGTATATGCGTCAGTTTCACGTATTCAGACACGCGATACGTCAGTTTTGGCGCATTTCGATTCGATCACACAGAGTTGGGCCTCAGGACACGGACGACTCCTGATAAGGACTGTCTCCAGTAATCTGTATGCAGGTTCGCGTTCACCTGAAGAGATCATAGCGCTTCGTGAATGTGCAACAACCGCCGGACGGGTGTCCCCACTGCTCGGGCTGCGGTCCAGACCCCTGCCCGCTGCCACTGGGGCCCCGCCCTCGCTACGTCTGCAGAGGGACCACACCCACTTGCGGTATAGGACAAGGCCGCATTCAAGGAACTCGAGAAGTCTGTGTCATTCAGTACTTTCTGTGAATCGTTTATTTAAACCCGTTGCATCCTTATTACTAAAAATTGGCAAACACTTAGTACGCAAGGATGGGAGGCAACGAATATGAGTGTGATCGAGCTTGCTATTTTAGTGAGCTTATTTATAAAAAAATATTTCAATTTGACTTAGTATACTTTGAGTTTTATTATTATTATAAATAATTATTATGTAAAAAAAACTTTTAGTTTTTGCGACAGTCAGAATGTTAGCAAAATATTTAAAAGTAATAACGTCAAAGTTAATTTTATAGCAGAACTAGCGACACGCCCCGGCTTCGCACCACTCTAAAATTATCAGCGTTTCTCTAAAATATTATGCATGTATTATACATATTAACCTTCCTCCTGAATCACTCTATCTAATAAAAAACGCATCAAAATTGCGTAGTTTTAAAGATCTAAGCATGCATAGGGACAGACAGACAGCGGGGAGCGACTTTGTTTATACTATGTAGTGAAGCATCGCACACATCACGGCATAGAATACAAATCCTACTAATATTATAAACGTGAAAGTTTGTGAGTGTGGATGTATGTATGTATGTATGTTTGTTACTCCTTCACGCGAAAACTACTGAACGGATTTGGATGAAATTTGGAACACAGATAGTTTATAACCGGGATTAACATATAGGATAATTTTTATCCCGATAATCCCGAAATTTTTGTTAGGTTAAATACTACGCGGACGAAGTCCGTGGGCACAGCTAGTTTTGAAATAATTGTCCTTACGAGTACCATGAATTTTTTGTATTGCAGACGGGTCGACGGGTCGTCCTAAAATGATGCACGCGCTCCGGCGCGGCGCCGGGGTGATCAAGGCGTCCATGCCCAAGATCCGAGACGTCAACGTCATCGACACCTACTCCCGCGTCGTCTTCCCGGTCTGCTTCCTGCTCTTTAACGCCGTCTACTGGGTCTTTTACATATTCGATTGAATTAATAAACAGCTAATTGGTTATTGGTTTGTCGGCCGCAACCTTCGAACTCCTTAGAAACAATCTACTTAAAACACTTATTAGAATATTAGTCAATCAAAAGGGCTCGTTTTGCGCTGATCGCACAGGGTGCGGCTGACGGCCATATATTTATTTATTTCAAAGAATTAGTACGGTTTGTGACCAATTTTACACAGAGCAATTATCAATTGTATAACTAATAAATATAACGAATAACGAAACAAAATTATGGCACAACCATTTTGTTCTTGTCCCTTTCTATCAAGCATCAGATGATATCGTCGACATCGTCTAGTATATTGTTAAGACCGTTGATATATATGACATTCGGTTCGGATAAGTTGGAAATTTGCGCTCGACCTAAAACACAGATATTTCTGTACGCACGAAAAATTATACCTATGTATATGGAATAAGTAGGTACGTATATTATTCGTAAGTGCTTTGAATACGAATTCTTTAGCTGATATTACACAATCAGTGGAGTTTAAAGAAATAAGGAACAGGTCCCAGTCAGTCTGGATCCCAGTCAATATTTCGTAAATGTGTGAAATTTGTTACGGGAAAAAGTATCTTGCTGATATGAAATATGTACCATTTTAATGTTTATTAAAAAAATATAGAGTCTACTCATAAATATAAATGGATCGAATATGGAATGCAATTTAATTTACAATTATTTTTATATGATTGTCATGGAGCGGAGAATGAATGAAAAGCGTTTTTATAGTGTCATAAGAAGCAGTAGCTTGAATGTAAGTAGGACACAGCATATCGCATTTCATTCTCAATACTGCCAATTATAAACGTATAAGAAAGAATGATGAATGTTTTCCACTTTTATGATTCAACTAGCTGAGCCCGCGACTTCGTCCGCGTGGAATTTTGATCCTTTCTTAGGGGATGTCTACGTCATAGTAGCTTTATGCATGCAAAGTCTCAGCCCGATCGGTTTAAAATTGACTAAGTTTCATACAAACTTTCATACCCTATTTTATCCCCTTGGGGGTAGAATTAATCAAAATCCTATCTTAGCGGATGCCTACGTCATAACATCTATGTGCATGCCAAATTTCAGCCCGATCCGTCTAGTGGCTTGGGCTGTGCGTTGATAGATCACTATGTCAGTCAGTCACCTTTGAGTTATATATATAGACGATACTGTATATTCACTATCCTAATAGATATCAATTTTAGGATCCACTACACATTCAATGCTTTTCTCGAAAATACGCGAATTGTTAGGTTTAACCTATTATATTCTATTTTAAGTAGGCAAATCTTAAATGTGATTAATTAATTATGTATTAAGTAACAGGAGGGGCTCCTATTGAAAATAACCAAATGAAATACGAATTTGAAAAAATAAAATAAATTAATGTCACTATTACATTAGGCTATAAGTCATGAGTTATATTGGAGTTATTCCAACTTCAATTAATTCATCATTTTATGATAAACTTGCTAACTTGTTGTAAATAACATAGAATGAACGTGGTTATATATAATTGTAGTTAAATTGATGTTTATATTAGAGGAAGATTGAAAGTTAATAGCTTATTTAAGATAATGTTGTAAAATAAATTTATTCATAATAAAAGAAACCATGAATCACGTTTTATTTCACACGCTCCGTGGTATTTTCTCCAAATGAAAACACAAAACAGATGTAATGTATACTTTTAGTTGAGGTTTCAGCTTCGGTGGCTTCAGAATAAACCCACAAAGTTTTCAGCTTTTATACAAGTTTCTAAAAAGCACCAGTAGATGGCGATACTGCGCAATGGTAGAGCAGCTTAATAAAGTTACAAATAGGAACCGCATTTCTTGTAGCTATGAATGGTTTTACTTTGTAGGCACTACGCTACAGTATGTTCACTCTATCAACTATTTGCAGCGCACTCTTGTTCTCCCGGCGATCTCGATTTGGCTCTACTCTTTCAAATTCAGATTTACCAGGTTCTGTAAGGTTCTGTCTAAAGACGAAGTGGCGCCATCTCATGAGCTTATGAAAGCCATCACAAATCTAAAAGTCACCGTTGTCGTCGTTATGCTTGAAAGCGTTTGGTTTCAATTAAATTGTAGTTTTGAGATAATCTACACTATGAGCGCCAGAGATGATTCAATTTTAATTTCACAACGATCTCATCTTATTTTAACCAAATCCCAACGAAATTGATGAGACAGCTTTTTGAAATAGATAGGTAAAAGATAATTGGTTTACGTGTACATTTATAACAGAGGATATAGGTAGGTTCAAAATAAAGTATAATACTATCATAAAATAAACATTATCTAAAAGATAACTTTTCCACCGCAATTAAATAAAAATAACTATATTTACTATCACTTCATCTATTACACTATCCATATAAGCTTATTTACAGTAGCCGATACAATACACGCTTTGAAAGAGATTTTATAAATGAGCAAGGTATAGGGGCGGCGGGCTCCATTCATTGACGAGGCGCAGACTGCGCGGGCCGAGTGCAGGGGAGGAAGAGAGGGGTACAGAGGTTCCAGATTACCTAGTACCTATCCCAGTCGCGCCACGACCCCGAACGGGAGGTGTTGTCGATCTACAAAGTATCTAGAATCAAAATTCCAAAATCAAAACACTATAGTGGTTTTAGTGACTGTGATATTGGACCTGGAGATCAGGATTGGTGCTGTGAAAATTTGTGTACCGTTTTTCCTGGAGCATGTCACAATCCCACGCTATCTAAGGTAAGATAGTTGTCTGCCGATAGGTATATTTATTTTATTTTGTAAGAAGTAAAGAATTTACAGAACCAAATTAATTTCAAATTCAGATATGAGCTTAAGGTAGAGTAGCTTTTTGCAAGAAAATACCAATTTCAAAATATGACCTATATAACAGAAATACATCCTTACGGAAGTGAATTCTACTCCTACTTTCATGTTTAATACGTGTTATTTGAGTTATTAGAAATAGTTTCTTTTTATTCATTTTTCCTGAAAATTTGGTTTGACGTCGTAGCCTATAGTTTCATGGTCAGGCCTGTAGGCGGTGGGGCGGTGGGGCGGTGGGGCGGCGGGGCGGTGTTGAGTTTCGGGTGCGCGCGACGCGGGGGCGCGCGTGGGCGCAAGCCTCCGCGCATTTGGCCCCAGTATTGATCGCTCAATTTTCATACGTATCCGCTAAATTTTGTCACAATTATACATTAACATTATAAGCAGTTAAATAAAAAAAATACCCGCTGAATAATCAAACAATTGTACGGGCCGACGCTTCATACAAAAATGTGAAGTAGGTACGTCTTAACTAATTAAGACTTAGTACTAGCAGTAGTAGTAGAGTATTCGACTGTATAGGTTACTATACAGTAAAAAATAATAATGCTGCTAGTTACTCTCATACTGGTTACTTAATTTAATGTGGGTTTATCTGTTGAACTTTATAGAATATTGTTTTAGTTTGATCCTTTCTGCAATCGATTGTAGGTACCTTTCAAAACTAGATTTCAATAAATAACCATATTTGAAACGAATGCAAATGGAAAGTTATGAGACCTGTCTTCACCGATAGTGTTAAATCGCTGGATTTAACCAACATGAAACGGATTAAACGAATCCAGTTAAAATACGTGCGCGAACACCGCAAACGAAGTAAGCGCAAGTATGAGATGAGATGAAATTGTCATACGTTTACCTATACGAGTTTCTAATGCACATAATTAGCTGTTTTACAAAACAGCGCAGTTATGTCAAACAGCTGGTTCATTGGATTGCTCAACCTAGATTGTTTCGGGCAGGGATTATTGGGTAGTTATAAAAAAATGTAGAGGTAATAAATAATATATGATAGGTCCATAATATATAATACAGGTATAATGCAATGGCAATTCAGCTGAACGTAGTTCATTAGATTTACATAACGGAGATGTTTTGTAAAACAGCTAATTGCATCTGTAACATACATACATTATAATGTTAAGAGAAAAAAATAGAAAACCAATTTTTCACCAGGGGGTAAGCAGAGGGAGGCTGTTGTACTTGATCAGTTAAGTAGATGGGTATTTACCAGTATTTGATTCACAAGCACTTTATTACGGAAAAATATGATATCTGGTCTATGGTTTAAAAATAAACCTAGGCTTAATTATAGCTTTATGGTGGGGTAGATTATAGGTCCGTTTCCGGGCATAGTCAGATTTCCTAACTGCGTAGATTGCGCGGTAGCTTGCGTGAATGAAAGCGAGATCAACAAGTAGCCAGTAACATCGGCTTTCGACACGCATGCGCCAATACAGCCAACACAATTTTCAATATGGCGATTTAGTAAGACTTTTTGAAGAGGATTCAATTCTAACAGTGTGGGTAGAGACTTTTGGAAATATTGAATATTAGTACCTACCTATAGGAATTATGAAATAGATATGGAATAAAACCTACCTTGGTACATATAATAATTAAAATACCTACATGCACGAGACCTAATTGAGTTCATTTAGCCACAATTCTGTTGCAATTTAAGATATAAAACGCTGTTTGTAGATTGATTAACTTAACTTATGCAGGCTGTTTCAAAAATCCAAAATAATTATTAAGGTACAAAATTATACGGTAGGTAGTATGGAAATGCCTAGTGAAGACAGACTTTTATGGGTACGTCACTATAATAGGCATCTATTTTCTGAGTGATGGCCTTTGAATATGTGTTATAACTTTCGTGTTGCGGTATAAATTACATACAATAGTATAGAAAGCATTGCGGCCACCATTTGTTCAAAAGTTTGCAAATATTTTGCATACTTAGGTCGCAATGGAGATATGAATAAATTTTAAAATGGCGGGAAATAAATATTTGAAAAAATGCATGATAATGTCGTCTCAAACCGAGTGGGAGAACATTATGAGTGTTTCAATTTTCGGTATTTGACCATAAGTCTATGAATAAAACATACACCAACGTAGGTATCAGTTTCTGCTAAGTAGATCATAAGCTTTAGCTGTGGCGTCCTTCGGTATATTTATAGACCGGCATTGGTTCCATCAATAAAATCAGGAAGCGCCATCGCAAATTGTGCCTCTTTGTGCACTAGAGTAGGTACAAAATCGAAAATACCTACCGACCTACCTATGCATCCTGTGACAATAATGAACGCGAGGCTTTAAATGCGCTGTTATATTATTGACAATAAAGTCGCATGCATTATACCAGACAACCTTTTATCTCTAGAGCCATCTACTAACTTCCTCTTTGACCAGATTCGGTGATGGAAAAAATGATGCTGATACCTATTTAGGTATCAGCATAATTTTTTCTATCCCCATTATCCTTTTATATTTATAAAAGGTCCTATTTTAAATAAGTAATGCACGATATTTCGCCTTAGTACACACATGCTAAAGATATACCTACTTACAGAAAATTAAGGTGAAGGCGCGTGTCTAGCCCGCGAAATTCAAAATTTTCGAGTATTTTTATACTTAGTTTATCCAAAATCTGAAAACATTTAAGACAACATTTGTGATTTGCGACAAACACAGTATGCAGTGCGTTTATTAATACATTTATTTTACTCTAAATATTATCACGGTGGATATGATACTTGTTAAGTAATCACTAAATATACAAAAATTGCCAGATTATCTGGATAGCTGTCGTTCTTGAAATGTTTTAGAGTAAGTTGGATATATTATTAAATGCACTGCACACGGTCTTCGTCGCGAATTACAAAATGTGCCTTTTATTATTGTCATTTTTTGAAAAATTTCTAAAAACCACAAAAAAATTGAACCTCGCGGGCTTGATGGGCGCTTTAGCCATTTTTTGTAATACTTAGGTAGGTAGGTAAATCATCTATAGGATTTACTGAGGCACCATGCAATATAACGTGCATTATTAAAATATGACCTTATACAGCGCTTTCTGAATACAGAATAGATACATTATTGTTGTTGAAAGCCCTGTTTGGCAAATCCAAATTTGTTACATCATAATGAAATCAATACCAAATACAATACACAGTTCCATTGGCACTTAATATGTTTTTGGATCTGGGCATTTATCAATATTTCCTCCCAAGGTCCTCAATTGTCAAGTGTCGGTGACCAGTCGGCACCGAGTCATGTTGGAGTCGCCGAGGCCGAGCAGTGCCCGCGCGCCCGCCTCGCAAGTCACCTAGACGATGCCTCGCCGCGCCCGCGCCGCCGGTCACGCCAGCATGCCCGCGCCGCTCATCGTGTACATCACCTCCGTCACCTTCCTATGGCTATGCGGTAAGCGGCATTGCATACTAGATGGCAATGATGATGTATTAGAAGCTCCTATGAGGACGTGGCCAGCCTTAGTCTTCGGTCGAAACTCAAAATTCATCAGCCATGTCTAGTATGTTTCTAACTCTGCGGTAACAGATTTTGCGTATTAGGCGTTCATATGAGGCATTAGCCAGGAAAAGTATAAGAGTTTGTATAACTAGGTACTTACATATATTTAGCAGTTTGTTTTAATGATCTGCTGCTGTTGGGCAAATCCATCCAACCTTTGATTGTGACTTTTATTCTCAACGATCTATAGCTTACTTAATTCTAGGATTTTGTAATATGTTTTAGGTACCTATGTCAATTTCATGGAGTAGTCTGCACGAACATCTGTTTCCTGAAAGACATACATCAGGGATGGGGAACCTTTATGCAGCAACGTGCCATTTTCTCTAATACAATCTATAATGAGGACATAGACGTGCCGTCAAATAATTGCACTAAAAGCCGTATTTTTATATCGATCGCAAATCTGAGAGCTATCTTGGAAATGTCATCCTTACGTTACACCAGTGCAAAATGACATGTCAAAAGCGTACTCAAGATTGCTGTCAGACTTAAGATCGATTTATCAATGCGGGCCTAAGTACAAACGTTGTTACTTTAAACTTGAATGCAAACCGTTTCGATCGGCAGCGTGCCCAAAATATGATATCGCGCGCCATCAATGACACGCGTGCCATTGGTTCGCCACCCCTGGACTGCATCAATTAAATACTTTACGTCTTATTTTGTTCAACAGTGAAAGCAGACGACACGCCCTTAGTGGTGTTGGGCCGTCCAGCGAATGGCACGGCGGCAGAGCCGGCGGACCCGCGGTCACCGGTGGGCCGCGTTCCGCCGTACCAGCCGCCCCCTTTCGGCGTCGGGCTCAACCCTGAGACGCCAGGCTTCTGGCCCCATAGCGTTCACACGCGAGTTGACATGTGGCACCGTGAGTAATTTGACTTACTAAACTCCAATGGTCTCTCCATTGGTCAGCTTTGAATAGTATGCATATCGTATAATTACTACATGATTTGATCGCACGGTCCACCACCTATGGTCCATATATAACTGTTCCTTTATAATTTTAGCGATTAGTATAAAGCTGTTTAGTGTAAAAATAATAAATAGATAAAAATCGCTAGAATCACGCCAAATATAAATATGGTCCCAAAGGAAACAATGCTCGTTCTATGGGTACCTATCATACAAAGGATTGGGGACGACCCCTGTGACATCTAGACCAGGGTAAATAACGAAAAGGACATTTCCGAAATTTACCCTGGCAGGAATGGAACCCGCAACCATTCTGTGCGGTAGCCGAGCGGCCTACGTTCGAACCACTACGCCAAGCGGTCCCCAAAATGTGAAGTCAAATTTTTTGACTATCAATGACCCCCTCAAAATGAGAAGCCAGAGTTTTTGAATGTCAATAGGCCTTTTACATATTATCCGTTAAACTACCCAAAGATCCCATCACTTCTGCATGAGATGATGGAATTGACAGTTTACCAAAAGCACAATTGTCAACAGATCGTCCAGCGTTCAAGCACACACACACCGTATCTCACGTCGACGGCCTGGAAGGCGTTGAAAGCGACAGCGGGTGTAACCAGCCGTGTCCGAAACAGCACTTCTCGTGTCAGGTAATAACTTTGGCGATAGGTGTGTACATTAACAAGTTTAAATATTCTCTCATATTCTTTTGTCAATGATCAACCCTCCTTGATGCAATATAGGATGTTTCAAAATTGCCAAACTACATTTAGGGGTTTCTATGAGTATCAGACGTTGAATGAAATAAGGTAATCATACATTTTTCATTGGAATAAATACGCTTAAAAAACACCTGCCTATGTTAATACATTTTAATACATACTAAGTAGGCATGCATTTTTATAATTTGTGGATGCTAGCCATAAATGCAGTTAGCACTATTTTATAGGTCATTGTGTCTCCCGCAACACGAAATCAAATATACAAGCGCGTAACAAAAAAAACGAACACTCAAATTTTCCTCTAGATATCCTGCACTTGCATACCCCTGGAGAAGCGATGCGACGGCAAGGTGGAGTGCGCAGAGGCTGAGGACGAGAAGGGCTGCTCGCCGTCTTGCGACGAGCAGAGGAACCGGACCCTGTGCCACGGGACCAACGTTTGCATCAAGCTGGACTGGCTCTGCGATGGAGACAACGACTGCGGGGACTTCTCCGATGAGACACATTGTGGTAATGCTGCCTGAAGTCGGGCCCAGCGCACACCGCTGGAAGCGCGGCGAAGAGCAATTGAAGACAACAATTTAATATAAACCTTTACTACCTTGACATACGGTCGCTTGAATAAATTCGCGGTGCTCGGAGCGCCCTCAAGCATACGCGCTACTGCTCATTCATACCGTATGTCAAGGTAGTTAAGGTTTATATTAAATTGTTGTCTTCTATTGCTCTCCGCTCGCCTCCAGCGGTGTGTGCTGGGCCTTAAGGGCACCTAGCTACTCTTCTAACCAGGGGTGCTACTCTTAGCCACGATAATCGATATATCGTGACATTAGTATTGTTGAATACTACTCTAAATTCTATCTTTTTGTCGTGGAATGTCACAACATATCGATTAGGTATCTTTGCTAATAGTAGCACCTCTGGATTTTGAATGACAGAGTTCTGCGTTAACGCAGTGCAGAATAACGACATAAGGATCTAAACAAGCGCTAATGCTCTGTATTCTATGCAGATGGTGTAACGGAATGTTCGTTAGACCAGTTCCAGTGTGCTAACGGACTGTGCATCCACAAGGACTGGGTCTGCGACGGCGACAACGACTGCCGCGACAACTCCGACGAGTCCAACTGCACCAGGGGCAAGTGAGTATATAATGTATAGCAGTGGTTCCCAAACTTATTTTGTATACTGCCCACTTTGAGAATAAATTATTTCTTAGCGCCCCCATTTTTTCACCTACTTAAAAACCACTATAACGTCAAATTAAATTAATTGATTATTGTGAGCTACACAACGCCCCCATTTTCGCCCCGGTCTCTTACCGCCCCCATTTAGGCGTGCAGCGCCCACAAGGGGGCGTTATAGCCCACTTTGGGAAATGATGATGTATAGTATATATAGGTAGGTATATATCCTAGTTTATAACATACTAGCTGACCCGGTAAACGTTGTTCTGCCACATAAATTATAGGTAAAATAAATCGCTTCGAAATCCGCTGCGTAGTTTTAAAGATCTAAGCATACATAGGGACAGACAGCGGGAAGCGACTTTGTTCTATACTATGTAGTGGTTCACCCTCAAGAAGAGCCAAAAATAACCAATAGGTCCTATCCTTTATCTAAGGATTTCAGCATCGTGATTTGTGTCTTTACCTAAGTAGGTTGTGACTTTGTGATGGAATATTAAAGTTTTTATTCTCTTCTGTGCAAAGTATCCTGTGAGTAGAGTAAGTCGATTACTTGACTGCATCATATCGTTGTTATTGTGGAGTCTAGAATCGAGTAAAATCCCGCAATCACTTAAGTGCACCGTACAAAGAACTGTATAAGTAAATATAGGCATATCTATTGAATATATAGCCCTACATATACAGTTTGGCGACCTATTTAATCCCCTATATTCAGATTAAATTCATTATTCCTGGGTAGTCTAACCAGTTCATATCAATTAGAGCTACACTAATGGATGTTAATTTTATTAAGTGATTGTCGCGGACAAACTAATTAGGGTAAAGAATGAATGAAATGGTGTCATTTATTTTTAAAAACAAGGCACAGAATTTGATGTCAGTGCAGATGTAGAGTAGTCAGATCCAGCAGCAACACTGCACTACAGTTGAGGGCCTCCCTATGTTTCAACCAAAGAAATTGAAATTTATTACAGAATAACGTATTACCAATTTGGTAGAGACAGGTGAACCACCCGTTGACGGTCAAACGTTGACACGAACATTTTATGGTTATAGCGATGCGCAGTATTGGGCTCAAGCTATGGGTGATGATGATAATTATACATAAAAGAGTGTGAAGTACATACAAGATGACGCTGATCATAATTGATGATACTTTATAATTGAAAAGAGTATCTTAACAACTGGAGACTCTTTGTAGTACATATACCCACATGCACGATTCAAATCTCGAAAGCTCGAAACTTTGTATATAAATAGTTCTATAGACGGCCTCAACAGATTTATATTAGGTGATATAAATTGTCGCGTCCTCACCCACTCTGCCATCAATCGAAGCGGGATGACGTCATGTGGCCCAACCATGAATTTATATCTACGACACAGTCTGCGTCATCGAAAATCACAAACGAGATATAGATATTTAACTCATACCATAATTAGAATAGATCTTTTACTCATACCATAATTAGGTACTATATTTTATTTAAAAACCATAATAATTCCAATTGAGAACCTTCTCCCACAGTTAGTTAAAAATCAAAATAGGAACAATAGATTCGGCCTTATCGCAAATTGCAATATTTTTTTTCTATTATTCGTTCCGAACCACGTAAACTACGATACCATATTATTTGGTGTCTATTGTACGGTAATATCTGCCTACATAGTAACCATTTCTTGTGACACCTATTTTACGTAAAACGGACTTATAAGATAGGGGAATTTATAACCTACCTACAGGGCTAAAAGTGCCTCAGTAGATGACGCTTTGTGCCTTCTAAGTATGGTTATTTATAACATTCAGAGCGTCGAATGCAAACCAGCTCAAGCTGGCATAAAGGACGCTTATGTATAAAATGCCACTCACCGTTTGTAGTAATACGTCACCAGATATCAATGAATTGCGACACGGTGGAAATTGCGAGAAAAACCAATAAAGTGAAGCAAACTAAATTAAGATGTGCACGATTTTCAAGTGAACTCTTTAAATGTCAAGATTATTCCGCGCCGGCTGTTCCAATTCCCAGTATTCCTCGTTAGTGTTATCAACTAGCAGAGCTAAGGTCACAGCGACGATAGGGTCTGTAAGTCGTTCGACTTTGGACCAATATGCCGGCGATACTCCCGGGCGTCCGCTTGTACATTGTGACTGATTCAAATCCGAGGAAATATCGCGACACCTTAAGACTAAAGCGCCCATCTAGCCCGCGAAGTTCAATTTTTTTGAGGTTTTTTAGGTTTTTTTAAAAAATCTGACAATAATAAAAGGCACATATTGTAATTCGCGACAAAGACCGAGTGCAGTGCATTTATTAATATATCCATTTTACTCTAAAACATTTCAAGAACGACAGCTATCCAGATAATCTGGCATTTTTTGTATATTTCGTGATTTACTACTATCATATCCACCATGATTATATTTAGAGTAAAATAAATGTATTATTAATAAACGCACTGCATACTGTGTTTGTCGCAAATCACAAAATGTTGTCTTAAATGTTTTCTGATTTTGGATAAACTATAAAAATACTCGAAAATTTTGAATTTCGCGGGCTAGACAGGCGCCTTCACCTTAAAAGAAACGAACTTAAATACGTATAAACATTAGGACGGACTACCTTCAAATCGCTAGTTCAGACCATGTTTTCTTTGATCCGGCGTACTACACACACACTAGTGGTTTATTGGTACAACTGGTAAAGTACCACTCAATGGCTAAAGCTCTGAGTGTTCGCTATCCGTAGCTGCGAAGCTATCTGGTCTGAATCTAAAGGGATTTGAAATATAGCGGAATCAATGTTAATACCGTAACGTTGAGATAGTACCTAAAGAATGCATATGCTTTTCATGATCATAAACCTTGCTATTCTACAAAACTCACATAAAAATTAGTGAAATCTAAAACTGATAATATAGAATATCATTAAAAGTTTCAGCGGGACCACTTCGGGATTTTATTCTATACTGCGCTGTGCAGGGCTCGTAGCGGTCTGTAGATCAATACGTCGGGGGTCTGTGGGAGGGGGCGGTCTCTGCCTATAGCGAGTGGGGGTGAGGCCGCTACCATGGCGACGCGCCTACGCTCACCCTACGTCCCGTGAAGCTAGTCGCCCGATATATCCAGCTTCCGTGGGAGGGCTCATTATAGAACAAATAATCGACATGATTAACATTATAAGAACACTCAGTAGGGGAGGCGACTATGACGCCAGGGTTACGTATGAGCAGAAAATAGACATCTTAGGACAAAGGCCCCGAGACACTCCAATATCGAAGCTTGCACTAGTTATTATGTGTATATATAGTTCAAGGCGTATTGCCTGTGGTGGTGGAAATAAAACTCAAGCGTTTTAAATGTCAAATATTAATTCGTAAGAACGTAAAGGCACAGACTTCTGAACTTCTTAGATGGTTCGATGAGCAAAATGAATATAAAAATATCATCAAAATTACATTGATGGTAATAGGGAAAAAATATTAGTACCGATATCTAATTTCGATTAGGTGAGTAGGTGCCTACTTATAGAAAAAATAAGCTTCGGTTCGTAGAAGTACTTTATCTATTTCGGCGTAATTTGATTTATTCTGATAAAAAGAGAGTACAATGGCAAATTGTTGAGTTTTATGGCGAGACGTAGGTTACATTTATGGGTATTTACATGTGATGGATGAAATCGGTACAATACTTTTCGCAGTACATATTATTGATAACCTAGCAGATCGGTTTCAACGCGTGGAAAAACATTTATAATACAATGCGAAATACCGTCACATATATTTACTTGAGGTTATGTGTCTCTTTCTCGGAACAAGACAATTTCAACCCGAGGTTAAATTTATAGGTACAATACTTTGTGCATTATTACTATCGAAATGATAACCTAACAGATCGGTGTCAACACGTGGAAAAACATAATACAATTTGAAATCATGTCACGTATATTTATTGGGTAATGTTTCTCTTTCTCGGAAAAAAACCATTTCAATCCAAGGTTGACTTCCATGGATAGCGTCTGTAAAGACGACCCGTCAAGGTTATCACAAACCATGATCTCGGATAACCACAACTCCTTTGTCAAGAAAGGTTCCGTTCGCAATGAGAGCTGGTCCTTTCAAGTAATCCAGATTCACAATAAACAGTACAACTGCTTTACTGTTTGGTCATTGTGCTCGCGTGAATCAATACTAAATAGAAGCATATAATGATACAAGTGTCTTAATTCTCCCCGCTATGCCGACGCTCTCATTATAAAAGAACCATAAGAATAATACTTCAATGGAGCAGCAACTGATACATCCTAGGTGAAACAAAAAGAGTATACCATTTTTTGCAACTTTACTTTGTAAATCTAAAACTATCGGCTTTGTGGGACAGTTGTAGTACTAAAGGTTTTGTAGACTTATGAAATCTGTCAACAGCTGTATCCCTGTAACACCTTACCTTTTGTTTATCAAGTTTCTTCCAGAGCTGATAGTTTTAGAATTACAAAGTTGAGTTTTGAAAAGAAAAGTTACCCTTTCTGTTTCAACCTGATTATATAATAATAATTTAAAAAATAATAACTTTAGCCCTTTTTGACGTCCCACTCCTGGGCACGGGCCTCCCCTCAACACGAGGGGGATTCAGGCCATAATCCACCACGCTGGCCCAGTGCGGGTTGGCGGATTTCACATGTCTTTCGAAAATTGGTTAAATCTTCTAAGACATGCAGGTTTCCTCACGATGTTTTCCTTCACCGTAAGCAAGTGATAATCATATAGAAATTATGATTCGCACATAGATTTCGAAAAATCCAGAGGTTCGAGCCGGGGTTTGAACCCGAGACCTGGTAGCCCGCAAGACGCGTGCTTAACCAATCGGCTATGAATATATAATACCTTCTTTTAAATTGTTAAGATGTCGAGACAACCAGTTCATGTGTGCCATCGGGGAATGCATCTCGCAGCATTGGCGCTGCGACAAGGAGGCCGACTGTCCTGACAATTCCGACGAAGCTGAATGTCGTGAGTCTACTATTATTTTGACTTGATTCAACACATTTGGTCTATTGATTAGTATACTCAAATGAGACGGGTAAATAAAGTATATCCATGAACTATTCCATGGTTAAACAATTATGCTAATCCTAGGCAACTAGAATAAAATGTGTTTTCAGTAATATCCGAGATCGCCTCCCATCAGGACACATGGACTTTTTTATTACACCGTTCCTAGTAATATGACCTTGATAGTAAGTCTATTCAACTCCTCCATCAGCCGTGGACTTAATTCGCTGCGGTGAGAATGACTTTCAATGCGACAACAAGAAGTGCATCCGCAAGGACTTCCAGTGCGATGGCGACAATGACTGCGGTGACTGGACCGACGAGGACGCCTGTCCCATGCTGCCTGGCAGCTGTAATGCTGGCGAGTTCAGGTATATGGCATGTAGCGTGAACATTGAAATACTCAAAACGAAGTTCATCTGAACATTAAAGAACACTTTAGCCATTGCTTTGGCGATATCATATTATCATTACAACTGTCAGATTAAAATTTAATTTGAGCAATTGACCTGACGCGTAAAGCTCTTATGAAGTATGGCTTGAAAAAGATCTAATGGAAGCGATCTAAAACTTTTAATTTATTTACGCAACAGGTGTAGCGACGGCAAGTGTATCCCGGACCGCTGGCGATGTGACACCGAGCGGGACTGCGCGGACAGCGAGGACGAGCTCAACTGCGAGCCCAACTCCATGCGGAACTGCACCGATGACGAGTACACTTGCGCTGATAGACGATGCGTGCTGGTGAGCATGGAAGCGTTATTGACATCATTCTTGAAAATCAGGCCATATTTTCCATGTTCATCAATCGAAACTCATAAAATCGATAGATAATGAAGTTAATTTAATTAAATAAATAAATATCGCCAGACGAACACACACGCACAACGCTTGTACTATAGGTACCTACCGTAAAATGGACTGAGGCGATCCCAGTGACATCCTGACCAGGGCAAATGATGAAAAGGCCACTTCCGAGATTTACCCCGACGGGAATCAAACCCGCAGCCACCATGTGCAGTGAGCCGAGCGGCCTACGCTCGAACCACTGCACCAAGCGGTCGTCAAAACCGTTCAACCGTATTTCAAATTGCATACGCCTCTTGCTACCAGACATGTTTTTAGTTTAGTTTCTTGTTGTTAAATGGTTGCATTTTCGAAACTGCACAGAAAACATGGCTTTGCGACGGCGTCCGCGATTGCACTAACGGGGAAGACGAAATGAACTGCGAAGTACACTGTGAAGAAGACCAGTACACTTGCAAAAGCCAGGACCATCTCATTAGCAGCGTATTCAGGAACTGTGTGAACAGGAAACACGTTTGTGACGGTATGAAAGATTGTCCTGCTGGGGATGATGAAGAGAAATGCCCTCTAAACAGGGACTGCACTGCCGAAGATAAATGCGAGGCTGGAATGTGTATCACAACGTTTGAAGGGCATCCGGGTTGCACGTGCCCTTTGGGCTTTCTCTTGGACATACATAATAATTACACGTAAGTAACTCTTAGTGGAGACCTCGACTCGGCAAGCGTAGTGTAGGACGCCCTCCGACCAGGCGGGATGACGATCTGCGAAAGACTGCAGGCAGATGCTGGATGCGGCAAGCTGAAGACAGGGCGCTATGGAGCTCATTAGAGGAGGCCTATGTCCAGCAGTGGACAAGCATAGGCTGATGATGATGATGATGATGATGAACTCTTAATAGCCAAATGATAAATGCTATTTTATTTTGAAAAATAAAATACACAATATAAATATCTGGTTCTGTTAACAGTTGCAGAGACATCGACGAATGTATGTACGAACAGGATCCAGTGTGCTCGCAGACTTGTTCAAATACCGTTGGCAGTTTCAAATGTGGTTGCATGACGGGCTATGTGTTGCGGCCTGATGGTAGATCTTGTAAGCCTACAGGAGAGTCCCCCATTTTGCTGTTTTCTAATCGCGTTGGGATTCGCCAGGTAAGATCATTAAGGCAGTCTTTAATAAGATATTTTACAAAAAATATTTGCTGATAAAAAAATAAGTCAAAACAGCAACTTAGATGATAAAGCGGCATTAATTGTTCAGGTGTGGCTGACAGGAGATAATTACATGTCAGTAGTGAAGGGCCTTCATAATGCAGTCGCTCTGGACTATCACTACGAAAAACAACTCATATTTTGGACGGAGAATAACTTGAGAGTGATAAGAGTTGCGCAAATGAATAATAACAATTTGACAGGTAACAGTAATTCTTATAAAAAACATAATAACAATATAGATATGATACGTTAACGTTATGATAATATTTTTTGTATTTTCAGATGTTATAAGGTGGGGTTTAGAAACGCCAAGTGGAGTAGCCGTGGACTGGATCCACGATCTGTTATTTTGGACAGATTCAGGAACTAGAAGGGTTGAAGTTACGACACTAGATGGTTCCCAGAGGGCTGTTCTCGCAGCCAATGATTTGGATAAACCAAGAGCTATAGCTGTGCATCCTGGAGATGCTTTAGTGTTTTGGACTGATTGGGGTAAACACACAACATTATATTATAATGCTTGCTTTGAAATTCTTCAATTGGTATAAAATATATTACATTAGTCGTTGATTAGCTTGCTGGGTGAGGCCGGTTGAATTTTGATGTCTTTGCGGCTAAGGTTGCCGAAGTTTTTTTATGCCCAATCCGAACATAATTTTTCAGGTCCCACTCCAAAGATAGAACGAGCAGACATGGACGGTAGCCGACGTAAGAGTATCATAGTTGATAAAATTTTCTGGCCTAACGGATTGACTATCGACTATATGGAGTCCAACATTTATTGGGCGGATGCTAAACACCATGTCATCGAGAAAGCTTCTTTTGACGGACGAAATCGGAAAAGGGTATATAGATTCTACTAAAGCAATAATCTTCGTAAAAGTTGTTTCAGTAATAATTCTACGAATTTCTCCACAGATAACTAATAAAGGATTACCTCACCCATTTGCGTTAACGCTGTTTGAAGACGCTATTTATTGGACCGACTGGCACACGAAAAGCATTTCAACTGTGAACAAGAATACTGGCATGGGAATACAGACAGTACACGCCGGTCTTAACGTTCCCATGGATATCCACAGGTACGTTACTACTAGTTAGATGAAAATAAATGGGGAACTTTGACGACCGCTTGGCGCATTGGTTCGAGCGTAGGCCAGCTCACTGCATATGGTTGCGGGTTCGACTCCCGCCGGGGCAAATTTCGGAAATGGCCTTTTCGTAATTTTCCCAGCTGTCACTGGGATCGCTCCCAGTTCATTGTACGGTACCCATATTACAAGCGTTGCTTAGTTTGGGACCATACAGTTGGTGTGTCAGTCTGGCAATATTTATTTATAAGTATTTCCATTTTAGTTACCATCCTCTAAGACAATTAAGAACCTACAAGAATCGCTGTGCGGTCAACAATGGCGGATGCTCGCACTTTTGTCTTCCAAACAGCAATGATCACTCATGCCGCTGCCCTGTTGGTTTTAATCTCAATTCAGATGGGTAAATATAATTTCAATTTAACTCTTAACACATTAAATTAATGCTTGAGTACTTAATTTCCTATCTGCACTTCAGCCGAACTTGTGAAGAAACACCAGAAAAATTACTGCTCTATGCACGCCGAAAGGACATTAGATTGAAACAATTAAATCCCAAGAAGCAGACTGACTCTCTGGATATGGTAAGTTTCAAAGTAGAACATTCATAAGAACTAATGCAGTCGTCCACGTCACCAATAGATTTATTAAAAAATGTGTTTACAACTAGGTGATTCCAGTGGAAAGCATAAAATCTGCTGTGGCTTTGGATTGGGATCACAAAAGCAACTCCATATTTTGGACTGACGTTGAGAAGGACACCATCAATCGAGCTAGTTTGAATGGTTCCTACCAAACCGTCATCGTTGGTTCAAATCTCAGTAAGTACATAATCATCTCTTTATATGTAACAAAATAATTAAGAACCGTTCTTAACATTATTGTCTTAACGTTACAGTTTGGCCGGCCGGTTTAGCGTACGACTGGTTGACTGACAAATTGTATTGGACTGATGCTGGGACAAATAGAATAGAAGTGGCCAACGCTAATGGTAGCATGAGGACATTACTAGCTTGGGATAACATTGACAAGCCGAGAGATATTGTTGTGGATCCAAAAGGTTCATATTTGAGGAATAGCTAGAAACACTTATACTACGTAGTGGTTAACAATTTAATTGTTCATAATCAATTCTTTTTTTACAGCTGGAGTAATGTACTGGTCAGATTGGGGTGCAGCGCCGTGCATCGAACGAGCAGATATGGACGGAGGGAACCGCAACCGCCTGATCTTCGGAGACATGACATGGCCTAACGGTCTCGCGCTTGATTTCGCTAACAACCGTATTTATTGGACTGATGGTGGAAACCAGACTATCGAGTATGCAAATATGGACGGCACCGGAAGGAAAATATTGATAGGTAATTTTCTGTTTAAAATGGCAATAAAGAGAGACGACGATATATGTTTATAAAAAAGTTATATTTTCTTTCGAGATCGATATCAGTCAAATGATGTTTACAAATGTATTGGCAAACGTCGTATAATAAATAATAATTTTAAAGGTCAACATCTTCCCCATCCTTTCGGTCTGGATTTGTATGGAGATGAAGTATTTTGGACTGATTGGGACACGCAATCAATACAAGCAGCTAATAAGTATACGGGGAAAAATAGACGCACACTAGGCGCTGGCGTAGCTGGCCTTATGGACGTCAGGGTGTTCCATAAAGAAAGGCTAAAGAGTCCAAATCGGTAAGACACTATAAAATGGAATGTAACTTGGGCTTTGTAGACGTATTATCCACTTATTTTAATCATTTTTCTTTCGCAGTTGTGGAAAGAATAATGGTGGATGCTCACATCTTTGCTTGTTGAAGCCAGGGGGGCGATCGTGTGCTTGTCCTATTGGCATAAGACTAAATGTTTGTATACCTACTATACAATTTCGATCCTAAATATTCCTCAAACGGAAAATGATCTCATATTTTGGTGTAATTTCCAGAAGGATGGTAAAACATGCTCCAACGGGCCAGTTAACTTTTTAATATTCGCCCATCGTGTCGATATTCGCGTGGTGTCGTTAGATGTGCCCTACCTCATTGACGTCGTGCTTCCATTACCTCCACTGAAAAATGCGTTCAGCGTTGATGTGGACCATAAAACTGGTAAGACTATTTGATTTAAAATGGATGTAAGCTTTAATAACATATCATATTTTTCACAATGAGAAGGGTAACTTATCTTTCATTGCAGGTCTTATCTATTGGACGGATACCGGCGAAAGAACTATTCAACGAGCAAACAAAGCTGGAAGAAATGTTGAAACCATCATTGGAAAAGGTTTGCATACAGCTGATGGAATTGTTATCGACTCTACTGGACGCAAGGTACAATATTCTATTACCAATTGACTTGAAATATCATGAAAATTTGAAGTCAATAATACATTTCTGTTTAGATCTACTGGACGGATGGGGGACGCAACAGCGTTGAAGTAGCCGAATTGGATGGCACCAATAGAAAAGTTCTGGTATGGACGGGTTTAGGTAAGACGTAATATTTAGCAACATTGACATTAGTTACTAAATATCAAGCAATGTTATAATTTTAATGCATTTCCAGATTCACCTCGAGCTATAGCATTACACTATGAGTATGGGTACATGTTTTGGTCAGACTGGGGAACATCCGCTAAAATTGAAAGAGCTGACATGGATGGCCAGAACAGGTATATGAATAATTAAGTCACTACAAACTTATATAAGCATGTTGAGAAAAAAAGGTATGTTGAGAATAACAACAAAAACTGACAATATATTTTTTTTCAGGCGGGTTATCATAGAAAGCAATATAAAATGGCCAAACGGTCTAGCTATAGACAGAATCGAAGGTCGTCTATACTGGAACGACGCTAAGATTCTCACTATTGAAAGTTCTGATTTCAACGGCAAAGATCGTCGCCCTATACGGAGCAATGTTCCATATCCATACGGCATTGTGATCGTCGGCCAACACGTGTATTGGACCGACTGGAGGACTCAAGCTTTGCACAGAGCTGATAAAGTTAGCGGCAAGAATTCTATCGTGATAAGAAAGGACTTGGAAGGGCTTATGGATATTCGTGCGGTTCAGGTGAGATTACTCTTTGAACAAGATCAAGCTAACTACACCTCCATATATTTTGTTTGCAAAAGAAGTAGATAGTTGTCTTCCAACGAATCCTATTTTTACGTTCGATTAAATTCGTGCGGGTTCCAGCACAATCCAGCTTTTCCCCGAGACTTATCAAGGGCCAAACAGCGCCAACAGCGGTGGCAATGTGTGGCAGTACCAGTCCCCAATAAATCTTGTTTAACCAATCAATAAATCAACTGTCTTTTGTTTTCACAGGGTGAACGTGAATTAGAGAATGCTTGCGGTAACAACAACGGTGGTTGTTCCCACCTCTGTCTTCGTTCGCCCCAAGGTTACACCTGCGCGTGTCCTACGGGATTACTCTTCAATACGAGCGAATTGGACTCGAGAACCTGTCGGGAGTACCCTGAAAGCTTCTTATACTTCGCAACGAAGAGCAGCATTGCTCTGATTTCATTTGACACCCCAGAACAGTGGGATGTTACGTTGGCTACGAAGGTGCATACTGCTGTGGCTGTTGACTTTCACTGGGACAGTAAGCTGCTATTCTACACGGATGTAGAAAGTCATGTTATAAGGTAAAGTTAAAGGATCATCAACATAGCTTTTGTGCTTATTGTATTGTTTTTGAGTTGACGTGGCAAAATAATGTATTTCTTCTGCTTGATTTTTTAATATTTGTTATGTTAATTTCAGGTCAATAAATATGTTGAACATGAGTGACACTAGAGATGTCGTCAAGGGCAACATGGGTGTTCCTAACGGCTTCGGTGTAGATTGGATAGCAAATAACATCTACTGGACTGATAATGAATACAAGGTACCTAATTACGGCTTTCCTACGGCTACCTATAGAACGAGTACCTCAGTACTAAACGATTTTAAATGATTAATTGCAGACTATAGATGTCGCACGATTGGATGGATCATCCAGAAAAACTTTGCTCAGCAATTTGAGCGAGCCCAGAGCTTTGGCACTATTTCCAGCTAAAGGGTGAGTATTGAACCGTTATGCAAGTATTCGCAAATAAATCAGTATAAACAAATAGTTATTCAATATGTTTCTTTTAGTTACCTCTATTGGACCGATTGGGGCCACACTCCATGCATAGAGAGAGCATACTTAGACGGTAGCCAACGGCAGAGGATTGTCGAAAAAGATATAGGCTTTCCTAATGGCATAACGATTGATTACAAAGACAGGCGGTTGTATTGGACTGACGCTTTAAGGCACAGAATAGACACTTCCGACTTGAATGGACAGCATCGGGTGCAGTTGATACCAGAAACTACTAATCCATTTGGCATGACACAGGTAAACCAAACACCCAATATTTTCAGACATATTATGTTAAAATTTCTAAATAATGTTTAAACCGTCAATCAATTTACAATTTTATCTCTTCATATACAAATCTTCCCCACCATTCCTCTAACCTAACCTTGAAAACTAAAACATACATAATTGTAATTACAATTCCAGTTCAAGGACTACATCTACTGGACGGATTGGTACAAAAAAGCCGTAATGAGAGCGGACAAGAAGACGGGGAAAAATGTCATAGCATTAAGGTCTGATTTGGAGATGACAATGGAGATAAAAGCTGTGTCCGCCGACAAACAGCATGGCTGGAACCCGTGCAAAGAGGACAATGGGGGCTGCTCCCACCTGTGCTTCTTTAGACAACACGGTTATATCTGTGGATGTCCAGATGATATCGATCCTCGGCCCTGTTCGACAGGTAAACGTCACAAAATTAAAATATGATGGAAACTTGAAAATGTATCATTAAAGAACAATACCTTAATGTCTAATACGTGGGATTTAAAGTACCCACTTTGATATGATTACAACGTCACGACCTCTATGCGCTAAAATGCTCAGTCTAGATCAGTCCTATCTTCAGATAAACGTTTTCTTTAGTAAGAGAACTACTTCTAAATAACGTCCAACCTATCTGTTATCTAATGGCTCTAGAAGAATAAAATGCTCCCTATTTTTGTAGAGCCCAAGAACCACATTGACAACAAACTGCCGTCGCACTACCCGTCGTTCTACGACTACTCGGACATTCCAATCGGCAGCGACCTGTCGCCGCAGCCCACGGCTGTGCCCGAGAGCAGCACCAGCTTCATCATCATTATCATTGCGATTATGATCTTTATTATAATGTCTATAGTGGTGATCGCGATCATATGTGGTGAGTTCTGGTACTTAAGTCATTATAAAAGATGATTCGCGTGAAATGAGGGAATGGCCTAATGTAGACATACTCCTCTCTGACAACAGATTATTGTAGAACGGTGGCGAACACCAGAAAATGGATAATTCTGATAGTAAAAATCTGTAAGGTGCTGACGATCATAGGGAGAGATTCAATTCCGAAACGAATAAGAGTAACTACAACCTCTCAAAAGTGATAAATAAGAAATTCAACATTTACAGTGAGAATAAATAGAGATCGCGAGGGGGAACTGAAGGAGGACTACCGCGAGCCAGGCGGGCACATATCGTTCCACAACCCAAACTACAGCTGCGCCACGGGCCCCGGGGGGCCCGGCGTTGAGCCCATGGAGCGCCGAACCAACCGGTTCCAAGGGATCTTTAAATACGACAAAAACCAGGTGCGTAATCAAAATTGTGTTTAAAGTTCTCCCAAATTCGTAGGGTATCATTTGAAATTATCGTCTTGCTAAAAATATTTGAACTCTATCACTTTTTGTATCTTCTATACTTGACCATATTTGATTTGAATAAGTACCTACTAACTAAAAGAGTATATATTTTTTTATCGTTGCCACATTGATTTCCTGTAACATACATTATCTATCTGGTTTTGTCATGTCGTATAAGGAAGCAAAGAGGTTACTCTCTATAGAGAAACGAGGAAAGAGCTGCATCAGCTACAACGACAAGATTAAAAAAAGAATTGATCTAGGAGATTGTTTCAAATTGCTAATAATTTCCCCATAGGAGCGTGTGACGAACGTGTACATTCCTGAAGGCACCAGCCTATTGCCTCCGCCACCACCCCCGCCTCATCGACAGCCTCTCAGGCCCGCCACACACGACGACTTCGAACCAGTCACACTACACTCATACGCCTGAACTTCCAGTTGAACGTCAAACATAGCACAAGTAGCTACTAGACACGGATGATACGTAGATGACGACAATTAATTGCATCCAGATGTGAACTCATGTCTGCCCTAGAACTGTTTTCTAAATGGGATTTCTATTGCATTGCTGTTTGATCTACAACGCCCGCGCAGGTTTGTCTGCCGATGGTCAAAACTCCTGCTCGTGTCCCAAGGGTTTAGCACTAACCGGAGCGAGGGCCATTTGGTAAACTTTCTGCGCGAGTGTTGTATATCGATTAATTCAGAAGAGAAGCACAGTCAAAGATTGTACAGTAAAAATTACATTGCTTCTACTACATTTTTAATAGGTATTTTTTATGCATTTCGCACAATACCGGAATATTGCAATTGCGATATTTAGTTTTTTTTTAAAGCTACACTGAAATGTAAAGTCAACCATAGGTAGTTAGGGTTATGCAAATAGTATGGATCCATCCCGTGCTGTAAATATAAGGCTCCCGTTAAGCAAGCGTTACATTGACAAACTGAAGATTAATTGACGGTTAAAACATAATTCCTCTTCGGACTTCGATTGGAATGAATAAAGGTTGAAGGCTTGAAGAGGTCTACATTCTATTTTTGTACGTTGGATGTAGCTTTGCAGAATAGAACCAACTCACGCTTACTGCTGCAGACCAAACCAACCCTAGTCCGAGTGAGTGTAGGTTGGTTTTAGCTCGCAAAAGTACCTAAGTGTGGGTTGAATCCATAATGCAAAACTGCGTTCAATTGGTATTTATCTACTTTTTCTAATAACTAATGAATGATTGTTAAATTTTAATTACACTCGTTTTACGGATTTTATTGGATTTGTTATCTACAGCAACCATGTTGTTCTATGCCATAACGTAAATTTAGTTTCAATTCAATTATTTTATTGTAGCTACTCAGAATCTGACTAAGCGTTATCAGAAAATAAATAAATAATTTGTAATATAGAAAGGACAAAGTCCACGAGTTAACATTCAGCTTTTTATTAACTTCCACTAATGTGGACACGTTTTACTATCGTAATGAATTATTCGTCAATTGCAGTTATTAAAAATGAGAAAAGAATTATACGTTTAGGTACGTAAGATTGGAATAATGAGAAATATTTGGAAAAAAAATTGTCCCAATTAAAGTTACGGTCTAAATACGTACGTATCCATACCTAGAATAGATTTATAGGTAAGTACTAGCGTGTACTTGTGTAAAGTATAAAAAAAAAAAAAACTCACCGACATTCCGATCGTTCGATACCTATTCAAAGTTATACCATCACATTAGATACTGTGTTTTATTAAATAGAACCTATTTACCTTCATTGTGAAAGATATTGTTATAGTATAGGTATATGACAATTTGTTTAGATACCTAGCGTGCGAGTGTGAATTTGTGCCATGTGTAAATATACGGTATTTAATTGTAATTTAAAAGGCAATGTCTCATGATAAATGGAAAGAAAATCTGCCAAAGGTTTTTATTAATAACAGCACAGCTACGGTACCATGCTACAGACTCGTAGCCGCCCTGACAATACTATTTGTGTATACTTAGATCGAAGCATTTACTTGTAACGTAGATCTGCACTCGTTATACCGTGCTTGTTCTACCAATATCCATTGTCTTCTGTTCTATAAGATTAAACTAAGTAGATGTGACACTTAAGTAACCTAAAAGTGTTTTTTTTTTAAGCAAAGCTTCTTTTCGGATGTTCGGGGCGCTAGCCGCCCGGCCACTATCCGCGCAAATCGTCAGATGACAGCGTTACACGATGAAGTCAGATGCTTTATCTAACATAATCATAACAAACAAAAGTAAAGTTACCATATTCCTAATATAGATAATATCCCTCAGCCCCTCCAATAAAGTTAAATGCTCGCACTAAGAATGGGCTTTCGGAAAATGCTCCCTTTGAGAAAGTGACCATTTTGGACCTGAAGGAATTGTTTAATTGACAAGGAAAGGAAACGATCCCGGCACCACTCTGATACGATTAACCACCCCTTAATCTCGAACATATGAGGTACTGCAGAAGCTTTAGTGTCACATCATTTCACTTTGCTTAATCTTATGTTAAAGCGGAATTTCCAACCGAGTACGAAGCTTTCGTTACAAGGCTGGTAGAATTTTATATAAAATGTATTATTCGGCACAACATAGGTACTCGTAAATGCTGAGATCGCTATGCACCACTAGAGGGCGTTACGGTTGGAGTTTCCATAGCGTGATATCGAAGTACGTGTGGTCAAGATAATAAAAATAATATTTATTATTTTTGTACAAGTCGCCTGTCTTTCGTTTCCCGATGGCTCACGGGAAAGATCGAAAGTGACTTTTATACCTAAGTAATAGAGGTTATATTTAGTTACATTGTAAGTTAGCCGTACAGAGGTTTGGGATAATGTGTGTGTTGCTTATAAACAGCTATTTAACTTTCAAGTAGGTATTTACTTTTAAAAGTTTATAATAAATACAAGATTAAGTTATGATTGATAAATGCAAATTGTTACAGTGCTGTATAAGTCAAGAGAAGCTTCGATGCTATTGGTTCATTTCACGGAAGCGATCAGATTTTTTAACTACTTATGCCGAAGCTTCTTATAGAACTTTGCATTACTGTAAATTTAGCTTGAATTAATTGAGTTTATAAGCAACATGTTACTGCAGAGTGTTTCTTTATTGAGGGACTGATCGCCCTAGAGTGGTATCCCAACCTCCACACCTATATTATATGGTACCAAAATGAGTACATAGGTATTTACTATTGTATACATCTATATATTACCAATACATACCCTAAGAAAACTCATAGAACGTTATTACACTTGGCAAATTTTAATTTAATTAGTTTTAATTGTCAGTGCTCAAATACTTGATTGGTGTTCAAGATTTTTTCAACATTTGGCAGTCGCAAGGGATCGCAGCTCAGTTAAAGAAACATGGTTTAAAAAAATGTTTATTATTTATGTTGAAATCTAAATGAAACTGTTTTTTAAACAAGGATTTGTTTGAAGTATTTAATTACCTACTTTATTTTTTATGCTGACTCTGAGAACGAGCAACTAGATATACTAGTTCGGAGCGGAAGCTCGAACTTCTGCAAGGGTTACTAAACTAAACCATTTGCATAACAAGAAGCCGGTTAAACAGAGCGTTGTTAGAAGTAATTCACCAATTTAAATATGGTGACAATAAAATATCAATGTAAATAGTTAGTTTTTAAATTAATTATTATTTCCAAACGTATATCTATATTGTAAATACCTAAACTTTTATTTTATAATCTCATTGATTTAAATCACAGATCTGTGAATGGGTTCCCGATGAACATGTTTGTTTCATATCAGAATTCATTTAGGACCTAATAGGTAGACCTATTAAAAATAATTAATGCTTCAATATAATCACGGATGTATTAATTAATCTGTTAACGAGTACCAACAGGTTATAAATGTTGAGATCATTACTTTGAGTAATATTTTTTTAATCTGATATTTTTGTTACATACAAAATGTATCAACAAAAAGAAGTATTAAAGTTTCACAGGGTGTTTTAATCTAAGGTAGAATTAGGGCAAAGGGAAGCGGGCACAGTCCCGATAAAATTATTATTCGTTATTATAATTTTGTACATACCTACATACATTATTTACGAAAAAGTTTTTTAAAGAGATTTAAAAAATATAACTATGAACAATATTTTTTTATTTCCATGCACTTTTTATGGATAAATGATGGATTGAGTTGTATTTATATTTGAGATATATTACAAAAATACAGTTCCTTTTATTAAAAGCGCAAAAATGTACAACTAAAATAACTTCAATGACAACATCCACGTGTTTTATATTATAGATAAATTTCAGCACAATTACTGTGCCTACGGTATAATTTTAATACATGTAGAACATGTCTACGAAACAAAAAATAATAAAATTATGATCGAGTAGGTACTTACCTAACTTCTTGTGACAGATAATTTTGGTTCTAAGCGTTTTAGACAAAATATAATAAAAATGATGTAAACAATCCGCCCCGTTCCAGGTTACTGTATTACAAATCACAATTAAAACTAAACAACTAATTGCACATCTTGCAATCCTCTCTTATTCGATGTTTATCCCCTCATTATTATATTTGACAAGTCTAAATGGAGACGATAATCCACTATATTATATGAATACTCAAGTGAAACGAGGAGACTAGAAAGAATGGAATTATTTTAACATAACTTTTTATATTAGTTCTAAGAAATATTTTACGTAAACTGTTTCGTTATACATAGCTCGTAAGGGATGAGGAACTAATATAGTGAGTGCTGTGATACCAGATGCTTTGAGAGTTTTAGTGCGGGCTGTCAGCGATGGATTATTTATCTAAATAATGATTATGCTACACTAATAATATAGTAGGTACCCAATACCTATTTTGGTATTATTTTGTGTTACCAGCGTTTAAGGTATAACCTGCACGAATAGCGCATCTGAATCCGTTCTATTACTAAAAACAATGTAAAATATTAATTCTAAATTAAAAATGGGATTCGTGCCAAAAATTAACGTTACTTACTAATTGATTGGTTCAAAATTAATTAAGTATAATCGAAATGATAAGGTCATTAAATAAACAGCTTTTACACCTTTGAAGCCTCCCTTTGTAGAGGTGTCAAAACTGTTGTCTGATTTATAACTGTACCTACTGAGAATAAAGAATAGATATTATTCGAAAAAGTTCGTTGTTTTATTTATTATAAAATGATTGTTGTAGTTGTTAGTATATTGTTGTAGTTTTACTAAACGTTTTGTAATCACAGCAAATATTTATGTAATTTCTCGTATTTACAGACAGACTATTTGCTGTAATTACAAAAGGCTTGGTAACAAAATCTCAAAGGGAAAGTAAAAGAACTATGTACCTACTTACAATAATCATTTGCACTCGTGATTTTTTTCTCAATGTAGATACATTGGCTACATCACCCTCACCCAACAGTTTATGGAAGGCGTAGACCTTAATGCATATTTTCATTGTAGAATAAAAGTAGTAATAAAAATACAATAATAGTTTATTTTATAATAACCGTAAGTACAATTAGGTACATGAATACTTGTCGTTTACACATAGTCAACAACATGAAATATATAACACTTAGTATATAAATACAGACAGTTCGATAGGTATATTTACGTCGGGTGGTAGATTCTTTAACGCCGACCCATGAAAAAAATACATGTAAATATAAGCATACTGCTATTTATGTATTTATTCTTTCAAAAAAGTATAAAATACATTAAATACTAAATTATCGTCCATCAATATTAAATCGATGAAAACTCCCGAGCTAAGAGCGTGCTGAGTGCACTTCTGAGGTGTCGTTTTCTACTGGAAGAACTTACCTATTAGAAAAGGTAAGCGTGTACAAATTTTTCCGTTTCTACGTTAAATAGTTTTCGAGAATAATGGCTATATTATGTTTTAAATAGGTAGAGAACCCAAAAATGGAATAATAAATAACCTTGGGAATGTAGGTAATTGGATCGTGGCGAAAATAACACTCCTGAACGCTGCAAGGTTGCATCCTACTAATATTATAAATGTGAAAGTTTCTGAGTGTGGATGTATGTATGTATGTTTGTTACTCCTTCACCCAAAAACTACTGAACGGATTTGGATGAAATTAGGAACACAGATAGTTTATAACCGGGATTAACATATAGGATACTTTTTATCCCGATAATCCCGAAATGTTTGTTACGTTAAATACTACGCGGACGAAGTCGGGGGGCACAGCTAGTAAAAAATAAACATCCCGGTATTTCCAGGCCGCCCCCGTTGGAACAGTGAGAAGCGCTAATTTACAGTCTATCACACATACGAAGTCCCGTAGACGGGGCGCTGTAGTCGAGTGTCGGCAATAGGTATGTATATATTTACACTGTGAACACCACAGATATAGATTTACATAGATAAAGCAAATGTACGCATTTAGCGTGTCCGAAAACCCCGACCAAGCGTCGAGGTTGGTCGCCGATAACTTACAGTCCTTGGGCCACAGATATAAACATATGAGTATGAGCATGAGCGTGATAATCACTCGAGGAAAGCGTAGCGGGCGGAGGCGCATCGGCGGTATCGGTGTCTTTGAAGCGGTTTGGATTTCCCGTCACTAATGACGTCACAGTAGGTGTTAAAAATTCGGCACGCTTGGTTTCAATACAAATCGTGATACTTGCGTTATCTATGTAAATCTAAAATCTATATCTGTGGTGAACACTTTAGTTCCTTATTTTTCCGCGGGGAGCTATGTGAAATTTGACGACCGCTTGGCGCAGTGGTTCGAGCGTAGGTAGCTCGGCTCACTGTACATAGTGAAATTTCGGAAATGGCCTTTTCGGCTTCAAAAAGGAGGAGGTTCTCAATTCGTGTGTATTTTTTTTATTAATATTTTATGGAGGTCGACAACAGCGCCACCTACTGTGTCTGACTATAACTAAGAACTACTCATGTGACTCCATAGATACAACACAATTATCAAAATTGGTCATTCCATTTAAGAGGCGAAGAGTTACGACGCCACGCTCACGAATAATTTTATATGCAATAAAATAACTAAGAGTTTGAAATACATTTGGTTGAAGTATATATGGTACAATATTTTTATTTGAGTCATCTGTAGTGGAATGCATTGATACCTAAACAAAGGTTAAATATTGAGATATTTTGATAGCATGTTTAAAAAGTTTAAAACCAGTGGTAGATTGTATAAAATTAGTCAAATTCTATGCCTAAAATTACAATCACTTAGGTATCCATCGATCCATAGTAGGCATAAGTTCATAATAAAAAAATCTAGTCTAACATAGGTATTTCAGATCCATCTTAGCACACCATGATACTATAGAAAGCGCGTGAATAATGTGCCTACATTTAATACTCAGGTACATTTAATACTTTAATCGCTGAAAATTCTAATAATGCTCAGATTTGAGAGCGGCTTATTCTGGATGCGTATTACAAATAACGACGACCTTAAAAACTTGAGTAGCATTCATTCAAACAATCGGTCGTTTAACAGATGAATGCGAAAACACAAAATAAACATCTTAAAGTATTATTAACGTTAAACGCGCATCTTTGGCACTGACAACGATAAATAATAACATTCACAAAAATATAATTACTATAGAGCGCAAGTCAAGCTAGCGTTTACAAGACTATTTCGTCGCTCTCTTATAGATTACTGAAATGACGTAGCGCATCTTTAAATAACTTTTCCAATCTGTAGTATCTACTAGGTGAAACAAAAAGAGTATACTATTTTTTTTGCAACTTTACTTTGTAAATCTCAAACTATCGGCTTTGTGGAACAGTTGAAGTACGAAAGGTTTTGTAGACTTGTGAAATCTGTCAACAGGTGTATTCCTATAACACCTTTTGTTTTTAAGTTTCCTCTAAAGCTGATAGTTTTAGAATTACAAAGTTAAGTTTTGAAAAAAAGAGCATACCCTTTCTGTTTCAACCTGTATATCTCTTTAGATACGCACGAATAGTATGAGCACTCAAATAACTATGAATAGTGTTACGGCCAATGCGCTCGGCGTAGTGTAGGATCCTCATATTTTGTAATTTAAAGCACCTAACCCAGTCAGTTAGACTTATTATGGCATTACAATACCTTATAAAGAACCTTTTACGTAAAGCCACTTTTGTTCTGAAACATATTTAAAATTGAAAATTTTGAATAATTATTGGGAAGGTATAAAGTATTTAGTTTTATTATAAAAAAGTAGACATACTAAAGTAGAAAACTTTATCGCAAGTTTACTTTAGTTAAATCGAGGACGAAGCTGCTGTATAAATTGAATATAATATAATTAATCAAACCACAATTATATGCCTGGCAATAATTATGATAAAACCCTTTCCATATAAAAATTAAAATCAGGCCTCAGGCGTTGATGCTAATCCTGTTGGTACATAAACTACATCAAGTGTATTGCCGTCCTTCTTACGGTCGTAATGCATGAGAGAGACAGCAATATTTTAGTTGTGCCAAAGTTAGTTTAGTCGTAATTTGTAGTTTGCTAACTCTAGCACAACTGGTTGAATTAATTCAGCTCAGATCATACAGTTTAAAGAAGGCGCTACGACATTTCATATCTACGAATAAGTTACTTACATACGGTTACAAAAATGAGATCAATATAAATTATCTACATAACATTATATTACAATACATAATTAAGTAGATCCATCATTACCAACTTACTATAATAAACTAGTTTTATACCTATAGAACAACTCCCAAATGACCACACACGACAAGACAGTTCCTATACAAAGTTTGTATACGAGGCATGCCTTTTAAGTTCTGTCGTTTCCATAATTCCCGGCAATTTTGAATTTGGAACTGTTCTATATTCGAATGTGTTTAAATTTCGAATCTCAAAACAGTTGAATGTATTAGGATTAATGTTATTGTTTAGTCACAGCGTCGATTAGAATCTGTCAGGTTACGTACGAAAATGAATCTTTCTAAGGAAAATGTTCGTGCAATAATTTTCTACAACTTTAGAAGAGGCCTGACACGGCTTCAGTGTTTTGAAGAGCAGATATTAATCTGTGTTCAGGGATGAAGCCCCATGTCTGCGGACTGTCGAACGCTGGTATTTAGAATTCCAGCGTGGACATACTAGTGTTAGTGACAAATCTCGCGAAGGTCGCCCAAAATCTGCATTCACTGAAGATAACATCATTGGAGTGAGACAACTAATTCTCGAAGATCGTCATGTGACGTATCGAGAGATAGAGGCTTTATTAGGCATCTCAGGGACAACCATTCAGAAGATCTTGCATGAAGCGCTTGGTGTAAGAAAGCTAGTTTGCCGTTGGATACCGCATCTGCTTTCCGACGATCACAAGGCGGCCCGCGTCAGATGGTGTAAGAAAACTCTGCAAAGGTTCAACCGAGGAGAGTCAAATCACGTCTACGACATCATCAGTGGTGACGAATCTTGGATCTATGCCTACGATCCTGATTCCAAACAACAATCTACAATCTGGGTCTTTCAAGACGAGCCAAAGCCGACTAAAGTTGTTCGTTCTCGAAGCACTTCAAAGAAGATGGTGGCCACGTTCGTTAGAAAAACCGGCCATGTTGCGACTATTGCACTTGATGATCGTAGAACGGTTAACGCAGAGTGGTATACCACAGTTTGTTTACCACAAGTCATCGCCGAACTTCGAAAATCTAACTCAAAGCGACGCATCATCCTGCACCACGACAATGCAAGTTCACACAGCGCTCGTCAAACGATTGAGTATTTGAAGCAGGAAAAAGTAGAAATTCTTGACCATCCTCCATACAGTCCTGACCTAAGCCATAACGATTTTTTTACATTTCCTAAAATTAAGAAAAGTCTTCGTGGTCAAAGGTTCCAGTCCAGTGAAGAAGCAGTCGACGCTTTCAAGTCAGCCATTTTGAACACCCCCACTTTAGAGTGGAATAAATGTTATAATAACTGGTTTGAGCGAATGGAAAAGTGTATTAAGCTACGTGGTGAATACTTTGAAAAACAATAAAAAGTACTATAAGGTTCTAGTTGTGTTTTTTTCTTCAAACGACAAAACTTAAAAGGCATCCCTCGTACAAAGACTTTGTCACCTAGTCTACGTTGTCAATTGCAAGTAGGTACGATAGACTTCGAATAGTTAATAATTAAACCTCAAATTAAATTATTATGAAATCATTCTAAACACTGGGGAAGATTTACTGCGGCTAGGCAATAAAATATACTGCTCCAGTATTACCATTTGATTGAAGAATAAAACCTAGTTAGTTACTTTCATTTTGGTCGCATCAACTACTGGTTAAAAATATATGCGCGCATACCACGTTTCCAAAACAGAAGCGCTCGAGGCGGCAGTCACCTGGTTGGGTGAGGACACGTTAAGCTGTCTGTCCCGGCTATCACAGTCGTTAAGCCATGTGTCAGAGGCCTATTGCAACCTACGGCATGACTTACTTTTGACACTAAAATCATTAGACAAATGCACTGTGTTATTTAACGGCCCGTCCGGTATGGAACCACAAACAGTACAAAAGGTTACTAAATATATCTTTAATATTCGTATATTGTACAAGGTTATTTGGAACAGATCATCAACGCTGCGATAAAAACTTATTAGAGTTTTTAAGTGAAAAGTTAAATATATGTAAAGTGCAGTCATTTTGAAGTATCCAATATATCGAAATAGATCCCATAACCTCGAACACTGACGACATCGAAGACTTAAACATCTTGTAGTCTGATGAAAAACTACTATCGAATAAACAATGTTAGCAATATATTCGTAACCACACACCCAAACAAGGTGCCGTTACGTCTTTTAAAAAAAATACACTTTCAATGGTCAGCTATTGTTTTAAGAATCATTTTTCACTGAGTAGAGTACATCATCATCCTATCAATTTTTGGGAATTATATCAAATAATTGTCTTTCATAGACTAGTTTTTTTATATTCGTAAAATATTCGAAGTGTCCTTTGGATATGATCCCTGTAAGAATAGGTATAAATATTTTCTGATAATCTATTGTCATGGCCTACCTTATTTATATATATTTTAGTGGTAGCGTTTGATCTCGGGAAACACTTCTAGAAGCATCAGTTCGAAGAGTTCCTGGAAACAAATATTATTAGTTAGTTTATAAACATTTTACCATAGAAGGAGCAAGGGTTAGTCATAATTACATATATTTCACTTCTCAGTGAGACGGGGCAAAATATAAGTCCTATAGATGCCTTATCTCTGTAATTGTTTAGCTCTAGGGCACTTAAAGCTTTTTAGGGTCAATAATTCGCGAGTTTTTTCTGAATTAAAATAACTAAAATTGATTGTATGTTCATTAAGTATGTGAGAAAATGTTCCTAGTTGGTTGGCCACTGATACTGCTTTCAGTCGACACTGAACTAAAACAGGGCATTGATCTTTATCATCTGTAAATACACATTTAATAAAATGAATAATTTTATATTGCGGTAATAAACATCACATTTGAACGAGATTCGGCGGATAAACGACGCGTTCGTATAAAAACATGAACAGAAGCCCTACTCTAATTAACCGAAATCCTGACCGAACCCAATATCTACAGTGTGTAAGGGGCATAGTTACGAAAATTGATACCATGGATTCAACTCATGATTGTGGACACCCCAGACTTGGAATTTTCCGTCGATATTTTTATGAGTGCGCAAATTTTTCAGCTATATGATGTATGAGCTGTGATAGCCGATTGGTTAAAGCACGCGTCTTGCGGGCACCAGGTCTTGGGTTCAAACCCCGGCTCGCACCTCTGGATTTTTCGAAATCTATGTGCAAATCATAATTTCTATATGATTATCACTAGCTTACGGTGAAGGAAAAACATCGTGAGGAAACCTGCATGTCTTAGAAGATCTAACCAATTTTCGAAAGACATGTGAAATCCGCCAACCCGCACTGGGCCAGCGTGGTGGATTATGGCCTAAATCACACTCGTGTTGAGGGGAGGCCCGTGCCCAGGAGTGGGACGTCAAAAGGGCTAAATTATTATTATTTTTTTATTAAATTTTTCATCATATTTGAATGCATTTTAGCATTTAAATATTGTATACATCTATTTCCAGTAATTCTATATAAATAAATTAATAATTATTATTTTAGACATAAACTGTAAACGTTCAAGCGCGCAATTCATAGAACGACGAATCGACGGAAAATTCAAACACTGAGGGGTTCAGAATCATGAGTTGAATCCATGGTATAAGTTTTCTTTACGATGTCCCGTACCCTGTATATGAAATCTGTCAACCATGTCAAACGTTAAACAAACTTTATTCTGAAAAAGGATTTCCAACGACACGAAAAACAAAGCCTTGCTAAAAAAAAGTCGCGAGCACTGTTATACTTCAGGTATTTAGGAACTATTTGTCATAATAAAAAAGTAATAAATAATCACTATTGTCACCAAACAACAGTAAATCGGCCGGACATTCCGCAAATAAAGAATAAAAGTGGGTCCCTCGTGGATCAGCCACGCGGGTAGCACGTCTCCCGAACACTTGTCGAGCCATTTCGCATTCATCAACGGCGAGCGGCGACACTTTTAGCGTGAACGCGCGCGTTTAGCAGGCCGACACGATAATAATTTTAGAACCGAAAGAACGCGACATTTCTGGCCAGTAGGGTTGTCAGTAACAATAAAAAAATCAAGATAATATAAAATAATACATTTTTCCATTTCAGGTTTAGGTATGTCACATAAAATGGTAAAATTATGTTCAACAAATTGTCACGCAACTCGTTAAGTCATTTGATGACCACCCATTTTTTTTAGAACCTACTTACATGTGACGAAAGTAGATTGTAGTTGTAGGCATATATTGCTGTAAGTAATATGCCATTATTGGACAATATATTAAATAGACGAAGTACTTATACTTTACGTGATAGCTTATCTTGAGACTCTTTACTTTTATTAATTATCATGATAAACGATGGACGCTATGGTTTTTTTAATTACAAAATTAAGTAATAACACGTTTTGGCGGAAAAAAATAGCATAAATAAATTAAAATAACCGATGAGTTTGGTAACCCTATTTGTTATAATCTCCTGAATCAGGTGGGCGTTGGGCGCGATAACATCAGTTGCGATCAGTACGCTTGTAACGAAAAGCTGAAAATCAAAGTGCGGTCGAGCCGGTATTCAACTCTCATGCACTTGTAAAATAATATTAGTATAATAAGTGACAAATTAAGTGTTAAAAATTATATTAATTAAATAGTGAGGTGTTAAATAATTGCCTGCACATATAACAGTAATGTGCTTCGACCGGAACGAGTGACAATAAAATAATATAATACGAGTATAATTTTCGAATCAGTAAATGGAAAAATAAAAGTACGATGGGAAGTTTAAAGCAATAAGATTTTTTATATGAATAAAAATCAAAATGCCTATTCTATTTAGTGCTGTGGCTAGTGAAAGGAACATTTTAGTAAGTTTCGCATGCTGCGAGGGCAATTTCACGGAGATCGCAGACCAGGTGATGTCGAAGATACCGACTCATAATAATAAGATGACGTACTCCCATGGGATATATTTATTACATTACATTGTTGAAGATAATCACTTCTATTTCTGCATAACTGATAGAGTAAGTTATATTAAATTTATTAATTACAAATGCATGCTACTTTTAATTAAATGGTTGTAATAAATTTTATAATCGATAGATTTTATTGCTCTGGGCACTGAGATAAAATTGTATGCAAATTATTATTTTTATATCTCTTAGAATCGTTCACTAAACGTTCGTTTTGTAATTTTAGCAGAATTAAATTATTTGCTGTTATTACAAAGCGTTTAGTAAAAAAATTAAGAACACAAAATTAATATGCTACCTTTATTTTCCGCCCGTGTACCTAAATACATCCAATGTTTAGGTACACAACAAGATCAATCAGAAGAACAAAAAGGCACGTTTTCATGTACGCAACGACACTCACACGCCTCAATTCACAAAAAATAAATAAGAAACAACACTATTACATAGTTTTACAATGCTCAATGCGTCTAGTCTGTGCCCTCGAGCGCATGAAAGACCTAGCAATGTTTGTGAAAACACGTGGTAAACTCGTAAGATTCACTTACAAGTACTAGATTATGATTATTATGTTGTTCATACAACACATCATTATAATCTAGTTCGCTATGAGTGCCACTTTATAGATTGCAAACTAAAATAAAGATGCGTCTGGTATCTTAGCGTAAGACTATTTATAATAACAAATAATATATTGCTATGCCATACAGTGTAGGAGCAGTCTGAATGTCAAGGCTACTGAAATAAATTCGATCAGAAAAAATCTTATTTATAGCCGAATTGAGAGCACTTTATGATGGATAGATTGAAAAAAATATTTTAAATATAACGAAGGGTTACTAATAATTACCGTTTGTGTCATCATACGGCCCACACAAGCAATAATAAAACTTTCGTTTTCGAACATAAAGTTTGTTATTTATCTTGCACGCCAGATATTTTATTAAAATATTATTTCGAAACGTTACTCACTGTATATGTACTTATTACGTAGGTATATACTTAGTACGTAGGTAGGTATATATAGTTAGGTATTTCAAAGATAAATATTTCCATAAAACAATTAGTGAGCACTATTGAGTCATTCATTCACATCAAGCCTGCGCTAATATGTACAACCTATTTAATCTATTTTAATTATATTTGTTTCCACAACATGAATAAGTCACACGAAAAATTGGGTACCTATAGGATGTAGTGACGTAATAATTATCTAGCACAATATACACCAACAAGATTTTTGTTTGAAGAAATCTAACAAGCTTGTAAATTAATTACTAACGATTTTAGTTGGCACACTCGCGCCAAACATTTTTCTCATTAACTTGTCACTCATCACCTGTCGCGAGCTTTGCAAAGCATTAATAATGTGACCGTGACCGTGTGTGTATATAAAATAGTTTTTTATTATCGATACAAAAAACGAATCTGTATGGCTATCGTTTTGTAATTACAGCAAATAATGAGGCATTAAATCAATATTTGCTGTAATTACAAAACTTTTAGTAACAAAACATACTAAAAAGAATGCTCGGAATTACTTACAAAAACATGTGAATATAAGTGACAGTCAATCTTGACACCAGTTCGGAAACATTATTAAAGAAAAAGAAATCAATCTTATGATTTATGTCCCTTCTCAGTTATGTCAACGGTCTAGAGCATTCCTGTTCTTGAATGAGATACAGAGGAGGTATCGAGCCAACAAGGTGGAATTCACGACGGTGCTGGTGGCCGAGATGTACCGGTACAGCGAGGACTACAACACCATCGCCATCAGGAAGGGGGAACTGGATGAGCTGAACAGTATCGGAGTTGGGTGTAGCGGTGAGTATTTTGGTAGTATAAAACAAAGTCGCTATCCGCGTTCGTCTGTCCGCTTAGTTATTCTTAACTGCGCAACGGGTTTTGATGCGGTTTTCACTGTTATTTAGTTTTTTTTTTAAATCTAATATGTAGGTATATTACATTCTAAATAAAATAAATAGTAGAGAAAAGCCGTTTAAAGCTGGGACAGGTTGCTAGTATAGTATAACGAAGAGTAAGCAATGTGAATATTAGCAATGGCAAAATTTCATAATTAATGTATTTATGATTTCAGAGAGCATACTCGGAGAGAAAATTCTGTATATAAACAACCCAGACAACATATCGTATAGTGTGAGTAATACAGTACATTGTTACCCAAGGGGTGAAGGTAACTTATTTTGACCCGAGACGGGGCCAATAGTCCGAGGGGTAAAAAAAGTAATTCACCCGAGGTAAACACTGTGCTTTTCATTTCGAATACAAGGAAAGTAAAATAAAAACAGGAATTAGTTAAATAAATAATACAAGTATGAACAATACTCTACGACTCGAAAAAACGAATGAAGTTCGGATTGCCATTTGTCGCCTATTTTGTTTTTTTACGTTGGCCTGTTTCAATAGAAATGACAAAGTGGAACTAATTTCTTTTTAATAATTTGACACCTGTCAGTTGAAAGTGATTTTCCCTAGAGCTGAAAAGTATTACTTTCAACCCGCTCCTCAGGCAACTTCAGACCTACTTTCCGAGTATGAGTAATGAAAAAAAGTTTTATTTTATTTTAAAAGGCTTCGCCTGAGTAGCGTAGGTTTGAGAATATAAAATGTATGTCGTTGTTTTTCAGACTACCTCCTACGTGGGCAAGTCTCCTGAGAAAATATCGACATTTATAGCGGACGAGATTCCAGAGCAACTAAAGCAATCGGACAAAATATCGACATTCGTTGTTAGCGAGACCCCGGAGCAAATGGAGAAAATATCGATATCCCTTGCAACACCGAGAACTTACGTCGTGATTATAGGCGTGTTGATGGTGATCATAGGGCTCGTGGTGTACGCGTTTGGGCCTATATCGTGTGCGGTTATAACTAGCATCGGCGCGTTCACTTTCATGCGGTCTTTCATTGTTAATAAGAATAAACCTGAGTAAAGATAAGTGTGCCCAGAGAATAGCTACTAAAGCAGTGGGCATTTTATATTTTAATAATGTTTTATGATATTATAAATTGTTACAAAGTACATTTTGTATTTTACTACATGGAACGAAACCTTTATTGAGAGTAGGTATTTTAACTATACAGAGTGAAATTGAATTCAATGACCAAATTTATATGAAAGATTTAGTAACTCCAACATAATCATAATAAAATCTTAAATCAAAGATATTGTGTTGTATTGTCTACCTACGCGGCCAGTGTAGAGATAGATACACAGCGACCACTGCAGCGCTGCAGCGCCACTGTGGGTGTGTGCTGCGTGTGTACTACTCACGTAGAAGAGTTGCTTGTTGTGCGTGGTGTGCTGCAGCGTGTGGAAGAGCTTGTGCGCGCCGCGCGCGGCCGCCTGCGCGCCCACCAGCGAGGCCAGCGCGCCCACCACGCTCTCACTCAGCTGCTGCAGCGCCAGTGTGCGTGTGTGTTCTGTGCGTGGTACAACCAACAAACTATACAATATGTTCGTTCTAGTAAAGGTATATGAGGTACCTAATAATCTCCTTAAATATGAGCATTTTCCTTTACTTTGCCGTATGACATTACTTCCCACAATTTGATAATCAGAAGCGACTTTATTGGCTGGTTCAATCATTCAGGATTTTTTAAATCAATCGTATCGCTCCGGTTTTCAGAAATTTATTTAAAAAACATCTGAGTATTGGTTTTGTTTACGTCCATCGAATTTTCACTATTCCCTATAGTTTCGGACACACTTGAAAAATTCACCCTGTATAGATCAGTCTGTCGCACCTTTGTCTTGGAAGTTCCTATTTGATGTGGTCTCGGAGAGAGTGCCGCCCGGCCACCACGACTTCAGCACTACACTTATGTAGTAATGCAACATCTGCTCTGAGAACAGCCACGTTATCGTCTCCTTGATTTGTCTGAAAGCAAACACTTTGTTACGAAAGAGATTCGATCATAGTTCCATACTGGGAAAATAAATTGTATTCTTCAAAGTACACACCTATTGATGGTCCTTCCATATGTGATCTGAACGAAGGTGACCAGTGTCTTCCGCAGCCACCGGAACACGCCGCGCATGTCGAACACCTCGCTGAGCAGCGCGTACAGCGGCTCCGCGATGCTGTCCCGCTCTTCCGCTATGGCGCCTGCGCCTACCACCACCAGAAAATAACATCAATACTGTAAAATAATTTAGAAGTAGAACCCACCAATCACCCTTGGCTTGTTAACCTCTAAAATTATAAATCAAATAGGTTGATCGATAATGGAAGAGGCCAACAAAACCTAACTGGCTCAGTCGCAGCCCAACTTTCCTGAGGACGTCTCGTTTAAAGGCGAAACACGTGTCGAATTTTACTTTTAATTCGCTTTGTTCCGCGGAAAATTGCACATTATTACCCTGACACTCATGACTGACAGACTCGACCGACGGAGTTAGTTTTTGTTGGCCTCTTCCATTATCGATCAACCTATTTGATTTATAATTTTAGAGGTTAACAAGCCAAGGGTGAGTGGTGGGGTCATTCTTCTAAATTGTTTTACAATGGATTTCCGCAAAGTAACGCCTGAGTCAATTATATCACTACTGTATTTCTCGAAGGGGTAGGTAGGAGTAGGCTCTCGCAGAAGATCGGTGTTAAATAGCTATTATAGCTGCGTTTCGAACGATGAGTGAGAGAGTTGGAAGTCACCCCTCTCCCTCCCTCCGTCTCACTCCGCTCGGTCGGCAAGGTGCAAGTAATTCCTTTAACTAGTTTAGTTCAGGGTCGCTACTTTTAGCAACGAAAATCGATATATCGTGACATTCGTATTGTCGAATGCTACTCGAAATTCCATCCTTGTTGCCGTCGTATATCGTCTGACCGAACGATAATCTTTAGGTATTGTTCGTTTAGTAATCGACAGTACGAATGTCATGATCATCGTTGCTAAGAGTAGCACCCCAGAATCGAGAGTAAAATCGAATCCACTGATTTTTAAGAAAACATTTTCATCTTCGCCGCTTTTTAGTTTTACTGAACTCTATCGCCTTCTTATCAGAGTGAATGGGTGTTGTTTTGACGTGCGATGCGACTCGGCGACATTGACCTAGTTCACGGCGCACGTGTTTTTTTGCAATATCGCAAACGAATATCTCAAAATTGAAAATTAAAAAAACCCTGATGGGACGACTTTTTAAACTACAAAAAAGCTGATCATTTTCATACAGCTGAACTGATTTTTATGAAACATAGCTAAGAACGCTCTCGATCAGAATACCTTTCTAACAAAAAAAAAAAATCAAATCGGTTCATCCACTTGGACGCTACGATGTCACAGACAGACACAATACACAGCTACACATGTTAAACTTATAACACCCCTCTTTTTCGTCGGGAGTACAAAAAAAGGAAAATATCTTCTTAAATAATCCGCGAAAATTTAATTTAATAATTTATATTTTTTTTTGTAAAAATAATTTAGGGTGTCTGAGATTCCACGCTAATTCATTAACACGTTGTATAGGATACGGTAACAGCTTAACATCAGGCGAGTCACTTGTTTACCGACTTTATCATTTATTCGGTAGTAGATTCTGACTATTCATAAACGCTTTGTGGCTTACATTAATAAAATCAATTTTGAGTTGAGTTAAGTTAAAAAAACAAACTATTTAACAATTCATACCTCGCAATGAGCTGGTCATGCTCTTGTTTCCCGCATCTCCGTTGCCGTCAAGATATAACGATATCTCGTCTTCGTCCGCCGACAGATGCGTAAACGCTTCCCTTTCCTGTGACGATCTGTTCGTCGCTTCGCTACTTCCACTGTTAAACAACACTCGATTTTATTTTAATACACACACGTAAATGAAATAACAACACAAAGGCAATTTCACGTTTATCATACCTTTTGAACAATGTTGAGAATGAAAATTTATTTTTCTTTGGTAAGTCACCCTGTTTCAAATATTCTGAACTAGGGTTGAGGAATGTATATAAAGCTTCGCTTTGGTTAAGTCTGTCGTCTTCTAAAACAAACTGAAAATAAATTATTATAAAATAAATCATATTCGTAGCTTGACAACTTAAATTAGTTTTTAAATTGACGCAAGATGCTCACTTCTAAGTATTTTTGTATTAAAATTTTAGCTTTTTCTAATGAGTTTTTATCGTTCTTCCCGAATAGAAACTTAAACGAATTCGATGGGAGCTCTATGTTTTTGAGTTCCGAGCACATAGGCCGTAATTTTCGATGCAAATCCTGAAAAAGAAACGAAAATGCAAATATATACGAAAATAGGCAAAAATATAAAATATTTATCTCAATACCAGGAAAACATAAAACACAGTTATGACCTCTACGGACATTAATAATACATTGAAGACATAACGTTATTCAAGATTAAGTAGTATTTGTGGGGTTTTAAGGTAGGTTTTACCTGAAATTCGTTGAGCGACCTCAAAAGCACCCATCCAGTGGTAATCTGTTCTGGCCTGTCGTCATCATGCGTGGCCTCCTGCTCCGCCATGTGGACTACTATTACAAACTGAGGTGGCTTCGATTCGTCTATTACCTAACACATAATGTTAAAATGTTATTAAGGCGTCAATAGCTTAGTGGTTAGAGGGCCCGTCCTCGTAGCTGAGAGGTTCCAGGTTCGATCCCCATCCTGGTCATTAAATTATTGATAACACGGACTGTTACAAGCAGAATGATAAACAAATTAAATATATGATTCCTTCGTCTTCATCACTAAATAAATCCGAGAAATCTATCCTATTTCATTTTAAAACAACCTAAATCGTACGTAAACATCCGGTAACCAAAAGAATAAACCCGCCATGACAGCTTACTGTACGTATTTAGCGGGGTTAAATACGCACGCGTTTAACTTTGACAGGTAGGTAAACGTATTAGCGCACTTAATATTTTGGTGAATTAAACATATTTAAATCAGGAATGTTGTTTCACTTAAACATATTAAGGTTGGATGGTACAAGCACCCTTTAGTGTGTGTTTTTGCCAAGTTTGTGGAGAGCGTAATTAACCCTTTTTACACGTAAACGGCATTTAGTACACCACTTGTACGTAATAATAGGCATTTAGTATACCCCGTGTACGTAACAACTGGCATTTAGTATACCCCTGTACGTAACAACAGGCATTTAGTATACCCCGTGTACGTAACAATAGGAATTTAGTACACCCCGTGTACGTAACAATAGGAATTTAGTACATCCCGTGTACGTAACAATAGGAATTTAGTACACCCCGTGTACGTAACAATATGTAGTAGGCACCTCTGCGCTGTGCACGGTAGCCCGCCAGCTGCCGAGATGGTCGGCCCAGGTGTCCGTGCGCGCCAGGTGCGCTTCCAGCCGCATCTGCTCGCCCGCCAGCTTTTCCACTTCGTTCGCCAGCATCGCCAGTGCCGGGGACTCCGGCTTCAACGACGCACGCAGTGCCGCTAATGCCTGTAGCAATAAGGGCTATAACGAAACGCGCACAAAATATGTCCTGATAAATTTCAGACTAGGTATAAGTACGCGAAGTGCGGCGAAATACATGTCTCGGATTTTGTCACACGTCATTACTCAGTGTGACAAAATTTGTTATCTTTCTTTCGTAAACTTTTGCATCTCTTTTAAATAAAATCTTCCTTTATGTACTTTATGATGATGTAAGTGTTTGTTTATAAACGAAGAAACTAAAAATATTTTTTTGGAATTTCGTTTCCACACCATGCTTTTCGTAATTGGATCCACACATGATTTTGCAAACCAAAACCAACCCTAGTGCAAGTGGTTGTATGTTGGCACCTATTATTATATTCAGCTAAGTCGCTGATCGGATCAAAATTCAAAACATTCTGTCTTGTTTGAATGTTTTCTTACTCACGTAGGTAACCTGAGTCAGTGATACAGCACACAGCTCTCTATACTCGTAATAAGGCTGTTAGTTGTCCGACATCGGAAAAAAATATGTATTCTCCCTATTTAGAAACCTTCTAATCTATTAACAATTATTCTAAGTATACAAGGAATCTTTATATCAGACTTGAAACATTTCAATGAGATTACATACCTGTATCTTATTATTATGCCGTTCTTGCAATTCGTCGAGTTTTCTTCTCGCATATGTGGAGTGTTCTGTGAGATGCAAAGTCCCGACCACACTCTCCGCGGACGACACAGATTCGTTTGACAACTGTCGGTCTTCGATTGGCGATCTGTCTGTACCAATATCTAAAAGCAAGAACATAAAATATAGTGCAACACCCGATTTTAATATCTAAACTCATTTGCTTAGATATCAAAATCGCGTATCTACATTCAATAATAATTAGGTACCTTTGTTGGCTTCCTCAGTGGCCAGTTCAGCAATCAAAGCCTTATACTGATCGCTCAAGAGGAAGGAATGGTAATATTTCTCCTGTATCGTGTCCACTACTGTGTCCTGCACTTCGTAGAACACTTCTGGTCCTTTATCGCCGAGTAGAAACCCCTCCATTCTTTTCCTAGTATCCTAAAAGCAGTGTACAAGTTATTTAATAGGTCAACCGCACAAGACTGTAGAGAATAAATGCTTGTGTATGATGTGAGAATGTATGTAGTCACAGAATCAACCTCTTGAACCATCGGTGTCACTTTAATTTGTTAGTTCTACGGACAACCACTTGGACTCCGCACTAAGAAAAACTTGCGTAAAAATAGTTCAGAATAAAAGCTGCAGAGCGGCAGCGGAAGCAACACCATTGTGATTGGTCGGGAGCCGAGGCAACACATTCTGATTAGTCTATTGAAAATAATAATAGATTGTGATTGGTCGATCGTTAATCTACACCAAAATATGTAGCGTACCTATGTGTTTCGGTAACTTTTGTCCCAGAGTGCGGAGTTCAAAAAGTGGTTAATTCCGATGATTTTAAATAAGTGTCCAGGTAGAAATAATGTATTACTCGTGTATCGCCTGTACTGAAACGGCGCACTAACGTCAGAATGGTTTTTAAATTAAATTTTCTGACATGCACACAGACGGACGGACAGACAGATATAGGGATGGACGGACGGACACTAAAAGGGTTCATAGGCTAAGGAACAGTAAAAATTACCTTGTCGACCTTAATCTCAGCACTGGGAGATCTGATGTAAGTGTAGAATATTTCGGCGCCTAGCTGGTGCCAACTGCCCCTAGGGCTGTGCCTTAGTTCCTCGACCGCCATCCAGAAGCCCACCAAGCCTTGCGAGCACATCGTCTCCAGGAACATCGAGAGATACCGACGCCCGGTTACGCTCTCCATTATTTTGTGAAGAGGTAGAGTCTGAAAGAAACGGATTTCGTCAATGCTAACGTCTAGTCGTGTCAACTAAGCATAGAAGAGAACTAAAACTCAGGTCAGATGATTTGAATAAGTAAGGATTTTTGTCCAGACCTTAAGTAGCGCGAATAGCAGTGGCGCTAAGCTTGCTAACCAAACTTTACTAAACGTGTATTGCCAAGAGTCGCTTTTTAAGTATGTATCTTTTGGGAGAACTTCATTTGTTCATAGAATTATTATTACCGCTTGGCGCGGTGGTTTGAGTGTAGGCCGCTCGGCGCTCTGCGTGGTAGCAAATTTCGGAAATGGTCGTTTCGTAATTTGCCCAGGTCTGTCACTGGGATCGCCCCCAGTCCATTGTACGGTACCCATAATACATACGTTGCTTAGTTTGGGACCATACAGTTGGTGTCTAAGCCTGGCGATATTTATTATTATCTTCGGCACTAACAACCGTGCGCAAGCAGTTATTGCCGATTGGTAAAGCACGCGTCTTGCGGGCTCCAGGTCCTGGGTTCAAACCCCGGCTCGCACTTCTGGGTTTTTCGAAATCTATGTGCGAATCATAATTACAATAATATGATTATCACTTGCTTACGGTGAAGGAAAACATCGTGAGGAAACCTGCATGTCTTAGAAAAACTAACCAATTTTCGAAAGACATGTGAAATCCGCCAACCCGCACTGGGCCAGCGTGGTGGATTACGGCCTGAATCCCCCTCGTGAGGCCCTTGCTCAGGAGTGGGACGTTAAAAGGGCTAAATTATTTATTTATACTAACAACCACCTCTCAATCGTATAATCTACCATGCCTTGTAGTACTTCATAAACATCTTGGTATACGAGGTCTGTCCCAAAAGTATCCAACCTACGTCCGTATCTTCGCGCGATGAGACTCAGGCGACCTCTGGAGGGTACGAACGTCACCAGCAACTTCTCACCTCCTCGTCAGTAGCCTGAGATACCTATGAAACGCCTTAGTTACGGCGCAGCGTGTATTTGTTTACAACTACTTTTTTGCATTCGGCGCAATTTGCTTATCGCTAAAAATGGCAGAACGAACCGCACAGCGAATTTGCATCAAATTTTGCTTTAATTTCGGTAAAATTTGTGCGGAAACTATTAAGGTTATTACTGGTGATGAGTCATGGGTTTATGGTTATGATCCTGAATCAAAACAACAATCTTCGCAGTGGAAGCTTTCATCTGAGCCTCGGCCGAAAAAAGCCCGTCAAAGTCAAAGCAACATCAAGTCAATGTTGATTGATTTTTTTGATTATGAGGGCGTTGTGCACCATGAATATGCCCCTACAGGCCAGACAATCAATACAGAGTACTACGTTGAAGTTGTGAAAGATTACGTATTGCAATCAGGAGAAAACAACCGCAACTTTGGGAAACCGGTGACTGGGTTCTTCATCGCGACAATGCTCCAGCGCACGCATCAAACCTTGTGCAGCAGTATTTATTGAAACACAGTGTTGCACAGCTCCGCCAGCCTCCATACAGTCCTCGGCTATTTCCTCGATTGAAAATGCCGCTTAAGGGACATCGATTAGACAATGAATAGACTGTTGAAACTAATGCGACGAATGCACTAAAGGCAATTCCGAAGTCTGACTTTCAAGAGTGATTTAATAAGTGGAAACATCGATATGAGCGTCTTGTTCAATCAAATGGGGACTACTTTGAAGGATGCCACCCCCCGGATGACGAAGAATAAATCAAGCGCCGAGAAATCGACTAAGGTCGGATACTTTTGGGACAGACCTCGTATTATACCTTGCTATCAGACTCCACGGTGGGGAAGGCGCCGTCCCAGCCCATCTTCCTCAAGGCCGTCTCGCACTCATCCTTAGCGATCGTCAGCTGAGCGATGTACCGTTTAAGCTTCTTCGCGTCGGCCAGCTGCTGCCGGCTGATGTTCTGACCGCCGCTCTTCTCTATGATGTCTATGTCTACGCCTTTAGCCCGTTTCATGTTTTGTAGTGTTGTTGCTTGCATTATTTGTGTTACTATGTCGTATCTGTGAGTGGTTTCCGCTATTATATGTATGTACACGCTTTCCGCATGATTTTTTATTGATTTTTTTTTAAGGAAAAATGATTAAAGTGATGGCGCTTGTCTAGCCCGCGAAATTCAAAATTTTAGAGTTTTTTTAGTTTATCCAAAATCTGAAGACATTTAAGACAAAATTTTGTGATTGGCGACAAACACAGTATGCAGTGCGTTAATTTTACTCTAAATATTATCACGGTGGATATGATACTAGTAAATCACTAAATATACAAAAATTGCTAGTTTTTCTGGTTTTCTGTCATTCTTGAATTTTTTTTGAGTAAGTTGGATATATTTATAAATGCATTGCATACGGTCTTTGTCGCCAATTACAAGATGTGCCCTTTAATATACTCAGACTTAGAAAAATATCTAAAAAACTTCAAAAAAATTGAATTTCGCGGGCTAGATGGGAGCTTTAGCCTTAAGTTACCTTATGCTTATGAAGTTACATTGTTTGTGCGAAGACGGTAACCGGCCGATTTCCGGGATAAAAAGATCTTAGATCATCAAGACAATTTGTTATTAGAATCTATGCAGTGGTTTCAGCGTGAAATAGAACTTGATCAAGATAGGAATTCAATTATAATGTCCATCGCAAATTACCAATGTATTCTATTAAGGCTAAGTTCAGATGATCACGAAAATACGCACGTTAAATACAACCTCCTTCCAATTACACGCAAGCCCGTAAACTGCAGTCGTGTGTTGTTTAATGAACCACGCAGTTTCGCTATGATCTGAACTCGGCCTTATTCAGTGAAAGTGTTCACCCACCGTAACCGCTTCAGCGTGTCGACATTGTTGCAGCTGTTTATCAGGCGTATGTAATCCTCGAAGGTCTTCGCGTACTCGTGAGTCCGCACGTGCATTGCGTTCACCTCCTTCTGGGCTTCCAGATATTGTATGATCTTCTGGTTTATGTAGTCCGGTTCCGTGACTAGATCTATGGCGGGTTGTAGGACTGGAGGAAATAATTGCTGTTACATTTTTGTTTACCTTTTGTAGTCAATCTAATATAAGTATGCAATATTGAAAGGTAATTCAGAAAGACGCCATTAAATATATTGTAAATGTTTCTTTCTTACTTTCTTTCTGTCCTGCTCACATCACAGGCTTAATAAACAAGATGACAGTGACAGCATGATTTCTCGACGACGACAATACAATGTGTTTAGACAATGCTATGACCATTGGTTGGTGGTTACCGGGATAGCCCCTGGTGATAAAAAATTACATACCCTTGCAAGCCAATATCTCCCTCATGAGATGTGAGGCCGGTGCGAGGGAGTAGCATCGTGGCATCAGGAACATGACGATCAGTTCACTGATCTGCCTCAGGTAGTGCAGTTCAGTCTCGTAGGACGTGAGGTGAGGGGCAAGGGCAAACACGGGTGGTTGATTTAGTTCCAATCTGTAAAATAAAAATGGGTGTTCATAGACAATCACTTGGCACAGTGGTTTGAGCATAGGCCGCTCATCTCACTACACTGGGTGGTTGCGGGCCTGTTTGTAATTTGCCCAGGTCTGGGTGTCACTGGGATCGCCCCAGTCCATATTACAAGCTTTGCTACCATACAGTTGGTACACATCAGGCTGACACCAGCCTGGTCACAAAAAAATGTATAGGGCTGGCTTTTAGCCAACAGTGGGGCATATAATAGGATTTTTAAAATATATTTGACTGGCAAACTCATTACTTTTTGACCAGGATACCCTGGGTCAACATTACCTACAGTACCTTGACACCTGGAATTTTTATTTATTTAAAACATTAGGTATAGTACCATTACAGGTTGTCAGGAGATAATGAACACTGATGAACAGTATCTAGATTTGGATCAAAATTACCCTTTGCTTAAATTTGTAATGTGAATAATATTTATAGCATGCATGTTTATTTTAAATCATGTATGATATATGTGATAAGTAGATATATCATGGCAAAGGTCAGACTGATATCTGTCCCAAAATTTAAAGTGTCAACAATATAAATAGTGGAAAAAACTACACTTGAAAATAATGATCAAAAAGAGTGAAACCCTGGTAGGACTCAGCAGTACAATGTTTCTATAGAAATGATATTATAGTGTAATGAATATATGAAAAAACTTACGCACAGCTCCTAGCAATTCTAATCCTCTCAAAGTGCTGTGTAATCTTTGTCACCATGTCAGTGGCTAGTAACTTCTCTGCGTCAATGCGCAACAGCCTCTCGTAAAGACTCTGAATGCCGCCCCAAACATGCTCTTTGAACTTATCTATCACAGGTTCAGGACTATGTGATAACTCCTTCAACCACCGGACCACAAAGTCTCTAAGGATATAGTCAATTAAAAGCTGTAACTGACTATCAACAGTGCGTCCAAATATTACTGGTAAATGCGTCTTCTTGGTAGCATAAGGCCAGTTCGTCTGGTCTTCCTGCAACATATAAAAATTAATATAAAAATATGAGTTATTAACACTATTTATTACGGTTTGTTTCATGTATTTCTTACCTTTAACATTTCTTCCAATAGTCGCGCTTCCTTCTCAACTCTTTCTATCAAAAAGAGCGGGGTTTGATGGGGCGAAGACAAGGAAACATGTCCCCAAAGTGTTAACACAAAAACAGCTATCACCAGGAACAAACTAAATATTAATAAATAGAAAAGACTCCATACGAAAGGAAAACACCACAATATCGCTAAACACACAGGCGCTAAGCACACGAAGAACCACTTGAACATGTTTTTCGCACAATAAAATAAAAATAATTTTCACAAAAAATTGTAAACAATCATATTATTTTGTGATGATAATTTGAGCTTCACAATCGTGCACTTTCTCACAGTAATTAATTATTTATTTTACGCGGTCATGACACATAATTGATATTAGATACATTTTATTTCATACAACTTCTCCCTTATACATAAAATAAACGTAAAATTTAAATTGTTAAAATCCACCATCATATAGAATCGGTCTGATACATGGTAATCTTTGGATATATGTGACAAACTGAGAATGAGAAAAAGAATTTGTCATCAATAAAAGAGTATATAGTGTAAAAGAGATAACGGTATAATCATCAGTTACATTATTATTTTGACAAGTGAGTGATTGCTCTCACTATTTATTTATTCTCATTTGATTGGCATAAACCACAGAATAATAAACACCGATTGGTATCGGTTTTACAAAATGTAACAAATTTCATAGCAGATTGTAGTTACAGATCGATAAAAATACTTTTTTATTTTATTATGTGCCTCTTTTGAAACCGGTTGAAAAAAATACGAATAATTATGTCAGTGTTAAAAGATTAGAAGTTGGACCATAGATAATACTGAGTTTGACTGAAATCAGCTGTATTGTATTCTCTTTGTCAGCTGTGAGTTACGATTGTAAATATTTGCAGTAAATCGCGTTTACTTACTTAAAAAATTTAATTAAAGCCTCATTGACAAAATACTAAGTTATGTTAGGTATTCTATTATTTTAAAATAATAGAACAGAAACAAACATTAATTGTTAAAGTCACAAACGTCTGCTGAAGCTCTGGTTACCTGCTCTACAATAAAATATTCCTTCAAATTAAATATCAGTGCTTACAACTTTGATTATCTACCTGGCTTACAATGCCAGACATTGAAGCCACCTACTTAGTTGTGGGCGGAGGAATTGCTGGTGTGACATGTGTGGAAACCCTTGCTATATTGCATCCCGAAGAAAACCTGGTTATAATTACTGCTTCATCATTGGTGAAAAATGTTAGCAATGTGAGCTTCTTCGCTAAAACCATAATCAAGTTTGATGTAAACGAAACTGAAGCGAGCTCTTTGATGAGAATTCATCCAAATTTAAGAATTGTATATGATTCTCTTAAACATGTTGATACAGAGAATCAAATTGCATACACATATGCTGGTGAAAATATAAAGTATAAAGTTATATGCATATGTACAGGGGGCATACCAAGACTTATCAAGGATTCAAATAAGAGTACCAGGATTTTAGGAATAAGAGATACAGAGTCTGTGAAAGAATTTCAGGAAAAACTTAAAACAGGCCGTAAAATGGTGATTGTCGGTAATGGAGGTATCGCATCAGAAATTGTGCATGCCACCTCTGGTATCCAGAAAGTGTGGGTCATCAGAGATGACTATATATCTGCCACTTTCATTGACCCTGGAGCAGCACAATTTTTTCAGGACACATTTAAAAACAAGGATTTGCTTGACAAGAAAACTGTTTTAAGGAGACATGTTTTTACAGAAGATGATACTGTTGTATCTTTAAATAAAGATTTAAAAGCAGCAGCACTGGGTCCAGATTGGTTCAGGAAATTAGAATGTACACGGAATCCTAGTGGTGAACAAGAGCTTGAGATAATTTACAAAGTTGAAGTAAAGTCAGTTGAAGAAACTACCAACAAGGATTATCCATTGAAGGTAGAACTCACAAATGGAAGGATAATAGACTGTGATTTTTTAATATCAGCTACTGGTGTGGACCCCACTGTCAACTTTTCATGGGATAAGGAACCAAACAGGGGCCTTGATGGTGGATTAGCTGTTGATGAGTATCAAGAGACATCTATAAGAAATGTCTATGCTGCTGGTGATGTTGCCAGTGCTACTTGGGATCATGCACCACACTGGTTCCAGTTGCGGCTGTGGACCCAGGCTCGTCAAATGGCTGGTATGGCTACCAAAGCCATGCATGGCCGAATAACAAATGAAGAAGTATTGCAAGACTTTTGTTTTGAACTTTTTACACATTGCACAACACTATTTGGCTACCAGGTCATTTTATTAGGAAAATATAATGGACAGGGTTTGGGGAAAAACTATGAAATTCTTCTCAGAGTAACACCTAATCAGGAATATATAAAACTTGTCATTCAAAATGGAAAGTTGCAAGGCGCAATACTAATCGGAGAAACTGATTTAGAAGAAATGTGTGAGAATTTAATTCTTGATCAATTGGATTTGACATCTATTGCCGATCATATTTTGGACCCAGATATTGACATTGATGACTACTTCGACTAAAAAGTCTACAAAGTACCTCAAAATATACTTACTTTGAGTGGGTACTTACCGAAGTATAATACAGTGAACATATTTATTTAAGTAGTTTAGTTTGCATGTAAGTAAATAAGTTTTATAATACATACCTACCTACCTACTTAAATAAAATAAGTAAGTACTTATTGAAATTAAATAAGTAATAATTAATTCAATGCAGTTTATATTCAATTTATTTAATAAATGTTTGAATTAGCGAATTGGAATAGTTAATTGGTATAGGGTAGTAGGTAATCCCTACTCAACCGTTTTTAACATTACATCCAAAGAGCATAATATAATATAATATCGGTAGTAGTCAAACATCGAAGTTAGACATACCTCACTTTGGTTATTTTGACGGTGCGATCCGTCTCTTAGATCGATTCGATCTGCAGAAAATCGTAACAATCGATCCCTTCAATTTTACCGCTCATACAAGAAGCGATTGATCGTTACTGGCAGAGAGGTCTTAACACAGAGTACCTTGTATATACTAGAAATAGAGACCAATCTTATAGGTATATAGGGAATGCATAACTAGCGCCTCTGGATTTTAAGTTAGGAACTAAATCAGGAATGTGGCTATAGGTACCTAGTAACCTGTATAGGTGCTATTAAATATATTATCTATTGAAAATAAAATGCTACATTATTAGAAACACATTTATTTTTAATTAAATAGGAAACATAAAATGGACATACAATGATAGTAGATAAACAAAATAAATTGTAGATGAACAAAAGTAGGTAACTTAAAAAAACAACAACCAGCTAGCTACTAACTACTGAAAGTAGATTTTATCAGCATACATTATACAAAATAACAAATTAAGTATAAAAGAAAACTAAATTCTAACGAAGAATAAACAAAATAGCTAACATAATGGACGAGTTTACTTAAAAACATAAATTGTTGTATGATGCCTACAGTAGGCAATTGCTTACTTTACAACGTAATAGTTAAATTAAAAGCCTATTATTAAATAAACTTAAAACTATAGATAAACACACGCCTTTCAGATTTACACAAAAATCAATACCAAGGAATGCCTTTATATATCTACTACTTTAACTTTCTACGTGCATTAAAAATAGAAAATAAACACAATGCTATTAAATTATATAGCACATAGTTTATAATAAATATCCATCATTAAATGGTATTTGATAAAATATTTATAAAAACAGGAAATATAACATGAACATAATTTGATATTAGATAAACAAAAACTGTAGTAGTAGTAGATGAACAAAAGTAGGTACCTTAAAAAACAACAAGCTAGCTACAAAGTACTGAAAGTAGATTTCAGATCAGCATACTTCTTGTAAGCATTTATAATGCCTAGCGTAACGTACATGGAAATAATTCTCAATCATAAGTAAATCAAAAATTAAAAAATACCACACGTCGGAAAGCCCTTATAACAATTAGCAAAATTAGAACAATACACAGATTATAGATTAAGTTTAACAATATAAACGAAAATGTACATTATAGAAAATAAGAAATTAAGTAAAAAAGATAACAAAATTCTAGCGTAAAATAAACAAAATATCTAACATAAAATACTAGATTTGAGAGTTTACTTTAAAAACCACAACAACAAATTTACCAACCTCAAAAAACAACACTGAAAGTAGATTTTATCAGTTTGCTTTTGGATACATTTACAATGCATTTGAAAGTTATCCTTATGATAAACAAACATTGAAAGTAATTCATTATTTGAAAAACAGCAAGTTATTAAAGTACCTAAAACTAACAATTAATTCAATAACAACGAATTCTCTGGTACATTTGGTTTTTATTAGTAAAATTTAACTTTTTTTTTTTTTTACAACATTTGGCTACAAGTTTCTTAGCTTTAACTTGATAAACGTCTTCATAATCATTTATTTGTTTTTCCCATACATAATTTTATTTAAATTCTTACAATAATTAAATACCATAAATCTACCACAGACATTCATCAAGTAATTTATCAATTTTTGTTTGGGCATGTTGCATGTTATGAAGTCAAAATCTAATAATACTATTAAAGCTGTATTAATTATGTCTTTCAAGCATTTTCTTTCCAAATGTTGTTTCAAAATTATATCATCTATAATTATATCATTCAATTATATCATTATTACATCTTGAATATTAGAAATTTATTGTATTAATCCATGACTAGGAGAACAAAGCCACCGTCTTCCGGCATATTCCCTGTAAGTTATATATAATAACTGATCATCACTCATGAAATCTTTTTTACATTCCGAACAGTTTTTAAATATTTGTGTTTTAGTCTTTTTTAAGAAATACCCGCTCACATACTGTAGTGGTGCTATAATGCGGGGGTCTTTTTCTTTCTCCTCAATAGAAGTAAACTCTGTGTTAAGAATGCTTTCAAAATCGAATTCTACTAAGCTGGTCTGGTCTGGCTGGTCTCCAATGAGGAGGGTGTGTAATGCATCACATAAATCATCCTCGCAATTTTTACCACGACTGTGTATACTTGTTACATTGTTAATTAATAATGTTGTAAAAGCCGACTCGAATTGTTCGCATGTTTGATTATTGTTACGGCACCCATGACTCCTAATTTCTTCCAAGAAGTTTTCTAGGGTCTTGATTCAGATGCGGCATCCCTCTGAGGTTCACCACAAAATCAACGCTTAGTTTCTTCAATAAAACTTTTACAGCTTCCAGTGTCCACAGCCAGATATTCACTGTAGGAACAGGCTCGACTTTTCCAGCATCGTAATAAATTTCATTGATCAAAATATTTTTCTTCCTTCCATCCATATTTTATGGTGGCTTGAATTTGTTGTTACGGAATCGACTGGCGGCTTGGCTCTTGGCAATTTCATGAAGCTCCCATTAAACTAATCAAATATGTTGTCTAGGAATAGGAATAAATCAGTGGTCTCCTGGCGTTCTGCTAGAAGAACTGCTTTTCCTGAAAATAAACACGACAGTTTTATTTTTAGAAACGGTAATCTTGATTCATAAATTGCGGCGATGCAAAAATAACCATTATGGTCAGCAAATAAAAGCATATAATGTTTATTTTCTAGAATTTAGTGGGTTATAAAAAATATTTAATACTAATTGAAATTAAAGAACGCTGATAGTCAAATTTCCTATCTACAGGTGAATTTTTCAAGTGTGCTTGGGTGGCTTGATAAGAAACTATAGAGAATATCGAAAAATGCTTAAACGAACCTCTAGACCATTTTGATTAAACTAAAACAGCATCATTTGATTTTTGAAAAACAATTTATCTAGCCAGGAATTGAACCCGTTGATTTAGAAAAAGAAACAACATTATGTACTATTGCACCATCCGATTAGGATCAAGTTCTGTGAAATAATGAAATACGAGAAACTAAAGAAAGTATTTTTTTTCAATTGTTCAAATTGTCTTTGATTATGGTCTAACCGCGAAAAGATAATCTTACAAGAAATAAGAATGGTATAGTTTGCACGGTTTTTTATAAAAATATGTATCATAATTATATTAAAAGTTCTTTAGTTTGCGGTATTTCATTACTTCCCAAAACGTCATAACTTATTAGAGCCACCCGGCACCCAACCAGCTCCGCCTTGTCTTTCGGCGTCTACTCGTTGTCGACAGGAGGGTTACGGGCGCGCGGTCTACTCGGGACCCAATGGTTATGCACGGTCAATGCAAGACGAGCGAACTTTATTAGCAACATTATCGGATGGTACAATAATACACCATATTGGTTTTTGTTTTCAAAATCAACAGGTGCATTTCATAGCTAAGGAAATTATTTCATATCATACTAATATTATAAAGAGGAAAACTTTGTTTGTTTGATTGTAATGAATAGGCTCCGAAATTACTAAACCGATTTGAAAAATTCTTTCACTGTTGGGAAGCTACACTATCCCCGGGTGACATAGGCTATAATATATTTTCAAACAAAATAGGAATCCTTACTGAAACTCGAATAATGTACCCGCAATGTACCCGTGCGAAGTCGGGGCGGGCCGCTAGTAAAATATATAATAATAAATATCGCCAGACTGACACACCAACTGTATGGTCCCAAACTAAGCCTTGTACTATGGGTACCATACAATGGACTGGGGGCGATCCCAGTGACACCCAGACCTGGGCAAATTACGTAAAGGCTATTTCTGAAATTTGCCCTAGCGGGAATCGAACTCGCTACCACCTGGTGCAGTGAGCCGAGCGGCCTACGCTCAAACCACTGCGCCAAGCGGTCGTCGAAATCTATATGCATATGTATTATTGTATTAATGGTTGATAATATTATAGTAATAGTAATTATTTTATGTTTAATTCAGACCACATAAATGATCCATGCATATAAATAAATTTAATTTTAAATCACAGCTGTAATACTGCTACCCATTAGGGTTTAGTAGGTAACCATAGCCATGTGCCACCAATATAAATATTATGAAGTAATTGCTAGCTCAATTCCTAATTACGTTTTTATAATTTACAACTACGTGGACATTGTTTGTTGCAAAGAAACTTACTTTGATTTCGTTGAACATCTTTTGTAGAGATTGACGGGCTTGACGACTGGCCTAGGTTGGTTGTTAGTGTCTGATTCTGGTATCACAGCCTCGAACACTGGATCTGAAAATATAATAATACAGGTTAAATGACATTTTGTGTTAGGGTTCCGTACCTCTAAAGGTAAAAATTGAACCCTTATAGGATCACTTTGTTGTCCGTCCGCCGCCTGTCTGTCTGTCAAGACCGTGTTTCTATACCGCAAATATTGTTTCGTGTATTTCACTACTTTGGTTATAGATACGATACATATTGGCTATTGAAATGGGTTCGGAAGCCTTCAATGTGCATGGCCAGATGTACACATGTCCAGTTTTTTAAAAAAACAACATTCAACGCACCTTATTTCTTATACTGCTGCTGCCTGCGACTTTGGTTGTGTATCAAACAAATGTGTAAAATAGATAAATAGTTACCTGCTGATGTTGATGGTTTTGTAAGAGCAATTTTAGTTTTAAATTTGTTGCCACAGTTCTCTCTGCTTGATATATTTCAGCGACAATGGATCTGAAATGCAATGGGAACATTATTGAAACACTAAATCTAATATGATTTGGATTTTATTTGATAGACATTTTAAATTTCCTACTACTGGTTACAGGATTCTGTTTTATGCGAAAAAGATTCAGGACAAGGATTCAGGATTCAGTTGTTAAAAAATGCATAGTATAAATAACTTGTAAATACTAAATAATTGACGGACATGGCTAGATGTAGTATTTTTTATAAAACTTGAGACAAATAAAATATTATTTACTTAATAATATTAATACAAACCTGGCATATATAATGTCGGAATCGCTTATCTTCTTATAGCGACAGAGATATTTATCTTCAAAGTGTCGTCGACGACAAACACAGCGATACTTATATATCAATTAATTTTTCAGCCCCACAATGGCATCACCAATTTGAGAAACCCACTTTGTTGAACCGTTCGCTATCTTTCTCTGGATATGGAAAAGAATGAAGAACTTTTTCTGTCCCTAAAATTAATAAGTTGATATTATTATTAGTACTTGATATTCCTTGGGCAATTTTACAACTTGAGCTTAGATTATGGGCACCACTGGCTACATAAATTACGTAAGTAATTAATGGGTTGGAGTGTAGCCTTAGGGGCGCTATGACTTAGGTTTAGGTTAGAACAGTGACCAAAACGCGGGAGCCGAGCGAGCGAAGCGACCGTGCCGCGGCAGCGGCCGGCGAAGCGCTAGAATCCGAATGTGTCATTAGGTTATGTTAGTTCCCAGTTAGGGGGGCTATGGTGCCAGGACTTAGACGAATTTTGGAAAAAAAAATATTTCGTTTTGGTCACTATTCTAACCTAACCTAAGTCATAGCGCCCCTAAGGCTACACACTGACCCTGAACTCATTTTCGATACCGATGCCGATGCGAAGAATAACACAGGGACCAATTACGAGGACTCCTCTTGGTAACTAGGTAGATAGGTATTTGAAAAATATTAAACAAACCACCGGAGGGACACAGCACAGACTTACCTTGTATAAACTAGATACGCACAGGCTCAACTCAACAGTAATTCACAGTGCAACGTAGGTTGATCGTAAAATCCAAAGAAACAAAGTGTAGCGTTGGAAATTAATAAAAAATCAATTAAAATTACAGTTTCAAAAATATTACACGACCACCATTTTGATTTTGAGCTGTTTGGCGTTTTTTCTTTTAAAATGTTTTTAATGTTGCCAATTTACAATAAAACGAAATACCAAATTCGTATAAAATTATATACATCCATAGACCATACTAATATAATAGCAGCTTTTATTAATTAAATTATAAATAAAATAAGAAAAGAAATGTATAAGTATATTGAATATTGACACAAAACATTGGAATAACACAATAAAAAACATACTAAAGTATGAGGCACTTACTTACCATATTAGGTATTAAACATATTATTCTCTAAACGTTTTCATGTTATTTGTTTACAGCGCCAGAAAGCGGGGAATGTTTTTAAAGATTATTTAAATACTTTAAAAATATACTATTTTAGTAGATAGTATTTTCAACTGTGCCATAGGACCAAGAAGTTTAGAAAAGTACTGAAGTTCTTGCATAGATATTACTTTACGTGGAGCGACATCTTGTGAATCGATGAGTAAATAATTTGCAAAACTTATAAAAGTGCCATCTGTATTTTAAGTTTTTTTAAAATAATCCTAATAAATTAAAAAGCACCAACTATCCTTTTGCTGAAAAGAATGCTGTGTGCATCGTAATTTAGTAGCTTTACTTCCCTTACATTCCCTTAATTTTGTTCTAAGATTGAGGACCCTGGGTCTTAACTAAGTTACTGGTTACGATCAAAGAGAATACAATACTACGTGGTTACGATCATAATGCGCTAGGTTCACAGAGTCCTAGGCCGTAGGCCGCTAGCCAAAAATTGGTGCTGGGGTTGAACGCTGGTTCCAATACGCTGAGCAAGATAAAATATTCTCTGTCCCATTCACTCTAATGGAAAGATATGCGTGTATTTCCTTTCCACAGCTGTCAAAAATTTCACAGCTACTCTAACTTGACCAAACTTTTCTGCTTCTATGGACTTAACTGACGTACGGGTACGTGTCAACGATTGGCGTTTGATTGACGCGATTGACGGACGGACGACTTGTATATGTCATGTTGAACACCTCGCTCTTACTCGAAGCGTGTATTGTTCGTGTCTAAATGTTTATAAAATAATTAGTGGATTTTTGTTCATTAGGTACCTTCAGATACGCAAATATTCAGTGATTGTAAACCGATCAATACTAGAACGTGTTTAACGAGTGTGCCACCGGGAAGTGTACTTAAATATCACATTGTGTTTTCCTTTGTTAGTCATCTAATTTATCGACGCAGTTGTCCAATATGCCGATTTTATTCAGTGTGGTCGCTCGGGGCACAGTTGTTTTAGCTAAATATGCGACGTGTGCCGGCAATTTTACGGAAGTTACCGAGCAAATACTATCGAAAATACCCCCCCATGATGACAAGTTGACATACTCTCACGGGAATTATTTGTTTCACTACATTGCAGAGAATAAGTTGGTTTATTTCTGTATTACTGATGATGTGAGTATTATTACCATCACTATTGTCTACTTAATTGTGCCTGGATGTCACGTAACCTATTTTAATAGGTACATACTTATATTATAAACTTCATTCTACCAAACTTTTTTGTTCTGCAGAAATTCCAACGTTCGAGAGCATTCCTGTTTCTAAATGAGATTAAGAGGCGGTTCACTACCGCGTTCGCGGAAACCGCACAGATAGCCATTCCATATGCTATGAATGGTGAATTCTCCCGCATTCTTGCCACAGAGATGAAGCACTATAGCGATTCGAAAGACCTTGACACTATATCGAGAGTTCATGGCGAGCTGGATGAACTCAAGAACATTATGGTGAAGAATATTGGTAAGACTACACTACACATCCTCAATAAGTTTCTGATAAAATTGGGAATTTAGCAATTCTTTATTGACCTCATTAGTTGTGTTTATACATGCACATTAAATATGTGTAGATTCATTTACATTATGATTTTCCTGTGAATAATGGATCTTAATTGGGTCTGCATCTGGTTGGTTGTGTTTATAAGATTCAAGTTTTTAATGCTATACTATTGAACAAGAGGAATTTAAATAATTTTTGCTAGCTATGTTTTAATTAGTCAAAACACAGATTATGATAGGTACCTAGAGTGATTGGCTTAATTAAATTACAAGAGGTAAAATTATTTTGTTTAGTATTATAACTAACTCAATTAAAGTGTTTACACTAATAACAAAGTTGATTGATTATCCTGGTCTTTATTTATTCAGTTAACTTGATAAGCAAGCAAGCTTTGAATTCACTGTACTGTTGTATTGTAGCTGAGGGTTGACTAATTTTCCAATATTTACATAAAATGACACCACCATCTGATGCTGATACTTCACATGGGGGGATTTCACAAATATTTATGTTAAATAGTCCTTAATACAAATTAAGGAAGGTTCTTTGGTTTGGCAAATTGTTAGTGCATATTGAAGGTGTCAATAGCCTAGTGGTTAGAAGGGCTGCCCTCGTAGCTGAGGTCTTGGACCTCAATCCCCATTCCGGCCATTCAACTGTTGATGTGAGCCCACTCCTAAAATAAGCATTAGCTTAGCTGGTGGGGCTAACGGGAATACTAGTAATGTGATTAACTCACATTGCCATAAACTTTTTTTTAAAAACAATATGTTTTATGAATTGTCAGCATGAGAGAAAACTAGTTGACCCATCTAAGAAACCCAAAGGTTAGAGATTTTAAAAGAGTGTTTCAAGAAACTGCCTATTACAATTCATTGCTTATAGGACTAGTCTAACATACTCTCAGGAGCTCTAAAGTTTGTATATTTACAAACATATAAAAAAAACCTAAATATTATTGTTGACAGTAATGCAGAGTGAAAGCAATTAATTATATTTCTGGTTCCGATAACAGATTTATATGTGTAAATACGGCTTATCATCTCTTATCAGTGCTACGAGCTGCATTGAACGGCCCTATGTGTCATTGACTGAGTAGGCACTGACTGTGTAGGTAGAATGTATAATGTTTACATGTCTCCTGTATACTGTGTTTTGTATGGAGTGTTGAGCTATTTGTATGCTTTGTTCGGACTTAAAGTTAACGGACTGGCTATTGGAATATGATATTTGTGATGGTGGCCATGCTGTTGGCAACTGAATACAGATCATATATGGGCTGGGTCGATTGAAGTAGTACCACCCTGAGAAAAACATAGTAAAGTAGCTAATATAGATGTGATTAAAGGAATCGTATTTCATCGGATTGAGTAGGAATTACAACAGACCTTCTTCAAGCAATGCCATTGGTATTGCAAACATCTAGCCTAAGTTACTCCTTATTATCGTTCCGGGGATTCGTCGAAACAAAGACGTAGACGATTAGTTAGTAGTTAGTATACAAGACTTTTTTTTTATGAGTACATACCATACTTTCAGTATTCATTTAGTAGTAAGCTGTTATTTTTACATTACAAACAGACATTTGAATTTTATTGATTTGTATAGATTAGTGACACATTTAGTTACATAGGATATGCATATCTTTATGACATAGGTAGTAAGATTATTGCAATTATTTTTAGGTACCTACTTAAAAATAATGGTGTATTCAAGTCAGTTTTTTTAGGTAAAGATATAGATAAATAGTTCCGCAGACCAAGCCATGATAAATAAAAATGAATAAAAAACAAAATATTGATTAAACCTTGGCATATATTATTTTTGTATACAGTGAATAACAACATGCCTCCTATATTCAATGTTGCTCTGACTTCCCAGTATATCTAAATATGGAAATAATTAATACAAATTGAATTAAAACCTGAACATTGAACAAACCAATTTCATTAGATCTGTCTGTAGTTATAATTATGTGATTACAATATACAATCTGCAGAGTGTACCTACTCCTCAAGGTTTGATAGTAATTTGATGCCAAAGGAAATTGACTTCTATGATGTACAAGTTGGATGTAGGTAATTAAGTACTATGATAATGCTTCACAAATGATTTCAGGTCATGTTTCAACTGTAGAGTCATTTATAACATATCAACATTTATGAGGGTTGTAAATTAGTTTACTTATATATCCTTTGCTGGCTGTCACAGCTATGTAACTTATAGACTAAATACAGTTATTATTTCCTTTTTTTTCAGACCATATGGCAATGCGAGGTGAAAAGCTAGAATTGTTAGTAAACAAAGCTGATGTTTTGGCGACAAATGTAAGTATCACTAACATTATTATAATTACTACCTTATCTATACAATTCGGTACTGGATAGGGTGTCACCAATTCACGATTACTAATTAAGTAAAACCAATTACTTATTATTTAATTATTTATTTTGTGTTAACTACCTGGTAAGGCATTATACCAATTAAAGTAATACATTATGTTTTTATACACATTATACCTACCTATTATACCAGAACACAGAAATGTTATAAGAACTATTTATTTGCAACTTTACTTTGTAAATCTAAAACTATCAGCTTTGTGGGACAGTTCAAGTACTAAAGTTTTTGTAGACTTATGAAATCTGTCAACAACTGTTTCCCTGTAACAACTTTTGTTTTTCTAGTTTCCTCCAAAGCTGATAGTTTCAGAATTACAAATTTAAGTTTTGAAAAAAAAGATACCCTTTCTGTTTCAACCCGTAGAATAACCAGTCACTAAATTTTCTCGCACAATATCAACGGTCACCTTCGACAGGTTAAATATTATAGGTAAGTACCTATAATATTTCGAACGAACGTCACGAAAAAGGAAGAAAAAAAGAACAATATCTAATGTCTTACGTTTGTGGTTTTGACATGCGATCGGTTAACAGAAATATATTACATTACAAAGATATCGAAATCAGGCCTATGACCGATAACCTGTGCTTGCCACCTCGTAAACCCTTGTGTGGCAGAAGAATTTTCCCTTTATTAATAAACGTGGTAGGTATAGCGGGAGAATAATTACATATCAAAATACCCTTTTTGTCATCAGTAATTTCACATTCGAAAAAAGAAGACAAATCGTGGTGTAACTATACAACCGCTAAACCACCACCACTTTTATTTTTGTCTCCCGCTTTGCACCGGAGGGAAGTGGTTTTTTTTTCAACTCCTATTATTTCCCTCAATTAAATTCATGCGGGTTCCAAGACAATTTAACTTTTCCCCGGGACTCGTCGAGGGTCAAACCTCGATATCATTATTGGTCTCCATTGTCGATCCTGGTTTACAGGAGTAACAGTGGTAGGAGTGTGGGGCGAAACCAGTCCCAAATAAAATAAAAAAGCCGCTAAACCACGTTAATATGGGGGTACAAGATTAAACAAAATAACATGAGAAAGTATATAACTTTTTTTTCAGTCCGTACCATACCGCAACACAGCGAGGACACTACAGCGTTCGTTGTTCTGGAAAAACGTGAAAATGTACGTAATAGTGGCTGCCGTGGCCGCCTTGGCGATCTACCTGATCGGCGCGATGGCGTGCGGCGGCCTCAAATGGGGGAATTGTATCCGTTAATTAACTTTTATATTAAACATTATCCATTACAATCGTTATTCATCACATAACTACGAAATGAGAAGAGTTTCAGAGGTATACTTACTGAACGCGAGAAACTGTATTTACTAGAAATTCTAGCAGACTCAGGCAATATATTTTTTTTACCTCCATCACTCATATGGATTAAGAAAGAGAGAGCGATTCGGTGTGACAAAAAACCGTCAGACATTAATGTCACTTTTGTTGCCATTAAATCTGGCCCAAAGTAAATTTGTCATATTTTAACTATTTCTGAGTTAACGTTAAGACCATGAGGTGGACATACAGTCGAATGTCTTATCGATTGGTTGCCAATATTATTATGACCTCGAAAAATAGTAACAAAATCGATAGCCCATCAATAGTACTAGGTAATACTATGACAAGCAATAGTATCGATACTCTTGAGTACTAATACTAGGTATCGATAGTATCGCTATTATAGCGCGTATTGTACGGCGATAGTATCGACAGTGATTTCAATAAAACACGTTATAATAGCAATACTACGTCATCATATCGATACTATTGATGGTATCAGTATTCTATAGTATTAGTACTTTCGATAGCCCTATCGATATTGTGGCTAGTATTTAAAGTACCTAAACTATTGATAGTTAGGCAGCACTAGTTAGCTTGGTCAAGTTCAGTTGTGCAATAGAAACAGCACTAATGTCTAGTCGCGATCACGAGATACGGCCACACTAACTGTTTTGTTTTAAAATGCAAAGGGTTTACCTAAATAATTGTATAACTATCATTCTACCGTCGATTCATTCACTAATTAGTTTGAAAGTGGTTACAATATATCTTCAATCATAATCTTATTCTATGAAGTCATAAGCCAGTTTGCAGTTGAAATTCTGCTCATATATTGAAATGCTCACGGGTATACGATAATGTGTTAATCTCGTAGTGATATGACCACCTGAATTTGCATTCTAAATAAAAGTAATTAAAGTCTCAATTCCATGATATACAACACTTGATTCGCTCATTATTGTATGTCAAAGGACTAATCAAATAAATTTAGTTATGCAGAATGGAATCGACCCACATGTACTGCGGCAGACCAAATCCAACCCTAGTGCGAGTGGTTGTAAGTTAGTTTCAGTTCGTAGAAGTATGTGTGGCTTGGTTACAGTTTGCAAAGCTACGTCCAAATCAAGTTTCCATGAGTAGTGTGATAGAGTTTTCAATGCAGATTATTTTTATTACTGGTAACTAATAACTAAGTGTTGTTGAATATTCTGTCCCACCCGTCTTAAGGAGAAGCTGACACCCTACCTACATCGTTTCATCTATTATATAGATATACTGTATATGTTGATGCTTTGAATATTTCATATTTAAATGATATTGATAACTTCATCACACAACTGTATGAACAGTTCTTTGAGTAACTTGACAACATATTATTAAAATCTTAAGTGTATGTATGTTAAAACCCGTTCAGTTTATTTGCATGTATTTAGTTTGTTATTTGACGCTTAGTATTTTTTAATGTTAATAATCTGTACTGAGTAGTCTGCCTAGAAGTACCAGAGATTTTGTGGGCGCTAGTGTTGTACATTAAAACCGGTTCGGGGCGAATAAATGATTGTTATTTCTAGCCAGATTTTCGTAAAAATCCATAAAAAACGATTTGACAGTTAGTATTTGTAGATACTAGATAATTATAATATAAAATTGCATAAGTATATTTTTTGTGATTTATTTTTTTTGTATAGGTAATATTTTTTTCGTTTATAATATAATTTTGAAAAAACAGGAGATTGTACCCTATAAATATAATCGAGTATGATGGCATCAACCAACTTAAAAAAAAACTTTATAAGTTTTTATTTTGCCACCAAATTCTTTTTTTTTACCACAGAATGAAACGTGTTGATATCTACACAAATTGTCGTTCGTATAAATATATTAGTTTTATTGTAACATAAACTGTCTTTACTTTCGATATCATTCGAAGCCTCATTTGAATAACCCAAATATAACTTGTTTTACGGCATTGCTACCATCAATGTCATACATTTCAATACCAGTTTAACCTATTATGTAAAGTCATACTTAATAACATAGATATATTGTATACTATAAAAGATTTTTGGTTATGTATGTTGGAAAATCCGTTATGTAAAGTAAATTAAGTGGCAGGTATTGTCTTAGTAAAAATACATGTCATTCTAAAAACTCTACTTATGTCTATGCATAATTAAAACAACTCAACATAAGTAATATTACCAAGGCTTTGATATTTTCATCACTGCACCTACATACCTGCATTATGTTTTTAATATTTATACATATTATATTCTATAACTAAAAACCGCGTAGCAACTGTTTAAACACGATACTTATTAATATCTATTAATATTAATGAGTGTAAATTTTATCATTTAGTTTAAATTATTTTATTATGCCACGGAATATAACTGAGTCACGATGATTCATGAGAAATGGTCACTATTTGATATTATTCGGTTTTTATTCAAGATTATTTTTTGTATGGATGGGCGCACGTTCACTTTTTATTACGTAAGTTTAAAAAGGTAATTGACAGAAAGGTATTGTAGCTTTTATGTTTTAATTGCGGTTAAGTAGGCGAAACTACTAAAAAAAACATATGACATAACTGAATTTTGTGCCCAAATGAGTCTAATCCAAATTCTCAGAATAATTTCCGTGACGTCATTGCATTGATAAACTTGATTATTTATTTTAATACTTATAAAATACTTAAGAATTAATGAACATTTGGGGGCCAAGTCTGTCCAAGACCGTTCCAGTAACGCTCGACTTGCACTGGACTTGCAATACGTGAATTTCTCAGTTTTCCGTAGTTCCGCAGTTCTTGAAGGACAAGCACTCGACCGAAGCAGTCGTTGGCGGACTTCGACATTTTTGGCTCGGTCGAGTGCAAGCGTTATTGGAACGGTTAACAGACTTGGCCCCCAGTTTGTAATTAATACAGGTAGTATAACTATCCACTAGATAGGTCAACTAGATATTTCGAAGCGGATCGGAAAAGAGCCCTCTGTTAGAAATACTAGGTAATTAAGTAGAACTTTCCATCTTTCTCTATCTGTTCCTAGGTACGCTCTAATGGATAGTTAGCCCTAATACTAACGGCCGAATATTGAAACACAACTCAAATATTAAATTCACTTAGCTGTATTAGACGCAGTTATTTTTCATTTGTTGTATGGAGAGCCAAACTTAAACAACTCTCAAATTTGAGTTGCGCATGAGTACTCGGCTCTGAGATCCATATCGGTAAAATTACTCTTTCTGTTAATATTTTATTAAATATTATTATGTATTTTGCATCGAATTAGTTTCCATAAATTAATATTAGTATAGTATATCAGTATGTAATGCCGTTACAGTTAAGAAATATAATTTCATCCGATTTCGATGGATACACTGTCAATGTTTTTTATTAGGATTAATAATCCAAAATATTGTTACATATTCATTTTTTAAACAATTATTTAAATAAAGACTAAAAGTATTGTGATATTGAGTGTGTAATTGAATTATGTAAGTATACCTAATAATTGTTTGATATGTATAGAAGTATGTTATAAACTTGTATAGGTTATCTATTACAATTGTTTCATTTCCATTAAACCCCCGTGTACCTATTAATGGGCGGAGTAGATAATCCGGCTTCAGACTCTTGGAGGTATACTCTTGTTGTTCGAAAGTGAAATATTTAAACTACCTAAAACTTACTTGCGCTTTTTTAGTACATTGTCACTGTAAAGAGTCGTTTAAAGGAATACAATCGACGTCACCTCGATACTAATGTACCCAACGGTAGAAGTGGTGGAACCACGGTTCCTTTGACTCTGTCGCTGGATGTTGGAGCGAGTGACATATTCTTGCATCAGGAGGTAGGCATATGGCAATATGGCCCTTATTACATTGGGACCTAATGAGATCTGTGAAATATTGGTAATTATACGAACAGTGCACGTTTGTACCTCTTGGGAACAGTCGTGAGTGCGATTTTTTATGAAAAGACTAGATGAGTACTCTGAGGCTTACATTACAACAGTATACCTCTCCCATTGGCATAGCTTCAATGGCACCGTTTCCCAAATATTGGGTAGGTACGCGTCAGATTGATCCCGCAGTCCGAGGGTGCATCCCCCGCCCTTCCCGCGTTGTCGCTGCGTTCCGCGCCCAGCGGTTCGCGGCAATCGCGCGCCAACCACCGCCGCGGGAGGGCGCCGCCGTCGCCCGTCGATCCCGAACCACGCACGTGCCTGCTACAATATTATCGTGTATCGGTGTGAGTGACTGCCGGTTGAATAATTCCGTGTCAATACGCCTCCGGTACGATGCGTGTCTCGAATACGTATCGCGCGATCGGCCGCCGTGTCTAAATGAATATGTTTGTTCTTGGGCATTATTGTCGCTCCCGGGGGAACATTCAGATTAATAGCGCCTCCGGATGCGATATTAATATTAATTTTAAACGTGGCTTATCATAATCTCCGCTTTGATGTCAAACAGGCCTCACTCGACCCCATGTTCTTATTAGAATCTATTAAATAATTCAGTTACCATTGTTATCGATAGGGAATGATGATTCATATTTACTTTAATATTTCAAGGACTACTTAATTCATAAACAAGGAGCATAGTTCGCACTTGACCAAAATCAGGGCTAGAATTTGATTACCGGAGATACATATTCATTACTCCCGCACCATACAAAGCGGACCGAGTTGATTGATAGAGCCTTCTGTCGTTTTGGCGGTCTTTGTCATTGAAGCCAAATACGCATACGCTGGAGCACGGTAACGCACACAAACACAAAAAGGGGCACGTGTCAGTGTGCGAGGCCGGTTATTAGTGGCACAGGAAGCGGTGTCGATTTTAGGGAAGGTTACACTAGGAACGTTCACAGGTCATTGTTCCTTTTTACGTCGAAGCGGCGTTTTTGTACCGCGACAAGATAAATTAGTATTGTTTGTGTGCGAGTGTGCGACCGGCTTTTTGTCGACCGAGTGCCTGATAAAGACGTTATATTGACGTTCCATTTTTGAATTTCAAATTTTTTAAAATGCCCTCGTTCAAATTTATTCACTGCCAGGTGTAAGCGGAATGGGTTAGCCGGATATTTCAAAATGACTCACAAGGGAGTGAGGAAAAGGTTCTGAATTCAAACTCAGTGCAAAATGAGGGTATAAAGTGGTACAAAAATGGATGACAGTTCGCCAGACCTGTCGCTGAAGCTCCGGCGGGGCTCCAGCGACTCCCGGGAGTCGTTCTACATGGACTTCGCCCAGGGCATCGACTCGGACATCGAGGAGGTGACGACGATTGAGCGAGTGATCCCTGAGCATCCCGGAGGCAGGACGGAGGGAGACTCGGACACGTTGGCGACGCCGTCCGGGCTGGAGGAGAATAAGGAGTTGGGACAATGGTTAGTGTAGTTTTATATGACCAATAGGATAATTCGATATTCATGAAAATTGGGTGATATATGTAGGTGGCGTGTTTATTTTAGGTCCATCTTGATTTGCTTAGCCGTTTTATTTACTTACACAAGGAACGAACGATGCTTCTGGTCTTCGAGAACTAAAAGTTTTTTTAGATTGCAGATTTTTTTAGGCATCAATCAGTACCTAACTTAATAATGTCGCTTGATATAATTTTACATTAATATTTTATAACTGCATTAAACTGGCGTCGAGTGGCTTTTACCTTATTCATCTCTGTTTACGATACAAGTTAACACGCGCTACAGTAGGTACCTATCTGCGTAGTAGGTATACCTACCCCCTATCTACAACAGACCACAGCACATTGAAACGCTAGACGAGTCCTTCCGGCGACAGGCTGCCTAGCCTGGCTACCATAGGGATATGTACCGAGCTTTGTTGTGGACTGGATTTTTACGTGACATAAAGAAGACGATCAAGGTTACCTAGTACTCTAATCATATAAATATTTCTATGACTCTAATGATATACCTACCTACCTATGTACCTATCTACGTATTCTTCTTTTTGAAATAATTAATGTTCTTACCAACTTAATTATTGGTTGGTCGTACATACATTGCTCAAAGGGTTATTACAAAATTGCGGATTATTTGCATGATAAATCAGTTTGGGTCTGAGCAGCTCAAATATCTACCTACAGTCAATAATAACGTCAAAGCATAGCATGTCTTGCCCTACTAGTCCGAATTAAGTACTTTATGTCATTCGGACTTTTAGGGCAAGATCAAAGGCAACACTGGAGCTATTATATTTATATTAATATCTACTACCCTCTGAGTTTCTTGCCGAATCTTCTCAGCCGAGGTCGCGTTCCGATCCGGTTGTAGATATAAGAAAAAAATGTAAAATTGGCAATTTGTGAGTGCCACCGTGGGCCTAAACAAACTAAACGCTTTGACTTTGACTTTGATACTCAATTAAAGTAGTCTCCGAGTAGGTACCTAATTGACTTTCTAACCTTACTATAAATATTTTAGCTTAAGTCACAGCGTGAATTGGATCGGTTCATAATAAGCCATAATCGGACCCGTAAGGACCACACAATAGCCACGTGAAAGGCCATCAAATTGGCGGGTCATGGTGTTCATAAGTCACAGTATCGCATGGCAACTTACAAGTTGTATGTCGCGAGTACCCGTCGAACAGGTTACTGCGTAGCTTGCAGTTGGATCCAGTGGGCTTTCTCCAGCACCCCTGGGGTCAGATGACGGAGACCACATGTCGCTCTGTCGAGCGTCGGTCGACTTCTCAGAAACATTCAGAAAACGTGTTTAACAGATAAATGTCTTTGTGTTTGTCATACGGTCTACGGATAAATGCTAAAACTTTTAGATTTTTTAAAGTTTGGAGTAAGTACTAGCTCTCGAATCATTGAGACTTATCCACATTGTTTTAAAAATGAAAGTAATCTAAGTATCTTGGTACCTAGTATATTATTCTTAGCCAAACTCCTCCTAAACGGCTGCACTTATTCCAAGATGACTCCATCCATATTTAACTGATACTAGGCAAGCGTAGTACTACTATTATCTATATGACCCGAACCCCTCTCGCGTTAAAGGGGAATGAATCCGGCAGTATAACGTCCATAGGTTTATTGTTGCATTAGGGCATAAATAACACCTCATAATGTGCTACTTATAAAACCTACTCGCCCTGGTATTTTAGTAAGAGAAAAAGGCATGAAAGATACCTATTAATTACACTTATACATTTAGTAACTATGTATTTACAAACCTAAACAAACTTACTAAAAATACTAAATAAACAAAATAACTACGCAGACACCACTACAAAAGTGCCCCTTATAAATACTTGGGTAACATTCGAAAAAGGCGGATACAAAGACGAATTTATAAATATTTTACGTACAGAAACCTTCTCATCTTATAGCAAGTACCATCAAGTACCATACTTAGAGGATAATACTTTTTTCATTGCACAGTGCTATTTATTTATTCTGAAAATATTACGAAACATAACCCTTTTCTTTCATAACAATAATATGTGGCATCTCCTTTTAATATTTTCTATTCGGCAAAATGTGAACAAAGCATGAATATGGTAATCCTAGTCCCGAGTCCCGACATTTGCGTTGTTGTCTTATTTTCATGATAATATATTGAAATGAAAGGCACCGCATCCATGCCTCTACTGAGATGTTGATTAAAATAATGCTATTCAAGCTTTAGTTAGTGCAGCAGATAGAGGACCGTTCCTTGCTGAAATAAGATAGTAGTAGGTATATTATGTTGGTAGTTTGCGTCAATACTATTTTAGTTTACGGAATGGTAATAAAGATATCCGATACTAAACACTGCTAGGTTATTGAAATCGTCATGTGCCTAGGGGTAGGTAACCAAAAATATTGCAACTTACACAACTGCCATGACTTACATATACTCTTTTGATATACAAAACTACGCTCTGTTACACTCATGCTTTAAAGTGTAACAGAAAAGGAACAGTGTGCATGGTGGTGCAAGTTTAAATTCATGTGTAACACTCGAATCTGCAATGACTGAGGTGAATTGCGACTTCAATTCACACTAATATTGTAGAGTGTAGCGAACGCATGTAGCGAAGTCGCTAAGTCGAGCGTGCGCTAACTTCTTATAGTCTGTTCCACAAACTGAAAAATGTCCGCTGCGCTCTATGGCTGCGCTTCATAAATCTATGGCCTCATCACTACCTATTTTAGATTACGGAATACGGAACAGCAATAAAGACACATTCAAAAATAGCCCACCGTCGTCGAAATTATAAAGCGTGAACGCGTCCCTTTAATTACTTTTTTACCGTCACTCCAACTGTATAATTTGGTCGTTTCGTTCCAATCACTCGTGACGGGTTTTATTACAGAAATTTTGTTTTATTTTTGTGCAGTGGGTATGTAATGTGTAACTGCCAATTCTGATACTTTTTAAATGGATGGCCCGGTTAGAACAAAATTAATGGGCTGTTTGGTATATCTACCGTTTATTTAGTTTGCTCGTGTCTGCTTTCTCTTTGCCTATTGTTTGAGATAGGCAGGCGTGCGATATTAATCCTGTAAGTTGTTAGATAACTTGCTATAACGTAGCTATAATTAAAGCGAATACGGTTCCTCGTATTGGAGCCTGCTATAGAAATGGATTCTCTATTGTGTGAGATAGCCATTTAAGGCTATGAATTGTCCCATTGTCTTAGGAGTTATCTGTTTTGTAGGCTATGGACGTAGTACTTAATAATTACAAGCTAGGGACAAATTTGGATAAACATTATCGAGAAATATTTTATTCGTTAAGATTAAGCATTTTTTAAATTTTAACTCGGCACATTTACTCAAAATTAAAATAGCTGTTTGTTTTTAATCGACTTAAAAAAAGGAGGAGTAACTGTATAGATATAGAGGTCCCCCCTTTATGGTTCGAACGAAACCCATGTTTCCGTTAAATCATTAGAGATCGGACCTCGCGTTTACACCTCATTTGTCACGTGTACAATTTACAAGGGTCAAATGAGTTGTTTTAAACAGGATTTTAAGCTTGCACACACGTACTAGCTGTACATAAAAGTAGAGGACGTACTCGGATAAAAATAGGACCTTTATAAATAAGGTGAATCATAAATTACCTAATACATATTAATTACCTAATCCCGTTACGTGCACCGTGGCACCAATGGCCTTTTTTGACAAAAAATCTAGGTAGGTTGCCCTGGTCTGGGTGTCACTGGGATCACCCTCAGTAATTTATATTTTAACTACAATTTTAACTATTCTACGGTGCCTACCCATAATACAAGATTTTCTTAGTCAATTTTTTTTTTCAATTTTTTTATTTTACATTATTATTACACAATAGTGACCAAAACCGTTTATATTTAAGTTGTATCCTCTGCCCCATTGTGGTATGAATTATCGACCAATCTGGTTGATTCATCATGGTGGGTGGGTTACGCATCACTCGCCATAAATCAAGAGCACCCTGGGGCCGTGTTTAAACCTGCAGTATGACGTGGCAGAATATTGTTAATGTTATCTTCACGGGGTTAGGATTACTATAATAGAGATATAAATGCAAATTTTGAGCCCCTAATTTACTTATTAAAGCGGATTAATGATAATTTTATCGTGACTGGCTTTAGTTTTGACGGGGTTGGCGAACCCATCATAGACCTATAATATAAATAAATAAATATCGCCAGACTGATACACCAACTGTATGGTATAATGGGCTGGGGGCGATCCCAGTGACACTCAGACTAGGGCAACGTACGAAAAGGCCATTTCCGAAATTTGCCCCGGCGGGAATCGAACCCGCAACCACCATGTGCAGTGAGCCGAGCGGCCTACCCTCGACCCACTGCACCAAGCGGTCGTCAACCTGGGGTTAGGTATATAGATACCAAACTTAGTTTCGTTTCGGATCGTTATAAATGTATACTGCGCTTGTTAAAGACCCCTCTTAAATCATAATAGCCATAGACAAACGTAGTTCGTGTAACAAACGTCGAGTCTAAACCACAACACGGCTAGTTAAGCCCGCAGGCGGGTTTGGGCTCTGCATGGCGATATTCTAGCCGTTGACTTTGTATGTACTAAATTGTTTGGACTTCGGAGATAGGGGTGTCACTTAATACTTCAAAATTAAAGAATGTTATCAGACGATATCAGGTAATTGTTTTTACAGTGCTGCTGAGAATGCTTCATCACTGTACAATTAAGGGAGCAAGAACCTCACCCAAGGGTGGAACCAATCTTCGAGCTAGGGGTCACATAGTCGAGGTCCAGTCAGGTTAGGCTTCCTATTATAATTAAAAACTGTAGATAAAAGAAAAATAAATTTTAATTAAATAACAAAATAGTTTTTAACTTTTGTCTTCTGCCGAATGAACAACACAGCTTAACACAACACAGTCGTGCGTATCGTACGCCTGTTTGTGTAGCCTAGCCAGTCGATACACAAAAGATTTTAAAGAAATTCATCATTCCCATGTCTCATAAATCCGCCCTTGACCTCACGTACCTAGTTTTCAATTGGCACAAATTTTAAAGAAACACCCACGTGGAAATTTTGAATGTTGTAGGTTGTTTCATGGTCTTAGATATTAAATGATGAGCTAGGTTTCAGTTGCAAAAAAATTATATGAATTTATGGAGGTATATTAGGAAATAGAAGTAATTTCAATAAATCTTTAGCAGTCTTTTTATATGGGACTAGGCCAGCCACACACGCTCACTGTTACATGAGTAAGCAGGATAGACTAGGGTGTCCAACGATCACGATGAGGTTTGACCCTCGACGAGTCCCGAGGAAAAGGTACACTGCACTCGCGCGAATTTAATAAAAAAATTGTATAAGAGATATACGGAAGAATTATCCACTTCTATCGTTTTAATGATCTAAATTATTCAGCAGTATTTCGTCGGTAACCCTATTTAAGTACAGCGCGTGCGGTTCGCTTGTTCGAAACTGTTTTATATTCGGACACCTACCAAACTATGTAAGGTATCTACTATTCGCGGTCCACTTTGTTGGCTTTATTCCGGAATAGTTTCTTCTGAAATGCTCAGTCTAAGAGAGTTCGTGGAATATTATATGAATCATCTTCGTTTATTTAGATTATGGGATTCTATGAATATCTCTATTGTGAAATTAACACCCCGATGGATAACTATACTGTAAATTAATGAGCTTTATGTAGAGCGGGTCAAATGTTACGAGATTAGAATAAGAATGATTTTTTTATGAATGCGTACCTTATTATGTCGTCGGAATATATTGTCAGAATTTTAGATGAGAAACTACTTGCCTATATTGTAAAATAAACTATTACCGAAAGTATGAATTAATGTTTTTCTAATAATATTTAAATTTAAATCTACTTAGGATCTTATATTTTTTATTTTATCTTAAATGGGTCATATTTGACTAAACAGAGGAAAAATTAATATAAATTTCTTGTCAGTCAGTCAGTGATTTAAGTAAGCAATGAAAACGACTGTCCATACGAACCGCATGCCTTGCCTTAGCCTGTCTTTTGTAGACCAGTGCAGAAATTCGAGCCGTCTGGCGGTAATTCTACCTAAGCCACCGTCCGTTAGCCGTAAATCAGATTTTATAACCAGTTTCCTTGGTGCTTAACTGTGCTTATTACCTATGCGATGTGGGCAAACCTAGATCCTAGGGGCAAACTGTGAATTTTGTTTTCATGTATCACTCGAGAAACAAGCGTACAATCCGCCTGATCGTAACCAATTACCGTAACCTATAGATGATGCAATATTTATTCAGATTTGGTATATATACATTTAGTAATAAAACTAATACTTACATGTTCTTAACATACCAAGCAAACTATTCTTTAATTGCACAGTAGCCATAATGCTAGCTAGCGTGGGGTGCTTAGATCGTTTATTTATTTAGCGAAATTATTAATTGTACATTGATTAAATTTACAACACATATCATTATAAATGATTATATCACATTAACATCAAACAACCCTAGTTCGCGCCAAAGTATGGTTAATAAATTAAATACTTAAGGCTAAAGCGCCCATCTAGCCCGCGAAGTTCAAATTTTTTGAGGTTTATTAGATCTTTTTCAAAATCTGACAATAATAAAAAGCACATTTTGTAATTTGCGACAAAGACCATGTGCAGTGCATTTATAATATATCATACTTACTCTAAAACATTTCAAGAACGACAGCTATCCAGATAATCCGGCAATTTTTGTATATTTAGTGATTAACTAGTATCATATTCACCGTGATAATATCTAGAGTAAAATAAATGTATTAATAAACGCACTGCATACTGTGTTTGTCGCAAATCACAAAATGTTGTCTTAAATGTTTTTAGATTTTGGATAAACTATAAAAATACTCGAAAATTTTGAATTTCGCGGGCTAGACAGGCGCCTTCACCTTAAAGACCTTTTTTCGGCTTCGCTTCCTATATCTATGGAAATACTATCCAATTAATAAAATATCTGTATATGTTGGTATTGTTGCTGTCAACACCACCTTAATTCACAGCTATATTGCACTCGCTACACAGCCACTTGAGCGGCCGGCGGTGTGGTAATTTCACGGCGGTTCGCCCCGATGAGCGGCGGCCCTACATCGCGGCAACACTGTCGCGTTCGGTGACGAGTGGCTGCTGGCTTTAATTAGTGGTGGCAGGACACCCACCACATATTCGTGAGTGATAACTTCACTTCATGTTTACGTCAAATATGCTGTGAAATTTTACACCAGTAAAGTTGGTACCTACTCAATGATTTAATGGGGAAAATGACGCAAAAAGCACGGAAAGTTGGGTAAGATCTTTGGTAACCAGATTGCACGGTAAAATTAACACATTTTTATATAAATAGATAGATATCGATAAATTAAAAATTATCCTTACCATATTAAAGTCATAAATAATGATTTTATAATATAAATATATGAATCTATATTTCCTTGGTCATCGCATCACGCGTGAACGGATGGAACGATTTCGCCAATTATTTCTTTAGTGTTTATTATTGTCAGGAGAAGGTTCTTATGAAATAAAAAAATAAAAAGTTGAGCGGAACTATTCGAGTTCATTATTCAAAGTTAGGACACGTCTGTCGGGTCAGCTAGCTACCCCAAAAGAACCAGCACACAATAATTATAAAACCAATCTTCCACGCCGTACATCCGAATATTACAACTAACATTAAGAAACAGTTACTTCCGACGAGCTAATTCTGCATTATGTAAATGTATTGTATGGCAAAGCGTACTTAGAACAATTATTATTGTGGTGAAGAATTTCTGTCGCCGCGTTGCGCTGCCTCGCAAATTAGGGCCGTGTTTTCTTTGTTCGAATTTCCCTTGTTTACTTGACACGCCAAGGAGCTAGTGGCGGGTCGGGGTGCAGGGTTCAAGGGGGAGGCTGAGACGTCAAAAGAAAGAAGCTCAGGATGGCAGGTGTTTTATTGTGGTCCTGCTTGTTATGTGGAGCCCGCGAAGGTTTCCCTTTCTCGTTTATTTTGCACTAGCTGTGCCCACGGACTTCGTCCGCGTAGTATTTAACGTAACAAAAATTTCGGGATTATCGGGATAAAAAGTATCCTATATGTTTATCCCGGTTATAAACTATCTGTGTTCCAAATTTCATCCAAATCCGTTCAGTAGTTTTTGCGTGAAGGAGTAACAAACATACATACATACATACATCCACACTCACAAACTTTCACATTTATAATATTAGTAGGATGAATGTGAGGTGAAAGGGCGAGCTAGTAATAATGAATGCATGAATTTATATCCACAAATTTACCCGTTTTACAATTTATTTTTTAAGTAAGGCAACGGTAAATGATTGTTATAAGTTTATCGTCTTTTTCTGTTTGTCTTTCTATGGTAGGTACCTACTGTATCTCCAGAAAGAGTGAATCGATAAAAACGTGAATTTTGTTTTTCTGATATTGGCGAAATGATTCTCACCAATAATCAAATGAAGTCGATACTATTGTTATGCACAATAATAGGCATTATTGTGCAAAAAATAGAAACGAACGACTTTCCTCCATCAGAGGTGTCCATAAGTACCAACTCAATTTTGGTTTGAATATCCATACTTTATCAACTGTAGGTACTAACGATAACGTTAAGAAGGAAGAAAGGCAGTAGTAATATTAGGTAGCTACTCTAAATGTAACTCTAACATAAACTCCGAACATTTGTAGAAAAAATCAGGAAACACGGTAATAAAGGCCGGTGTTCATGAATATTTACCGCGCCATTTGCCTCCCGCGGCTCGCGTCCCGTGCTCCGTTCAAATTGCACAAATAGTTCCCGACCAACTTAGATTAGCATAAAATGAGACTTTATGAACATGCTAGCGGTTGCCGTCTCGTGCATTAGTGAGTAAGACACTGGAGGTGTTTTTGCAAGTAATAAGTAATCGTAGGTAGACATGGAAGGTATAATGCGATTCAAACAAGAATAGGAATGTCAATAACCTCTATCTGTCAAATGTCACTTGAAAAGTATGGTTTCCAAAAAAAAATGCATATCAATAATAATAGTCTTACATCAAATTAAAATAAAAAGGTTAAATTAGTAGTTAATGATCTTAGTATAATATTTAATTATTTCAAGTCATACTTCGTTATTTAAGACCATTCGAAGACGATGATAATTTTTAGTTTTTTTATAAATACAGGTAACAGAATGCCCCTTTTTTATTTGAAATAACAGTTGGCGTAATACATTTTAAAAACCTACAATAATTCATATTTTATTTTATAGCGGAAAGCAGCAGTGATGGTGTTTTCATTCAACCTTTGCAAATAAATTTTATTTAAATTATATCTTGTTTTGCTCACCCTACCTAACTGGTTAGATTTGACAGCTATGACGTCACAATATGGCGCAAAGTCGATCCTATTCTCATTTGGGCTTATTCCCAAAGTACTCCACAAAAAGTTCCCAAACTACTCCATGAGAAAAAATATATTTTTAATATATTTTAAATTAAGTTTCATTCTACTCCATGACGATATTAAAATATTCCCAAAGTACTCCACCCAATTTTAATCAAATAGCTAATTTAAATAAGTACAAGGGTTTATATTACATTTTACTATAAAAGGATAGCTGACATACAGTCAGGCTCAAAAGCTTTACAAATATATTTTTAAATATTTAGAAAATTGTAAATAAAATACTAATGTAATTCAACAATCAACATTATTTATTTCTTCTAATTCAACAATCAACAATTAAAAATATTCTAAAATCAACTGACAACATTAAATAGGCTCTGGATTCAGAAGTCTGAAAAATATCAAAAACAATAGTATCTGGCAATTAAGTCGAACATAAAATATAAAAGAATCTAACAATAATCATTTCTAAATTAACTTAACATGATAAAAAATACTTATAAATCTAAAAGTCACAGTCATTTTTAAAGTTATTAATTAAGTTACAAAATAAGGTAAATTTGTGGTATATTATAAAAAATATGGAATCAGACTTAAAACTATTTGAGACATATTATGTCTCAAATAAATTTGAATAAAATTTTAATTAAATATAGATTAACTCAAATTTTAAATAATTTGTAATAATGATTGTAGCAATGTTATTTTTTCTAATTTTAACTGTTTTACAATTAAAGACAGTTTCAGGTCCCTGTTTATGGATTGTCTACTTCTATTTATTTAGGGACTGCAACGATAACGGTCGACATATACAGCTTCTTCTTTAATTGTTTCTATGAACTTAAGCAACCGTGGTTTTTTAGTAATAATATTATTTAATCTTTTGTGCCACGATTCCACCAAGTTTGTGGTTCTATGACGTTGTCCTTCACAATTCCATAGATCGACACTGTCCTAAGATTCATATATAAACTACTGTATTCTCAACTAATCACTCTTACGTGGTGTTTATAAAACAATACATATTATATTAAATTAATAATAGTACTCACTTTTTCCGGTCAAAAAATGAAATTCTGGGTTCCCGGCACTTGGTCCAGCATCGCCAATATCATCAGCATGGTTCATGTTATCTTTTTTTAGTTGCAACTGATCACTTAACTTTGATAATTAAAATATAACTACAACAACTTTAACTAAAATCATTGACTGCTTTCATTACTAATCCCGCCGCCACTGACCAATTAACCTTGATGACGTATATTCTCTATTACACTAATTGCAAAAAGAGCATGCAACTTGCACTTAAACATAGATATAAAACCGGACAAGTGCGAGTAGAACTCGCGCCCTGAGGGTTCCGTACAATATTCTATTATGATTTTATATAGTTTTTCCATGTCTGGATTCCAATATCGATACCGGCAAGATATTTTAATTATAAATAGTTCCCAAAAATGCTTAAACAAATTCGGGAACCCAATACAAACTGCAACCAAACTACAAACAACCTGCAACTGCATACAAACCCTTATTTTACACACTTAGGGGTGGAATTTTACAAAACGCTGAAATTAATATTATTTATTTGTAATAAGTTGCCTCAATACTTATTTTCATGTCTCTAGGTTCATTTAATTTTTTTACCCCATACAAACTTTCACCCCCCATTTTATGCACTTAGCGGTGGAATTTTCAAAATCCTTTCTTAGTGGATACTTGCGGTATATAAGGTACTTACTGTCAAAATTTCATGATTCTAACACCAGCGGTTTGGTCTGTGCGTTGATTCCTTTGTATTGATAAGTGAATTTGCGAAAAGTATCAAAATATGTGACATAAATCACCGTATCTTTTGATTGCGTTGACTTAGAAGCCTAATTTTTTTACACCGACAAGGGACCATAGCATTTGATATTTGGTATTAATTTCAACTTGATAACTTTACCCGTTTCTGAGAAAAAAGGTCTTGACAGACAGACAGACAACAAAGTGATCCTATAAGGGTTCCGGTTTTTCCTTGTAAGGTCCGGAACCCTAAAAACACTCATCCGCACCCTTAACCGGTTTAAGTATCAATAACGTCGCCGCCACTATCGCACTGTCTCGCTCACACACAACCTGTTTATCACCAGGGGGATGAACAATTATTATATTATAATTATTAAAAAAAACTTTAAAACAGAACGTTTAATAATTTTTGTGACTGATTGTACTGAAACATTTTATAGGTACGTATTTAGATAGAGCAGTTTAAGAATTGATAACGAATAAATCAATGGAGTACTTTAGGAACAATCCCGGATACCGATGGAGCAGAATGGGAATAAAATAATAAGTATTTTTAAATAATCATATTTCCGTGGAGTAACTTGGGAATTAATGTATGAAATTCTTATCTTTTTAGAACAAAAGAATTGAGTACTTTGGGAATAACCCTCTCATTTGAATCGCATTACACGAAAAGCGAAACCTTTTCCTATTGACTACAGCTCATATACGGGCTGGGTCGACTGGGATAGTACGTCCCTTTCCCAGATACTCGTCGTTAAGCAGCTATTATAGCTGCGATTCGCACGATGAGTGCGATAGGCGGAAGCCCAACTCCCCTCGACTCCCCATCAGGTCGGCAACGTGCAAGCAATGCCATTGCAAGTATCTATGGGCTACGGTAACTGCTTAACATCAGGCGAGTTGTATGCTTGTTTGCCGACTTTGGTACATAAAAAAAAATTTGGAAAAAATAACAAAGAATTGACGACCGCTTGGCGCTGTGGTTCGAGCGTAGGCCCGTCGGCTCACTGCACATGGTGGTTGCGGGTTCGATTCCCGCTAGGGTAAATTTCGGAAATTACCTTTTCATAATTGGCTCTGGTCTGAGTGTCACTGGGATCGCCCCCAGTCCATTGTACGGTAGTCATAGTTCAGGCGTTGCTTAGTGTGGGACCGTACAGTTGGTGTGTCAGTCTGGTGATATTGATTTATTTATTTAATTTCATTATACAAAATTCATTTTATTTATATCTAGTGCTTATTAGTTGTTGGTCATCATCAATCTTAAAATTACAGTTTCATAGAGTTTTTAAAATGAAACCACAAGCCCGATAGATCCTTAGGCTGTTTCCTTCTTCATATGCTAGTTCCATCCAAAGCTTAAACATCAGCACCAGAAAGTTAACGCCTTTGTTTAATCTTCATTGTTAATGCCCAACAATACATTATAATATCTTATTTAGCTGAAATCCGTCTAATGGCCAAAACTTTCCCATCCGCACTTGCTCAGACCTCTAGGGATGAGTTAGTCTGAAGTTATATTCGGTAGTCTAACCACATACTTGCAACCTTGCAACCTGTCTCCAGACAGTATGGATCTTCTACTTTGAGATTCGTACACAAAGGTCTAACTAAAATATATATAATTGATTGACTCAGGCGTTACTTTGCGGAAATCCATTGTAAAAGTCGTCAAAGTAAAGTCCTTCTTCTAAATTGTTTTAAAATATATATATTTCTGTAGTTATATGCAAAAGTGACACCTAAAATAAATAACCATAACCACACAGCATAGATTTTTTGATTAAATTCATTGTTTCAACGTTTCGCTTTCAATTATTTTGAATTGATTGGTTTGCGACAAATATTCACTCAAATTGAACAAAAATATACTTACCTATCTACACAGGCCCGTATTAATAAATCAATCTCAAGTCTGAGAGCGATCTTGAGCACGCTTTTGACACTTTATTTTGTACTGGAATTACATAACAATGACATTTCCAATATCGTTCTCAGACTTGAGATAGATTAATTAACACTAGCCTTAGTAGCAACTACAAGATACACCCTCGAAGGTACTGTACCATCTGGCACATCACACGGATACTTACGTTATTGGACATTTTATTGCGCAATATTAAAAACGAGTCGTTTATGCACCAGATGCTTTAGATATACGGCAAAGGATATGAAATTTTGTGTAAAAATGTTCCGGAAATGTCCGCTATTAATCGAATGCGAATAATATCGACTTATTGTTAATGGCGATAAAAATAAGTATGTAAAAATAAGTAACATAACATTGCTTAATAATCAATTATGAGCAGAACATTTTTGAAATGCAATTTAACCTTAGGTTGGAAGAACCTTGTTGCTACCAAAATGTCAATTAATTTATCTCGCTAGAAATACCCATTATTAGTAGTGTCGATAGAGTTACGTTTTACGATGACGAATTCACGATTAGGTATAATAATTATTAGCAGATTTCGTGCACACGTGTGGTGCAGCTGTCACTGGAAGACAGTGTAATAGGTTTTCATTCAGAACACTATGTAACGTCGGCTTCAATTATACTTTACCCTAATAGAATTTCTTTGCACGCAAGTGTATTGCATAAGAATAAATCCCAATGCTTTATCACGCATCAATTTGATTTATCAAATGTAATAAAATGAATCATGATGGATTCATCATAATCTCTATTTAAATCTGTACCAAGCTTATTAAATCTAAATTTAAAGTTAAAATATTTACCACACAAGTCGTGCGCTAGAAAGCAATTTGTCTGGAATTATTTAGAATATGCTTGAGCAATGTGGGTTTGTGTTGGAGAAATGTAATGCGGATACAATTACCATCAGATTTACATGACGCGGTAAGGGCATGAAAAATTATGACTGAAAAGTCGGAAGACAAGTGTCTATGTGGCGAATAGGCCTAGACGAAATGAATAACGTAGACCGAGCGCGTAGAACTAGTGAGTGAAACTAGAAAAAGTACCAGTATTTTAGCGTAAACCGCTAGGCTCATTGCACCGTGTGGGTTTGCTTACTGTAGGGGCAACATTCGTAGATGATATTTTAATACTATGCGCGAGTCTGGGTATTACTGGGATCGCCGCTAATCCATTTTACGATAGTCATCAATGCGTTGCTTAGTTAGTTATACGAATATACAGTTGTTCGGTTGAGTTTTCGATATTTATTAATTCTTACTAATTAAATTCTTCTTTTTTGTTCTGTTCGTCAAGCGAAACCTTCAAGACGTTGATATTCAACCGATCACTTCTATTCCCTAAAAATAATTCAAACTACCCTTTCGAAGTATCCCTTAACACACCTCCCCCTTTGCCAGCCTCCATATTTTACTCAACAGGCTCTCAGCCGTAAATCAAACATTGTAATGGCAAGCAGGGAAGTCGTCTATTTACGCCGCGTAAGGGATTGTAGTCTTTGACTCCGCGTGACTCGGCGGAACTGCCCTTGAATGGGAATACTGACTTTTGACGCGATTTCAAAATGTATCCTGTTTGTAAATAGGATTCGCTGTTATTAATTTGGTTTGGGGCAACTTAGACTGATCTTTATATAGCTTACAGATTATTAAAGAAGCATTAACTTTTATTTACCCACTCTATTCTTAGCCTTTACTTTACAAGGAGAAAAAAATATGCTTTTTGTAATTCCTATTTTCCCTTTTAGTATATTTCACGAAACGTTTTGTAATTGCAGCAAATAATTCATTATAAAACTTTTAGTATTGATTGTTTTGTAGTGTAGTTAGATCCGATGCCCTGAGTGAATGAACATACGTTCACAGACTTAAATAAATATAGAGATTCTGCCCTGAAATTTGGAAACTTGTAATTGTACCCAGACTAAAAAATATGCCTCTGTTTAGCTCAACTGTTAGCGGAGGTGCTACCGCGACAAATAGCTTTAAAATTGTTTAATACCAACAAATTAAGGTATCTTATAAGTAATTTTCAACTTTTTAGTTGTGATTACGCAGCAAATTAAAAATTCCAAATAGTTCCCTGCCAATGATTTCATCCCTTATCGGAATTAAGTAAAAGCTAAAAATAGGCACCTTTTATGGCATGTGGTCTCATAATTAGGGACAAGTCTTCCCTCCAACGTCCTAAGGTAAGGCTTTATATAATTTCTACTGCTCATTGGGATCATCATCATCATCATCATCAGCCTATGCTTGTCCACTGCTGGACATAGGCCTCCTCCAATGAGCGCCATAGCGCCCTGTCTTCAGCTTGCCGCATCCAGCATCTGCCTGCAGTCTTTCGCAGATCGTTATCCCACCTGGTCGGAGGGCGTCCTATACTACGCTTGCCGAGTCGAGGTCTCCACTAAAGAACACGTTTACCCCAGCGGTTGTCGGTTCTTCGCGAGATATGGCCAGCCCACTGCCACTTCAGCTTGCTAATTCTTTGAGCTATGTCGATAACTTTGGTTCTCTGTCGGATGTATTCATTGCGAATCCTATCCTTCAGAGAAACTCCGAGCATAGGTCTCTCCATAGCTCGCTGAGCGACCTTAAACTGGTGGACCAGCCCTACCGTGAGTGTCCACGTCTCGGCTCCGTAGGTCATGACGGGTAGGACGCACTGATTGAAAACTTTCGTTTTCAAGCATTGCGGTATGGATGACGATGCTCATTGGGATATAGATTATAAATGAATGAAAACTGCCCTTGCTGACTACAAACATATTTGTTTGTCTACTCATCTTGTTGGACCATGATCATATTAGAAGCAACATTAAAAGGATTTGCGTCTGCAATAACTGTTTTTTAGGGACAGGTAGCTCTATGTTCCTCATAAGTTAGGTTTCTCGTTAGTGGGTCCGGTACAATAGGACGAAAAATTCTCATATTTTATTACCTACCAATTACAGATTGTCTATAGTTTACGTTGCTGTTATTTGAAAAATTTCTAAAAAACCTCAAAAAATTTGAACTTCGCGGGCTAGATGGGCACTTTAGCCTTAAGAATTAGAAAATACTTGTCTTAGGAATTATATAGTAAAAACATGCGTCAAATAATATCGAGCAAAGAGTAAAATTCATAGTGAAATTAGAATCGAAAGCTTTGCTTAATAAAAATTATAAAGTATTTACTTCAGTAAATATTATTTTATGGCGTTACAAATTTTTGGTTCAGTTTTTGAAAATACTGGCTGATATCTTCTATAAATATGACAGACGCCATTTGTTTTTCTATTTATGTTTTCTTTTTCCTTCTACAAATGGCTTTTCTTATATTTTTCCACCATTTTATGCCACGTACATCATAAATAAACCATCCAAGGAGTCCATGAAACTTTAATAAATCTTTTTGTTTTTATTCCTTCGATGTTATATCTCCTAACTTCAACTTTTTAAGACTCTTAACAAATTCAAGTCACGATGTTATTTGATTTCCACTTTAATCTTTCCAAGAGTTTGTTTGTTGTGACATCCCGTTATGAAATGGAAACATTAAGAACAAAATGTCATTTAATTGAATGTATCACTTGTTTTTCGTATGATTCTTACTTAAAACTTAAAATAATCAATAAACATGAGGATTACGGAGGTTGTTATAAATGAATGCAAAATATTCTGACTCCCTGTTTTAAAACAGCTAATAGGAAAGTCTTTTATAAAACTTGAGCCGTCTCCTCCTTTGTATTCAACTAAAGCTTAGATCTCGATTATGCTAATACTTTCTTAACAGATTATAGCTTGGTTCGGAATTTTAATTGCAAGCTTTCTGGTTAGTAACTCTAGAACATTTTATTTAGTTGAGGCAAAGTTCGATAGTACCTACCTATTTAGATTCTTTTCATTTTATACTTGCTCGATTCGAATTTTATAAGAAAGAGTTTATACCTACTTCCTACTTCAAGCACTTGAGTTGCCCAATTGATTCGGTAAAAATTAATGAGCGATTTTTTTTTCAATTCCCATTTATATAGAGGTTTGTATTCTGTGGCGAGCAATTTTCTTAAATTATCTTCGTGTTATTGAATTATAGTAATGTTCTTTATCAATCCATCATTCTCGTTTAAACTCTGTACTTATAGAGCAAATATGCACCCATTTCAGGATTGGCATTTTCAATAAAAGAAATACCAATTTTATTACGTTGAACAAATCCTCACACTGGCTTAAAGTGAAATCCCATAAAATCGTCTTTGTATATTCCTTTTTATCACAGTTCCAAACATTGTTCGTCACAAACCGCATCGATCGATGCTAGCGCCCTCTCGCGGCGTTTATGTACCGGAAACTAAGTAGCCTCACGTTACATTGTTTGTGTTGAAAGCACCTACTATGTGTACTTATAGTATAAGTTAGTTCGGTTGTCGGGGATGCAAGAACTTTGTCTGTTCTATGGTTCTTCTTATCAATATTATATATTTTATTTGCCTTATTTTTATTTTGCCTTTTTTAACCCCCGACGAAAAACGAGGGGTGTTATAAGTTTAACATGTGTATCTGTGTGTCTGTGTATCTGTGTATCTGTGTATCTGTGTATCTGTGTGTCTGTCTGTGGCAACGTAGCGCCCAAGCTAATGAACCGATTTCAATTTTGTTTCTATTGTTAGAAAGGTATTCTGATCGAGAGTGTTCTTAGCTATGTTTCATGAAAATCGGTTCAGCCGTTTGAAGATCATCAGCTCTTTTGTAGGTTAAAAAGCCACATTCACGGCCAAAACCAACTTCGACGGCTCGAATCCAATCGAAATTTGAGATTATTGGATTTAGATTTATTATATTTTTAAATGATTGTAATAGTCTGAACTGGCTTTTTACAATATTATAAATATGAAAAGTTTCCCTGATTCTGGAAAAAATGTATATTTTATCAATTTTTATATGAGATTTTTGTATGAACTAAAGACGTTCCATAAGTCACGTGTCAAATGATGGATACGCGCATGCGTTAAATTTTGTTTGTTTTGTTAATGGTCATGGAATATTACGTTATTATAATTCTAGAGGGCGCTGCTCCGCCATTGAGAAAAAATATAAAAAAACAAATCTAATTTAAAATAATTTTACCGTTATTGAAAATTCTTCCCCTGGGCTGCTCCCGTCCACCTCAACCAGAGTTATTACATGAAATTAAATCAAAATTGATAATATTTTATACTAGGAATTAAACCTCCGTGGCATCAATATTTACATTCGTTGTCTATTCTAATGTCAATTATTATAATGTCATAACAAAACAATGTCTCATACTTTTACACAGATTTTCTGTTAATAATTGTATACATTTGATGAAAAGATCGTCGCATCGGGGGTTTTTTAAATTTTCAATTTAGAGTTATATTTGCATTGCGCGTACCATTTTGTTTTCACGTCATATTGTTAAACTTGAAAACAAGTGAAAAACCTAAAATGAATGATTCTAGCGACGAGGAAGTTCATTTGACGGCAACAGAATTGAGTGAAACTGTTAATAATGCGCAATTGTTTTTTTTTTTTTAATTTAAAATTTAAAAAAACCCCGATGCGACGAGTTTTTAGATTATAAAAGAGCTGATAATTTTCAAACGGCTGAACCGATTTTCTTGTAACATAGCTAAGAACACTCTCAATCAGAATACCTCTCTAACAAAAAAAACTAAATTAAAATCGGTTCATCCGCTTGGGCGCTACGATGCCACAGATACAGAGATACATAGCGACACAGATACACATGTTAAACTTATAACACCCCTCTTTTTTCATTAGGGGTTAAAAAGGATTATAGATATAGATAACTAGGTAGACACTTATCATGTATTGTTAAATTTTAAATTTAATTTCAAGTAATATCAGACGTTATTTTGAGACTTACTAATTGTAAAAAAAGAAATGTATTTACAAACCAAAAATAAAATCCCCCCAAAAATTTGCCCTTCCAATCCAATTTCCCTATTTTACGATTTCGACAAATTGCATTCCATCAGCCCCTTTTAAAGATCTTCTAACAGATAAAATGTCACAATGCTCCTCGCCTTCTGTTAGTGGAAATGATTGGGTCAATATTGTTCCATCTTCTTATCGGGGCTTAACACGTGACTGGTCTATATCAATTTAGTTTGACTTTCCTTCAACTTTGTTCGTGTGCCTTTATAGAGGTGATAGAGGTCATAAAGGGTGTCATGTGGGTCATGAGGTAACTACTCTTAACTTGTATTATTAGGGTAGATACCTTTTCAGAAGGTAATAATATAGTAATACTTGTATAAATGATAGGTGAGAAGGTAATTAATGGGTATTTTTGCTGTTTGATATCTGAGTGCAAAAGATTTTATCCGCTAGAGGATAAAGTAAATTGAATTTAGAACATAGTATGCACTAAGTTTGTGAATTCAAAACATCATTAAACCTATTTACTTCTACCTCCATGGAGCCGAATTTATCATACAACCTTTTTTAATTTGTTAAAAACTCAGACTGGGAACCTTCTTGGTGTCCTTTTTTATTTGCTTTGCGCGCACCATTTTATCACGTAGTATTGTATTCTCTTTGCATTTTATTTTCACGTCATATTGTTAAACTTGAAAACAAGTGAAAAACCTAAAATGAATGATTCTAGCGACGAGGAAATTCATTTGACGCCAACAGAATTGAGTGAAACTGTTAATAATGCGCAAATGTTTTTTTTTTCATTTAGTCATTTCCTCGCTGAGGTGGGATGAAAAGTTACGTGTTGCACTCGAGTGCAAAGATTTTTCACCTCGTGCTCTTTTGATTCCGTCGCTAACGCTGAGGATTCTAATTTTTTAATCATGCTCGGTCATCAAAATTGAGCACGCGGTTAATAAGCAACTTTGCACTATTGGATAACCAATAACTATAGGGTAGCTCGACCGACTCTCACGCGTTTCGTACAGTACAAGAGAACAACTAGTGTCAATGAGGTAGGTAAGTAACATATTAACATATATCGCCAGACTGACACACCAACTGTATGGTCCCAAACTAAGCAACGCTTGTACTATGGATACCGTACAATGGACCGGGGGCGATCCCGGTGACACCCGGACCTGGGCAAATTACGAAAAGGCCATTTCCGAAATTTGCTCCGGGGGGAATCGAACCCGCAACCACTATGTGTAGTGAGCCGAGCGGCCTACGCTCGAACCACTGCGTCAAGTGGTCGTCAAGTAATCAAAATTAAATTAATTGTACTTACCACATTAACTTAACAAGCATTATAATACGGATTTCAAACGATCTTTGTAATTGAAACGACTCAATGAATAGATGCCCACCTGCGACCGCAGTACAAAGGAATGTAATTAATGGTGCGACGACCCTGCCGCCGTTTTAAGATGCCGCTAATGCCTCTGATACCGAATTCCTTGCTCTAATTAAATTCACTGAAGAACTTGCTTCGAAGAGTTCACACGAAAGTTTTAACTGTGAAGAGTTTTGAGAAGTATCGATGAAATCGATGAATATGGGTACCCGTCTCTACGAGGAAGTCGCCAGTTCGGACCCTAAAAAGTCTGAAACATAGGTAGTAATATATTATTTAATTATTAACTTTTCGTAAACTCTGCGAACTGAACGAACATTTTTTTGTTAATTAAATTTTAGTTAAGCTTAATTTCACGCGGACGAAATCACGGGAACAGTTAGTATAGGTACGGAAAAAGATGAGGAGACGTCAGACACATCTGATTTCATGTTCACTGAACCGAAACTCCTCTTCCCATGTTCGCGAGGATGGTCCATTTGTTTCGTACTTATTAATTTTCAATGCTAGGTATATTTTATTGTCTATCATATTTTCTGAAGTAAGTATCTCCAGAGGGTGTTTCTAAAGCTACTGTACGTACCAAAATTGTTAATTCTGATTTTTGAAACAGCCTGTGTAGGTATGGTTCTGGGTAAAAATCGTGGATAATATAAAGTATAACCCAGAAAAGGACGAGGAATTCCTGTAATTTACGATCCCATCCGCAGTACGAGACCCTTAAATTTTTCATATAGGTAAGGTATTTGATATAACACATTATTTAAACAAAGAAAGTGTTCTCTATAGATTTAGGTAAGAATACTTTACTATAGATTTAGGTAAGAACTTTACTTTCTACTCAACTGATATCAATAAACAAGTGCATCATGATTTTCTGAAGTTGTATCTATTTAACGAACAGCTAATAGTTAATCCCACAGTTGTTTTTGTTACATTGATGGTAATCGGTGGGAGTTGTTCTCAAAATAAACAAACAATTAGTCGATAGTAACAAAGTGGAGTGTTGACAGTCACCACTTTTGGAGGGTGCGTGTGAACGGGGGTGTGAAGCAATAAATTGGTTGTCTTTGTTTGTCTTTGTTGTCTTTGTTGTTTTTAGAGTCGCAGCCGATTTATCTGACAAATATATTTAAAATAGTCGGGAGAGTTGGGAATTGGTTGACACAACCATTAAGCATTAAGCTTGCATTCCCAAGGGAAAGACACCATTGCACTGTGAAACGGAATAAAGTGTTGAATTTGTATTGAGTTTTAAATTTGTGCACCCTCTTAGAAAATGCTGAAAAGGTGTTTTGAAAATGATTCACGTCTCAAGTATTTTATATATTTAGTTTTGATACCAAAAGTAAGCATACAAAAAAAACATGCGGTCTAATTTGAGAATTCATGAGTGTCCAGCTAAAGAAATCCGTCCTGGATTTTCCTAATTTTTTCTAATGTCTTCTGGCTCAAGGTTTCGTAATTGACATTCGGACAAAGGTACGTGTTGTCTGATTAATCGTCCCACATGTGTGGGACGTATGTCACCCTGGTCACGTGAGAAAATAGTAACGGAGATGGAACGGATTGGGTATTCTATTTTGGAATGTGATTTATAGGACGGAACGAAAATAAATGGTGTGTAATAGGAGTAATTTTAAGTGTGGGGTTGTATTATGAATTCTATTTCTCGTTTCTTAAGGGAGTAACACACGGCAAACCATGTTTGGTTGGTTACTCATACTTATACAGGGCTCAAAAATGATGCATGTCCTTTTAAGTAAAAATTTTTATCTATACAAATAAATAAAATTGGAGTGTCTGTTTGTAATATGAAAATAACACCTTTTCACTAAGTGCATATTAAAGTACATACGACACCTATAGCAAAAACGCGAATTAAAAAATTTTTGTCTGTCTGTTTGTCTGTCTGTCTGTCTGTCTATCTGTCTGTCTGTCTGTCTGTCTGTGTGTTTGTTCCGGGTAATCTCCGAAACGGCTGGACCGATTTTGACGGGACTTTCACTGGCAGATAGCTGATGTTATAAGGAGTAAGCAAGGCTCTACTTTTATGTTAGAGAAACAAAATTTTTCAAGTTCTGTCGCGCGGGCTTAGATCGCGGGAGTGGGCATTTTTGTTAAGTTAAATTCCACGCGGACGAAGTCGCGGGCTCAGCTAGTATCTCCATTGAGCTTAGACACGTGCAATTAGCTCTTGTAGTATCATCATAAAGTACAGTAGGACGGTAAAGTATTAGTCGGTAGACAGTCTGGGGCAGGTATTGTGAGTTGAGAGCCTTGGAGACCACTCGACGTGCGCCGACGACGTGTATTAGGGAGTTTGTAAGCCGCGTTCCTCGAAGCTTGCATGGTAGAAGAAAATATTACGTGACCTAATCTTTGTACTTATTAATGTCAAAGCCAAAGTAAGGTATTCTATATTCCTCTACGTAATACACGTGGATTAGCGGTTGTGTATTTACACCATGCTTTGTCTTCTTCTTTCGAATGTAAAATTACTGATTACAGAAAGAGATCATTCGGTGTGTAACTATTCTAGCGCTATAAGTTCCACGTTTATTAATAAGGGAGTGTATGTAGACGTAAAGTGTAATATTATTATAGATTGTAAACACGTGGACAGACGAGAACAACGAAAATTAAATTCTTTATCCAGATATTTCAGATGTCTTTGTTTGAGATTACTTATTTTGATGTGCTATCTGCTCTTGTGAACATAAAAAATGCCTTACTGAGGAAAATAGGCCTGTAGAGACAACTCTACAAGTTACCAAAAGTTGCTCACTAACTAGGTAGTATTACTATAGGCACCTACTTAGTTGCGTTAATATATTCGTGACGTCATTGCTTCTAATAACGATATCCCAGTCATTAACCAATTACATACCGCGGCAGCAGGACTTAAAGTCGAGCCCCTCATATTTTTAGTAGTAGTGGTGTGACGTGATAAACAGTCGTAACATTGCGCTGTTTCAAATTTGACTAAAGCTAAATATAGTTTGGAATCTATCCATAGATAAAGAATGCATTTCAATTTGGTAATGTTTCCTGGGGAAAACTCCTGCAGGTAAATCTATTGATCGGTTCAAACTTAGTACCTATATTGAGAGCTTTATACACAGAAATAAGTTGAAATAAAAACTATTTTTACGGATTATATCGCGTTTATTTTTACTTTTTATGTTCCCGACGTTTCGAAAATAAACGCGATATAATCCGTAAAAATAGTTTTTATTTCAATGTGTAGTATTCGCGTAAATATAAGAAATCAATACACAGAAATAAGTGTATAAGAAATACAACAATAGAACATTAGAGTACCAAATTAGCAGGGTATTGTCAATAATAATGTGTGCTGCTATTTATGCCCTAAAATGCACTATCTTTTATTTAATAACATTCAAGTTTAGATCTCGCCTGTACAAAATTGTGAGCGCTACCAATGGTACACAAAGTGCAGATCCAATATTAGTTCCGCTAAAAATGACAGGCTATTTTGTCCTTTATGATCGTTCTAAGGGCGACCGGTCTACAAACTTCCCTTTTAATCCGCGAACACTAACAAACACATATCACACCTTATTTTGTGAGTTCTAAGGTTTATAATCCATATTTGTTGAATTAATTTCGTGAGCTCTACATAAATCTCGTAGTTAGAGCGTGCAGCGGACGGATGTGTTTGTTACGAATATAAACGACCATTTACATAATTTATCAGATCAGGATCCTACTGACTGTTGTAGACCCTCTTATATATGTATATTGTAGTGGACAATTAAATTTGGTAGTTTGAATAGCATACTAAAGATTTTCTTCTATGATTTTAATATTTATTTAATTGAGGCGAAAATTGCATAATAAATAAATAAATATCGCCAGACTGAAACACCAACTGTATGGTCCTAAACTAAGCAATGATTGTACTATGGGTACCTTACAATGGACTGGGGTCGATCCCAGCCTAGGGACACCCTGACTGGGGAAAATTACGAAAAGGCCATTTCCGAAATTGGTCTGGCGGGAATCGAACCCGCAACCACCCGGTGTAGTAAACCGAGCGGCCTACGCTCGGACCAATGCGCCAAGCGGTCGTCAAAAAGGCTTAAAGGACTTATCGACTATCTAAAAAATCTGTTCTGTATTTAAAGTCTCAATAACTACTAAGGCAACAGAAATATGTTTTGGTCCATATATCAATGCCCAGAAATACCGGGAAGATATGACGTTCACGACATTCCTTCCAGGAGAGTAATAAATCAAACGCTCAATAACATCGAAGTTCAATAGTACATTGTTACATGAGTGGTGAAAGTTACTTATTTTGTCCCGAGACGGGGTTTGGCGCCCGAGCGTAGCGAGGGCGCTAATAGTTCGAGGGACAAAATAAATCTTTCACCCGAGGTAAACACTGTGCTTTTCATTACGAATACAAGGAAAATAAAAATAAAAACAGAAATTGGCTAAAGAAATAATACAAGGAAGTATAAACAATACTCTACAACTCGAAAAAAAAAATCGGATTGCCGCCTATTTTGTTTTTTTTTTCGTTGGCCGGCCAACTTCATTATTTAGCCATTATTTTTCATTTTCATCTTTAAATATTTTGACCAAATCTATGATATTTTAAAGAAATTGTTGAAACTAAATTATAATTAAGTCATTTAAAAAAATATATTCTTGAATTAATACTTAACTTTATGTTATTTCAATTTTACATCGTGCTGTAATTGAGTGACTGTAGAAAAAGTTTGAACATGGTTCCATAGAAATGTGAAAATGGAACTAGTTTTTTTTATAATTTGACAGCTGTCAGTTGAAAGCGAAACTCCCGGGCCTGAAAAGTATTACTTTCAACCCGCTTCTCAGGCAACTTCAGACCTACTTTCAGAGTATGAGTAATGAAAATCAAATTATTGCTCCCATGACCGAAGTCTGAATGGAACGTTCAACGGATAACTTAATAAATGTTGTTCTCACATCTCGTTGCATCAATGTGACATTCACCACGTGAGTAGGATGTGTGTGCGACAGCAGCCATGCACATACTAATAGGGTGTAATATCGGCACAAACACGAAGTATGGCAATGTATAGTTGGCTAACTTTCATCGAGGCTCAAAAAGGCTTACACCCAGGGCCGGTAAACTAACTATAAAAATACGGTAAATTAACAAACTAATAGTCAAGTTTCTCTATGGCAATTCCAAAAATATAATGTTACTTTTTGGAAACCCACCCGCAGGATTTGCCAAAGTAACCAAAAGAAGGTAGGTATGTTTTCACGGAACACGATAAAATATAACAAACATGGTATTGGAAATTGGCCTTTGTTAGTGTACCGGGATTTAAAATATATGTGTTACTATAAAATATATGCTGTCTACGTTGACACGACATCTCCCTATTCTGAGACCATTTTAACCATTCTCTAGTTTAAAGGCCACAGTGGACTAGAGGGGTCCTGTTTATCACATAAATAATTACATGAGAGCGTTGGAGTTTTTAAGTTCATTTAATTTTATGCACTTCGTATAATCTTAAGACAGCCACACTAATAGGTACTAAAATAGATCAATTAGGATTTCAATTTGCATTGAAAATCTTATATTACACTAGCTGTAGATACTACTATCGCCCTGCGCGCGTTGCTACGCTATCAAAGATTGGTCGTACCAACTCAGAAACCTTTTTGGGCTCATGCATTGCTGAAGATCATGACATGATAAAATGCATAGTTTACGATTCTATAAAGGACATACAGACAAACATTCATTTATATCATAAATATCGCTAAATAATAATAATAAATATCGCCAGACGAACACACCAACTGTATGGTCCCAAACTAAGCAACGCTTGTACTATGGGCACCGTACAGTGGACTGGGGGCGATCCCAGTGACACCCAGACCAGGGCAAATTACGAAAAGGCCATTTCCAAAATTTACCCTAGCAGTAATCGAACCCGCAACCACCATGTGCAGTGAGCCGAGCGGCCTATGCTCGAGCCACTGCGCCAAGCGGTGAGTATATACTCGTATATAGATTGAACTAGGCGTGTAATAGAAATAGTCGGTAGGTACCTAGCGTTCCTGGAATAGGTCTCCGCATTGAATGCATCGCTATTGCAGCGGAAGGCGTCTGTGATTGGTATCCTGTCAATTCAAATGAAAATTGCTCAATAAGAATGCTTATTGAACGTCTGGCGGGTTGTGTTGCTAGGTGCGGGTGACACGACAAACTCATCAGCAGAACAGAATAGAAATAGCCTACAGTAAAATTCTACAATTTTAACGTTGTTTTTTTATAACAAAGTCGGCATGCAAGCGTACGACTTGCCTGATATTAAGCTGCTACCGTAGCCTATAGATGCTTTAAGCAGAAAACAGCTTTGAAAAACAAAACAGCTAGTGCTGTTTTCAGCTGTATTGCCAAACCTCGATTGTTTAGCGCAGGACTTTTGGGTGGTTATACACAAATTAACCCTTACCTAAACCAAATCTATACAAATAAATAAAATTGGAGTGTCTGTTTGTAATATCGAAATAACACCTTTTCACTAAGTGCATATCAAAGTACATACGAATCCGATACCAAAAACGCGACTTAAAAAAAAATGGTCTGTCTGTCTGTCTGTGTGTTTGTTCCGGGTAATCTCTGAAACGGCTGGACCGATTTTGACGGGACTTTTACTGGCAGATAGCTGATGTTATAAGGAGTAACTTAGGCTACTTTAATTTTAGAAAAAACAATGAGGGTTCCGCGTAAAAAAATAAAAACACATGAAATCAAAGAGTATGTCCGAAACGGGTGGACCGATTTTGACGGGACTTTCACTGGTAGATAGCTGATGTTATAAGCAGTAACTTAGGCTACTTTTATTTTAGAAAAATAAAATTTAAAAAAATGGGGCCTCTTGCGCGGGCTCAGAACGCGGGATCGGGCTTTTTTGTTAAATTGAATTCCACGCGGACGAAGTCGCGGGCTCAGCTAGTCTTATATATAAAATCTTCGTGTCACAATGTTAGTTATCATATTTCTCCGAAACGGCTCAACAGACTTTTATTAAATTTTTTGTGCATATCATGTAGGTCTGAGAATCGGGTACTATCTATTTTTCATACCCCTAAATGTTAAGGGTGGTCCAGATTCCACGCGGACGGAGTCGCGGGGCACAGCTAGTTATATGATATAATAGGTAGTATAGGTACAATAGATTATATTCAATGGCAAAGTAAAGCAGGCCTTTGGTTACATCCTTCTTCGACATAATCCTACTATCCTACTAATATTATAAATTTGAAAGTTTGTGAGTGTGGATGTATGTTTGTTACTCCTTCACGCAAAAACTACTGGACGGATTTGGATGAAATTTGGAACACAGATAGTTTATAAACAGGATTAGCACATAGGATACTTTTTAACCCGATAATCCCTAAATTTTTGTTAAGTTAAATACTACGCGGACGTAATCGGTGGGCACAGCTAGTAATATATAAACCGTTAGTTTCCTCTCCCTGCGCTGCATAAGCGCATAGATGTCCCGGACCAGTTGCGCACTAGCCAGTCTCCGGCGCATTGAAATCGACAATATCCTCTGAGTGCTTCCCTCTGTCTCCCCTCCGGCCTTCGATCGTCTCATGCGCGTGATCGGGACATTATATGACATAAATAATGTAATAATAATAAATATCGCCAGACAGACACACCAACTGGTCGGTCCCAAACTGAGCAAAGCTTGTACTATGGGTACCGTACAATGGACTGGGGGCGATCCGAGTGACACCCAGACCTGGGCAAATTACGATAAGGCCATTTCCGAAATTTACTACGACGGGAATCGAACCCGCAACCACCCGGTGTAGTGAGACGAGCATCCTACGCTCAAACCACTACGCCAAGGGGTCGTCAAATACTATCAAATTTGCATCTTTCTATCAAGTTTTGAATGTTACCTATTTGAAATTCTGTGGGTGTTTGAAGCTATCAGCGAGCTTTATAAATTGATAGCAAACACTGCCCATTTGGTCCCATCAAGTGTCTATTTACTAATTTCGCTAGAGAGCGGGTCGCCTGCCCTCTCGCCTGCAGTAATAGCAGTACGAAATTGCTGCAATCCAGCCGAGGATCATCGAGTTAGATCAGTTAATCCCCCGGGACGACGGCGGTTAATTCAGTCCCCGTACTGCGCTTGCGACGAATTTGCGTGTACTAATATGTGAATTTTTATCTTTTTGAAAATCGAACGTTAGTTTATAAATCGGTATTTGAAAAAATGATCACAAAGACGTTATTTGATATGATTTGAATTTAGAAAATGATGTTGGTTTAGTGAAAAGTCTTGATTTCAAAATGAAGATAACAGAATCAATGGTCAATGGTAATGAAGTTGCTACTACACCTAATACACAGGAAAGGTGAGGTTGAACCAATTAAACTTAAGTGTCAGTAAGTAGAGTATCATTTAAAGTTGCTTTAGTCAGAATGTTTTGCGTCTGTTGTTTATTTAATAAAAATATTTCAAGAAATATTACCAACACTGAATATTCACATGTTAGAGCACAAGGGTTACTTAAATATTTCCAAACTACTGCGGTATTAACATGATTACACTGAAAAAGCGTGATACGTTTTGGGCCGACGGTTCCCTGCGGGTTTGTCCTGCTCACATTGACTTCTAACGAGTTTTAACCCAATTTTCTTCTGACTGTAGTGTACAGTTCTGCTCCTATATTTTCTAGTCTTTTGCACCAATTTTACTCCAATATGATAATCTCCCATACGACTCAAAATTTACTGATTATATATATTTTTCTTACCATATCACGTCTCCTGAGACCTAACAAATGAGACTACTTGTAAATGGAGTTAATACACTATGTCCGGTGATTTTTAGATTGTTTAGCCGGAATTATCATAGTCATAAGGAGATACTTATCGTTAATAGATGTTAGAATAACAACTGGGAATAGTCAGTCTTCCAAAGTAGCAAGGAATTACACGTATGTGTGCATCAAAGGAAGGAACTTGTGACCTCTTCAATTGAATGTTTCGTGTGAAGAACTTGACCTCTTTTGTGCTTGAGAGAGCTCTTTACCTTCACCATGGGCTTCTTTAGTAATCGGTCAAAGTTTTTCACTATCAGATTATTCAGTAGGTTAAAATGTATTGTTTTTTTATTCCGTCAGAAAATTTGCTTGACTAAACTTAATATAGCCATGCTTATCATGGCCTTGATGTGTAGGCAACCAAGACAGAAATAATATTAGGTCAACCAATATTTTAGTATGAAGGGGTTTTGTATGAAGGTAAAGGATTTGTATGAAGTCAATGGTAATAATTCCGATGGCTAAAAATTCATACTCAACTAATTTGTCACAAGTAAAATATGGCTTCATTAATGATCATGAGGAGTACGGCAACACATTTACTTTAGTTTGTGTAACAACAGAATCTGAACCATTCTTGCACTTGATAATGTTACATCTACTTAAAATCTGGGGCACAACACTACCGCAGTTTATCAGACTTACATTTAATACCCCTTTTAATTAAGTGTACCCAACTTAATATTGCATGACTACTTAAACTTACACGATAATCCCCACCGTCTGACTCGTAACATCCGACACGCAAATATCAACACTTGTTGCCCGCAACCCTTGTAAATTTGACATCCCTCACATAATATACAAACTGTAGGTGATCGTTAAAAAGTTATGAATCGAGTCGTTTCCTGAAAGCAGGAATCGATATGTTCAGGTCGCAATATCAATGTTGGCTAGCAGAAAAATAAAAAAATACGTGATGCAAACTATGAACTATGATTGATCAGCAATCAGTTTTACGTGCTTAATTGTTTAAACTTCTAAAGAATTAACCTAAAACCAAATAAATTAAATTACTGTATTCTATTCAATAAAATATCGTCAAAGTTAACGTCGATTGCGGAGAATACAAAAATCGATTAACGAAGCTGGATTTTTCAAACAACATCCCTAGACCCTCGCCCCATTTCCTTGTTTTCTTATGTTATAAACAGTGTCCTAAATACCCGGGGTCGTCGACCTCGCCGGTGTCGTTGACAGGGGTGGCGATTCGTTTTAAAATGCATAGGTATGTGTGCCGCACGCACGCGGTAACAATGTGTGATAGTGATAATTTATTTACGTGAATTATGCACTCCTGGTATCATTAATTTTATGTTTATGTAGCTTAGTAGAGCTTAGGTATATTCATTTTATTTTCATAATTTAATGAAACTATAATATGAACTTAGATTGCTGGAGATTTCGTGCCGCTGTTTCTGTTAAATTTTAATTCAATTATACAAAGTTAGTGAAATAGGTTCCTAAGAGTCATGTAATTATTTTTTTACTAAAACGCTACTACACTTTGTACTACATCCTTAAACAACTGATTCGGAAATTATCAGTAAAGCGACTTGATTTGTAAATCAGGTTTTGAGATAGGTACAATCAACAAACTCGACGCTTGATCACCTTGAGGTAGTGTTTTGTGTGCAGTGACCAGGAGCCACATGCGACTAGCTTGGTTATAAAAACAATGAACACAATGGATTTCTGAAAAAAGGGCTTTTGTCTTATTGGACAACAACATAATGGGCGAGGCATTCTATGATACTGCCTGCAAGCGAAAAGTGTTAAGAATTGATCAAGCGTCAACTTTGTTGATGGTACGCAGTTGTTATTATTATACTGATTACAATGTAATAAACGTAGATGCGCCCTTTCATAAGTCTTACATAATTTAATTAACTTCTTTTAGACTGTGAGTGGATGCTGAAACGCTTCAAGGCTTCTTTGAATTTGCGTGAAACCTTCACAGAAGCGCCTACAAATGTATTTTCATTACTCATACTCTGAAAGTAGGTCTGAAGTTGCCTGAGGAGCGGGTTGAAAGTAATACTTTTCCGGCCCGGGAGAATCGCTTTCAACTGACAGCTCAAATTATAAAATAAAAAAACTAGTTCCATTTTCACATTTCTATGGAACCATGTTCAAACTTTTTCTACAGTCACTCAATTACAGCACGATGTAAAATTGAAATAACATAAAGTTAAGTATTCATTAAAGAATATATATTTTTAAATGACTTCATTATAATTTAGTTTCAACAATTTCTTTAAAATAACATGGATTTGGGCAAAATATTTAAAGATGAAAATGAAAAACAATGGCTAAATAATGAAGTTGGCCGGCCAACGAAAAAAAAACAAAATAGGCGGCAATCCGATCTTATTTTTTTTTTGAGTTGTATAGTATTGTTCATACTTCCTTGTATTATTTATTTAGCAAATTCCTGTTTTTATTTTTACTTTCCTTGTATTCGTAATGAAAAGCACAGTGTTTACCTCGGGTGAAAGACTTATTTTGTCCCTCGAACTATTAGCGCCCTCGCTACGCTCGGGCGCCAAACCCCGTCTCGGGACTAAATAAGTCTCTTTCACCACTCGTGTAACAGTGAACTATTATCCTTATTCGTAGCACCGGAAACGTCTTACCTTTTATAACAAAAACTTTTGACATAATTTTTCATTTTCTTTATAACAATTTATTCAAATTTATTTTTGTGAGCGCTAAAGTGTTGTTTGTAATTCTTTTGTGAGACCAATGTTTTTCAATTCAGGAAATGGACTTTAAACCTCTAAATAACCCCTAAGACACAATAATCTGTAATCCTCCTAATAAGAATTACAAAGCTATAGAATAATCCGTTTTCTGACAGTGTGTCTGAAAATTGCAAAGAACAATGAAACATTTTGAATGTTTTCTCTCCGCTTTCTCAATCCACAAAGAAGCTTTCTTATCCGCAGATATTTGCCACAAAGACTCTTTCCTCTGTATTCTTGTTAATAAGACGGAGGCTTTTCCTGAGCATTTGCAACTGAAAAACTAGAGCTACAACCATGATGTGTGAAGCCCCTGTAGCGACGTGCACTTTTTATTCTGCGGTTGAACGAGACACCCAGACACGTACTTCAGTGGGTTCAACAATATTCAGAGCTTTCAGTATCATATTTTATTTATATTGCGGATTCAGTATGTTTTGTGAAGTATACGATTTGAAGTTTACATTTCAGTTTTGAGTATCATATTTTTTTTAACGACTGTATACGTTATCCTACTAATATTATAAATGTGAAAGTTTGTGAGTGTGGATGTATGTATGTATGTTTGTTACTCCTTCACGCAAAAACTACTGAAGGGATTTGGATGAAATTTAGAACACAGATAATTTATAACCGGGATTAACATATAGGATACTTTTTATCCCGATAATCCCGAAATTTTTGTTGGACAAGGGTTGTCACGCTTCCCTGGATGGGCACGACGTAAGAAGCAAGTCCAGGAAAAAAGAGTTACAATGGGAAGCCTGAATGTGGGAAGTATGACAGGAAAAGGAGCGGAAATAGCCGACTTATTGAAAAGAAGGAGAATAAATATAGCTTGTCTACAGGAAACAAAATGGAAAGGGTCAAAGGCAAGAGAGATTGGAGAAGGATACAAGCTATTTTATTGTGGTAGGGATGGGAAACGAAACGGGGTAGGGATTGTGATTGATAGCGATATGAAAAGCAGTGTGACGGACGTAAAAAGGGTTAATGATAGAATAATAGCGATAAAGATTGTGTTAAAGAATATAGTTTTGAATGTAGTAAGCGTTTACGCTCCACAAGTGGGATGTGATGCTAGTATGAAAGAAGAATTTTGGAAGGATATGGATACGGTTATAATGGCCATACCGCAGAACGAGGAACTGATCATAGGCGGGGATTTCAATGCACACGTAGGAAAAACTAATGACGATTATGAAAGGGTACATGGGGGTAAAGTTTTGGGAATAGGAATGATGAGGGAGAAAATCTTCTAGAAGCTGCTAGTGCCTTCGATTTAGCCTTAGCTAACACTTTTTTCCATAAAAATGAAGAGCACCTCATCACATATAAGAGTGGCCCATACAAAACTCAAATAGATTATTTTCTCATTAACAGAAATAGGCTTAAACTGGTAAAGGACTGCAAAGTGATTCCAGGCGAAGCAGTTGTAACACAACATAGACTATTAGTAATAGAATTAAAAATAAAACTAAGTAACATCCGAAATGAGATAAAGCCAACCCCAAAAATTAAGTGGTGGATGCTTGAAGAGAGAGAACGTGCAAAAGAATTTAAAGAGCAAGTGGTATGGAAAATGAATGATATGTATGAAAGGTTGCCCAGAATGACTGTGAATGAATGTTGGGAAGAAATGGCTGACGCAATTAAGAAGAGTGCTAAAGATGTTTTGGGTGAAACAAAGGGTAAGAGAAGTAAGATGGGAAAGGAAACTTGGTGGCGGAAGGAAGATGTAAAACAAGCTTTATATAAGAAGAAGAATGCATTTAAAGAGTGGCAGAGTTGTAAGAGTAATGATCAGATAGCTCAGGAAAAGAAAGAGTTTTATAACCAGGCAAAAAGGGGAGCGAAAAAAGCTGTAGCCATGGCAAGAGCGGAGCAGCAGGAAAAACTCTATTCCCAGTTGGAAGATCCTGTGGGACAAAAGCTGTTATATCGAATGATCAAAACAAGGGAAAATCAGAGCAAGGATCTTACACACATAAAATGTGTTATAGATGAAGCCGGAAAAGTACTAACGAAAGATTATTGAAGAAGATTATTGAATGAAGAGAATGACTGGGATGGCGTATTGAATGTGGCAAAAGAAAACTTAGGATTGATAAGTGAAGTGTGTGTAGAAGAAGTTAAAAATGCGGTAAGAGGGATGAATAACGGAAAATCGGTGGGTCCAGATGGTATACCTGCGGAAGTATGGAAAATTTTAAATGTGGACGGATACAAGTGGTTAGCTTTATTCTTCAATAAACTCATAGACGAGGAAACTATCCCCTTGGAATGGAGTAGCAGTCATCTGGTGCCTATTTTTAAGGGGAAAGGAGACGTCCAAGATTGCAATGGGTATATAGGAATAAAGCTTATAGCACATACGATGAAGATATGGGAGAAGGTAATAGAGAAGAGGCTGCGAATGGAAACTGAGGTCACACAAAACCAGTTCGGATTTATGCCCGGAAGAGGCACTGCAGATGCTATATTTGCCATTCGACAGTTAATGGAAAAATACAGACGTGCTCATAAGAACTTGCACATGGTATTTGTTGACCTCGAAAAGGCATACGATAGGGTACCTAGGGAGGTTCTGTGGTGGGCGTTGAAAGAAAGAGGTTTGCCTGCGAAGTATGTTAATTTGATTCGTGCCATGTACAGAAACCCGGTTACCAGGGTGAGATCCGCAGCTGGAGTAACGGACGGATTCGGAGTAGCGGTCGGTTTGCATCAGGGATCGGCCTTAAGCCCATACCTCTTCCTGTTAGTTATGGATGCTTTGACATCGGCCCTACAGGAAGAGGCGCCCTGGTGTATGCTCTTTGCCGACGACATCGTTCTTATAGAGGAGGATGGAACTGTATTACAGAGCAAACTGCAGGATTGGCGGCATGCACTGGAGACTTGGCTTGTAAATCAGCGGAACCAAGACTGAATACATGTTCTGTGTTTTCGGCGGTGTCTCTAGTGCAGTGTCGATTAAAATGGATAATGTTGTAATACCAGTTTGCTCTGATTTTAAATATCTCGGTTCGTTACCCCAGCATGACGGTGAAGTTGACCGGGACATAAAAAGGCGAATCAATGCAGGATGGCAGAAGTGGAGACAAGTTACCAGCACTACATGCGACCCAAGGATGCCAATTAAGATTAAAGGAAAAATATACAAATCAATTATAAGACCGGTAACCATGTACGGCTCGGAATGCTGGGCGGCTAAAGTGCGGGAAGAGAAACGTCTCCACTCTGCTGAGATGCGTATGCTGAGATGGATGTGTGGAGTGACGCGAATGGATAAGGTGAAGGTGTATATAAGAGGTAGTGTCAGGGTAGCGCCAATAACAGATAAAGTGAGAGGTAGGAGGCTGGAATGGTTTGGACACGTGATGAGAAGGGATGAGAAGCATGTGACTAAACGAGTGATGAATATGAATGTGGATGGATACAGTGCGAGAGGAAGGCCCAAGAAAAGATGGATGGATTGTATTAAGAATGATATGAACGAGGTTGGAGTGGATGTGAGTATGACGGGAAAGCGCGATGTATGGAAGGAAAAGACATACTGCGCCGACCCCAGATAATGGGAAAAGGTAAGGCAGATGTTGATGAATCCCGAAATTTTTGTTACGTACTACTAAATACTACGCGGACGAAGTCGGGGGGCACAGCTAGTTGTTAATATAAGTTTATCCTGTGAAGCACTAAGTTCTTTAATGTTCAATGTCAGTAGTTTAAATACTAGTCTCATCATCCAAATCTTTAATTCAAAGGTTGCCTAGTTGAAATCGCAGCCTACAATTTTAATAATTCCATAGAATCCATATTTCCATACATTAGGGATACTGTGTTCATTACGACACTGATTGGTGTTTTGAATGTGATATAAACAAAAACTTTTGCCTGACAGGCAATTCAACTCTGTTATCAAAATCGATATCTATGCATGGAGATGTCGAAATAGATAATATACTTACGGTGACTGGATGGGTAATAATATCAAATTTATGAATCCTAATTCAATAGTCTTGGTACATTATTCCGAGGCATTAGCGTCTGTTTACGTGTAAATCTCTGTAAGGATCAGGGCCCGGGATTAATAGCTTTACTTTGTACACAAACTAAAGGTCGGATACAGCGGATGGTTTTATACATTGTATAAACTTTATATAATGTCTTCCCCGTATAAAGCAAAGCGCTGATTCATCAAAAGAATCCACTACAAACAATTTACTTAATGAACGGATTACGTTCACCTTTTAAAAGTAAAAAGGCGTTCCGAAATTACGTTCGCCGTGGAAATAGTCTGGTTGTACAGACACCCATTGATCACAGGGTGGTCGGCAGGGTGCCAACGAAAGCGAACGCAGACTGTGGCACTCCCAGTCCAAAATGTCGTAAACACCGTCAGTGTCTCTTAGAAAATGTTGCTTAAAATTTTAGGTGATAAGGTAGGTTTTTCAGTGCTAACGTAGCGGTGGTAAAAGCTTTTTTGGCTGCGAAAAAGTTTGTACACACTGTGTACAAACATCTAGGTTGTACTATCTAGTAGTATGTGTACGGTGTTCGTAGATTTGTAAGGGTTTAGCTAGCATTGTTATTTGCTGAGTATTGAGTTATTGTTTGGAAAAATAATATTGGGAGTTGATTTTGTAGGCAAAATGCAAGTCTAGACATTTTGAAAACCATTGAACGTGAATATGGCTGGTAAACATGGGGGTCATTTCCGATTAATATATACAACTATATTCATCTGTAATAAAGACTAAAGTTAGTTTACTGCTCTATCCTAGGGCTGATTAATTTTAATAATAAATTATAAGCTTTATTTCGTTTTTAAATTGAACACACAATACCTAATTTGGTTCTACTGACATAAGACAGGAATTTGTTGTTTTTTTCACCGCCTATCTAACTTGCCATACCTACTATCAATGAGTGAAATAAGATTTGAGCAAGTATTATGTACTAAAATAATATTTTCTACTAACTAATGCATATTCAATACCCATCTACGATATTTGTGAAACAAGCAATGTAAGTTTAAAATGTCATGTTGACTTGCTGTCTCTTCTCAACTTTGTCCGGCCGCCTTTAGTTAGCTGGCTATGGATTTATATTACCGCTCCCGAGACATCAGACGCTTCGTAGAAATAGCGTCAGTAAAAGTCTAGGGTTGCGCGCACCTTGACAAACAAAAAGTTTGGATAGTCCAGCCAGACAGAACTTGATTAAACAAGTCGTTCTACAGTTTTCTCTCAGCCATTAGGTAGCTGACTTATACAAGATTTTGCTGTGATTTTATGAAGTTTTTAGGATACCTGTGCTATTTTATTTTTTTGTCATTGTTGATGCTATGTTAGGCGTACAATATAAGGGAATACAAGTACCCGTGATAGAGACAAACGGAATAATATATTCAAGAAATATAATGAATATTGTAATATTGGGTACCAATCAGTAAAGTCATAGGGAATAGGTATTCCAAATTACTGAGATCAAAATTAGCTAAAAACTTTTCCTTGCCAGATGTGAAACTACTTAATTAGGTACCTATTGTGTCGCTCCGCTATTAATTAGGCACTCTCGAGGGTGTAGAAATGAAATAAAAATACATCTTGTCCCATTAATATTGGCTTGTAAAGATCAGGTGACGCAAGCCACCGAGCCGTGATGGCTGATAGGTAACGTGAGAAGAATTTGTTGCCAACACACTCGGATGATTGATGCGTCTGGAAGCTGTGGAGTATAGAAAAGAGGGCTCATCCTCCCATCTCTTTTTAAAGGAACTGTTTTTTTTATACATTAGATACCATTGGATCACGCTCGTATCTCACTTGGATTTAAGATGAATCTTTCCCACAAGTTCTTTGTATTACCTACCGGATTTGTGTTGTTTGTAGTTTTTTAAAGGGAATAGGTATACCTATATATATTTTCCTTTATTCGGTAACATAATAAAACTGCAGGTGATTTAATTCTGCATGTCCATAGAAAACAGGCCTATATCTAATACGAACTGCACTAGAACTTACTTTACTACAACTAAATTTATTAGAGCTTTGTTACATACGCCAAGCTTGAATCCTTGATTTATTCCAAGTAACAATATCAATATCAGTAACAATCTTAATGCAAATGCATGTGCGCCATTCATCAATCAGGTTATCGCGCTGATTATTCGCCGCCTTTTTGTTCGTGCAATTTTATTTTGAAGCTCATCTTGACTGTGGAATAATCGTGTATTGAGAATCACCATACGCACTCCAAAATATTCAAATGATAGTCGTGAGTAGTGATTGGTATAACGAATTCAATTTTTCCGTCAATTTGTATATTGCCAGCATAAATTTTCATTTTCCTCCGTTAACTTCGCTAATCGGCTGATTTACGACTGACATCTAAAGTGGTCGGACACTCAACGTAAGAGTTAAAGGTAGAGTTCAAGGATATTAGTTATATCCAACAAATATTGTCTGCAAGGAAAAGAAAAGTAGTAGGTAAAAAATTAAGCCGAGACGAAATATTTTGACGTATTATACTCGTATTATTTATTACAAATAGGACTCGCAAACTGAAGATGAAAGCAACTAATTCTAAGAGCGAAACAGTTTAGTACTTATATAGTTACTTCCTTTAAAATGTTAATTGGGGTAGTTACAAGCTCTCTTGCGGAAACCTATTTAGTTCCACTTTCCGCTTCGTGTGTCGACAATTAATTAATTTATTTGTTCCGTAGCAATCGACTATAATTTGATTGTCAAGAGTCCATAGGTTTCCTGGGCTAATGAATATTGCAATTAAATTAATTACTATGCAATTGTATGAACGGTAACGGATTGTAAGAAGATACGGACGGTCAAGTAGTTGACTCTTCGGTTGAGAAGTTGGAACATGGGTTTTTGATTCCTACCATATTTTAAAAGTCTCGTAAGTATGTATATTTTTGTAAATATTGTTAAGATCACAAAACTATGAGAGGCCAGAATGTGTCTGCATCATTTTAAGCTGGCTCAACAGAGCTTTATAAACACGGGTTGTTTCTAAACATACGAATATTCAGCTCTATCTGCAATTGTAATGAGACAACAAAAGGATCAATAGTAGCCACCAATGAAAGCTGTTGCCTCGTCCATTGATATGAAAAACTTCACTTCCCTTTCATTTTGAAACATAAGCTGTCCGTGGATTGAACATTAACATGTTTTATGTGATGTTTCAATCCCGTCATCCATACTAGAGGCCAACGCTTAATTAAAATAAACGTTGTATGAAATCCGAGGTAAACCGTTTACGGGAGAGACGGCACCGGAAATGGAAAGCAGCCATATTGGATGCGGAAATGTGCGCCCGGCGGCGCCAGCCTATGGAGACCGGCGCTTATTCGATTTGTGGCTCCTTTAGTCGCGAATTGAGTAAAATATTCCCCGGATTTAGATAATGCGATTATCGATGCGATGTTATTTTTAGATCGCAAATACGTTATTATTGTTGCTCTCGATAAAACCGCCCAATGTACGTTCCTGCTTTCTTTTTCTATAATATTGTTTGTATAATATACCTACTTGTCGTAGTGGTTCAAGCGTAGGCCGCCCAGCTCGTCGTACTGGATGGTTGCGGGTTCGATTCCCGCCGGGGCAAATTTCGGAAATGGCCTTATCGTAATTTGCCCTGGTCTTGGCGTCACTGGGATCGCCCCCAGTCCATTGTACGGTACCCATAGTACAAGCATTGCCTAGTTTGGGACCATACAGTTGGTATGTCAGTCTGGCGATATTTATTTATTTAAATGACTTCATACCTATTCATAATGATGGGTATGAAATGAAGGTAGGCGGACTCTAATTATTACTTACATAAGTATGTATATCTAATCAGAAGAAACTCCCCTAGTTGATGATAAAAAATTGGGATAAGTACTTTTCAAAAAAGTTTTTTATCTCAGTACCACGAATTTCCGCCGCACTGAACTAAAAAGTACCCCGCACGCCTTATCCATTATAATTAGACGCCCGGATATATTTCCTCGTGTAATAACTCACTTCAACTCGGAGGGGGATCGTCAGAAACTCTTGACATTTGCATCTTATAAAAGTTATCGCATTCAAATATCGTCGTCAGCATGATTCCTTGTTAAATTCGAGAGGTGCCATCAATTTTAGCGTGATTTTCCTTCGCCCGCATTCGGGAGTTCGTCGGGGCCCGACGACCCGTAATGGTGATGAATTTGAAGGATTACATCTCAATTTTAGCTGACGTGAGTGCGTGTAATCTTGGGCGTAAACTGGAAATGAAAATTCTGAAAGCTTCTTTAAACTGTAACGGGGGATAGTGACGACATTGCTTTTTTTTAATAACACGTATCAAAAAATAATGAGACCCTACGTAAGTACCTACCTACAACTATCAGGTGGCAAAGCGTAAAGAGGTTCTTATAAGTAGAATTGAATATCAAACCTTGAATTGACAAGATACCTAAAAGCACTTTTTGTTCTATACAGGTTGAAACATAAAGGGTATACTATTTTTTAAACCTTAACTTTGTAATTCTAAAACTATCAGCTTTGGAGGAAACTTGAAACACAAAAGATCTTATAGGAATACAGCTGTTGACAGATTTCACAAGTCTACAAAACCTTTCGTGCTTCAACTGTCCCACAAAGCCGACAGTTTTTGATAAACAAAGTAAAGTTGCAAGAAAATAGTATACCCATGTCCAAATTAACAATATCCCGCTTTGTTACAGCTGCTACTCAATCCCAGCGAACAACATGTCCGGTGGCTCTCACGTCTCTCGCGGAACGTTCGGCGGGGCGGAGTCCGAGATCTCAGGCGGCAGTGCCCCCCACCTGCCGAGCCCGGCGTCCGCGGGGGCTGCGCTGGTGTCCCCGGAGACGTTGAGCCGGCACAGCAGCCCCCCGCCGCTGCCTCCGCACCCTGTCCATCAGCCGGCGCCATCTTGTTCTTCGCATCGGGTGCATATGGAGTCTCCGTTAAGGTATCTTTTTTTTATTTTATTTTATTTAAAAGGTACAACAAACAGCTACATTTATAAAGTGGTAGAAAAAACAATATGATAAATACAGTGTCCTTCAAATGCAACCAACCCCGTTGTTCACAGATTGATTCTATTACATAATTAGGGCGGTACAAGAATTAGAAGGATATAATTTAGGTAGACAGAGAGAGAGAATCTTAAGTTTCTATGACACAAATAAGCGATGTCCTCGCTGGATGGGGAGTATACCCGGTATAAAGGTGCCTGTCCACTTGAGTGAGGGAAGGTGGTTGTGCTAGTTTAAAAAAAAGACCGCGTCATTTCAATAAGCTATTTATTGAAAATGAAGTAATTCTATTGGTTGGAAGCTAGGCCAGCCAGCTCGCCCAGCTTAAGTGGACGGGCATCCTAATGGCAGTTAGCTCAACCAGTAGTATTAGGTAGATGATATACCTACGTATTTGGATTTATATGCTATTGCGTACTTTTGCTGGCTTTACACATTAGTTCTACGCGCTCAAGTTATTCTGTACGTCTGAAATTGCATAGTGTTTTTGTCCGGGAAGCTGAAATAATACTAAGTATTATTACCGATTGAGGTCAAATCCTGTTTCGTTTAGAATTTTATGTGAATTTACGTCGTAAAAGCAAGGAAAGTTGTTTCAAAATCACAAACATTACAAGAGACTATTGCTGTTTATTTTATAAACGGAAACGATATCCGTGGTCGTTACTTTAACTCTAAATAGTAACGTTAAAGCTCGAACTTTAACGCATTTTCGAGAAAATGAATCGTTTGGTCGAAGTTTTCGTGGAAACTTCTGCAGTGGTATTTTGTCTAATTATTATGTGGGCGTTCGAAATGTACGAGATGAGTTTTATCATAAGTTTACAATTTTAGGGTCTAAGTCGGCTTTGACGATTTACGTATGGAATCATTGTTTTGTTTAATTTTTTTACCTAAATGCTTAGTACCAATACTAGTAGTAGTATTTAGTACGTATTAGTCTGTGACCAATTTCACTATTTGATGGTAAAACAATAAAAAAAATTATATAATAAGTAACAAATGTTATTTTGTGAATTCTATCATTATAGATTGTGCCTTGTAAGTAAGTACCTAGGTATTAATATTTTCTGTACCCAAATTATGTCAAAATCATAGCGCTAAAATTCATAGTATTAAAATGGATAGGTATAACAAATTATTACTAAAATAAAATAAAGACATATATTGTTTATTTCAATTTAAGTAAATCACACAAACAACACAATTATTAGGGGTTCTCAAACAAGGCGCGTGGGGCAAGCTTTGAGGCCCAGCTATTATTAATAACGAGCAAAATTAATTTAGGTTACACACATATAAATGCTCAGTAACCGAAAATACGAGTATTATCCGACTATTCCAAATCGAATCACATATCCAATACAATATTTGCTAGCTACAATCCGAAACAGGGATTACAAATAAAATAAATCAATTTTTATTGTAGACGCGTACAAACAAGGGTATCGAACACTGAACAGAACCTTGAAAAACTGTATTCCAAGGTTTACGTTCCGGGGCAAATTAAAAGCCTCCAACGTTTAATGTTTTAATTTAAAATGAAGATATGAAGGAAAGTATTTTAGCTTTAATTGCAAAGTAAGTTTGGTTTTTGGTTACTGTACAAAGTATTTTATAATTTGTATTGAAGTTAGGAAATGCGATTAATTTGGTTTTCAATGTTTATCATACTTACTTATGTAAAAATCAGCTTGCAAATACAAGCAACTATTGTACCAAACAGCACAATCGTTGCTTAGTTTGGGACCATTCAGTCAGTGTATTAGTCTGGCGATATTTATAATTTATTTATTTGAGTAACTAATGTAACATTATTCGTAAACAAAACTATCTTAATGTAGGAAATATTGTATACAGTGAGGCAAATAGAAAAAAAAGAAAACAGCTGGGGGAAAACAACAGCTTATGAGGCGGCACTTCATGGTTGAAATCATTTACCGAGTGATTTTTACTCGGACTGTAATCCGGAGATCTGGCCAATTCTCCTACAGAGATTTACGGGCTTCCGTATTTCGCCGTCGGATTTACGACACGACTCTTGATATAAACCGTGCTATCTATAGTTCACTACGTTGCTTAGTTTATACTCACTTGTCGACATTCTCTAAGTGCAAGTTAAAAGCTTGAGGATAAGCTTAAGCTTAATGTATGGTACATAGTGTATGATTTTATAAATATTCTGAATGATTTAAGTACCTATCTGAATATTAAAATACTAGTAGATAAATTTAATTGGAACAATATCATTATTTTCTACTTAGTTGTTATTGTCGTCCAATTATAACTGTTGAATAAAAATAAATATATCCTACTAATATTATAAATGTCAAAGTTTGTGAGTATGTATGAGTATGAGAGTATGTATGTATGTATGTTTGTTACTCCTTCACGCAAAAACTACTGAACGGATTTGGATGAAATTTGGAACACAGATAGTTTATAACGGGGATTAACATATAGGATACTTTTTATCCCGATAATCCCGAAATTTTTGTTACGTTAAAAACTACGCGGACGAAGTCGGTGGGCACAGCTAGTAAATTATAAATGCAAATCTTAATTAGAAGATTTCGATAGGTACCTGATAATGTTCAATGACTTCTATAAACAGTATGATATATGTATTTAATTTAGTAGATACCTACATCAGACATAACTTTGAATTGACCATTAAGAAACCCCCGATGCGACGACTTTTACACTACATAAGAGCTGAGAATTTTCAAACGGCTAAACTGATTTACATGAAACATAGCTAACAAAAAGACAAAATTAAAATCGGTTCATCTGCTTGGGCGCTACGATGCCACAGACAGACACACAGATACACATGTTAAACTTATACCACTTCTCTTTTTCGTCGGAGGTTAAAAAGGCCATTCGACCAACTAGTTGTCCAAAATGTTTTGCAATTTGTTTTATTTGCCAGGTTGTCACGTCCGCCATCAATGAGCCTGGGAGGATCCCTGTCGTTGCAGCCGGTGCTGTACGGGTCGGTGGGCGGCGGGCCCGCGCTCGCGCCGCTGCCACCAACTCGCCGTGCTTCGCGACCTTCCAACGCCATTCCGCAAGTGCATACAATCAGCCCGTGAGTGTTATCTTTTTTCTCTTCAGTTGCTCAGAATTTATCTTCTATCTATATATATAAAAATGAATGTATAACTGTATGTCCTCTATAGAATCGAAAATAATCCTTGCATTTGATTATGTCTTGATCTTCAGCAAAGTGTTGTGCATGAGCCCACAAAGGTTTCTGAGTTGGTACGACCAATCTTTGACAGCGTAGCAACGCGCGCAGGGTACAGCTAGTGAATTTATAAACGTGGATTAGCAGTTGTATAGTTAAACCATGCTTTGTCTTTTTCTTGAGAATGTGAAATTACTGATGACAGAAAGAGAACATTCGGTGCATAACTATTCCCGCGCTATACCAAGGGGGTAACGGAATAGCGGTATTTTAAGATCGATTTCCTCTGCGATTCTCGATGTTTTATATTATGATCAGAATCCTGAAAATGTGGGACAATTTGAGTTTGCTTTTGGGATGTCATTATGTGGATTCTCATCAAAATTATATTTACATGTTCACTCACAAGCTGGTGGTAATAAATCGATCTTTAGATCGATCGGTCTGAGTGCGATCTTGGAAAAGTACAAAAGCTTACTCAAGATCGCTCTCAAAGTTGTGATTGGTTCAATAATACCAGTCTAAGTAGCGCGAGATCGACTTTTTAAAGAGCGATTACTCATCTTTATCTCATGTACACAAAGACGAGAATACCTTACTTCATTTCAAAAACAGATTTCATGTAATGTTCGTCTACTCAGACTTATTTGTGTTTGTGCCAGAACTTTTACTTTATTACATTTTCCTCTGACTGTGTATGGGAACAAATGACAAATTCAATAATACAAACGCGTCTCAAGCAGAAGTCGCTGTATCGCGAACCCGTGCAGGCGGAAATTTGACGAGCTTATTTCATGCGAGAAAAATTTCTCGCTTTCAGACGCCAGACGGGGTGACGTGTTGTAGCAGGGGTTGACAATTCAATATTATTTGATTTTTTCAATACACACGTATTTGAGAAATTTAAAACGTTTATTTTATTATCATCAATTAAAAATTACGGTTGTAATTAATTATCTACTTTACCTGTACCTACTTTAGGGACTAATTCATTTAAGTTGCTATATTTGATCTTAAATAAGACTTTAGCAATCATAAAATCATCAAATAAACAAGTTGATTGCTTTGATGATACAGAACCTGTCTAAAACGAAAATTCTCAAACATAGCCAATAAAACAGACTCCAACTTCCTACATTTATCTACGTTGCGTTTGAGCTAATAAATGGCCATTGAGACTGAAAAAGTGACTGAGAGTGAAAAAAAAGTGCTCGAGCCAATCATTGGTGGGGTGGTAACATTGCCACTGTGAAAAATACCGGTGAAGCGCGGCGCCGCGTAATAAATTACAAGAATACGTAAAAGCTTGCAACGGTGAGTGTGCTCGCTCACTCGCTCGTTGCTCCCTCGAGGTAACTTGAGTGCAGGACCGTTTTTATTTCCACATGTCGGGTATAATGTTATGATCTTCAAGGCCCCAAGTCTGCTGATCAAATAGCGCGTAGTAGAGTTAAAACTTGCTTTTGATTTAGTTGTTCATCAATAAACTAGCCGTCAGTCGACTAAGATCAATACGGAAACATGTCATGGTAAAAAATTACTTACCAAATTTACAGTTTTAGTGCCTATACGAATGCTCAAAACTCGTAGTCGTAATGAGCTGCTAAAATACTTTCTCGAGTTACAACTGAAATACTATTGACGCGAAATGATATACATATTTTGTTATTTTACTCCACGTGACTATACTGTGCCTACCAAAAAAAGAATTAAGGAGAAAAGTACAAAAAAAAGTAGTCTAAAATAAAATATCAATAACATAATCATATCCAAATCCACGTCACCCAAATCATTAATTCCCATCACTAAAATCAGAATTCGCTCTCGCCGGGGAAATTGCATTTTCCTCACTGAATATGCACCCTAATGAAAAGCACTTAGCTCGGTGTCACAATGTAGTCTAGTGCTTGGAAATTGACAAAGGTCCACATTTACATAGAGCCGCCGTCTTGAGCCCCATACTATTTATCCACACGGTGTGGCGACACATCCTAGGACGGCAAGTACAATTGAAAAATGGAATGAAACAAAAAACAGTGCCGTCTAGGAACGCCCGAAAGAAGCGAAGCTTTATAGTATAAAGCGTAGGGCGCCGCAGCTGCCATTGCGTATACCTATATATATATCGTGTAACGCTACTGACGTCTGACGCTTAGCACGGATAGATTCCGTACGTCCGTATAGAAACTTCGCTTCAACACAACGAATGACTGTTTGTATATGTTCTCCTGGTACTTATACCTTCAAAAAGGCACACAGTTTTGATTTAATTACATACTAATTTGTTCTTAATTCTATATGTCCTCTGTATACAACCCCTTGATAGGCCTTAACAAGTTTGTAACAATCTTGATTTGTAAGGGAACAATGAGAGTTCAGTATAATGAAAATGTTGAAAACTGCGAGTGGGGTGGCTTTGAATAGGTGACCTGGTTCGCAGATTAACTGCAGTGTCCGGGATAATGGGTGAATCGTTTTTGTGATTACTGTCATACCTATTCATGAAGCTGAAATATTATATTTCAGTAAAATGGTATATTTTCGAGTACAGTTCTAACGGGTTTATTGAAAGAAGTTTTAGTAAAAAAATATTTGGGTTTATTGGTTAAACACTAACCCTTGCAGGACTGTACTACTACTACTGTACTATACTGTACTATAAACTAACATTATTAAAATATGTAGTTATTTATGATAATGTTAGTGATTTTTATTATAAATAAATCTTTCTAGCAAGATGATCCATTTAAAGATTTTAAATGAGTTATTATTTAGTGTCGTAAATCCTGATTTAGTGAATTTAAAATCAACAAGGATTCCGATTTAGGATTGAGCTCCATCGTGGCTTAACTTAAAATCATTAATTAGGGACATAAATACAGATTAATTTAAACCGTATTTGATGGGGTAAACTTGTAAGCGTTCGGCAGTGGAGTTATATCCAACAAATAGCAAACAAAGCATGCAAACGAATAAATTTAGACACAACTCTCATTAACCACAAATTCTTGGGTTATTTCCGTAGAGGCAGGTACCAAGGGCTGAAAGTTTAGTAATTATGTCCCTTCTACCCCATCCCGTCCCTGAATAACTTGACGGAAGTCACACAGCTCGAACCAACTCTATATTACAGCACGTTAAATTATTCATGAAACTGAAAATTCAAGAGATAATGAAGGCTAGGTGATGAAATTTTAGAAGAGTTAACGAGACGTGTAATCGATAACCCTTAAACTTTAGGGATCGAAAATCGATTGAAAGTTCCGATAATCACCACCGCCGGTAGTGCCTTGTTCTTATCTGACGGATTGAGTTATTGGTATTGTATTTCCTTTATTCCACATCGATACTGTAATAGAGTATGGTTGTCTCTTTGTGCCTGTATCTTTTGCGTTATATAAATAACTAGCTGAGCCCGCGACTTCGTCCGCGTGGAATTTTGATCCTTTCTTAGGGGACGTCTACGTCATAGTGGCTTTATGCATGCAAAGTCTCAGCCCGATCGGTTAAAAATTTACAAAGTTTCATACAAACTTTCATCCCCTATTGTATCCCCTTGGGGGTAGAATTAATCAAAATCCTTTCTTAGCGGATGCCTACGTCATAACATCTATTTGCATGCCAAATTTCAGTCCGATCCGTCCAGTGGTTTGGGCTGTGCGTTGATAGATCATTATTTCGGTCACCTTTGAGTTATATATATATTCATGCTTCTTATACTTATAACAAATCAGTATGGCAATAAACATGGATTCGCGAAGGGGCTCTTTATCAATTCACATCACAGATCTAAAATTTCTTCGCACCCAACCTATATAGCACTGTTTTGCATAAGCTACGTCACAATCACGTGCAATTGTCCTCGCGGTTTCTACGTCTCCATTTAACCCATGACGTCATAATTCCACCCAGTCCATAAACACGACGCATATCATTGTTAGAAGCGAAGCTGCAACAATAAGTACGCACTGAGGAGCCCTGTGGGGAGCCAATAACACGCCGTTGCCATAGCGACGGGGTGCGTACAAGAGGGTCCCCTTCCCCCGAGGACGGAGCGCTTACGGCAACCAGAAAACTGTGACATCTCCGCCTTAGAACGTTACGAGAAAAAACTTCAAAAAAAATACCTTCCTGACCCACTCAAGGGATCCAAACTCCCTGGACATGTATTATTTAGTACCTCAACGTCCATTGAAAGATATATGAGCGCGATGATAATCGTTTGTCAGCAATGGATTAGGTTCCCGAAGTTGGGCACTTTGATTAGAAGTTTGTTCGAATAGAAATTCAATTTGTGTTTGGACTTGAATCTTTGATGGCGTGTATTTATTGATTTTTCGAACGCTGACATCGGCAAGGTATATGAAAGGATTTGCGTCGTTGAAGAGTCTATTATTTATTTTCTATGAAATATATAAGCCTTTTCAAAACTTGATTCCTTTATCGTGAAGCCTGATTTATTTCTTGCTTCAATAGCCTTGATAATCTTGTTTGATGTGAATCTAAATGTATTAGCAATTATATTTTTGGGGTTATTTTTTGGCGTCAACAAAAAGTTATGATTGTTGAATTATTAATGCGGTTCACGGCAGCTCATAACAAGTCTAATAAACTTTTTTAGCTCGCGAGACTGTAAAGAAAAATAACGATCAATTGAATTTCAATGTTTCCAGTTACTTAATACATGCTATTTTATATTCTAAGCATACGTAATTTAGTACCGGAATGGCTTGTACGTTTTCCTATCAAATAATAGGCAGTAAAAACTGTTTGTGTGGAAAAGAAAAGGAATTTCTTCTGAATATCAGTCATAATGCCCCAATCTTTTGTGTGATGCCAATCTGAAGCATTGTGGGCCCATATAACGTGCATTCGACCATTTGGAAGGGATGGAGGAAAGCAGATATTCGGAGAAATTCATTCCATTCATTCTGAGAGACTAATGTAAGGACCCAGTTCCATTATACTGCACGGAAAACGATTAGGGAAGTAAGTCGGCTGTAGGTAGACGCTGTCTTGAGGGGTGAGACTTTTAGTTATATTTAAAGATATCGATGTGTAGGGATAAGGCATGGAAATTATTGCTACTTTCAATTCATTTTCACTGCGTGAAATTATTATATTTTCACTGTTATTTCGCCTGTGATTTTTCACAGTCAATGATTTTATTCATAGTGTATTTTAACTATGACATCTAATCCAATGAAGTCACTGGTCGATGATTTATCGTAAAAACAGTGATAGTACCGGACACTTTGCAATTTAATTGCATTTATTTTTAACAACATGTACCTATATCGGTAGCAGGCGCTACTTATGAAAACCTATATAATATGATTTGTCACGCTACCTGTGGAATGTTCCATCACGAGTAGGTACATAATGATGGGAACCAGTCCATGAAATATTAAATTCAGCTGAGCGAAGTAGACTCGTCAGAGGCGCCATTAAAATTAGGTATGCTAAATTGCCGCCGCTGTTAATGAAAGCTCAAATTTTAACCGAAATGTGAATTACGTTGTAAATATTGAGTAATTAGCGTAGACGCTTGATTACCAAGCGCGGCGCTGCTTTAATTACTCATGGATAAGCTAAAATAATTTTGGAAATTGCGAAATTTATATTAATACACCATCACGTCCGTATTCCCAGGTAGAAGTGTATGTGGTGCATCTTCTTAATATACTTCGGCTTTAAAGTTTATGCAGTCACCTAACAGTTGGGATATCAGTAAATCAGTAAAACATAAAAGTTATGAGGTGAAAATTTTAATGATTAAAATTTAATAAGCTTCACATTTAACTTACGTGAAAACTTTTTATTATATTGAACTAGCTGTGCCCACGGACTTCGTCCGCGTAGTATTTAACGTAACAAAAATTTCGGGATTATCGGGATAAAACGTATTCTATATGTTAATCCCGGTTATAAACTATCTGTGTTCCAAATTTCATCCAAATCCGTTCAGTAGTTTTTGCGTGAAGGAGTAACAAACATACATCCACACTCACAAACTGTCACATTTATAATATTAGTAGGATGTATTATACATATAAACCTTCCTCTTTAATGTATGTCTATGTATTAAAAAACACCGCATCAAAATCCGTTGCGTAGTTTTAAAGATCTAAGCATACACAGGGACATACAGACAGCAGGAAGCGACTTTGTTTTATACTATGTAGTAATTAAGTATAAAAGTATAAGGAATAATGTAATTATTACATTTTATTATTATTCACATTTAAATATAATCTTCCTCCTTTATTCTTACATTCCAAACGAATTTGTAAAGTTTTATTTAAATTAAACTAAAGTGATCCTTTGTAATTTGCGCTAAATCGTTATCTATACAAACGCTATTCGTTTCAGTATGGTACATTATTTGTTTATTTTTAAACTGGCAAGTCATTAAATAAAATTAAAAATAAACTTTAAACGCCAAAAGTATGTTATCCCGTCCCCCTTGTAATAGGGGGCGAGTCTATTGTCATTATACCGATCTCAATGGGTGAGGGATTCCGGGTAGGCGTGATGATGACTAAATTTATTTTTCTAACGGACAAACTCTCCGAATCAAACCCAAATCAATGAAATTTCAATTCACTCGTACATTTTCAAAGCTAACCAAAAGAAAACACCTGTTACAAAATAATTACATTTAGACGCAGGTCTTATTTACTTCCACCACCGTTTTACGAGTCATCCGGGACCTGGATATTTATGGCCACTGCCCCTGTCTCGATATTTATTCCCCTAAGGTCCACCGGCGGACTTACGATCGTAAAACAAGTGGGAATGTCTTTAGCCTGGTACTATTGTATTGTTACGTTCATATAAAGTACTTATTTCATGTAATGTTATATGTTGTAGTCTTGTTCTGGTGAAATTTGGTTGGTAGTCGGTGTCTTTTATAATTCGTGTTAAGTTCGGGGTATATGTATTTGTTGGATCTAAGTTTTTTATAAATGACCTTTATAATAATGGTTCCAAATCTTTTTCTTATATGTTATCACACCAATCGATCGATCGTTGATCGATCCATCGATTGATGTTGGGATGAGATGTCTCAATATCAAATAAATTATAACTATCAAATTACTAATATTGTTATAAGTATAAACGTTGATAAACGTGGTAAGCATCGATCCCTGATGTTTTTACAATGTCTTTGGTCGGTCTTATATAGAGATTGGTATAGAACGACGTTCAACCGACGGTCGATTAATTTATTCAATTATCTGCTTTAGATATTAACTCAAATACTTTATCTTTGTTCTCAGAAGCGACGCATTAGCAACAACTCTATCAGCGCTCTACGGCAAGTTGCTTGTAGTAATGGGCATCGCGTTCCCCATGGCTGAGGTCATCTCCACCTACATTCCACCCTCATTCTACGAGGTGAGTGCCCAACTTTCTTACCTACTTAACAACTTTGTGATAAGTATTTGACTATAAGAGGGGAAATAGGCTGTAGTGAAGGGGATATTACATATATACAGCGATACATCAGTAGAACAACTAAAGTAGTAGAGTAGACTTACTTACTCATTCTTCTCTATGGCATTCGCAGTGTTAGAGTCTTATCATAACATCATTTTATGTTTTTTTACATGAAAAACTATATTTTGATTCTTATTCAACCAGTAATAATTACTTATGTTACAACTCTATGTGACACCAATATCCGTATGCAAGTTTTATTTCCCACAAAATTCGAAAGAAAATAGCTCTAATAGGGATATAATGGCGGCTATTACAGCTACGCGCGGTATGGCGGTCGGTCAAACAACAGAAAATAACTTATTCATAAGACCGCTAAGGACCGTAATAATTTATGATAAGGAAACAGCTATCACTCCTTTGGTATGTGTAGCTAATGATGCTCTTCCCACCTTTTTTTTTTTTTTTTTTTTTTCGTGGGAAAACCCTTTATGGGTCCGGGTATGTGGGAGTCCGGCAGTCGGCCGTATACCCACTAAAAACCCACGGTGTACCACCCTCCGCCATGCAGAGGGGCGCCCCGGGACCATGGGAAATGCTCCGAGACGCCCCGGCGGACGGCCCGGCAATGGCTTTGCCGGGCCACAGGCGCTAAAGGGGGACGACCTGGTACCACCCCAGTCATCCCCCAGACGGCCGAAATCGTGCAATAGGTAGTGGGTCCCCCGACCCACCACCTGATTTCGGCTGTGCTCTTCCCACCTGTCTCGATCGAGGGCAAACTCTCCTCCACAAAATTACAAGAAACTTTACTTTTAACTGACGTAAGAAAAGGAGGAGTTTCAAATCCGAACTTATGTTTTAATTTCTGTGTATATTACCGAATAACTTCAGCATTTATATTACCATAAAAATTTTATTTTGAAGTCATACGTGGAAAAAAGGAGGTCATCACCCCCTAAAAGAAAAACGATGGACAGACTTGAAAATTACTATGTGTATTCCACATACAAAATAAACAATCTCGTGTATTAGGATTTTGGAAAACTCACCCCCAAAAGGGATGAAAACGGGTCTTAAAGTTAAATAAAATTAATCTTTCAAAGAAACCTTATCCGCCTCATTTAATTTTATTGTGAAGCCATATTTCGTTTGCCAGTGATACATCTTATACCCGGATGTATAAAAAACAATCGATTATCCACGTGTCTACACATGATTAGTCGTTAGATTAATAAAGCTATTGTCTCCCAGGGCTTCTACCTGTACCTGTACATCGGCAGTATGTTCTTCCTCCTGTACATGTACACGGCCCTCGTCAGGGACAGATCTCGATCGGCGGCAGATAACACCATCGTTACCAGTAAGTATCTATCTATCTATTTAAATAAACTTTTGACGACCCCTCGGCGCAGTGGTTCGAGCGTAGGCCGCTCGGCTCACTGCACGTGGTGGCTGCGGGTTCCATTCCTGCAGGGTCAAATTTCGGAAATGTCCTTTACGTAATTTCACCAGGTCTGAGTGTCACTGGGATTGCCCCCAGTCCATTGTACGGTACCCGAGTACCCCAGTACAAGCGTTGCTTTGTTTGGGACCATACAGTTGGCATGTTTTCCAAGGCATTTGATTGCGTAGACCACCATACGCTCATACTAAAACTAATTTTTTATGGAATTCATGGTAAATCCTTAGATCTTGTAAACTCATACCTATCAAATAGGGAACAAAAGGTTGCAATTGATAATGTTACTTCCTCAGGCTCTCAAGTTAAGATGGGAGTTCCCCAAGGATCAATTCTGGGTCCGTTCTTATTTTTAATATACATAAATGACCTTCCACACACAATAAAAGAGTCAATGGCTAATATAGTCCTATTTGCTGATGCACTTTAAATATAAGTGATGTGTCACTTATATTTAAAGTGAATAGGAAAGATAGGGATCTTGTAGAACCTAATAAAACACTAACTATGATTTCAAATTGGTTTTCTGCAAACAATTTACTTTTAAATGCTGGCAAAACAAAATGTATTAGATTCTCTACCCCAAACGTAAACAAAGTTGATTCCAATGTAAAACTCGACGGAAAAGTGCTAGATCCGGTACCCTCAACTGTCTTCCTAGGAATAACAGTAGACTCTAAACTGCAATGGGGTCTTCATATAGAAATGCGTTGCTTTGTTTGGGACCATACAGTTGGTGTGTTCGTCTGGCGATATTTATATTTATATTAAGTTATCTAATGTTGTCCATCAGTCGACCGTGAAACGATGATCGATCAACCAACGTCGACTCATCTAAATTTATCATCGATTGATCGTTTGGTATGGTAAAACCTCAATATTAAAGAGGGCAGATTAATAGAAGGAACGAAATAAACCCTTTATTCGACCAGACATGGAACTGCTAATGACATAAGTAGTTTGTCCAAATTGCATCATTATTCACACGCTGAATCACCAAAGAAGCTAAAGAAGCGAGTTATCATGAAGTGATTTATAAAGGATTTTTTTTGTGTATGTGTAAAGTGACCTTTTATGATTCTTAAGGTAGTATAAGCGTTTGATTTGTTTGGTAAGTATACTAATTTACGCCTGTTTCTTGGACTGCTAATTAATTTTCGATCATTAAATTAAATTGCAGTATCTATCTATTCATGAAACAAAAAAATCGGAATATTAACTAACCAAAATGTCTAAAATAAACCCATTGCACAGGGTTGTGTAATTTTAGCCGTTTGGAACAATGCCTTTTTCTTTTAAGCATTAGTCAAACTGAAGCCCACATCGAACCTTTTCATTCATTATTTATTATTAAGACAAAACATTCGAGAATTTCCGAACCAAATACGCCCATTCCAAATATACACTGGACCGAAATAAAGCCGATTTGCAAAAGGTTAAATCTGGCGAATCGGGCCATGTGACAGAACGTACCTACTTTTAGTTTTTTACTAACTTTTCCTTGTTTTTATCGAGGCCCTTATTTTTGCCCCTTCACGTAGAAATGGACGAGGCAATTTCTCTTTTTTCCTCGCAACCCGTGAAGCTACATTTGTTATTTAAATGTCGCGGAAAGCCCAGCGGTGGGAGGACAAACAACCCACAAACACTTACAGAATGATCCCAGTTTCGCAGACTTTTTACGGCGATATATTTTTCAGATGGAATATTTTTAATGTTACAGAAAAAAATGTAAGTATATAATATATAGGGTGAAATTGAATTCAATGGCCAAATTAGTATGAGAGATTCAGTAACTGCAACATAATAAAATGTGAAATCGTTAATTGAAGTTATCAAATTTAAAAGTCAAAGTAATGAAATATTTTTATGCTTCGGTATATTTTCTTTTTTAAGAGTGTTTGACATTTATTAGTTATTAAATAATTAACACAATAAAAAGTAGGCCATGGATTCAAGCGATCAAATCAGTATTCGTTTTAATAACTTTAATATTTGAATCAAGACGTTTAATTATGATTATGTATCAGTTATTGAACCTCTCATATCAATTTGGTCATTTAAATTAATTTAACCCTGTAAGTGATTAATAAAGAAGCATTAACTTTGTAAATGTAAATATTATAATTAGATAGACTGAGAAGCTGAAATTTATTCTGTCCAATAAGTACATGAAGAGTATTTTGGTGACATAATACTGGTGTTTAATTTTGTTTATGGGAAGAACCAAAAACACACAAGAGCCAATAAGTCAATATTAATTCGTAAAGGAAGATCTGGTTTTGTGCAGATACATGCACTTGATGTTATTATTACATCGTAGCAATTTATAAACGTGTATCTGAGATCAAAGAGCATTAATATTTCTGTGAGCGATATTACTTTGACTAATGAAATGTCTGAACATCTGAATTGATATTCCACGGTTGGTTTCGTATTTCGTGCGAAAATTGTTCTCAATTTCACATGATTAGGAGCCACTAATTAGGACCACCTACTGTCATACGATATTTTCTGTTCTTGTTCGAAATAGGTTGGCTTTTAACCTTGAATTGATTAGACCTACGGCTGAATAATAAAATTATTTGCGATGACAACTGAAAACTATTTTACGAATTTTATCGCGTTTATTTACATATTATGTTCCCGACGTTTCATTACCCCGGTGACCATGGTTGCTGTAAAGCAGCCGAAACGTCGGGAACATAAAAAAGTAAATAAACGCGATAAAATCCGTGAAATAGTTTTATTTTAATTATCTAGCCTTTTTTTAATACAGAGTCGGATACAAGCTCGTCCCCATCCGAGTCGGACTCGTGCTCGTCGCGCACGGAGCGCAGCACCGCGACCGCTGCGCACGCGTCGCACCTCGCCGCCAAGCGACTCTCGCTCGGATTCGCGCTGGCGACGCGGACGCATCACTACGGCAGCTTCTATTTAAGGATGGGAGCAGTGGGTGAGTCTTTTGAATCAAGAGTACGATAATTGTCCCATAAATCGATTATTACACTCACTACAAGGTATTTCACAAGGTTAACCCGGCCACGATAATTTCTATACATTTTACCGTGTCCGAATTCCAAAATTATCTGTCAAAAATGTGTAGAAATAGTAATTATACTCATTTTGAACAGTCATTCAAATTAAGCATTTAAATGCCCATATAGCTACAGGTAAGGAAGAATTGTCTTTAGGCACTTACTACCACTTACATCTATCTATTCCTGAGAGCGAACTTGGAAACGTCATTTGGAGGTCATTTCAATGCAAAATGTCATCTCCAGTGAGTACTAAAGTGTAATTGGTATATTCATAAGTACCAGCCCAGGTACTTACATCAAAAATCTTCACAAAACAAACTTCCATTACTAAAGTATCGACACAAGCCATATTTCCGCTTCGGCACACAGCAGTTGCGCCACTAATCATGTTTTGTCCACACAAGCAGGTTCGCTAACTAAACAACCCTATTTATTAAGGCTTCATATGAAGTCGCGGATTAGTTTGAAACAAACTTCTCGAACGAGGCGCCTTTGATAATTCACTGGGACTTACCGGCAGAGTTTTGGTAATCCTGTTTATATTCGTAATTGGTATAGAAGGCTCAAATAAGGAAACTGACTAACTCTACAAAGAGGATTTACGTATTTACTCCCGATTCTAACGTAGATGTAGATATTCAAAGTCACCGAATGTTCCTACCAGATTGTAATAATAACCGGTTATTTTGAAAAAGCTCGCTTTAAATGTTATTAACGTGTCTTGGCCTTGTAGGTGACAGCTCAGTAAGTTCGTAAGTTAAAGGTTACCTCGGCAATTTGGAAATCGATTTTTAGTTGACTCGCTATTTGGCTTGCGAACTTCGATTATGTAAACTGGGCATTAGGCAGAAGAGTGCACTGTGTAGCTAGTGAGAGCATGGACAGGAGACACGCATAATGAAAATACGGCTATTTATTTCAGCATACTACGTGAATAGAGTCCTCGTATTGCATTTACAATCCAGGATTATTTCCACTAGAGCGACGCACATCAGGCCGCGAAATAGATGTTCTACGCTAGCGATGCCGGTCCATTCTTTAATATTACAGAGTCAAGATTTATTTCTTCTCCTTCAGCCTTTGGTCTTGACCATTATAATAAGTTGAAGAAGATAGTATACCGCTCGTGCCTGACCTGTGCTGAGTTTGGTAATTTATACATTTCATCATTAATTGATATTATCTTCGTACCAAAATTCCGTAATCCGTTAAATCCTTGTCTTTCGACTTGTTTGTCGGTCTGTGGATGGGTAACAAAGGTATAAAATAAATAAACATTAATATGAATATCGCTAGACTGACAGACTAACTGTATGGTCCCAAACTAAGCCACGCTTGTTCTATAGGTACCGTACAATGGACTGTGGGCGGGCCCAGAGACACCCAGACCTGGGAAAATTATTAAAGGCCATTTTCAAAATTCGACCTGACGTGAATCGAACCCGCAACCACCCGGTGTCGAGTGGCCTACTCTCAAACCACCACCAAGCGGTCATCATTCATATTGATTCAAATTGATGATTTCATACCTAATGTCTTGGTTGTTTTTCTTTTTAACTAGTTCACAGCATTAACAATTGCCTAGGAGACTACTAAAACTGTCCCGAGTATCTGATAAGCAATCTTGGGCCCTAGTGAGCTGAACATCTGTTTCTTCCATTTCAGCGTTCGGCATCGGTTCTATGATCTACTCTGGGCTCGAGTTCGGGCAGTACTGGGAGCTGGAGCGGAACACCAACTGTCACAACGTACTGCTGGCGCTAACACCCGCCACGCGGATGGCCTTTATATTCATACAGATGTACTTCATCTTTCTGAACAATGAGGTTGGTACAGCTGTATAAAAGCCTTAACCAGTTTGCACTTAACTGACTCTTGCATAAAACATTATGTTCTAACTGATCGATGACAATGTTTAAAATTTACTCAGAACACCTGCCATTAATATTTTTATGATAAATGTAATACCAATCCTCCTTGTTACTGTTTATTAAAACTATTTATATTTATCCAGTGTCTGTTAATGACACCATTGCGCCATTTTTCAACATTTTTCCGATAGACTTGTCGTTGGCAGAATTATCGGTAGTCAATGGGGCCATAAAATTTTAATTGGAGAAGACAAAATTACCGAAGCGAAAGAAAAGGTATTTGAAAATAGCAATGTTATTTAAATGTTGACAGTACTGTCTTGCACTGGAATATTGGCAATACTGCCCCCCTAGCCAAGTGGCTTCGTCTATAAGCGTTTCTACAAAACGCTACGCTTAAATGTATGGAAATGACATTACAAGATAAGTAGATCACGTGACTTATGTCATTTCCATACTTGAAGCGTAACGATTTGTAGAAACGAATGCAGACGAAGCAACTTGGCTAGAGGTGCTGATTCTTGCGCTAACTGTTGCAAGCAAAAGTCGACACTATAAAGTTGGTGAACCCATAGATATAGGAGACCGTAAAGTTTTAAAAGGTCTTTGGGTGAACCTGTTTATTTTCCAACTGTAAGTACATGTTGTTACATTATGTACACAAGATGTTACATTATCTTTGTAACATCTTGTGTACTTTGGAAATAAATTATTTTTAATTTTAAGTTTTAATGTGGGGTCGAAGCGTTTTGTACTCTTGAGTCGGTCAAACAAAACTGTACGTATAGGTACCACGGCAACGAGAAGCGATACTTACCTAAGTACGCATTATATTAGGTCAAAAATGCAATACGCCGCGCGTGTTTTGTCTTCAGTCAACGCTACGATCATAATTTTAGTGTTTCACACTTATCATCTTTGAAATACAGTTCAAATTACAAACATTATGCCTAGTCGCAGAACATCGCAACCGTCTTCGAATGTTTGACGGACATCCTTAATAGAACGACTGATTTCATAATCATAAATCATAATCATAAATCATTTATTAAAAATTAAAGTGAAAAATATTCTTTATGCAGCGGCCTTTACACTGTATCGCAGAGACCAAAACTAATTAAAAAATAAAATTGACACATTTGATACGATTATTATCTACTTAGCTGTTAATATCTGCTATGAGGTTTGTCTTCAAAATTCAAAAACATAATCAATAGTTACCCACCTAAATTAAATCTTGTTTAGTTACACGCAATCGTTTGCAAATAAGAACTTTAATATTTCGTTATAAAGTTGTATAAATAAATTGTCTCCGAAAATCGAAAACCTTATTTACCTTACCGTTAATATATTTACAGATGAAAGTATACAAGCACAAGATAGTGGCGCGATTTGGGCTGATGCACATGGTGGGCACGAATCTGAGCGTGTGGCTGAACGTGCTAGTGCAAGAGACGAAGCACGAGATACTCACCTTCTATGATCCCGAGAACAACACTATTGGACTGTCGCATAGACTTGGTGAGCACAATTTAGATATTATCATGTCGCAACACTATACCTAGGCAACTACGATAATTCGACTTTCGAATTTCGTAAGAATAACTTTTTGATTATAATAAAGCAGAAAAGAAAAATGTGAGGTCTTAAAAAATATCTGTTCTATTTTAAAGCTGGCCGGTGTGTGTAAAAAGTTGAGGATGCCATTAAAGTTTTGTTTTTTTTTACTTTTATTTGTTATAAACGGCAATCTTCAATGTTCTTTCAATAAAAGCGGCCAGATTTTGTTGCAAAACTTTTGATGTGGGTTAAAAACTTATTTATGAAAAGTTTTTTTATAAAAATAAATACTGAAAATTAATTTGTTAGTTTTGTGTTTTTAGTGTTTGTTTTGTTTGTTGAAAAAACCTCTTTTTGTTTTACTATACTTCAATTAAATAACTTAGTCAGGAGCCTTCGTCAAATAACGCAGGTGTCTTTATAAGATTATAAAGGCAGGTGGGTCTTGCGCTTTGCATATAACTTTAAATTATGGGACAGCCCTTTAATAAATTAAGTAGGTACCTTCTTAAAAAAAAATTATTGACTGGGTTATGAAAACACACGGTCTGTATCATATCCTAATTTATGTGTATACAATAGTACTAAAACAGTACTTACCTACCGAAAATGAACATTTTATTTTATGAAGCCTCTAGATTTCCCACTCTTCGACAATAGAACGAAATACTTTTCATGAGATTTTACCTTCATTGAATATTATAACAACAATACATAGTATAGTCAGTTAATTACCCAAAGACACGTGTATTATTGCATATTGACCCATATGCAATTGTCATAAGATTCACAGCACGCGTCTTCGTGTAGTGACCGAATTATACATACATACATAATGATCCGTGTCAGTTCGCTAGGCATGCGGAATGGAACGGCATTGCCACCGATCGATAGTGTGAACTCAGCGTTATTTGTTACAGCCGTTGTTTTTACTTTTTAATTGGTAATGAAGGTGGGCGGATCTGTGGGCGGATTTTATATATACATATACTTGTAACTTGATGATCTATATTCTGGTCTACTTGATGCGTCAATAGCAGAGCGCGTTAATTGGCCCGCGTAACAGAGGGGATCTGAGTTCGATCCTCAATCTGGCCATTAAATAATAACGCTAGCTTATTGGTGAATATAAAAACGCTGTTTATGTTGCGTTGCGACTTGCGAGTGACAGAATAATCCGATCTGCACAGCACTCAAATAACTGGATTAATCAATATGAACGAGCATTCGTTTCAGCTTGCTGTCACAAAGCTCTGCGTAATTCAATAAAGCGCTTTACAGCTGCAATCGTATCGCTTAGCTTCAATATTATACAGGGTCACATCCAAAACGTTGCCAATATTTTAAAGGGTGACTCTACACTATGATTCTGATTATGTTGTAGGTTATCAACAATTGACTTGCTAAAGCTTTTTAATATTTTTATTATATAATGTGATATTGTTTTGATTGTACGTTCGGAAATGATTTACTTTTGAATTTAGAAATGGTACTCCTTACACATTTCTATCTGGAATGTTATGCTAACAAACCAATTTCTACGTGCATAATTCACAAAGAAGGTTCGACTATAGTAAATTTCAACCCTCCGGCCCGCATGATTTCCTAGCGATACTCCCTTTGTTACCATCTATCCCACTTTTAAACCCTTCAACATGTTTTTTATGTTGATTTTATTACGTTATATTTATGCCTGTGGAGGATGAAACGTAAGGGTGAAGTTTCGTAACGAAAACGACCTTATGTTTTTGTGGCTGAAGAAAAATTCGAGCTCTACTGGTTATTTTTATGCCTTCCTAAATATTCTAGATAATAAACAATTTGGTTTGGTAAAGTGAAAAAGGTCAGTAAGCAGTATTATTTAGTCCCCCTTCTAAATTACCTCCTTATATAGATATATAAAAATGAATGTCTATTTCCTTGGTCATCGCATCACGCATGAACGAATGGAACGATTGATTTGGAAACACTTGAAACTAAGGAAAAGTGTTTTGATATTTACTGTCTGCTCGCTGCTCGGTTTCGGCCCATCTTCACCTTAATACTTACTTAATATTTTGTGAAAAAGAACTATCACACATGTAAAAACAAATACAGAACATCAAAACGAATTTCCAATAACTTTTATTTAATAAGCACAATACATCAATATAGAACTTTCCAATTACATTTTCCCCTAATCAATTGTCAGCCGTCACCGAGCTATGTTGATTGGTTTCCGATCTCGTGACCCAGGGAAGTGGCGCGACCTAAATACTTGCAATACCGACCCGATCGAAGATAATACCATAATAGATAATTTAGGTGTATGGTAGAGTCATGTGCTGACTGGTGGCAAGTGGGCTCGGTGATATTTATTTTGATTCGAAAATGATGGTAGAGAGCTATAAGAGCTCTACAAACATTTGAGTTTGGGAGTCAAAACGGTTCTTTATGGCCTACGTAAGTTTAATGGTGATCGTTTTGGCTATTAAACGATTGAATAGCGCCCACTCCTAAAACAAGCATAAAGTTAGCTGGAGGGGCTAACTGGAATACTAGTAATATGACAAAGTTCAACTGCTAGTAAACTTTTTGTAATATCTAATAAGACTCAATAGTACAAAAGGATAGGCTTTGCTCATGTTGATTGGAAATGTAGTAAGCTTATTGATCGAAACGGGCGTGCCCGCTTCAATGCCTAGCCTAGTGGATGGACACCCTAAGACCACCAACCTTCGACCCCGAAACTTCACAACTACAAGGGCGACCCCTCTATTAACTCATCAACGTTATTAAAAAAAACTTTAGAGAGATTATATCCAACGATGCTCCTGCGAATGCTTTAATAATCTATGCAGATAAAACAAACGGCTAGTTAATTAATCTCCTTTTATTTAATTTCCAGCATTCCAAAAGGCGTTCCCAGCACTGTCGTCGGAGGTACCCGCTTCCCACCCGGCGGCCGCGCACCTGCGCGTCCCGAGAGGGCTCAAGGGCCCGCATCACATCTTCGAGTGCCGCCGCACCAACATCATGGGCTCACTAGTCCAAGACGCCTCACCGTTCCTCTTCCCATGCACCATAGAATACTCCCTAATATGCGCCGCTATTCTCTACGTCATGTGGAAAAACATCTCCAAATATCCGTCTAAAGACGTCGCAGCTGCGATAGCCAAAGCCCGATTACTCGAAGGCTTGGCTTACAAGAAATCTCCGCATTTATACAGCGTGGACTGCGCAAGAGCCCACAAAGGACTGTTCTTCGGAATCCTGGTACTAGTCCTCACAATAATATCCCTGATACTCTTCTTTGTGCTAGTATCGAAAAAGGATTATGCGACGTTGGCAGTTGTCGAAGTAAATGTATGCGAACTGACATTGTACGCTATGACTACCTTCGCCAGCCTCGCTGGCATGGTTTGCGTGCGAAAACTGAAATACGACGGCAACAGAAACCTTGAGTTAGATAACATCCTTCTCGTCGGAGCTCAAACTGGAATGTTTATCTACGGAACCTTCACGATTATCGGGGGACAATTCACGATAGAGAAGAACACCATCCTTATTCTGATAACTGCGTTGTCTTCGTTAATTCAGACGACGTGCCAGACGATGTTCATATTGGATGCGAGCCGAAGGTCTGCGAAAACGGCCGAGCAGCTGCGAAAGAAGCCAGGCAGGGAGATAGTCACGTTCCTCCTCGTGACTAACCTGGCGATGTGGGCTATCAACACTCTCGAGAAGTCCCGCGCCGAGTCGCATCCGGTCCAGTTGCATTTCTACGGGCTATGGGCTTGGACGATCATCACCCACGTGTCGATGCCTCTGGCCATCTTCTACAGGTTCCATTCGACGGTGTGTCTGTGCGAGATATGGAAACGAGCGTACAAGATGAAGCCCGCTTACATGTAGCGACCGGCTCGGTGCTGGAGTACAACCCTGGAACCCGGAATTTGAACAGTGGTACTTTCAAAGTTTCATTAGAAGTGTTAGTTGGAAGTTAGTGCCATAGTTGTCAGAAAAGTGGATAAAATAATGTAGATCGTATATATGAATGTATACATTATTAGCTATGAAAGTAGTCCCCAGTATTCCGGTGTGCACTTTTGAATTGTATTCGTTCGAAAGTTGATATAGGCGTAACGTATAATTAAGAACATTTAATCTTGGTACTCAAAATACATGATTGATCGGTATTGTCGTATTAGGACGACATAAATGTTGATAGTGTCAAATTTAGTTAAACGCGATTTTACGATAACAGAATTGAAATAAAACTATTTTTCGGATTTTATCGCGTTTATTTAATTTATGTTCCCGACGTTTCGGCTGCTTTACAGCAGCCATGGTCACGGGGGGACTGAGGTGTTAGACGTCCTGATGTCATAGTTAGTAACTGGGTACCCTCATATTAAGTTGTTGTTCGCGGTCCGATCCACGCAGAAAGTGCTCACAGTGTCTCGAGGTCTTGCAATGGTACACTTGGTTTTGGATTTAATTATATTAATTACTGGATCCCAAGTTGGTGGTAGCACCCAGCCATCTTCCCTATTGAAATTAGGATGTTTTTTAATTTCAATGGCCTCACGTATCATCCTTGGTCGGAATCGGTGTTCTTTTGCGAGGATCTGAAAAGAACACCGATTCCGACCGCGAACCGCAACTTAATATGAGGGTACCCAGTTACTAACTATGACATCAGGACGTCTAACACCTCAGTCCCCCCGTGACCATGGCTGCTGTAAAGCAGCCGAAACGTCGGGAACATAAATTAAATAAACGCGATAAAATCCGAAAAATAGTTTTATTTCAATGTGTAGTATTCGCGTAAATATAAGAAAACAATATGATAACAGAATTTTTACCAATTGGTTTTCGTAGAGCGTTGGCTTCAACAAAATTTTATTTATCTAAAATTACACAAAACCTTTGCAGTAGGTTTTCCCTTAATAATTGGAGGGCATGATATTTGTAGCTTGCTATAGAAGAAGATATTTAATTCTTATGTACCCTCGTAGAGCTTAGACAAAGTTACGCCAACACAAGTTGACTGCTGTAATGTTAAGTTATTGTATTGGAAATATTTTAATGTGTTATTTATTTGTAGCTTGATTATGCGCTTTAACTATTATATATAGCGGGACTGGGGCCCAACTCTGTTAACCACTGGCATCTCGATCGACTTGCAATTCATCAAAACTGTACTATCGCTTAACTGAATACGTCAGTTTTGAAGCGAAACTTCTATACGGACTTTTGGGGCGCTCGCCACGTGGCCACTCTATCTGTGCTAAGCGTCAGTAGCGTTACACGATGACGTCAGCAGCGTTACACGATATATATAGGTAAACAGAGTGGCAGCTGCGGCCTACGTTGCTTCGCTTCTTTCGGGCAACCCAAGACGGCACTGTTTTTTTTTCTAAAGAACTCTGTCAAAACTGACTATTCACATACGTCAATTTTGACGTATTGCGAGTCGATCAAGATACCAGCGGTTACCAGAGGCGGGCCCGTGATGTGTTAATATTTATATCGCAGTATTTCACAAATAAACGGGTTACAGTTTTATGATTTTTAGCGCTTTAAATAGATGTTAATTTTTCAGTAATTCTAGTGTTAAAATGTATTTGTTAACATAACTGTGAACCTATTAGGGTGACCGTTCACTTGGTTGTATAATGCAGCCGGCTCACGTCCGCTTCGATCAATAGTGTCACTTCATTTCCAGACAACTTGAACTAAGCCGAGTGAAGCTGGGGAAATGAAACGATCCTATAGGTCGAAGCGGGTGGGCCTGCTTGATAGCATAGTCAAGTCAATGGTCACCCTGATTGTGTAATTTATGTGTTCATACGTTCATCCTATTTAAGTAATATTATAGTTAAATATAGGTAGAGTTAAGTATTTATAAGTATTTATTAGATCCCATAGCATTCCACATTCCAGTTTCATAATATCTCATACTAGCAGCGGCATGTTTGTTGAACGCACTCTGATTCAAAACAAAAGTCTTCCATTAGGTTACATTGTTTTATACATTATTTTCAAGCTTCATAGTTTCATGATAATATATTTTATGCTGAAAATATATTTAGGTTCCTTGAAAAGGGTGATTCGATCAAATGCAATAACGATGAGACCAGTATACAAAGTAAAAAAAAACAATGTATTTCGTACTGGTCGCATTTGCAGGCATTTTATATATAATTTTAAACTTCGTTTGTGGCTGCGACCTCAAAAATATTCGCTACAGTGTGCGTAGTAATACAACGCGAATAAAATCTATGCTTTGCACCCGTCTTGATGAGCAAGGCGGTATTCTCAGTTGACGGAAAGTTTCCGACGTCGGAAACGACAGAAGGATTTAAAATGTTGTTTCCGACTCGGAGATTTTCCATAGATTATGAATACTTCCCCTGATTTATATTGATATGAGGAGTCAACCATTTTTGAAATATCGATGATAAATGTATTTGAGAGTGGAATCACCCTGGAACAAATTATATTATTCACAATACGTAGCGTATTCCATAGTGCAGTGAGAACAATAAATTTTATCGACCTAATCATACATATTTTTTTGATGAATTTTGAAAATGAAACAATGAATTGGTTATGATAAATATAGTGATGTTACAATGAGAAGCGTAAAATAGTCTGAACAGATTAGAGATGTTGTAGCTGATATTTTTGCGAGAAAAATGTAGTAGTGTCAGTAATTTTGGATACATTTTTGACGTAGCAATACTAGCATACCGCGGACCCAGTAGATAGGCAAAATGTGACACCAAAGTCTAGATAAGTAAGATAGTATTTGGAGCTTATTACTTGATGTGGTCCAGTAGTGTTGGATCGTGTGGGATCTTGAATTCGATTGGTAATAGGTACATGATTTTGTAATTTACGTGTCGATAGACTTAGTGATTTCGTCCATTTCTTATGAATGTTTTAGAGACGGTTTTATCTCTTATTTATTTATATAGAAAGTAAAGACATACAGAAGATAGATATAGAAAATCACAAAAACCCATGCAAATATATTCTTATATGCAACACCAATATGCAATATTCTTATGAAGTCACACCAATGCAGTTGTAATAGAGAAATTAGCTTCGATTGCTCAAAAATGTATAAGTATTGTGATTTTGGCATAATATTTTTGGTTAGGTATAGTTCAAAGAATTTGTAATAATATTACAAATTCTTTGGTATAGTTACAATTTATAAACAATCAATATTGCAAGCACACTAGTACATATAATGCAGTAAATCATTGAAATAAAATGAGTAAGTGCTGAAAATAATATAGGTATGTTTTTTTTTCATAAAATATCTACGCTTATGCCTTTCAAAATTATTTAAGAAAAAAATAAAAATACTGCTTTACATAATGATAATTATTTTAAGAGGTTTCTCAAAACGAAATGATTTGGAAATTTATTTAGATGTAGACTCGTAACTTTTTTATTATACAAGTAGGTATCTAGTTTACATTATTTTCTAGGTACATTATAAGTACATTGAATACTCAAGAAAAGTTAGCTTTAATTAATATTACCATCTACTCATTCACACTAATAAACTTTACAGAGCGGGAATATAGCGATACACAAGAACTTTTCCCGTATTCAGAGAACATACATTTGCTACAAATCATTGTATAATAATGCCAACTGTTGATACATTTTATGAATGAACATAATATTCAAGAATAATAAATCTTATACAAAAATGCATGAAATAACCGAGATTATATCTTTTAGGTGTTAAATTGTTGACGCGTGAGATAAATAGGTGGTGCCCTATAGATCCAATCTGAGATGGCGTTTGATTATACGTATTCATAATAAAAAAAAAACCGTATTCGAAAAATCTGTTGCATATTCCCCATTGTAAAAGTATTTCCTTTCCTAAAGTATGTAGTGTACCTATATAAAATGTAATATACCTAATCCTGTTTAGAATAAGCGCCTATATATATATAATTGTGTAATTTATATCTAGAATAGCAATTCCTTTGTACCTATTATACCAAATATTCGTTGAACACCATGTATTTTTAAATTGATCGCAGTTCTTACAAATTATGCATTCAGGTATTATTTTATCGTCAAGAAGCTGAAAAATATACAGGGTGCATATATGTTGCTGCTATACAGGATGGCGAAATATGAATTATGAATTAGGCATGTATAATATTTTATTCCTTCCTTAAGCTACTGTTTAGGCGCTTCCTGGCGACCACTCAGTCTTGCTATACGATTTACCAAGGTCAAACATACTTATAACGTTTTCGTATCCGCGAGATATCGCGTTGGTAATCTCTAGTTAACTCTAGAGCCAGTGGCGGATTTACCAGCAGGCTGAGTAGGCTTGAGCCTTAGGCAGCAGATTTTAGGGGCGGCAAATTTGGAGACAAACTGCAACAACCCCCTGCCTTTGTTCAGCTCAGAAATATACCCAAAAACTATTTCAGTTGCATTTTGAAACACATTGTTGGATTGTAAAAATAATCTAGGAATTGACTATTGTAGAGTTAAGGGCGGCAAAAAATTTACAGCATATACTTGGGAGATTAACCCATCCCCTCCACTGTCTTGAGCTTATTGACTAACTCACAGTTGACAACTATGAAAAAAACATCACAACATATATTAAACAGAGCTGTAGATCGTGAACTTACTGTATTAAATGCCATGTCAAACGATTGTGCACTGATTTGTAAGAACTACGTTATTTTAAAAACCACTCACATTTTGTATAAATAAATAGTGATATTAGAGTAATGTTTTTAATTATATATTTGTGAACTATTTATTTGTTTAGGGAGAGACTGAATAGATTGGGATAGCTCTAAGATTGTCTCCTTGGATGTTTAACGTTTACATACAATAAAAACTCTTTAAATTATCCTGAAAGAGTTGTTTTAATAACTTACCTGAACCCCCTTCTCAATTTTTGTTACAACAACATTCTAAATTTATAAAATGATGTAAGTATACAAAATACATAAAGTACCCTTTTAAGCTAGTATCGACTCCAAACAAAATTCTATCAATATTATAATAAAAATATATTAAGCGACATGACTGATTCATACAAAGTATAAATCGGCAGATCTTTAAGAGATTTTATACGTCACATTAGGTACCGATGCGTGACAATCAATTGACCTTGCGGCCTACGGATCCATACACATTGCCATAGAGTAACTATTCACCATGTTACATAGACTACTAGATCACCAGTTTGCTCAAATACTGGTTCGAATTTCTATATACTGGCGAGCGTTGGCATGGTTATTGTAAATCATTGTAAGACAATAAGCCCTCAGTTTTGGAATTGTGATTGGTTAATGGCATCATAGTTTAAGAACTATGATGCATTAGGTATAACAGAGTCACTATACCTACTATACTTCCGTGAAGGTACTAAATCAAATTAATTTTCCATATTAACCTTTAGGTACCTACATTAAATTTAGGTATCGCCAAATTGTCCCCAATTAACTCTACCTCCAACTCGAAGCGCCATTCCTGTGGAGAGGAAGAAACTCTACTTACGCTTTGGCAATGAAGCATAAAATCCACTACCTTTTCGGAGAATGCAACCGTGAATAGAATCCACGGATCGCATAAATTCCCATGCACACACAGGGGTGTTGATGAAGTGAAAACCAATTGAGTAGAGTTAATTTGTAAGCTCTCCTTATAAGTAACAGATAAGTAGTGTTTGCTTTACGCAGCCGGAGACTCTCGCCGCCGCGGAGTCTGCTAAAGCGGGTTAAACCTGGCTAATGCACCAGTTCTTGTTGTAGTTTACTTTAGAAATGGGCTGGTGAAGTCCGTATAGTCAGTTAATTTTACGATGACATGTGAATTATTGCAAATTGATGCATATACCATTGTGATAAGAGTCACGGCAAGTGTCTTCGTGAAATAAACAAACAATAAATTAGATTGGCGTAAAGTAGCTATAATAGCTGCGTTTCGTACAAAGAGTGAGAGAGCCAGAAGACCAAACCCCCCCCCCCACTTTTTTACAAATATAACAATACCATAGAAATGGAATAATTTTTACAAACAAATTCTGATAGCGGTCGTATACCAATGGACTCTTCAGGATACAACCTATAAAAATTGAGTGTCTGTTTGTAATATCAAAATAACACCTTTTCACTAAATGCATATGAAAGCATACGACACCCATAACAAAAACGCGATTTAAAAATGTTTTGTCTGTCTGTCTGTCTGTCTGTCTGTCTGTCTGTCTGTTCCGGGTAATCTCCGAAACGGCTAAACCGATTTCGACGGGACTTTCACTCACAGATAGCTGATGTTTTAAGGAGTAACTTAGGCTACTTTAATTTTAGAAAAAAAATTAGGGTTCCGCGTAAAAACATAAAAAGACATGAAATCAAAGAGTATTTCCAAAACGGCTGGACCGACTTTGACGGGACTCTCACTGGTAGATAGCTGTTCTTATAAGCAGTAACTTATGCTACTTTTATTTTAGAAATACAAAATTTTAAAAAATGGGTCCTACCGCGCGAGCTCAGAAGGCGGGAGCGGGCTTTTTTGTTAAGTTAAATTCCACGCGGACGAAGTCGCGGGCTCAGCTAGTAGAATTATATAGGCGTAAACCACGTTCCCAGAATAGAAGCTTTCGCGGCGGCAAATACCTGGATGGGTTACCGCTAGAGTTATTTACAACTGAGCACTTCCGTTCGTGCTTCGGAGTGCGCGTTAAGCTGTCAGTCCCGGCTATCACAGTCGTTAAGCCATGTCGGAAGCCTTCGGACGACAATACTACTGTATATATATACAATTTTTCATTACACGTACTAAACTCAATTCTAAATGATGTCCTACCGTCTTCGTATAACCTTGTGTCTTAATTATTACAATGAATATCAGCTAGTTGCTAACACCTAAAACAAGATAGTTTGTGGCCAATTAATTAGCGTCAAATGTTAATGAAGATTGTATTACGACGATAGCTGGAAGTTAATTGGTGATATCAAACACGTCGCAGTAATAAGGTCACTAACTACAAACTGTATGAAGGGTATTATAATAATGTTATTATTGTTTTAAAATTTAATTATGTGTTTGATCGTTTTAGTACATACCAACAAATGTCATTCAACTTCACTACATAGTATAAAACAAAGTCGCTTCCCGCTGTCTGTCTGTCTGTTCCTATGTATGCTTAGATCTTTAAAACTACGCAATGGATTTTGATGCAGTTTCTTTTAATAGATAGAGTGATTCAAGAGAAAGGTTTTTGTATAAGTATATATATATATGCGTGTATAATATAGTACAGAAACACTGATTAAAAATACCCGTGCGACGCCGGGGCAGGTTGCTAGTATTACTAGCTGACCCGACGGATGCTGTCCTGTCTTTTAGGGGTATGAAAATATAGATTTCACAAAAATTGAAAAATCCTCTGATCTAATGCTCAGATTGATTGATAACACACGAGACTCTGAAATGTAGCTTTGCTCACCTCTCTATCTTTCTAGTGTTCCTCTGAATTTAGCAGCAGCAAATAAATTATAAAAAAATCTTGCCACAATTTACATACAATCTTATAAGTAGTGATAGCCGATTGGTTAAGCACGCGTCATGCAGGGCAACAGAGGTCTTGGGTTCAAACACCGGCTCGCACCTCTAGGGTTTTCAAAATCTATGTGTGAATCATAATTTCTATATGATTATCACTTGCTTACGGTGAAGGCAAACATCGTGATGAAACCTGCATGTCTTAGAAAATCTAACTAATTTGCGAAAGACATGTGAAATCTGCCAACCCGCACTAGGCCAGCGTGGTGGATTATGGCCTGCATCCCCCTCGTGTTGAGGGGAGGCCCGTGCTCAGGAGTGGGACGATGAAAGGGCTAAATAATAATAAAAAATATACAATCTATTCCGGTGGTGGAGCTAAGCTGTATCCAAGCTGTAGTCAAGCTTATAATCAGGCTCGCTCGACCGGGTTGTACCACCCTCTCACAGAAGAGGCACACAGGAGCTTTATTTGGGACCATATAGTTGGTGTGTCACTAGCGATATTATTATTTATACATTTAATCAAAATTGAACACCTCCATAAGTAGGTACCTGTTCCATAAAAATCATGATAAATCACTCTCCGTGATCGTACTTGAACACGATAGAGATATTATAAATACCACACTCTGAACGTCGCCACTTCAATTGGACCGTAGCGAAATGGAATAAATGAAATGCGCGTGCGCAAACGATGTCAGTGTCAGACAGCCGAGCTTGGATACGCGATCACTTCAAGTGCGCCGTATATTGCATTAGATCAAGGATAAATAACTCTGAATGATCATTTTAAAACGATGTCTGCTGTTGACTGGCTTGATCCTTTTTAAAATTAAATAATTTTCTATTCAGGCGGCGATCATCAGATTTTGAATTAGACTCCCAGGTTGTGCAGTGGTTGTAAAATTTTCGTAAAACACTAGCCGGAATAATGTGAATACTATTATTCTTCGGATAATATTACATTCACTAAAGATAACAGAATTAGATTTAAGTATTTCTAAGACATTAATTCTATTCATATTTGAATCCGTAATTAAACATATTATAGACATACTACTTATAAGATAGAATATCATTATTTATAACGTCATCAAATTACGTCTGTTCTTCATAAAATGTATCCAACTGATATTTTATTAAAGGAACACACAGTTGAATACACACATTAGTGCGATCCCCTCGTGTTGAAGCGCGATCGATACTGCGGGGGGCACCTTGCAACGGGGTGCAAAGGAAATGCAGCCGCGTTGGTTTCCATCGCTGGGATTAAGAAAATAATATATGAGCTACGAAACAGGATAATTATGGTGGAGAGGAAAAGACAGACAAACAGTTATATCTTTTGATACGTAAAAGAGAGTTGTAGAACTCAGTGTAACAAAACTTTAAAGCACAAACACATAATGAAAAATGTTTTTTTTTCAAAGTTATTTTAACATTAGTAACAAGCTTAGGAAAATAGGATTATAGACTGACTTTTTATTTTATTTAGTAAACAGTCCCTTTTGGGTATACAACTATAACGGCGACGATCATCATTCTCCAGTTTTTTCGGATAAAAATAATGCCATATCTAAACGATACCTCTTCGTTGCTATTTGTGCATCTCCCCCTGGTGCATTTCAGACGCCCTCGACGCAGCGCGTGCGGGCTGTGTGCGTCTAATAACCATGTTTTATCTTAGCACAGCGATTCCCAAGCTTCTATCAGTTTTAAATATCTTCCAAAATACCCCTACTATCACTACATAGTACAAAACAAAGTCGCTTCCCGCTGTCTGTCCCTATGAATCTGATGATCTTTAAAACTACACAACCGATTTTGATGCGGTTTTTTTAATAGATAGAGTAATTCAAGAGGAAGGTTTATTATGTATAATACATTCATAATACTCGTATAGTAGAGAAACACTGATAATTTATTGCACCCGTGCGAAGCCGGGGCGGGTGGCTAGTTAAGAATAAGAATAAAACAAGTTTTTACAATAATGGTTGCTACGTTCATAATTTATTATCTTCTTCTGTCTCGGTAGACGATAACGATCATCATAGTGACTGCATTTATTGTAATCGTAACCATACTTACTTACCATATCATAACCATATCTATGTGGGGCTCGGACGAAAATACCAATGTCGGCGGAACGCGTAGAACTAGTGAGCAAAACTAAAACAAATGTTTAAGTTGATGCATTAAATAAAATGGTTCTTGGCCTACTCAAGTGAAGCATCTTTCCTCTAAATAGTACCTAGATATTAACAAAGTAACTGTCCGCGTCTATTCGTCTGTTTACCCGATTTTGATGCGGTGTTCACTATAATTTAGAGAATTACTGCAGTTATGCAATACAATCTAATTAATAAATACTAGAGATACCTGATAAATAGTAGAGATATTCTGCGCGAAGCCAGGGCGGGTCGCTAGTGACTAATAAAATAAATAAAGTTGTTATTCAAAACACTTTGAATAGTAAAAAGTACAAGTTGTATAGTTAAACTGACAGATATCAACTTGTCGTATACTGTGTTTTAAGCCTATAGATTTAAGAACTATAATAATAACATGGCCAATGACACGAGCACTTTCGCCGGCTGTATTCTAGGCCACGTTCTAATTAACTTATTTTTAACCCGAATGCATGCGAACCAGTATTAAACACTAATAACGGAACTCTAATAGACTCTATGTGAAACATTTTAAAGCCCACATTTATCCATGCGCAAGCGAGACAAATGCTTTTTTATATAAGTTAGAAAGAGAAAATTTATAATTGTATTTCCATAGGAGTAGTGGACAATAAAGTACCTATTATGGAGTTACGTTTATTGATTTTATTTAATTCCATCGATGTTACAGTTTCCATGTCTAAATAGACGTTATCCAACTTGGAAGTGTTAAGTAATTTATGTCAAACACCTACGTTCGACTTTCAAATAAAAATACCGTGCCCACGAAACACCCACATTCCCCATAAATTATTAAGACATGTATCGATTTTATTTCACGAAGAAAATACGTATTTGTTTACAAACAAGATCTAAATTTAGACAAGTTCACCAAATTCTAGTTCAATGTTCGATCGATAAGGGGAATGATGGGTATGGGTGCATCCACGAGCCAGGAGGGTTCGCGTGTCTACCAAGGAGGTACAATAGAACCCGTGGTTAGCTATGGTATAGTGAGCGAGTGGCGCGCCGCGCCGTGTTCGCGAGTCGCTGGCGGGCTTCTGACTTGATCGCGCGTTTGCATTTGAAAATCGAACACGAACCATTCCTCTTTTATTTTAAAAATACATTTGGTATTTTAAAAAGGAAATAAGTTTCTTTATGACAATTTTCAATTTGTCGTGTCATATTGACAAAGGAGTTTTAACTTTTCTGTGTGTGAAGACAGTGAGTGCATTCTACAATAGAATTTCGTTGTCTGGGTACAATGGGACTTCTCTGCGAGTAATTTTCGTGGCGAGAAAATGAAAGCGTAAGCATTGTGTTTTGTTGTTCTATTAGCCCGGAGTCACGGTAGTCCGGTTTTAGCTACTTGGCAATTTTTACTTTATCATCAAATACACACGGATATTTGTATTTTTTTTTAAATAACACCTTGTTTTAGGATGGAGTTTTAGGAAGGATTATATCATTATCTATGCTTGCTTAGTACCTACTATTATTTAGAGGTTTTTGCTAATATAATTGAGTACAAATAAGTTTGTGTCGTAAAATAACTCCAAATTGAGACATGTTTTGAGAAGTAACTCAAAACCATCAAGCTTGTGTTATTTATCAGGCTGTCTCGATACTGAATGAAGTCGTTCAAGGCTCGAGTTGCGTGGTTACTGAGTGCATAAACCGTTGCTCTACTTACCACACAACTCATAAGCCTTAACTAACTAGGTAACAGTGGGGAAAAAGTACACATCTACGTGATAGAGAAAATACTTTGAAAAAGTGAGATTCTAAAATATGTTATTCCCTACCAACTTTGATAAACGCCATAACATTTTTATTTCTTCTGTCAAAACGGAAACTAAATACCTATCTCAAACGAAGTGTAAATTAATTTGCAATGTGAACAAAAAACGGTACCGGTTTGTGAATTGTTAGGATGAAAATACACCTACTTACTTAATTCTGTTTAATTAGTAAATTACCGAGAACAGCATATGGATAAAATTTTACTTTATGCTATTAAGTATGTATCTGTTTGCACTTAATTTTAGTCCAAGGGTCTGCCAATGATATATATTATATAATAAATTAACAACATAGATAAATTGTTATACTGACTCTACAAAACATAGAGAAAATAACTGCGCTTTCTCTGCACACACACAGGCGCTATATGCACAGCATTTAGTAACAAATTATAAACCTAATAGGACAATTTGTTTGCTTATAATTATGTACCGTTAGTCAGCCTCTTGTTACCTCTACTACGGCTTTACTTGGTACCTACTCTACTTCTCATATGTGAGGTACGTGAGGCTCTTCTGCTGGAACAAAATACACTAAAGTTAATGAATATTACATCATAGTAATCTATACGATTAACACAGATAACGCTTTGCTCTCATCTCTATCCAGCTATCAAATACGGTTCGTTTTATATTTAACAAAACTGACTCTACCATCCTTAACATAGGTACACTCGACAACTTTTTTCGCGACTGGCGACGCGACGGGGCGGTCAATTCCATCGAATCAGACAAGGTCGACGTTCCATCAATAAATTGTTGTTTGTGTTATCGCGTAACATTCGAAATTCTTATAGTAGGGAATTATTAATTCGATATATTTATTAATAGTTAAAGATCATGCTGATAGCTATTAATATGATGCTGATGTTGCTTCATATTGGTCTTGATTTTTAATCAGAGTATTCCTACAAGAATTAAGCTAGAAACACGGAAAAAAATGAGCGACGAAGACAGAGAAAACAAGGATACATTCAGATTGGCAGTGAATTACTTTAACGCAATATACTTGCGAAGTTGGAGCTTATAAATAAATCGGTAGAGTTGCTATCACTGAGCAACAAGCTGTCTCTATCACCAGTCTTTATAACATACCATTACGACTGTATCTTCTAGTGTTATTTTCCAAAACTATGAATTATTACGCTCCTTGAAAGAAGGCTGATTGCAATTCCATTTTTCCCAACAAAAGACAATAAAAATCCAATCATTCTCGGCCTTCGGAACAAGATTGACTCTCCCCGACGTGAACATATACGTAAATTGTTCCCAAAATGGTGCATTGTGATTTTGAATGCGCCCGCGCCGGCGGCCGATCGGCTCGGCAAACGACCGCCATTCAAGGTCCTATTCAGATGCAGAAATAATACAGCAATTTAACTGCGCACAAAGAGGGGAACGTGTGTGAGCATGACTGGTTCGTATAAATTGATGTTTAGAAAACCGTGTCATTGAAATTTTGGATCGAAGTTTCGTATTTATGATGTTCTATTGCTTTCCGATAGATGGCAACTAAGCTCCGAGGATTAGATGCAAAGTCACGGTTTATATAGGTAGGTAAGAATTCCAACTTATATAAAAAAGAAGATTGCGTTCAGATATCGCAACTGGATATTATTATGATAACGTGCGACCCTCGACCAGCGCAAATATATTTAGCGCGAAATAGAAAAAGGATATGAGTATCGACGGACCATAAACCCTGTAGAAGTTTCTAAGAAAGGTCTATGATGATTATAAAAGGAGATAATTTATTATGTCAGTAGTAGTAGTCAGCAGTTAGTAGGAAATGTAGGAACGGACAAAATATTTGTGTAATTTTTAAATCAACAATTGTACTACTGCTAATTATTGCACAATGCCTGACACCGACGATTGTCACAGCGAACTTCCCACGATCAGCGTTGTACTTACCTACTGCTTAATACCGTTAATTGTGTCGGCTACTTGTTAAACGAGAACTCGCCGTATGGCAGATTTAAACTCTTGTACCATATTTAATAAGCGTCTGTTTTTAAACTGGACTTTTGTAGCCGACATCGGTGTTGGATCAGAGTATATTAATGTTCTTACGTAACATTTGGAAGCTACCCAGCTGCTTATTGCATTTTGTGTAGCAACAAGAATACCAGAACTTGTTATTATTTGCCAAGTAATCCGATCTTCAGCATCTTTAAAGGATTTGGCCAACAATTAGGACATAGCTCAGTACTACGAACACCAAACGTTCACGTACATACGTAAATTGAACCGTTATTTTTAAAATATACCTAATTCCAATCAATTTAAGTACTTACTTAATTTGAATAGGTATTAATAAATAATGTAGATAGGTGGGTACTATCCGATACGATTGATTTAATACCAAGTTGCGTGAATACCAAGCAATGGAGGCTCGTTTCAACATGTGCACAGAAACTTATCACAGCGATGCATCATGTTGAGAAATAAAAGCAAATATCTGTGAACTGGCACTCACCCCTATGGGAACGTGAGCCGGATTAATTAGATGGCTGATAGTCACGGAGCGCCGGCGCACTTGTGTTGCAGCGGAGGGAGTGTTTATTTTATTCTCAATCCACTGCTTTGCCCACGACTCTGTGTGGATTTCATTTAATTTTGTATTCCAGGAAAACCTTGCTATTCTAAATAAAAGTGGGTATTTAAAATGTGGGGTGATAAGCTAACCCTGTGTAAATTTTATTGTAATAGTTCCACTGGTTTCAACGTGATATAAATAAAAAATCCTACTAATATTATAAATGCGAAAGTTTGTGAGTGTGGATGTATGTTTGTTACTCTTTCACGCAAAAACTACTGAACGGATTTGGATGAAATTTGGAAGAAAGACACATAGAATACTTTACATAAGTCTACGCGGACGAAATCGCTGGCAAAAACTAGTAAAAATATATCGCCAGACTGACACACCAACTGTATGGTCCCAAACTAAGCAACGCTTGTACTATGGGTACCGTACAATGGACTGGGGGCGATCCCAGTGACACTCCGACCAGGGAAAATTCCGAAAGGCCATTTCCGAAATTTACCCCAGCGGGAATCGAACCCGCAACCACCGTGCAGTGAGCCGAGCGGCCTACGCTCGAACCACTAGTTCGTGCTCGTTCGATGTCCGATGTTAGTGCGTAAAATGTGCTCAGACGTCCTCAAACAGACGCAGTAGTAAGTTTCAGCTCCAGTTTGGGCATTCTGTAGACGACAGTCAACTTCCAAACTCGTGCTCGTCTAAGACTCTACCTTCATGATATTATAAGGTATCGTGTTTCATTCTGAAAAAAAAAGATGTCCTCTCCATACCTCGCATTGACATCGTCATGGTACAGCAGAATTTCTAGACTTTATAAGTACGTCATGAGCACGATTTTTGCAATAAGTGACGTGACACACAGAACCATTATGAAACGCCATCAAACGGCTAGTGGCTACAGGTGGTGAAGTTCTTTGTTTTGGTGCGTTCATTGACCCCAAGCCACCCTCGGAGGGCGGCTGGCTGTCTGGCGCACCCTCGCGTGAGCATGCGCTTTGATGGTATACCAAATTTTTAATAAGAAGGCGAACGCATTTCGTGATACAGCGCGCGTTTTTTTCTACTAACATTGGATTTTATAGCGAATGGTTTAGCTTTTCAGCCCGTCGGCTTTTCGGAAGGATTTGGCAATTATCTAATCATCTTTATTAATTTTCACAACGCCATTTGCCAACGAAATTTAAACATCGTATTAGATTTTGTAAAATTTCATAGTTTTGGGGTCTTTATTTTTTACATAGAGCCAGTGCCTGTATTGAAATAACATATTCAAATATGTTTTAATATTTAAAAATTGAGGAAATATTATTGACAGTTGGTTTTGTCTTTAAAAATTGGGCAATAGCAATTGTCAATCGTTAGTTAATTGACCAATCCCTTCCAATTCCGACTTCAAATAGGTAATCATATATTTCAGTATAAAGATACATAGTACTCGTGTGTACGTGCCATTAATTATGCGCTCGTCACCCACACGTCTGCCGCTATTAGTTTTCCTACACACAACATGTCGACGTGGGACGTGGGCGTCCTACGACTGATAATATCCGGGGGCGTCGTGTTCCAATGCGTTGCATAATGAATGTGCCCCTTTATGGAATGAAGGGAGTGCTATTTTGTATTTTAAATAGTACTCTTACACCAGGTTTCGTTCGCGCCGTGCAGAACGTAGATGCACCGGACGCAGCATAATTTATTCTGACGATTGTACCTTCTTTCTTGAAGAGTTTGTTTGGTAGAAAAGAGAGATCTGAATAGTTTGTAAAACTACACAGTAGCTGATGATCATCCATTTGTTATTATAGTTTTGTGATAAAAAATAGCAGGTAGGGAACTCAAAATATTTTTTTTTGCCGTCGTAATGATAGTACGGTCTTCACAGGTATAATTTGGAAAATGAATTATTCATGTGGACAAAGACTCGGCAGTGTAGAAACGCCTTACGTAACGATTGCATTAAGCGGACATTGAACTCTTATCCGTTCGGATCTTAAAGTTCTAAATATACTTGAAAATTTTCCTAATATATTACAGTAACACTCATGGGACGATACTTGATTTATTATTTTCAGATATCACATACTATAATGTATTTTCTGTTGGTTGGTACAGCTGGTATGTAGAGTGATTAAGAAACCCATCAGATATATTTTATGTGGTAGGAATATCATCTTTAGCATGCAGTAAACGCCATGTAAAATATCGTACATTATTAAAATAAGACTTTATATGAATTAACTCCTGTAGCTCTACCATGATTTGTTACGTTCGCGATAGTCGCTACTCGAAAGCTACGTAAAATATTTGCATGAGAAATCGAGAAATCATAAGTTTCTCGGGGGACCGACTGCCGTAAAATTTGGCATACTGGTTTTAAGTAACTGATAGCGACAAACGAGCGTGACTCTTGGTAGAGCTCCAGCTCCGATAACCGACCTAAATCATAGAATTTGTATGGTCCACTTGTTATATGGTATGATGGAGATAATTACTTGACAGACTATCTTGTCTAAGAGACGGGTTCCGGAGAATAAATTCTTAGATTATTTATCCTATTTACATCAGCGACATCATTGTATTAGAATTAAGAATGCATTAGATGCTAAGCATTAGTCGGAGAACTTTAAATGTATGTATATAGAAAAATACCTTAATATTCTATAATATGTTTAAATAAATAATAACTGTATTATTTAACAAAATTTATAGATCTTCTTCTTCTTAGTCGGGCACTCTTGTCAGAGTGGTCGTGGTTGCGCTGACGAGGTATATGGTGGAAGGTTTGCCTTAGCATTTCCGAGGGTGGCTCTCCAGGCGATGTGCTTCCATTTCTAACGATTATAGGCGTCGCGAGTACACTGGACCATGGTGGACTCGGTAGCCTTTGTCATGACATCTATCCAGCGGGTTGGTACTCGACCGCGTGCTCTCTTGCCTTCCACCTGGCCCTGAACTACCAGTCTCTCCATCGAGTTCTCATTTCTAGAGATGTGACCAAAGAACTTTAGTATTCGTAGCTGCACAGTAGATGATAGTCTGACTTTAATACAGAGCTCTTTGAGGATGGATACATTGGTGCGAAATGCCGTCCACGGGATCTTTAGGAGGAATCTTTTATAGATCATACTACCTATATTGCTGGCTTATACAGAGTGAAAACTTGAACAAAACTGATCTCATAAATAGATTGTTAATACGTTTTCACCCTATATACAGTCTGCGCGAAGCTTATGAGATCGAATTAGAATGACAATCAGATTACCCACACAAAAGCTCGGGTCACTACGACTTCCGGTTTTCTCGCATACAGTTGAATGACATTATAATTCATATGTTTACAGGAAGTGACGTATCGCACCTACTGTGTTTCTTTTAATATCACCGTGGGAGCCCGTTATTCTTTATCTATTGTAAGCGGGTCACAAAGAAAGCAGACGGAATGATAATTTTATAATAGTTTGAAACCATGTGTTTTAATTTCTTCCATTTACGTTGTTAATAGGTCAGATTATATTGGGAGGGATTGGATATTCTCTATTATATTCAGTGCAAAGTGCATAGTAGCTACTTACATATCCTATTTGAAAACGCTTTTATGGAGCAGTTGCTTAATTAATTAAGTTGTTGCCGTGATTGGTATTTACGGTAAAACCTATCTTTCCCTTGTGGTCCATAATGTCGAACTAAATTATAGTCAATAATTAATATCCTGAACATAAATACGACCACTTGGCGCAGTGGTCCGAGCGTAGGCCGCTCGACTCACTGCACATCATGGTTGCGGGTTCGAATCCCGCCGGGGCAAATTTCGGAAATGGCCTTTTCGTAATTTGTCCAGATCTGGGTGACACTGGGAGTCAATGTCTGGGGATAGCCCCCAGGCGGTACCCATAGTACAAGCGTTGCTTAGTTTGGGACTATACAGTTGGTGTGTCAGTCTAGCGATATTTATAAAGATAGATCCTATGATAACTATAGAGCAAGCATATTCAAATTCAAATTAGTGTTATTCCAAATCAGAAACATGACCTCAAAGGTGACGAGCTGACCCTGACCTTTGGTAACACGATGCCTACTGACATTAATCAATTCAACTATTCAATAACTAATGCCGGTTTAACATAGGAATTTCCTGTTTTGTAACGGCAGTCGTTGCGCTTTGAAGACTAAGGAGGAAGTAGATAAGTATCTGGTTTTATCTGTAAAATAATTTAGATAAATTATGAGAAATAAACGAGTATGTAATATAAAGATAGTCTTAAAATAAAATTAATATAAATGCTGTAAATTTAAACAAATTGTATAAATAAGTGGCATAGATAGGCTAGGAAATTATAAAATATAGAATAACACCGTAGGGTTTTGGGATATCACTAACGGAATTTCATAAGGTAATGTGAAGGCAAAATGTACCCAGATTCGAACTAATACCGATGCTGGCTTTGGTTTTGATTTGAATCAAATGCTAGAATAGGCCTTCATAAATTCACTGAAATGAAATGTAATTTATAATCATTCGTCTCTGTTCTAATTAATTACTATTCATAGCCACAAAAATAATTTAAATTAGTTTTTATATTCATCAAAGTAGGGGTCAAAATAATTAATAATCCATGAGATTAAATCAAACATAGAACACGGCTCCTGTATCATGTTATGACAGCTGCCGGTCACGTAAACAGTGAGGCGTGCGCACGCGCCGCCTGATTACGCCTGTTCGTACATCTACCGACATCACGACGGGATTTGAATCTCAACGTGGGTGGAATGTGGGGATGAAAGGCCGAAGATAAGTTAGAGAAGTAGGGGTAGGGGTAGCTAGTCGTGATTTTATATCAGAGATAAACTTTATATTAAGCTTTATATAAAGCGTCAATAGCCTAGTGGTTAGAGGGGCCGTCCTCGTAGCTGCGAGGTTCCGGGTTCGATCCCCATGCTGGCCATTAAACTATTGAAGTGAGCCCACTCCTAGCACAAGCATTAGCTTAGTTGGAGGGGCTAAAGGGAATACTAGTAATGTGATAAACACACATTGCTAGTAATCTTTTTTTTTTTTTAATATATATTGTAGAGATAATGTAACTAATGTATCGTTCTTTGAACCAAGTTGTGTGATGACTTTTATTTCTAGAACTGTATCTACAAATACGTACAACAGAGTTGTTATAGAAAACAATATTGGATTCATTAGATATTCTAAAACCCCTTTTACTAAGATGTTCAGGATGTAGAGTTAGCTCCATATTAATAAAAGTACGGAATTAAACGTTCTTATCCTCAGCAAATACCCTATTTTATCTTATAATATAACAGCCACTCAATCTGTATCAAAAGACAGGTCAATAAACTCTTATTGTATAGTCTACTTGTTTTTACCAGTATATCTAGCCCACTACTCGTTTAATATTAAAAATACTAAATATTATAAAATGGTAACTGTTTTATATTTATTATTTTACTCGAAACACTGTCAAGATCTAAGATCAACTATGTTGTCTTTTTTTAATTTACAAGCTTTACCTTTTATCTCCAATTAATCTAATTTTAAGCTACAGACGAAACATGTTAGGCGACTATAAATATCAATATTATCTTAACACTTTGTCAGTTGATTGAAGTGGCCCATTAAGTTAGAGCTTTCATGTTTTGAATTATAAAAATGAGTGATACCTATAACCTTTTTATGGTCGGTTAAATGAGACAGTCTTAAAAATAGTAACTGGTTTTAAATAACTGTGCAACCTAGGTGTTTAAACCTAAATTCTCGTTTACACTGAATAAAAACGATTTATGTAGTCGTCGCTATATAGAGACAGCATAAATCATTGCAAAATTTGGGTGAGTGTAAGCGAGGGTTAATGACTTACTTCATAATATGACAAGGGGAAAAATTATTATGATTTTAACCTAAGCAGCTTAATTAAATTAATTTCTTTGCTATTAAATTTTCACTCATAAATCTGGTCTTACAAGGTTCCAAATCCATCTTCACTATGTAGAGTTCACCTTACCTCACAGATAAAACCGTGAATGAGACATTCCTATTCACATCAATGTGAACCACGAAAGCAAGGGACAATGGTAGCCTGCATCACACCCCCACGCCCGTTAAATGTCTTGGCGTGAGAATTATGTGGACACGTCAATGGCGTTTGCATACAATGGTCATACAATTAACTGTCCTGTATATTTATTATGCTATTTTTAGGAAACAGTTACTGACTAATTTTGAATGAAAATATACTTATGTAGAATTAATTCAATATAAAAATGTATTTGGAAACGACTTTATAGCCTTGGTTTGTACCGATTTAAGATGTTGTCTCTTTTTTTGACGAATTGACAAAAATCGGCAAATATGCCATCTTGTTAAAGTAAACGTGGAATTATACGTACCAAAATTCAATAAGTATGACAAATCTTCGTACGAAACATATCCATCTGTTCCTGTCATTTGAACTCGACAAGCGTTCACAACGACACCGACCGACTCTAGCCGAACGCTCATGGTGTTTGTTCTTTCATCTCTCTCTTACACTGACAAAAACAGCATTACACTCATAGCTAAAAGCTCGAAGCTTTTAGTAACACCGTGAACCCAAACGCGTAACGTGTTTATGTTATCGAAATATAACATAGTTGCGATATATTTGTGTAACGAACTGTTGTTTACGAAGTAAATTTACTGTAATTATAACAGTGTTATAACTGTGCAACTCGTGCTGTTATTAAAACCGTGTAGAAAATAACCAGTGACGGTGGTGTTCTTTAAAATGTAAGTATGTGGTGTAAATCATTGTAATTTAATGGTTATTATGAGTGTAAAAGTTAAACATATAATATATGGTGTAAATAGGGAAATTTTTCGCATACCGGTGGATGTAATTTTAAATTGGATGATGCATCAACAGATGTTTTAAAATGCCAGCTGCTTGAGGAGTTCGGAAAACATTAAGATTGTATATAATTTAAGTATGGGCCCTTTCAAACTTTTTATAGGTTTATAAATGTCTAATAAATGACTTTAAAAATTAAAGTAGCCACAGGTTTCTTATTAAATTACGTCAGTTACCATCATCAGCCTATTCTTATCCACTGTTGGACATAGGCCAATGTGTCGCCACTGACCTCGGCCTTCAACTTCTTCAGAGAGGTTCAGGAGGTCTTAGTTAATCTTAGGTTTAATTAATCTCTAAATAATATTGATAGTGACCTAATTACGTATATACAACGGTTATTACTTAATTAAATTCAAGCTTCCGTGTGACACACATCAAGGACTCCCTAGTGAACATGATTTACAGTAATCGTATTATTCAATTAGCTTAGAAGCAAATGATTAAACGGCGTAATGACCTAACGACCTCTGCCGGTTCCGTGCGAATACGTCGTAATCATAAAATTATGACTGAAGTCGATAAGCGGATCCAAAATATAAGCAACTCTAGAGTCGAGGCTAGGATCTTGTCTGATCCCTTTGCTAATAGTAAAAAAATTGTGAGCTCAGATATAAAATTAAAAATATAGGTGCTCTACGCTTTAGTGGTACCTATACCTACATAAAAATTGGATCACTTGGTTCACCCAAGTTTCAGTCTTGCTTCATCGACAAAAGAGTTGACAGTGCGTTTGACAGGTGTTTAGGCGAACTCATTTTGAACACCATTTATAGTATGAAGGTAACCCGTTTATTTTAAATTTAAAAGATCGTTGTTTATAAGCATGGCTATCAAAGTAAGGTAATTTCTTCCATATGTACATTAAGTAGAGTATTTCAAAGGTGATTCTGTATGTTATTACAACAAATAGGTACTTATTTAGGTATTCATTTATTCGTTTGAGCGTAGGCCGCCCGGCTCACTGCACCTGGTGCTTGCGGGTTCAATTTCCTTCGGGGCAAATTTCGGAAATGGCCTTTTTGTAATTTGCTTAGGTCTGGGTATCACTGGGATCGCCCCCAGTCTACTGTACGGTACATACAGTACAGGTGTACTTAGTTTAGGACCTTACGGTTGGTCGGTCTTACGATATTTAGTTATTTATTTAACGCGGTCAGTGATTTCTAACCGAGCAATTTCTTTTTATAATTGACGTAGATTACATTGCATTATTCGTGATTAAAAACCGGTCTTGCGGCTGCGCCTTGTAAGCCGATAACCGCAGTTTTAATGAATGTCGTTATTTTTTGACACGTCGAAAGCTGCTAATTACCTTAATTGGTTGGTTCAAGATGTTACCTATAAAATAAATGGGTATTATGGGCGAAAAGTTTTTAATCTATTCTGACTCTGTGATAATCTACAAAATTGTTGCATTATTATATCAAAAAGGAGGATTTTACGGAAAACTTTAACACTAGCTATTTAATTTAATATAATAGGTGTCAATTAGAGTGTAAGAATTTAGGAATTAATATCCATTGTATCCATTCGAAGTAAAATCGTCGGGTAATAATCATGGATGCGATACAATTATATTTTACATTTATTTATTAATGTATGTTATCCAATCTATCAGAAAAATATAGTAGAGTTTCAGGGTAATGAATACAAAATCTTGTGTGAAAGTAGTTGGAGAATAGACGTGTTATAATAAAAAAACATATGTTAGGACTACTTATTAAATATTTACCCCCTACTTACTTGAATTAACACGGACTTCAAATGAAATAAATTACAACGTCCCTAGTTTTTAGTGCACCCTAGTTTTCTTGGAGTCAGTTTGTAATAGCACTAGATATTTTCGTAGCTGACCGTATTCCCTCAACTAATTTGCGGAGTCGTAGTAACCACAAGGACATTCAACTGCATACGCAGACATGTGCATCATAGTCTCCACAAAATTGAGGATATTTTTGGTGGCAATTAAGTTTTTATCTGTTTTTGTTCCTTTAAGGACATGACATCATATTGTGTCATCTGTAGCTTAAAATAAACCCACGAAGGAAGTGTGGTGCGGTCACGTCATAGCTTCAACCTTTTTAATGGTTTTTCTGTTCTCGTATTCCGAATGCAATTCAATGCAATGGGGCAAGAATCCGACTTAATCCAGAAACCCTATGCAATCCTGGAGTAATCCAATCCGGTGCTCTATACTTATTACCAGTTTACTTAGCAGGTATCTTTTTTGCCGTAACACAAAGGAATAAAATAAAACATTGTTTCAAGTTTCAATTTGCAATTGTTACTGGCTAGTAGTAGTAGTAGGTATTAGAGATTAATTTAGCCTTTTTTGATGTCCCACTCCTGGGCACAGGAATCTCCTCAAAACGAGGGGGATTCAGGCCATAATCCACCATTTTGGCCAAGTGTGGGATGACGGATTTCATTCTTTCGAGAATGCAGGTTACCTCACGATGTTTTCCTTCAACGTAAGCAAGTGATAATAATTAAAATTCTGATTCGCACATAGAAAAACTCAGAGGTGCAAGCCGGGGTTTAACCCAAGACTGTGTGCTCGCAAGACGCGTGCTTAGCCAATCGGCTATTAGTGCTCTACTAGCTAGGTTTAACTTTTAACTTTTCTTATTTTCTAAGTTCAATAAATAGGTAAGATTTCTTAGTGCCTCTGGACTTTGATACCTACTTTACTCGCAACTTTATTAGTCACAACTCACAACCTATTTTCCCAGGAAACGATTTGACGAAAGGTTTGACGAGGAAAATTAAATTTTAACATAACCACTGATTTACTTAAGTTACTTTAAATACTTTGGTGACGCCCGCACCTGTTAAGATTTTTGTTTCCATTACTTAGTAGAGTTGGGTTGTAAATGTGTTTATATTGTACTAGATTCTGCCCACGATTTCGTCCGCGTAGACTTAAGTAAAGTATTCTATATGTTAATCCAGGTTATAAACATCCTGTGTTCCAAATTTCATCCCAATCCGTTCAGTAGTTTTGGCGTGAAAGAGTAACAAACATACATCCACACTCACAAACTTTCGCATTTATAATATTAGTAGAAAGTAGGATTTTTAGTGTAGAAAAAATTTGTAAAACATGCGTACGACTTCCTTGATGTCAAGTAGTTACCGTCGCCTATAGTTGCACGCGCGTAGCCGATTTGAAGGGGAATGGGATGGAGTGTGGGAAAGGGAGGTGGGTGAGCTGCCATCTCTATCATTCATCGACCGAAATGCAGTTACAATAGTGACTTTACGCCGATCTTCTGTGAGACGGTGGTACTGCCCCGGTGAGCGGTAGTTAAAACGGAGCATGGTTATTATGAATAGCTTCGTGTAATAGTAACAATTTGGTTTTGAGCCAAGCATGAATTCGTGTTGTTTCGTCCAATAGCTCTGACACAGTTAGGCCGCAGCCAAATCCAATGCTTTCGGTATACCAAGCATCTATACCTATACTACGTTAACTCCTTATACCATCGGGCACGTCGTATGCTTGTTTGCCGACTTTGTTCTATAAAAAAACAGTCAAGTGCGTGTTCGGCCACGCACAATGTAGGGTTCCGTGGACTTTTCAATAACCTTAATGTGGTTCAGAAGATAGAGGATGAATCGAGCAACTCATGTGAAAAAACGGGAATTAATTTGAAAAACTGTCAAAGAAACCTTATAATGATTTTAAAATACATATTCAACGATACCACACTCGATGGGAGTAAGTAATGTTTTTTCACCCCAAAAAACACCAGAGTTATACCCTAGAAAACTTGCTTTCAATATTTAAATACACAGTTTTGTTGCGCTACATCAATTCTATTTTTGTGCCAATTCGCAACCTTCTAGCTCTAATATTCATTGAATAAAATGACTGACATCGGCCGGACGCACAGGCGTAAATGGCGAAACTATAAGGATTACTAGTTTGACTACAGAACCCTAAAAAAGGTAATATAAAAATACACTTTACATGATAACGAAAGCCTCACTTTCCGAATGAAAACTATTCCTTGTTTGGAATACGCCATTACTCCGAAGCGTATACGAGTATGTATGTCAAACTGTCATATGTATGCTGATGTATGTATGTATGTATGGCGGGTGTATATAAACGCATTAGCTCGTAATGGGGCCACGCACCGGCCGTTACCGGGAACCGCGGATTGTTTGTTCGCGATCACCAATCACCGATGTTTGTATGATTGTTTACAAGCCAACAGTTACGGCTTGCGGTTGACGTTCTTGAAATAGCTGCTCGTTTTGTACGAAGTGGCAAAATTGTGAGAAGTTCTGTCGGGTAAAAATCTAGACCTGCTCCAATTCCCAATAAAACCCATTATTAACTTTCCCAACTGTTTAAAAGTTACTTAACATAATTTTAGACTACTGGACTTGTTAATGTTCAGGTTTTAAGCAGTTTAGGTTTTAGATTTTTTAGTTTCCTTATTTTATGTAAATACGCCGCATATTCCCACTATGACGTTGAGGTTTGACCCTCAACATATAAAGCGGAAAAGCTCAATTGTAATTAGGTACGTAGTACCTTCATTTTCATTTTACCATCGGTACTTTTGGACATTTTTCTTCACCTACACGTCTTCACTGCTCGGCAAAATTCTATCCCGTTTTCCTCCACGTTTTCTACACGAGAATGGATCTGCCCAGCAGTTCCATTTTCCGCCACTTCCATTCATCCCTCCAAAGAATGAAAATTAATTATGCACAGAATTCCTTCAACAAATATTGTTTTGGCATAATATCGCGAGTTCTGCAGTTAGTGAGAGCGAAGTTACCTTTCTAGTCAGTGAGAGGTTATTTACGTTATAAAAATTATTACTTCATTAAGTAAGTAAACTTGTATGTTCTCAACAAGGACATTCCTAAAACAGGAATATTTTAAAAAATAAATGCTAATGTTACCTACAAATAAATTGTTTATTACGTAAAATTACGCTTAATCTATCACTATTGTTCTTAAATCAGCGATCATTAACTAAGTGGTTAAGTCAACCAAAGAGGTTTCGCAAGTCGGTGCTACCAACATGGCGACGCTAATTGACAGACGGCGCGGCAATTATGAAGAGCGGACCGCGGCTGGCCCAGCCCTCTATTTGCAGAACAATCGCAGGTTTGATGCGCACGCCGCCGGGAAAGCGCAGAGTCGGAGGGAAAACGCGCGAACAGCCAGTATCGGTTCGCGAGTGCGACCGGCCGAACGAACGGCCTCACGGTTGCGCACTGGCGCTCGCCGCGACGCGCCGCGCGCGCGGCGTCACCTTCTCCGATCCAACAGACGATACTTCCACAGTGTCAGAGTTTCAGTGTCAAAAGGTTGGTGACATACAACCGAAATACTAGGCATAGCATCCCCGAGCGCTTGGGCTATTTCTCGTACGACAAGTCTTAAGGCTTGATTTGTCAGTGTCAAAATATTGGTGTTTTTTTTACTACGAGCATTGGTAAGCCTTAAAACGTTGGTGATATCAGAAGTGATGCAACCAAAACACTAGTATGCAAATATTTGATTGTCTGGAACCTGCCGCGTAGCCTTTTACGAACGCTATGCATGCTACGTCAAACGTATTGAGTAATATTATATGGCTTGATTCGATTCCTCTACAGAATTGTAGCTTGGAAAGATTGGTGTTCTAATCGTATCGCAGCCAAAATACCACCCAAATACAAGGGTGCATGGTGTTGATTCATTTGATCCGAAATCTGGAACTGCGTGCTATTTCCTTGTGCGCCGTCAAATGTCAAACGTACTAGCACGTACTAGGAAATGCTGTTATGAGCCGACTGATTTATTTCCCCATTGCCGAGGTTTGAACTACCGATTGCTATTTCGATGTTTGATGTGATTTGCCTGGGTTACTTGACGCTGACGAAGTAATTTTAATGATCGAATCAATTTGCGCAAATCGATTGTTCGATCAAATACTAGAACGGTGCTTGATAACAGGAAGTAAGTAAGCGTTTACCATAAACTGTGAACAAAACTATTAAAATACTTTGCAGTAATTATAGAAGTCTGGTCGTTCTTTACCTTCCAAAATGATTAGTATATCTGTCCTTATTTCCGGAAATATATACATTAAACCTGGTCATTTATTTGATTTCCAAGGCTCTTGGGATGATTTTTGTCAGTTTGATACATTTTATCCTACGGACCAGAAGCACCATCAAATTACTAATAAATTTTCCAGAATATTGCACATCCGCAACTTGATTTATTTATTTAACTGTGTTAAGATTGAGAAATTTGTGACTAAGTACAGTGACCCAAATATTGAGAGTGTTAAACTGAAATTAGAATGTTCAAATGCGTCCAATAGGAATAGTAACGATCAAGGCACCAAGGGATATGTCATGCCCCAGAAATAATAGCGCGGGAGTAGACCGAATCAACGGATCTATGACATCATCATGTTTAAATACAGATAATGATGGAATAAGAAGTAACTGCAGACCCAAAATAATATACAAGTCTATTGAGTTTTAATTGCTTTGAATAAAACATAAGGTAGATATTTAAATGTATAAAGATTGTGCAGATGCATGTCGACTGAGGTCGGTCCAAGATGAATACCAATGTTGTGTAAGGTGTACATATTATGTACATATTATGGTACTATTATGGTACATATTATGTACTCAAATGATGTATAAATTTGGAGTAATGGTATTATTAACGGGACTGTACACTGAGAAAAAAATTGCATATTATTTTTCCAAACTTTTTGTATTCTTCAATTATTTTTTATTATTAAAAACTACTAAAAAGAATATTAGGAAAGGGAACAAAATATTTTTGTAGTTCTTTTTTATCAGCGTAATTTGGAGATTTTAATAATTTCGCTCTATCATCATAATAAGATCATTCCTGCTAGTTGACAAAACTAATTTACTTAATGCTATGCAATCATTATCTAGTTAATTGCAATTCGTGAAAGAATTTCAAATGCACCATACAAATAAATACGGTACCATTTAGTACATCGCGTGACACCGAGGCATTGAATGACACCTGTTTCTTTCATATAGGTCAAATATATAGCGGAGTTCCAATTACGTAAAGTAAATACGAGTTTGTTTTGAATTTATTGTATACTAAAGCGGCTCACGCAATGTGGGTACTTAAATAGAATTTCTATAAATAAGTAGAATTTGTGAACTGTCACTTAAAATTTTTACAAAAAAATTGGTATATTCTTAAAAAAAAACTATGACCAACCATGTGAGTTTGTCACATTACTAGTATTCCCGTTAGGCCCTCCTGCTAAGCTAATGCTTGTGTTAGGAGTGGGCTCACGTCAATAGTTTAATGGCCAGGATGGTGATCGATCCTGGAACCTCTCAGCTACGAAGGCGACCCCTCTAACCAGTAAGATATTGACGCCTATCCTACTAATATTATAAATGTGAAAGTTTGTGAGTGTGGATGTATGTATGTATGTTTGTTACTCCTTCACGCAAAAACTACTGAACGGATTTGGATGAAATTTGGAACACAGATAGTTTATAACCGGGATTAACATATAGGATACTTTTTATCCCGATAATCCTGAAATTTTTGTTACGTTAAATACTACGCGGACGAAGTCGGGGGGCACAGCTAGTATTATATATACTTTACTATTGTATCCTCTTCATTGTACATTACAGGTATTCTTATAAGGGGATATTTTCATTACCTTATTATCTTCTAAAGATAGGTAAGTGAATATGAAAAGACATTAAAAATACACCGCCCACGCGTGTGGAGGGAATCAGCAGAGGCAGATCGCTTTGTATCAAAATTCTGGTAAAAAGACCCATTCAAGTTTCATTATTAAAGCTTTTACATAGGCTGGCCGGTGATTATATCCATTTTGCTACCAGAAAATCGTCCTTACTCCATTCAGATACAGTCTATTATTATACAATTTATAGTGTAAAGGGATGAGCAACAGGCAGGTGAATAAACGCGTTGGAAATCCAGACTCCGCTTTTCATAACATTTTGTTTGAAAAAGTCTGGATTTAAAAATATAATCCCTTTGTTACTGCACTAACTTGCTTACATCGGCACCTCGATGCTCTGCAGAATAATTATATTTTTATTTCAAGCTGGTTTGAAAAGAAAATTCCTTACATAAAATCTTTATTAAGTTTGAAGTGGTTATACTGATATGTATAACTTTCTTTAGCATGCGATTTAAAATGCACTGAAAATGAAAAATGTTTATTTAGCACATACTCAATAGTGTGCACCAACATAGGAAGAACAATATTTTTTTACATAAAAGATAGGACTAAATAGTCTTAACCTCTGCCTGATCTGTTCCGAAAAGCGTTTGACTCAGCATGAGCTGGTGAGGAACAGAACAGGCGGACCCATATCTGACCGCTGACTCTGGTAGCAAGCGCAACTGTTGTTAGTGCGAGCAAAAACAAGGTAAAAAGTTTCGTGGTAATTAAATTAAAAAAAAAATGCTAGCTTTAGTTTGTACAGTTTCCATCAGGATATCATGATCAGAGCAAGCCTATAAGCAAGCGAATAAGTCGCTTGCTCACTCTTTATCAGTATGGGCAATTCTAAGGCTATAATAATACTTACGCTTGATTTAGTAACCATTTCTTTATCCCGCTTTATAAGGTCCAGTAAAAGGATCGCCATCCTTTTTCCGCCAACGTCCACCACGTACTCTATACGCCTATGAAAGCGTTCTTACGTTCCGAGCCCTATTTACGTCACACACACAGCCCTTTGATGTTACGGTCCCCTGACAGACTGATAGCCGTATAACTACGCATCCCAGTACAGGTTGCCTATAAATAAAACCTTATTAAGTACATAGTTCAACTAGAACAGTAAGGTAACTCGAGTATTTAAGAATTTTGTTAAGCCGCCAGTTATGAGAATATTAAAATAACACTCAAAGCGGCCGGAACTTAGTATAGTGCAAAGTTAACCTTGATAGACCACAAGAGATTCCGTGAGAATCTATGTATATTATGTTTGTGCTGCAACAAACCTTCAACGCCGTTAAACTGCCTTTGATTCTAATTTAATGACATATAAGTCGGGTAAAATAAAAGAAAGCGTCAATATAGTTAACATTCTATACCTAGTAAATTTTGAGAGATATTATTCGTTTTTTATTGGAGTGACGGGCTGTTTGCGGTCGAGGTTGTTCACAAATGTAGGGGTCATATTTGTACGCTCATTGTTTTGTGGTCTCACATTCTACTATTGTTATATGCTTACGGAAATCTTATTGTATTAAATGGCCTACTCATGAGAAAAACTATTGTCGTCAAAATATCACTATACCAAGAGATAAGATTTGACGAAGGAGCTAATTTTAGTATGGAGCTATAGCCACAGGTCAAAGCTAAGAATGAATTGCACGAATTTCATGAAGACCGTTCCAAGCATAGATTAACTAAACTAAGACTAATTTTAGATTTAGTCTAGTGGTAAGAGGGGTCGCTCTTGTAACTGAGAGGTTTCGGGTTCAATCCCCATTCTAGCCATTAAACTGTTGACGTAAGTCCACGCCTAACAAAAGCATTAGCTTAGTTGGAGGGGCTAACAGGAATACTAGTAATGGGATACACTCACATTACTGCAAGTAATAACCTATGAAAAATATAAACGGTAAATTTGAAATTATATTTTTTTATCATTTTCAGAATTTTTAGCAGTTTAATATGATTAACAAATCCACAAATGGTAGGTTAATAATCTTTGCACTGGATTCCGAACACGAGCCAATTTGATGAAGATTTTAATTATTATTTACAGCCTAGTAACGGCTGTGTGCTATTAAGCGTTAACACTATTAATAGTCAGGAAGTTAGAAATGGGTTTGATCATAAACAAACATTATCTGACAGACGAGAAACACAGGGCTAGCGACCGCCTCGAGGAATGTAGAACAATATTAAACGGAATTAGAATTTATTTATTAAATGATTTTATTGGAAAATATTTTATGGTTATCTGATACATTTTCTGCATGATGTACTGAGTATAGGACCCAATGTAGAAAAAAATACGACAGAAAATAATTGTTGTAATTCCTCGAAGGTACCTATCCGCTTTTGTATTTATTACTAGGTACACGTTGTACACAGTCTAAAAAAAATAAAAAATACTCAATAATTATATTGTAATAATATTGATCCCAATCAGCGGTATCGACTAACAGATAACATTTCTGCCAACAGATTTTGTTTTGTGATAGGTACCCACATCAGCTTTGCAATATATCGTGTATCATTAAAATAAGACCTTACATATTTATTTAATAGTGATGTAATTCCAGTTCGTAGCATCTGGCAAAGGCCATCAAAATATTGCATGAAAGCAATAAATGTGCGTTTCAGCGGCACCGCTGTCACGGCCTATTTTTTGTGCTTCAACTAGTACAGCTATAACTTTATTTTCAGTAAGGTCGAGATTTATAATCGCAGATGTGCTTGTTTTACAGTATTTTACAATGATCCTGTTATGTTATTTACGTGTACAAGTTTTTCTTCTTAGTGCCAGACACAACATTCTAAAAACGTGCTATGTCAACGGATTTCTTGGTGTTTTTGTACAAACAAATGCAAGATAATAATAATAGTTCCCACGACCGCATATGTGAGTTCAATAAAATGTGCGATCTTTACAAACGTTTATTTTATGTTAAAGTCTTCATTACTTACTTGCCGATACCAACGTAAATCTTGCCACATAAACGCTTGAAATAAAGTTCCAAAAAGTAAAATACCTATAGTGAAATGAAGTAAATGTCTTGGGATACGGACTGGAAAGCCTTTATATAATAAAACTCTGATCGCTATCAAAGCAGCTGTGCTTTCAGCTGTCCCTTTAGTGCTGGTGTGCTAAAACCAAAATGCTGTTATGCAGTTTTCGTACCTATTGGTCAACACATCTGGCTTCCGGCCGGAGTGAGGTCATTCCACCAAACGTCAGTGTTTTAATCGAATCAGCATTCCATTGTTTTTTGTTTTACAATACGTTGTTGCGAAAGTTAGTCCGTATAATTTTCTTTGTATTGATTGGTGTTTGAGAGTAACTTATTATTTTTGTAGTGTTAGCGAGCTGTTATTGAAAGCCTACATACCATGTTATTTTATATTTACTACTCATTTATAAACTTTCAGTTAATTCTTAACTAGGTGTCGCGCTCAGCTTTGCTAGTGAAGGTTTTCCATCCCCATTACTTATAGCGTAATGATTGGCTCATATGGTAATGGTTAAACATAGGCTATGTGTCTATTCCGCTTAGTCAAACCCGTTGAAATCGGCCTAATAGTTTTTGCGTTATAATCGAACATACATAATCACAGTTATAGTTTACAATAGTATACTACCTAGCTGTGTATTATAAACTCATGTACCCATGCTTTGGTATTATGTAGGTTCGAATGAGGTAGGTACCTATTAAGGATAACAATGTAAAAATGAAAACTTGTAAGTGCCCCCGTAGTACTTAGCAAAATAAACTGTTTGAGTTTGAGTATAAAACTTAACGGCTGTGTGGTGTCGGCCTAAAATAGAATAGCACCAACCCAACTCTTCCCGTGGGTGTCGTACGAGGCGACTAAGGGAAATACACCGGGGGGCGGGCAGCAGCGCCCCTCGCAGAACAACTCCACAACCGAACTGCGATCCCCAACCCGCATGCCCAGCGTGGGGATTACGGGCATAACCCACTAATGACGACACAAGCCAAAAAATGGCCCCTAGTTCCCGGCCGCCTCGCTATTCCTGGCCATGGTAGCGGTCACGGTAACGGCGGGGCAGGGGGTGCTAAGAATCTCCGGGCTACCCCAGGCTACCATTCACTACACAAACTGACCCTGGCTACGTTTAACGGACGCACTCTGAGGCTTGACCATCATCTAGCGCAGTTGGAAGTGGAGTTAGAGAACATTAAATGGCATGTTCTGGGGTTATGTGAAGTCCGTAGAGAGGGGGAGGACACCGTAACCCTAGACTCGGGCCATCTTCTCTACTTTCGCGAGGGTGATAAAACATCCCAGGGTGGCGTAGGTTTCCTCGTCAATAAGGCCCTCTCTAACAACGTCCAAGAAATCTCCAGTGTGTCGACCAGGGTAGCGTACCTGATCCTTCGGCTATCCAAAAGGTATAGCATGAAGGTCATTCAGGTTTACGCACCGACCTCGACACACTCGGATGATGAAGTGGAGGATATGTATGAAGACATATCCAAAGCCTTACACAACACCACTAAGGCTCACTTTAACGTTGTTATGGGGGACTTTAACGGCAAGGTGGGAACCCAGAGTGGCAACGAATCCCGAATAGGCCCGCATGGTTATGGAGTCCGAAATCACAGGGGGCAAATGCTTGTCAACTTCCTTGAGAAAGAGGAGCTGTTCTTAATGAATTCTTTCTTTAAGAAACAGCCTCAAAGGAAGTGGACATGGCGAAGCCCCGACACTGTGACAAAAAATGAGATCGACTTCATCATGACGGATAGCAAGCACATATTCAGAGATGTCTCAGTGATCAATAGGTTCAATACCGGATCCGATCACCGACTTCTCCGAGGCTCTCTGAATATCAATTTGAAGCTTGAGAGAAACTGTCTGATGAAGTCCACGCTCCGGCCTAACCCAATTCAAACCATGGCGGGCACTGAGAAGTTTCAGCAGCTCCTCGGGGATAGATTTGTTGCCTTGGAACCCACTGATGACACTGACGAGACTCTACATAATCTGGTCGAAGCGCTGAGGGACGAAGGCATCAAGTTCTGCCAACATCAGCGTACGGGCAAGAAGTCTAAACTCACGGATAAGACTCTCGGGCTGATGACAAAAAGACGGGAAACCACCCAAGCGACTTCGTCAGAGAGGTCAGACCTGAATAAGCAAATTGCGAAGATGGTACGGCGCGACCTTCGGAGCTCCAACACTCGCCTCATTGAAGAGGCGATAGAGCGAAACCGAGGGTCCAAAGTATTCACTCAGCAGCTTGGCAGGAGCCACCTGACGAAGCTTAGAACGCACGACGGGAGGACAGTATTGTCGAAGCCGGAAATCTCTGCCGAGATAGAGGATTTCTACGGCCGTTTGTACGCTGCACATGCCCCTCATATTCGACGGGACGACCACGATTCCAGAGCCACCCTGACACGCCACTATACCAACGAACTGCCGGACATCAGTCAAGACGAGATCGTGTTGGCTCTGAGGCAGCTTAAAAATGGAAAAGCCCCCGGTGAGGACGGAATTACTTCAGAGCTTCTGAAGGCAGGAGGAGCCCCTATTATACAGGAGCTACGGAACCTGTTTAACACCGTCCTTCACAGTGGGAGAACTCCAAAGGCGTGGAGCGGGAGTTTGGTCGTGCTCTTTTTTAAGAAGGGAGATAAAACCCTTCTTAAAAACTACAGACCCATCACACTCCTGAGCCACGTCTATAAGCTGTTCTCAAGAGTGGTCACGAATCGTCTCGCTAGGAGACTCGACGAGTTCCAGCCACCGGAACAGGCCGGGTTCCGCGGAGGATATGGCACCATAGACCACATTCACACAGTGAGGCAGATTATACAGAAGTCCGAAGAGTATAATCAGCCTCTGTGTCTGGCCTTTGTGGACTATGAGAAGGCCTTTGACTCTGTCGAAACCTGGGCTGTTCTGGAATCCTTACAGCGATGCCAAGTGGACTATCGTTACATCAGGGTGTTGAGATGTCTCTATGACGCCGCTACCATGAGTGTCCAAGTACAGGGCCAGCAGTCTAAACCCATCCAACTGCGCAGGGGAGTGAGACAGGGGGATGTGATATCCCCGAAACTGTTCACGAGCGCGCTGGAAGATGTGTTTAAGACGTTGGACTGGAAAGGTAAGGGCTGGGGTGCTGGACGGCCTAGCTTCAGCCTCGCGACGCATCGGTCTTGGCATGAATTTGGATAAAACCAAAGTCATGATCAATGGCCACATTGATCCAGGACCGGTGGTCGTACATGGCCACCTTCTTGAAATTGTTTCCGAGTACACGTACCTTGGGCAGATTCTGCAGTTAGGTAAAAACAATTTTGAGAAGGAGGCCAAGAGGAGGATCCAGCTGGGCTGGGCAGCGTTTGGGAAACTACGTCGAGTCTTCTCGTCATCCATACCGCAATGCTTGAAAACGAAAGTTTTCAATCAGTGCGTCCTACCCGTCATGACCTACGGAGCCGAGACGTGGACACTCACGGTAGGGCTGGTCCACCAGTTTAAGGTCGCTCAGCGAGCTATGGAGAGAGCTATGCTCGGAGTTTCTCTGAAGGATAGGATTCGCAATGAATACATCCGACAGAGAACCAAAGTTATCGACATAGCTCAAAGAATTAGCAAGCTGAAGTGGCAGTGGGCTGGCCATATCTCACGAAGAACCGACAACCGCTGGGGTAAACGTGTTCTTGAGTGGAGACCTCGACTCGGCAAGCGTAGTGTAGGACGCCCTCCGACCAGGTGGGATGACGATCTGCGAAAGACTGCAGGCAGATGCTGGATGCGGCAAGCTGAAGACAGGGCGCTATGGCGCTCATTAGAGGAGGCCTATGTCCAGCAGTGGACAAGCATAGGCTGATGATGATGATGATGATAAAACTTAAAAAAATAAACCCAATAGGTACTCCATCACGCCTATCTTCCCCGTAAGTTGGTGGTACTAAAATGCCTTAGACCTGCCCATAACACGACCGCTTGGCGCAGTGGTCCGAGCGTAGGCCGCTCGGCTCACTGTACATGGTGGTTGCGGGTTCGATTCGCGCTGGGGTAAATTTCAGCATTGGCCGTTTCGTAATTTGCCCTGATCTGGGTCTCGTCACTGGGATCGTCCTCAATCCATTGTAGGGTACCCTAGTACAAGCGTTGCTTAGTTTGGGACCATGCAGTTGGTGTGCCAGCCTGGCGATATTTATTTATTTATAAGTCTGCCATTATAATTGGGGCACATATATTCGAGTCATGATCTCAATAGGAATGACATAGAGAGCGTGGGTGAGAGCGTTAGTCCTACTGTTCTAATTACAGAAACATGATTAGCGAGAATTGGGAGCGGCCTCAGAAGCCATTCAGCACACCGAGAGAAGATTAATTTCCTCGTTTCTAATGGAGAACCGTGTGTCTCATACAAGCGGGGAATCAACCTACTTTTAGTTTCCGTTCGGTCGTTGCATCTATTTGTGCTCACAAGGAAATAGGAACAGTATATGTCTCAACAGGAGCCATCAATTTGCGTCTAATTAGCAGAAGTTTCGAGTGATAGGTTCATTATGGTTAATGTCCAACCGTTTGGTGTAGTGGTTCGGGCGCGGTCACTGGGGTCTCCCCCAGTCCATTGTACGTTGCTTAGTTTGGGACTACATGGTGTTCGTTTGGCGATATTTGTTAATTTATAATGCGTTTTGTCGTTTGGAGGGCACCACCAGTGACACCACTGCAAATTATAAAAATGTTATTTACCCTGGCGGAAATCGAACCCGCGCCCGAACCACTACGCCAAATGGTTGGACATTAACCATAATGAAATACCTAATAAGAACTCGTACCTATATAATATATCGAATAGGACATTTAATCCGTTCATATGCAGACATTTTAAATTGATCAAATCTATGAAAAAAAAAACGACAAAAATGTTTTTTTAATCTTACTCCCATTAGTATCCCTTTAATTATTTTTACGAGACGTAATGTAATTACAGGCAATAAAATACTAATAAAAAGAATCCTAGACCCCAAATTATTATATGTATGTCTTGTTTTTTTTCTCAGTGTAGTTAGTTACTCGATACAAATTGCATTTTACCCCCTTATAGTTAAACGTGGTATAGCAGGCGAATAGTTACACACCGAACTATCTCTTTCTGTCATCAGTAATTCGACATTTGAAAGAAGAAAACAAAGCATGGTTTAACTATACAACCGCTAAACTGCAGGGGTTAAAGTATACGTGCTTAATTTTTAACACCTTGGTTGTTTAATATCAAACTATTCTCGACTTTTTATGATCAAACGTTCCTGACGGCGCGGCGGGTCGTGTTGTTGATTACCAATCTTTACGCTCGTAGCGTTCCTTGTTGAAGTTTATTTGCCCTGTTTACCACACCGTCGATATTCTGTGAACAGGCTCCATCTGCATATAACCCGTGTTTACGCTGCGGTTGAGCTGCTTCATTTAAACATTATTCCTCTATGTTTGACCTGATTCTTACGCGTATTTTTTATGAACACCTATTTCCGAGAGGTCTACGCTCATCGTTAAGTTTATAAATGTATACACGTTTCGTAGTATGGTTGTGAATTTGAAGAGATGTGTCTATCTTGAAAGATCTGTGATTAAACATTATTCTGATTAAACTTCATCTCGTTTATTTATACTTTCTTTTAGAATAACTATTATTAACCCTATGCAGTTTTTTTCGTAACGCTGACAATCTTATTTACCTTGTGATGGATCAGGGCGACATTACATTTCTAGTTCCCTACGATATGCGTAATATTTGTTCCAAAGAAAATTTCCATTCAAACATAAAACCCTCGTCATACATATGAAGTAATAGTTATAACAATAAACCACATCATTATGTAGGCATGAGCTATTAGTAAACAAACAACACGATGACAATAGCTCAAGTAAGCGGGCCGCCAATCTTAAGTCTAACTCCCACAGAATAAAAGCGACGCTAGCGACACTAACAAGGAGAGTCAGTTGAGTGTAACGAGACAAGTGTTTATCGCGGCCTAGCGTTTAAGTTCGCGGGAACTGCCAACTGGAATCCTAAGGACTTAGCAGAGACGTTTTACTGTAAAAAGAAAAATGTCTTGGAAAATGTAGAGAAGATATGAGAGCTTATGTAGCGTCCTTTGCGTAACTTTACTATGCAAATGAATGGTAATTTGGATACATTATGTTAAGTTAGAGCGGAATATGTGCAAATTATTCGGAACTTTAATGAATGTTTAAATATGTAAAAATAAAACGCCATCCTGGCCTTAATCTTAAAAGGCTTAGTTAATGAATAGTGATGTGCGTGCATACTTTGATGTCGGCATTTAACTTGTCAATCAATTTAATTGGGTCAGAGACTTCAAAAGATTCCGATACACAATATCGAGTTACAACCTTGATGAGTGCCAGTTAGATTTGGATCACAAATTAGGAGTACAAAGGTAGAGTATCGAGTTTCTTTCAATTTATCCGATTCTTCTATGCGCCTGCATATTTTTTTGTAACTAACAATTGTATGGGTTGTGAACAAACAATAAAATCAGCATATGATACTTCCATAGCTTGAAGTGTCAAGTTGGCAAGTCCAGTGACCTGATGACCCAGTTCCGCTAATATCGATTGTATACTTATCCTGTAAATACTCGGTACAGGTCAGTAATAATTGTAATCCTGGTATTCCTGACACTCTTTTTCAGGTTTCTTATTTAATGTTCATATCACTTTTATTGGAGACTGGCTACGTTAGTATCTATGCAAGATTTGAAAATACTATGAATACTGATACACATTGCGAGAGTTTGTGATAATAATAAACAAATAGTTCGTACCTGTTTAAAAAAATAAATCACTTTTGTAGTTTCCGGAACTTTTTTACAACATTATCATGATCCGGTTGTATGAGGCAACGCCCTATTAAATTAGGTAACTATATAAAATGTTATAACTCTTGTTGCCCATAATGATGACAATGTAAATGATTGTTAAAATAAATTAAAACATCCAACAAAGAAATACCATACAAGTAGTTATTAAAAATAAACCGGTATGCCTCGAACAATTTTCAATCTCCTGTATCCATTTCATTCATCAAGAAGTGTTGAATTATTTATTTTTTACTCTCAATTCATTTGTCACATATAAACTCTATATGGAGAGACGGGTGGCCGTTCGTGCCACCCGCATTGCCTGCGCCATTTCCCCCACATAATAGAAGCGTTTCACTCGGCAAAAACTGCATTCTGCCCTGCTTTCTGCCGCAAGCCTTTAAATAACGCTCATTATGTGAGTTGTAGAAGCTGCTTAAGCTCTCAATTTTAATTTTCCTGGTGAAAGTTCGTAGATGAATATGCAGTTAATTGTGACTATTTTAAAAGGATAAACGTACCTACTTGTTCTTACGAAATTATAAATTATGACCGCATGAATGGATTGTTGTGCTGTGGACTCTGACGAAAAAGACTAACTACGGAGTGCGTAGAACACGAGAATGAAGCCCTCAAAAGTAATACCTTGAATAAAAGTAAAATAACATTAAAAACACATGATTAAATCTAAAATATAATACTTACTGTGATTTGATTACTTTCACTTACTTTATTCAATATGCTCGTCATGCTCGGTCTAAGTTATTCTTTTCGTCTGGGGCTGTCGATAAACTTCCACGAATAAGTATGTCTCTTGCATTATGGAGTTCACTAAAAGCACACATTAGGATACATTTCATGAGAAGTAGGAAATTTATGTTTTAAATATTTATAATTTTGTGTGAATATAAAGATATTTGTATTGGCTTCATTTACGTGGATAAAGTTATTCTACTCTCAAGACACCTGCCAATTCCCCAACTCCAAGCAGTTGACAGATGAAAACGTGTCAGACGTGCAGAAAGCCTCGTTGTCATCCGCTTCTTATTGTTCCTAAACAATCTCCCGTTTACATATGAGTTCATACAACTCCTCAGAGTCTATAATCAATAAACGTAGGCAAATAAGTAGGTTTATTTCACTACATAGTATATAAAACAAAGTCGCTTCCCGCTGTCTGTCTGTCCCTATATACATAGGAACAGACAGACAGCGGGAAGCTTAGATTTTTAAAACTACGCAACGGATTTTTATGAGGTTTTTTTAATAGATAGAGTGAAGGTTTTTATGTATAATACATGCATAATATAATGGAGAAACACTGATAAAAAATACCCGTGCGAAGCCGGGGCGGGTCGCTAGTTTTTTTAATAAAGTAGAAAAATAGGTTAAAATTTTTTGCGTGGTACATTGGTCTGAATTTTCACAGCTAATTATAATAAACTCGTAACTTAAGTAGTTCGGTTTAAAGAATATATTTCTCAAAAAGAACATACAAAGTTCACTTAAATATGAGAAACTTAAACAATACATAAGCCTAAAGTTAGCAAATAACATCTGTCGGAGGTACATACATGCTATAAATCAGGTTTATCTAATAAGTACATCTTCAATCTCTTTTTAAATGTATAAATTGACGTAGACTCCTTTATATTTTTAGGCAACTTATTATACAGTTGAGCTCCCTCGTATTGTATGCTTTTCCTACCGTAATTTAAGGTTCTGATCATTGGGAGTTCTATATTATCTTTACGCCTTGTGCAATAACGATGTGTTTTAGGTTTAAATGTGACTTGTGTATGTATAGTTTTTGTTAGTATCTTTTTTATTAACATGCAAGTGTGATATATATATAGTGTTTTTAAGTTGAATAATTTAGTTTTATTGTAAATTTCTTTTGTTGGCGTTAAGTAATTGAAGTTAAACAGTGTTTTAATCACTTTGTTTTGTGTTCTTTGTAGGTCTTGTAAATTGGTTTTTGCAGCTTGGCCCCAAATTTGAATCAAGTACTCAAGGTGCGGCTTAGCCAGCGTGTTGTATATAGTATAACGCAATTTAAAGGGTACACATTTGGCAATATTACGTAAAGCTCCAGATAGTGGAATTAGCTTTGATCTTACGTATTCGATATGTGCTCTAAAAGTCAATCTACTATCTAAGACCAGGCCCAGATATTTCTCTTGGTTTGTTCTTTTTAACTGTTGGGAGTCTATCGTTAGTGGAGGAAAGTTTGAAATATTTTTGTTTTTGGCAGAGAAAACTACGTATGATGTTTTATTTATATTTATTGTTAATAGGTTAAACTTTAGCCATGAATTTAAAACATTGAGGTCTTGTTGAGCTTCAGCGATGATTTGATTTATTGAATTTCCGAAATAGAAGAGACACGTATCGTCTGCGTAAAGTGTTATATGTCCTATAAAATCCTAATAAATCCTATAAAAAGTTAAATCTATGAATATAAACCGAATAACCTAGAAAAAGCAAACCGTCTGAAATGTATATTTCACTGTAAGCAGGCAATAAAAACCATGAACTCAACAGCGATTTATATCTGTTTACAAATGTATGTCACGACGTGTCAATTCATACGACGTCAGCGAGCCAAAAACGGGGATGGCCACAAGTTACACAAGAAGTTGTTCTGTATTCGGCACACGTGGCCTCTTCCATATCAAGGGGGGGGGGATCCATGAACCGAGGCCATTATCACTTCAATATGGCTAAGCGTATTCAATCCTCCTGGGAGGGTAGCGGAGCTTACGAACTTTGTATTCGTCAATAAAAAGAAGCTATTAAATTAATTAACCTTCGCCATCTTGGCACCTAAAAAAGTAAAGTTTCTTTGTTTGACAAATCAAGACTGTTAACGTACTAACCACTTAGCATATTGCTCTGATTATACTTATATTTGGGACTATAATTAAAAAACTTACGTATTATAATCAACGTCTAAATGCCAAATGTCAGTACTACAGTGATACTACTAGTAGTGACTCTACCTATACTTCTTTCTGCGCTTGAACTTTAGGAGAGTCGGGAAGTTATAGGCGCTCTAATATAAACTCTATTGGAAAGTTGCATATCGCATTTTCTATTGTAAAGTCGCAACAGCTGATATTTGCCTTTGTTATCTGACCAGGTGAGATGGTACCTAGTGTCAGCATTCAGCGGTGTTTGACAAAAGTGAACTAATTAAATAATCTTTTTGTCCCCAGGTGCGCGTTCGCGAGTTCTACATCGCGATGCAGCGTTGCCCTTACATCCACGAGATGAAAGAGCGATTGCTGGGCGCACCCGTCGAGCTAGAGCAGCGAGAAGCGGGGGAGAGGGAACGGGCCGAGCCCGTGGACAACCAGGTCGGCACCATCGTCAAAGTGAGCCACCTCATTGTCACCTTCATAACGGGGAAATAGACCGCATTACTACTGGATTCTGTATTACTCCGATATACTATGTTAAAGAAGTAATTATGTAACATTTTTAAAAATGAGATCTATTTTTAAGGTATCTCGGCTCCAAATTTCATCAACTTCCGACAAAAACTATAGAAGTTAGGACACTATGATAGACTGGGACGGACGGACGGACGGACTGAATTCATTATGAAATAAAGGTTTCATTCTAGTAGAGACTACGAAACCTTAAACATGTATATTTTATTAAGAAGTATGCAAGAGACTACATTATGTACATCCACTAGAAAAACTGTAGGTACCGTCCTTCCGAGGTAGTCGGCTAAAAAACGTGCAGGTCAAAATGTTGTTCACCTGTTGAAGACGAAGAACAAACCACAAAGATGCAAGATGCATACATAATGCGGCTAACTAAAAATGTTAACAGTTTTGGTTTGAAGAGTGATGTAGGTATACTTGAATGAAAGACGTTGAAAATAGTAATGAGTGAGAACTTACTTAAGTATTAAGATGTAATAATACACCGCAAGTGATATCTTTTTGAAATAGCATCATTGGAGTTTGTTCTTCTTTCGATGGGTATATAACCACTATGACGTCAAGATGTGTTTAAAAATATTATAATTGTATGTTATTTTGTCAGTGTCTAAAGGAAGAGGATGGAGAAGTAACGAATCGAGTCAGTAGTTCATTAGTAATAGCCAATAGTTGTGGAATGTTCATTCTATTTCATTTTTAAATTATTTATCTAGTATTGGTGTTAATTTTAGCATTAGTCATTTGAGCATTTATTGTGTTAGTTGACAATTACTGTAGTACTTACATTCTTACATTTTCAGCACAGTTTTATTTAAAGTGACAGCAAATATGGAATAATAGTTACACATTTAACGGCACTAATATAATAATTCATCTATCTAGTGCATCTAGTGGATATATAATTTTCTTGTTATTTTAAATGCACTTAACTAAAACATATTTACTTAACTATCGAAACGTTTTATTTTTATCACTGCTAGAATTTGTACTTACTTAACACATAAAAAATGCAATCTCTAGAGGTGTATTATTATTAAAAGCCTAGTTTTATACATTGTAGGAATTTTAATAGTGCATGAATCATTAGATGTTTTAAAGACTTATTTATTCAATTTTAATTACAATAGAAATATAATTCTTAGAAAGTGGTATTCGACCTCAGATGGAATCACAAAAATTCTCTAAATTTTACATATTTTAGAAAACTATTATATATTCGTTTTATATTTGTTGTTGGTCATAGAACACTCTGTCCAATTAATTAGGGTACATAACTTCTATCTTACGAAATTTCAAAACATAATTATTAAGGAGAATTAACTAAATACGGTCTGGCATTTGAATCCTATTCATTTTCAATACCTCATAGCTCTCTAGTACCTATAGAACGAGTGTAATGCAATATAATATCGAGTAATTCGCCTTCTCCTCTTTGACCGAGTCATTTTCCAAGAATCTATAGGAAATACGAAAACAATCGAGTATCAATTTGCATTTCAGCTGAATTCCGACGGGTACGGATCTCACACATCGCCGGCGCGCGCGCCGCTCGTCGCGGACGAGTGCGATGCGCCGGCGGACGAGATCGAGGCGTTGACGCCCACTGAAGTGGTGCTCCGTTATCGGACCTGCTGTCAGCCTGAAACTACCCCTAAGAATGCCAAGTAAGTGAAGTAAATGAAGATGATTTATTCACGTTTACCGAATGTACATTATTGTGTAAGTAGCATACATTACCCCGCCTTTATTAATCCTACGTGATTGAGCTTTGATAAGCTCAAAAATAAACCCAAAAATTATTTTACGTGCAACTTCAACTGTACAGCCTATACCTTAAAAAGTCGTAAATCCGCCACTGCCAAGTTTAAGATTACTTATACCTATAACAAATCAGTGATAGCTGATTGGTTAAGCACACGTCTTGTAGTCCTAGGTTCAAACCCTGGCTTGCACCTCTGGGTTTTTCGAAATCTATGACAAACCTGCATGTCTTAGAACTACTAACCAATTTTCTAAAGACATGTGAAATCCACCAACCCGCACTGGGCCAGCGTGGTGGATTACTGTCTTAATCGCCCTCGTAGTGAGGGGAGGCCCGTGCCCAGAAGTGGGACGTCAAAGGTCTAAACTATTAAATTATTGTAGCAAAGCTAACTTTATACTCACTGTATTTAATTTATTTTATTTTATTTTATTACTGTCGTAGAAGGCTTACAGATAAATAAAAAAAAATATGTTTAACTTACACTAAATTAACAAAAATTGCTTATTACAGGCCTATATATATATAGGTTTGAACTATTACTTGTGTAACGTAAATAGGTAAGTACATGAGATAAACAATATTAAATATAAATAAAAAAACAAAGAGAGATAAAGATTAGATAAGGCTAAAACTAACACTCAAGCTGTAGGGTCAAAGACAGAGTGCAGAAGGAGATTATAATAAATTATATTCACAATCCAACGTTTCCTTTATAGCTGTAGTATACAAGGTGGCACATCCAGACTGACCCTTCTTGATGTGCCAATGTATACCTATTTGAACACCACTTTGTAGCCTGCAGGTGTTATAAAGTTAGCGGTCATATCCATAAACACAGCCTAGTCTAGACTTCAGTAGACCGATCCATTTGACGCCATACTCATGAATAAATGCAACACATCAGCCTACTTAGTCTATGTTTGTGTTCCATAAATGAATTATTAATATTTTGTTCCCGTAATAAATCTCAAATGGGAAGCGAAAAAAATAGAATTTTATATAACCTTCCTACCTACATTCGATTATTTATTTATTTAACTTATGGAAAACCAACAGGTACATACAAATTATTAAGCATTAAATCTAGTAACAGAAAGCCAATTAAAGGTTTTCACGTATAGCAGTAGAGAAGTACAATAGAGTCTTATGCAAACACTTAATAGCACACATCACCTTGATATACCAGAACTAATTACAGAAAATATAAGAACATTACAGAATTTATTGGAAGAACTTAAGGTTTAGCTGCTTTCTTGCTTGTTTACTATTAGTAACAAAGGGATCAAAAGAGCAGTCCTTGCACAGTTTATTAAAGTCTCTGCTTGCTCGCACCAAATATGAATTTTGCCTATAGTTTGAGGAAGAAAAAGGGATTGAGATCGGTGGATTATGTCTAATTGACCTATTCGGGACATTAAAGTATAATTTGTGAAGTATATCCGGACAATCAATTTCATTTGCTATAATGCTATAATCTTAAACATATCTTCGCACAATCTCGCGTTAGCGGTCGTTCACACGGTAAACTCAGCACCGATTATTTCTATACATTTGCTGTATGTATTGTGAAATCTTTACCGAGATCTCAATAATTAATATGAAGTCAAATAATGGAAACAGGGTAAGGCTATCACTGTTAGGTGTTAAAAAACTGTCATACCTAAATACCTATTTTATAAATTTTGTTCTACGTCACACAAAAACGTAAACGCAACCGTTTTTGTGATCGCTGCATTACGGTCTATTTAACCAATAAAGAGCAAACTGTCCCGATCATAAAAGCCTCGATGAACAATTTAAAAATAAATAAAGGGGAGGAAGCTGTAATCAAAGCACTTCCACGTCGCATGGATGGACAATCGATTAAATGGCTCCTGTATATCTACCCACATAAGCACATAAGGCTAAATACGGTCACGTGTCACCTTGATAATTTCAACCTTAATGTCATAGTTATAGGGTTTCAGGTAACGTGATTAAGACGCACGAAGGCGTTCGTCCTTTGTAGGCCGGGATGCGGATAGACTATGCCAGGATAGAAGTGCAGTTATAAGCAACTGACCTGTGTTAGTTACGGAATATCTGAATAATGAAGGGCATTAGAGCCTGTGCACACCACGTTTTGTAAACGCGCGTCGGCGGCGCACTTTTACCCTACAGAGCAGTTTGTTATCGATACACTCGCGCGTTAGCATCGCGTCTGTATCGCACAAACGCGCGTCGACGGCGCGTTTAAAAAACGTGGTGTGCATAGGCCCTTAATCTGTTAATGACGGTCGCTCGACTCGACTCACATTCGACTCGCATTACGTCAAAACTGACGTATCGCGTAAATGAACACATCAGTTTAGCTAGTTTTTATAAAGGACTAGCTGTGCCCCCCGACTTCGTCCGCGTAGTATTTAACGTAACAAAAATAGGGTTTATCGGGATAAAAAGTATTCTATATGTTAATCCCGGTTATAAACTATCTGTGTTCCAAATTTCATCCAAATCCGTTCAGTAGTTTTTGCGTGAAGGAGTAACAAACATTCATACATACATACATACATACATCCACACACACAAACTTTCACATTTATAATATTAGTAGGATTTAAATAGCAGGAACCAAAATTTCAAGGATGAAAGGAAGGATGAGGAGTAAAAGAAAACCACTTTTGTATACCTTAATATTTTTTATATTAAAAAAAGTTGGTAAACAAGAGAAAATCCGGTAAAGATGGCCTATACATAGATGATTGTAATACCAAAGGCATCGCTTGCACGTCGCCGACTTCAAGGGGAGTCGGACAGAGGGAGGGAAAGGGAGGGGTTGGTCTTCCGACTCACTCACTCATAGAATGAAAGGCAGACTACTATACGCCCATTTTCTGAGAGAGTGTGCTACCACCCCTGTCGAGCTATCCCGAATATGAGTTGAAGTCAATTGACCATAGAGCTCGGCTCAATCACTAAGGGCCTGTGCACACCACGTTTTTTAAACGCGCCGGTGACGCACGTTAGTATCTATACAGACGCGATACGCACGCGAGTCAGACGCAACCTATAAAAATTGTAGGATAAAAGCGCGCCATCGCCGCACGTATCTAAAACGTGATGTGCACAGGCCCTAAAACTCTTCTTCTTGATTCCTTTTAAAGCTCACATCTGTCCTTTGTGTGAACTCTTTAGTTTATAGGTACATCAAATTGGCAACCGGTATTAACAAAAACATAAAATACATAATACAATCAGTAATAACATGAGACCCATTTACGAATGCGTCGGAGTCATTCATCCGTAACCGCTTGCATTGTGCGCAAACGCAAGGTCGTTTGTTATAGACGTTATGTCATTGATAGTTTAAAACGCATTACTTGGCAATGTGGTGTTTATTTTAATGATGCTTTGCATATTATGTTAAATTGTGAATCAACGACGTCAGAACCCAAATCTAAACTAATGACACAAAATTTGTCGAAGTCATCTTCAATTGGACTTAGTATTTTGATACTTCCATCTCTTGGAACGCCTATTGGGTATCTTATTTCGACATCAAAGATTTAACTAACATTAATATGAAAATGTAAAAAATCCTCAATAAGAAGCTTGTAGACTCTATAGGTAAAGAAGTTACAGGTACTTTGCAGAAATGCTGTAATCCTTACCATTAATATTTTAGTAGCTTTAACAAACAGCCAAGATATTTATAAAGCGTTTTGTCGACAATGTACAACAAAAGCTTTCGGAACAATGGTGCTCCTGCAGATAATGTCAGTAAATTTTCAGTTCTGAAGAAAAGTCCGTAATTCATTAAACATTAGGTATAATCTAAGTTACAAGTGAAGAGCTGTACTTGGGTGTGAAAACGCCAATTTATTAGTCGCCTACATGCAGCTACACCAGAAACATTCCCCGATAACTGGTAACCTACTCTATGATAATTCCATATTCTGCAATAGATCGAATCTTGCGTGTGTGCTCATTAGAACGGTTAGTGACATCATCCTGGAGATACAAGGGCGAAATCTTGAAAGCATTGAAGAATATTTATGAATTATGACGCAAGCACCCCAATAATGATGTCACCATGCCCTCATTTAACCAATCCCCTAACCTGGCCCTTTCGTATTGGGATATCACTGTAGGACTATACGAGTCTATAATACATGGAGCGCTGCATGTGGGTCGCAAAGAAATTGCAAGTCAATAGCTCTGACTTTCTTCTGAATGTTGTTTCTTTTCTATTTGATCTCGTGTGCCGAATGTCTACCTTTATAGTTGATTCAAGGACCACATAAATGTATAATTGTTTGACATACTGGATTTTAACAAGTTCAGAGGTCATTAAACATCACCTTTTCTGATGTACTAATTAAGTGAATTTCTTACATATTATGATATTTTGCGCTTATGAAACATTTAAGGGGCGGTCCTTTGGAAACGCGCTAAATGTTTCCATTTCGCAATACCTAGTGTTTGTAATGCTGTGGCGATTTTAGCATAGCTTTACGGGTCACCACTAATTATAGTCTTAATTAAATTCAGAACACGTTAGTGCCATCGCAGTGTTGTAATAACGAGACTCGTTTTGAAATGAGGATCCAGACAAACGATTTTTTGTACATAATTATGCAAGTAAGTACTAACTTTAAAATAAAATAGTCTAAAAATGATATTCCGAAAACCAACATTTCTGAATTTTAAACAGTTCAAAAGAAGCTAAGTATCTAAAGAAGGACGTGTTTAATATCTTAGCTTTGTACTAAAATAATGTTTGTTTCAATTGTATACATATCTAACATTGGACTAACATTATGACGTATTAGAATAGGGACGGTAATGGACTAATAAAATGTATCACGTCATCAGTCTGGCTACACATCTATAACAGTCTACTTACTACAGAGTACAGACTTCTAGCGACGCGTCGTAAAAATCTAACAAATAGTAAACTTGGCACTACTTGATTTGGTTCAATGAACTCATAAGCAGGAAATCATTGGATCGAGCATGCGCACTGCATTTCCTACCATAGTATTCATATTATAAGTATATTTTTATCATTGCTCGTGATGTGCCGTTTTTACTTAGAGTGCAGTTTGTGAATCGAGTTGCCATTTCTTACAAAAAATGTATTGTCACTTATGAGATAGGTAGAGATAGTTTCGCTGTCAGTAAAAACTGCTGTCGTTAATTTTAATTTCATAAATTCCTGTGAAATTTATCTTTTTATAGCTACGAATACCACCTAAAATCTATTAAGCAAGTAAAATATTGAAATTTGGTTCTAGATCTTAAATAATCACAATATTTTTGTATTTATGATATTATGATGTTTCTGAAAACAAATTATATATTTGTACTCAACCTATGTAGTACTTAAGTAGCGGTAGGTTAGACTATAATAATAATAAACGATATGCACATCACTGATAAAATAAATAAAAATATAATGTAGTTAAACTACATATTGACATAAATTAGATAACCTAAATATTTCCCATTAGAAATCCTAAATTTTATTAGGATGATTTAAAATAATATAATAAAGGTTCGTTACAAAATAAAATTACCTCGGTTGCAATTACAGATAACGATACGATTTAACTTTAGCATGTCCTGTCACTTGCAGCATCTTACACATGCATATGCATTATGAGGGTTGACATAAGCTAGTGCGTAGTATCCGAGGGGTGTGCTCGGGGTTGGGGCAAGGGCCGGGTCAGTGGGTCGCTCGCGCAGCCTCCAACCTCTCCGGGAGAGACGCTCCTCTATCGACCGCGTGCCGCCACTTTATTAGGGTTGTCGAGTACATGTCAGATTTATTAAAAGATTTTGTACGTCGACCTTTGCTTTAAAAATAAACATCAGTGCGAATTGAATGTGTATGGTTCTATTCAAATATAAAAGATTTATAAAAGCGTAGTAAAAAAAATTGTAAACGTGTGATAAATAAATGAATATCGCCAGACTAACACATCAAATACACTGTATAGGCCTAAACTAAGCAATGCTTTTACCTATATGGGTACCGTACAATGGACAGGGGGCGATGAGGATTTGTTCGACTAAATACCTACTTCAGACTGTTCTGTAATAAAGGTTCTGATAAATTAAAACATCCATTGCTCCCATGCTCCTTTAACTTCACAAACGTAAAAATACGACCCTCGCGCCATTAAAGAGTGCAATTTACAGGGGTGCGTACCGGAGGGACGGTGCCGCCCCTGTTTCGGGAGTACAACGGCCGCGCAGCATCCATTACTGCGCAACTCTCGGAACACTCGAGCCGAAGGCACGGTCTGAACGCCCACTTCCACATTTCCGGAAGATTTTTGCCTTAAAAGTTCCCCTTACCTGTCCTTAACCCGGCACTTCATGATGGGCACTTTGTAATTCCCTTCCTGTGCACGATGGGGAAAGATAAGCATCCCCCGATGGAGACGGAGGTGAAGGTGGCGACAGTGGATCTCGAGGCGGTAGATAACATGGCGACTCTACCGGTGGGTCAGCATCGGCAACAAGGGAGTGACATAGCGATCGCGGAGAAACACAATACGGCGAACAAAGAGATGGAACTGAAATGCGTGCAGCCGAAGCCTTCGAAGAAGTATGTTTATGTGTGCCTAGTGTTGTGGATATGTGGGCGGTGTATGCGAATTGTGTAGTCGATAAAATATAAGCGCTACATTCTAGAGGTATATCAGGGCTGTATCCATATTTTCGTAATACTATTTTTGTGATTTGGTATATAAATAGTGTCAGCATTCAATAAATGGCCGGCAAACTTTATCCGTAATAATTCGTTCACAATTTAAAATTGATACTCCGGGCTTTTATTAAATATTTTTAGGTAGGTTTTTCTGTACATGCAGTTCCGTAAAAGCTTGTATGATATTACACACCCACCCACATAAATGCTTGCATTGCCTAACGCGCGCCTTTTGTTTCCATTACAGAACATCACTCTTCATCATCTCGAGCTTCATCTACGCCAAGCTCCTCGTTGTCGTGTGCATAGCCTACGTCATCAGTGATGTCATCACACATAACTTACCCCTCTACTACTATGAGGGCTTCTTCACGTACCTCTACGGCATGAGCATTTTGTTTTTATTATACGTGTTCTGCTTCCTACTTCAAGGTCAGTATTTTCTGTTATCAGTCACGGTTGTTTGTTCCCATAGAAATGTTAACAAACAATTTTATTGATATTTGACATCTTTGTACAGAGAGTGCATGCTGCAGCGGCAGCCCTCCTAAGCCGAAGCCTCCACCAAAAGAAAAGAAGCCCAAGAAAGAAAAGGAAAAGAAAACCAAAGATAAGGAAGGAAAAGATGGAAAGGAAGGGAAAGACAAGAAAGATGGGAAGAAAGAAGGCAAGTCGAAGGACAAAGGAAAAGATAAAGACGCCGATAAAGAAAAACCTACCAAAGAGTCCAAGAAGCAAAGTCAATTCCAGGTTAGTGGCGTAGATAGTATACCAAACACACAGCACATCCATACATACTTGTATTTAACATTTTACACTCCTGTCGCTTTCGCGTGTCGTCCTGTGTTAGTAACCAACCACGAATTTATTTGATTAATTTGAATTTTGATATTATTCGTTTAACTTTTTGTGATACGCATCCGCAGTTTTGTATAATTTCGCGATTCACAATGTCGTCATTGCTTCGTCAGATCACAACAGGCCGCATGATACCCTTTTTGCCCTTTTTGTTTACGCTGCCTACTTTTTTTGTTTTTTCCATATCATTTGGGCAGGAGGTGTATCCCCGTAAGATGCGCGATAAAGTTCGCCAACAGCAATTACAATTACAAATGGCGCAATTGTATGCGTCCGATCAGGTGAGGTACATCTTAACGCATCCTGCTTGTCGTGTATCATACCATAATGCAGAGTGCTTTGGATGTGCTGTCGTAGTGTCGTATTTTAGTGCTTATGTGTTCGCTATTTGTATCCACGTGCTTCCACCGGACATTGTGTGGCCAACTCTTGAAAAAAAACTGTGAAAAATTCTTAAATAGACGAAGATCAGTCCTAATTTATTAACATAGATTCCTGTTTCATTAGATTAACTAATTGTATTATTCTAGTCATGATTGCCAAGCATAAAATGAACGAAAATATTAAATTTTGCGTAACATTATTTTTATGTATGCTGTTCCGAGCATTTGTATTAGATTTTAGTTGATCAACAAAGCTAACTTTATTTTTACATAGTTGTAATATTTACAGCAACAGCAACAAGATATCGTAGAGTTGGAAGCCGGACCTGTTGCAAGACCAATGCGTAGACGAAAAACTTCTCAAAACGATCACAGTCATGGCAGTTTCTTCCTAAGGATTGGTGCGATTGGTAAGAAACCCCAGATTCAAACAATTTATTTGTAAGCTACTAAAGAGCCGCTAATTTAATCAGTCAATCAAATAAATCGTATTTTTAAAGATAAGCGAGATCAGATATTCTAAACTTAAAATGAGGCTTCTTAAAATCATGCTTGAATTAAATTAACCATATTTACAGCGTTTGGTCTTGGTACCATGATATACAACGGTCTGGAGTTTGGGACGTTCTTCGAGCTGCCTTTCGAGTCTCCTTGCTACTTGATCCTGAAAGGAGTAAATCCCGTTCTCCAAATGGTTTTCACCTTCATGCAAATGTACTTCATCTTCATGAACTCTCGGGTTAGTAGATTTTGACCAAGATTGCCCATTTTAAAACTATATTTTCGTATAAATTGTAATTATATTATTCATTTCAGCTAAATATCCATCGGTTTAAAGTGATCGCCCGTTTTGGTCTAATGCACGTGGTGGCCACCAACATTTGCGTTTGGATTCGTACTCTAGTATTGGAATCGCTGAAAGAGATTACAGATTATCACGTAAAGAATCCTCAGGGAATCTCCGGAGAAGGAGTTCTTGGAAGTAAGGCGTTTTCTTATATTTAAAATTTGAAGCACGTAATATTACTTGTTTAGAATCTTCCTCACTCTTCTAGACGGCTTTTTCAATATCACTTTTAACACCATCATTAAATTCCCAGAAGTCATCCGAAAGCACACTCTGAGACATTCAGGAAAGGTGATCGGTGCTGCATCAACTGCTGCTACCACTATAGCGTCGACCGTCATGTCCACAGTAAAATCTGCTGGAGACCAAATTCAAAACGTTGTCACTTCATCAACTGCTGCCCCTGCAATTTTCCCTACCACAAGTCAGTATCAAACATTACTAATGTTACTCGTTTCCCTGTTCTAACATGCATTATGTACTCAATGTCTATTAAAATGTATCTTGAACTAAATTTCAGCGAGCACTTCCTCACCATATCATAACATGGGTGGTGGGTTCCTTCCTAAAACAAAATTGATCGACACTATTAAAAGTACTGTAGGTTATGATAACGGGATGGGATACGGTCGTGAGTTTAATAAAGAGTGGCCTAACGACAACCCTTTCACAACTACCTCTTTCGAACCGCAAACGACGCCAGATAAAGTAACGCAGACACAGACGGCAATGTTAGAAGTATTCCAGTGGCTTCGCACAACGACGTTGAAACCGATCGTTAACGCTATGTCCACTATGATGACGTCAACGACCACAGAACAGTTCGTAACAGATAGAGACGAGTGGGGCAATAGTGTCGAAACTTATCGGGTAGATGAACCACCGCACTCGCCAGGTTTGTCGTTGGACAGTCGTATTGACAAATTACATGCGTAATCAGCCGTTGCACTTTTTATTTGCGGATTGTCTGAAGTTGTTTATTTTCGTTCTGTTCCTCGAGTTCGGGTTTGCACTTAGCGGTATATATTACCAGGATGAAATACATTTTCCATTGCGTCATTTGCATGCATTTACATTTATAATTATTTTACTTACTTATAGGTTTAATGTGTAGTTTAGAATTTTAACATTTTAATAAATGTTATTTTCTTATAAGTTATTTAACTTTCAAACTTTCTTTTTTCAGCTAATAACTCGACACAGGTCTTAGTGGAGTCCTTCGACGCCCTGAACCCGGCTGCTTTGATCGCCAATATCGATAACAGTTCAGTGTGCGGCCGGATCCCAATTATGGGCAATATTGTTTCCGACTCAGCGCCTTATCTCTACCCATTCATCATTGAGTACTCTCTCATCGGTGCAGCAGTCATTTACGTTATGTGGAAACACATCGGCCGCTACCCCAGGTAAATATTTATATTAATAGTAGTCATGAAATTTAGTTTTCACCTTAACATTAAATTAACGTGATATATTTTGTTATCACAAGTAAATAACATAGTTTTATGTCATGTTTCTATATAACAAACATTAGTTATTATATTTAGTTGAGTCACGTAACTACGTAGCTAGGTGATAAATTCATAACATCCACCAGTTTTGTAAATACACCAGGGCTTGCTAGCTTCCCAATAACCCTAATGCGCAGGCGAGCCACCTAACACCGCATGTATAGCACTGAAACACGACAGCGACGCGTACGACTGACGCGCGCGTTTGGTTGCAGCGTGGCCAACGACGAAGATCTGGAAAGACGTCTGGAGGCTGTTCTGTCCCGCAGGGCGGCAGCACTAGCGGCGGCGCAGCGCGGCAACCGCGTGGACTGCGCGGGAGCCTCCAAGGGACTGTTCTGCGGCCTGCTCCTACTAGTGGCGTCACTCATCTGCTTGATCCTCTTCTTCGTCCTCATAAGACACCACGAGTTGAAGCGCCTGTCCATTTATTTGGCCGATGTGTCCCACTGTGCCCTGATGGTTCTATCTATATTTGCGATTTTGATTGGATTTATACGGTAAGTTTTAGCGTTAAATGTGTATTTGTATACCTTTGTGTATCGTTTTATAGACCATGTAGATATTTTATTATCATTTAATTTTTGTTTTTCTTTTCTTCCCTTTCCTTCTAACTATCCGTTTCCCTATTCCTTTATTTATATGTTCTATCGATGGCTCCGATTAACTTTTTTAATTTGCACAATGACTGTGCTTCCCCCCCCTATTCTGGAACTCAATCCCGATTTTTTCACTGCCTTTTTTTCTGTTGTGTATGTAATTGTTTTTCCCTTGGCTCCACATTATTGTTTACCATTTTTGGTTCCGTCCTTATTGTATCAGTGGCCGTGTAATGAAATGGAGCAATACTCCTTCCTCCTGTACCGAGCCTCTCCGCAGGGTGCAATCACTGAAGTTCCGCTCCGAGGAGCAATCCGACCTAAACGACATCTTGCTGCGTGTGTCTGCGTTCGGACTCTTCGTGTACGCGGTGTTCAGCGTCATTGCTGGCGGAATGGGAGCATTCACGCATGAGCCGAACCTGCTGGTCATGATCACTGGCTGCTTGAGTGTATTCCAGGTAAATGAACAATTAATTATACTTTATTAACGCCAATGAAAAATAGGTCCCGTATTGTTGCAATTTTGTCATTTATAATACAGTAAGACGTTTGTATTTTTCAGGTTATACTTCAGTTGTTATTCATCGCGGATGTGTCCCGCCGTCGCGTACATCTCCCAGAGCAGGAGCGCAGCAAGCCCGCTCGCCAGGCCGTCACCTTCCTCCTCATTTGCAACGTCACTATGTGGCTCATCTACACATTTGAGGCCCAAAAAGTCCTTGCTAACCCTGTAAGTTAACTTAATTAAATTACGTAATAAATAAATAAATAAATATCGCCAGACAGACACACCAACTGTACGGTCCCAAACTAAGCAAAGCTTGTACTATGGGTACCGTACAATGGACTGGGGGCGATCCCAGTGACACCCAGACCAGGGTAAATTACGAAAAGGCCATTTCCGAAATTTGCCCCGGCGGGAATCGAACCCGCGACCACCATGTACAGTGGGCCGAGCGGCCTACGCTCGAACCACTGCGCCAAGCGGTCGTCGTAATGAAAATGATTTGTTGGTATTTTCCGTAAATTAATGTATTTTTTCTTGTTTTCAGGTGCAACTCGATTTCTACGGCTTCGTGGCTTGGTCACTCGTCCAACGTTTTACTCTCCCTCTTTGTATTTTCCATCGCTTCCACTCGGCTGTCACTCTAGCCGAAATCTGGAAGACTAGCTACAAAGCGCGGCTGGAGTGAGCGCTCCCGTGTCCACCCACACATCGGAGACCTTAGTCCACACTGACACATCATTGTCACATCATTGACACATCAATAACACATCCTAGCTCATTAGGATGAACACTGCAAATTTCGTCCTCATCCGGGACAGCAATTTTGTAGTTGGATGGAATCAATTCGCTGCTAGTTTCAAAGTCATCTTGCTATGTTTCAGAGTGTTAGAATAGGTGTGACGAATTTAGAATTGTAATTATTGAGTTTTACAATTTAGAGGTGTAAAAGCAATTGCTCTCCCGGAAAGTATTGTAGTTAAATTGACACGGTATCACCTAAGGTCTGCACCTACCCTACAGATCATCTTATTATGTTGGTTATTATTTCCTACGGTTTTTTCCATGCCTTTTGAATCTTTCACATTCCATACCTACTATATTTACAGGTTCAATAAAAATTAGGTTTCTTGAAAGACTGACTGCGGAGACTTTAATGCGACCAAACATACATATTTTCAGCTCATATTTCTTTGATAGATACGTAAACACGATTGCTCAGATTTCGAAATTCTATACTTGCGACTTTTTAAAGCATTTGGATGAGAGAATTTTTACAATAACTTTGATCGAAACACGATAATAAACGGAAATCACAGTTGTGAAAAGTCCCTCCTCTGTTAGAAATAATTTGTGCCATGATTTTAGGGTTAAGGATTTATTAAAATTCGACAATTTTTTAAATTACTTTTGAGTTTATATTCAAAATTTCGATTTAATGACTTCTCCACAACCGGTGTTCTTTAACCGTTATTATTTCAAAGACGAAAATATCATTTCAAAAGTTATATACCAACGTGGTGGAACTAGACTATTTAGGAATAATGGTAAAAATAATTGCTAAAATATATTCAAGTTTCAGAAGATTTATTAGCCAACATAAATTTGACGTAAGCGAGTAGGATTATATTGGAAGTTTAACTTGTGGTTATGTATAAGAGGGTAGTTGACGTGTCGTAACAAAATAACTATTTATATTATATTCTGACTAAAAGTACTTAACTTTATAAAAGCAGCAGACATTTGCAGCTTGATCAGCAGAAAGAAGCTTGACACCCATCATTTGGGTATTAGAGTCAAGACATTTTGATTGCGAGAGAAAGGGGCCATAAAACATTTATTTTGAAACATACCTAAACACTCTCGACGAGACACAGCTGTCGTTAGCTATAACGAAATGTGGTTATATTAGAACTAGTGCTTAAGCTAACTTACTTTCAACCTATAGGTGTTGTGGCTAATGAACGTAAATATTGAAAAGTAATCGAATAGGCACCATTTTGCGATAGTTTGAAAATGGGACTAGGTTTCTGCGTTAGAAGCAAAACGGAAAATAAGTTGAAATATTTATCAGCAGATATTTTCATAATGATTTTGTGCAATCTATTTTTATAGGCTGTATAATTTACACACCTGTCTGTTCATGTTGTGCAATGATAGTATTTCATTGTCACGTGATATCATTTCGATGTTACTCACGGATTTTTGTATAAAATAGTTCATACTCAATTATTTATAATAATTATATTTATTAATTTTGTAATTTAAATTATAAGGTTAACACGTAACTTATTGTTCTAGAGTCTTGGTGAAAGTCGTGTGCTTGCATTGTGAGATTTTGGGTGAATGTACTAAGTAGGTACCTAGTTAGTTTTCGATTGATTTACAGGTGGATATAGAGACCTATACATCCATCGTAATGGAGGTAACTTAGCGGGTTTGCTAAGAGAAGTCCGCAATCACAATCACCGAGTTTGCGGTCTGCTATGCTCTAAGTCCGTCTCCATCTATTATTAATGTTAATTACTAAGCCGTGAAAGTAAGAGCTATCCGTAAATAAATCTATGGACAAAGCATCGTTCATTGTTGAGTGACGTCGACAGCGTGATTGGCTTGTTTTATCACTGCCGATATTTTAACAATAGGTCATATAAGTAAGTCCTTTGATAAACCTATACTATTTCTAACTTGATCAATTCTGTAGGTGATATTCAATGTGTATGTACCATGTTTGGAACAAAATGTACCGATGTTTGTAATTTTAGGTTTTTAAAATTAACATCATACTCAATCAGTGTTATGATAGATACCAAAAATTAAAACTTTGGAAATTCTACTTAAAAATTATATAATTATAATGTAAATGTCTATTTGAATAAATTAAATAATACTTATACGAGAATGTTGGTTTTTCTTCTAGTTTTTTTAAATAAAAAATACCTACTAACGAGACACAAGCTCAAACACAAGACCAAAGAGTTTGTACTTACTTAAGTACCTAATATAAACCCCCTACTATGGACTGTTAACAGTTTTACTTCAGTAAAAGTAAAGTAGTTTCACAATAACTTATACTTACGTACCTATCCAATATATTCTATTCTTTAGGGTAGAAATTGGCATATACTTAGGGAAGACCGGTCAAAGGATACTTTTATTAGTCACAAATTTCGTTACTTATTTTATTTAAACATTCAGTAATTTTCAATACAAATTAAATTGCAAAATAAACTACATAATTGCAATTTGGGTAGCTAAGTAAATAAGTACTTACCTACATTTGCTTTTTTACCTTAACATAAAGAGATGATTAAGTAAGTACTTAAGGCTAAAGCGCCCATCTAGCCCGAGAATTTAATTTTTTTGAGGTTTTTTAAAAAATTTCAATACCTGACAATAATAAAAGGCATATTTTGTAATTCGCCACAAAGACCGTGTGCAGTGCATTTATTAATATATACAACTTACTCTAAAACATTTCAAGAACGACAGCTATCCAGATAATCTGGCAATTTTTGTATATTTAGTGATTTACTAGTATCATATCCACCGTGATAATATTTAGAGTAAAATAAATGTATTAATAAACGCACTGCATACTGTGTTTGTCGCAAATCACAAAATGTTGTCTTAAATGTTTTCAGATTTTGGATAAACTATAAAAATACTCGAAAATTTTGAATTTCGCGGGCTAGACAGGCGCCTTCACCTACTACTAAACTTTTACGGGGTACTAAACTTTTAATAAAAAAAATACCTAAGTAATAATAATAATAATTATTTTCAGAAATGTCTTGATAACTTAATTAATAAAAAAGTATTCAATGGTTTGTGCTCTTGTGCCGTTGAAGTTTGGGCATGAAAATATAAAGTCGATAAATAGCCAAGAGCATTTCTAGTTACAACAATAATAAAATCCATAATTATAATTACTTGCTTAAATTTCACTCTTCCCGCCATTTGTTTCCCCGCCATTTCGTACTTACTTTATTATAAATTTATATAATAGATGGCGCTGCAGACGAAATAAATAAATAGGATACGGAATTAACAAACGTACATACAAAATATGGAGAATAAATGAAATAATTATCACACCTGTAAATAATGTAATAGCATGCACAGCACATTTTGTCAAATTCCAAATAAATAAAATATATTGGCAGTGACATTTTGTTTAATTGACATTCGTGTTATGTCACATCTGATGTCGTCTGTCAATCAATTCACTCACACTTACGTCAAGTCAATGTCGTCAATTTATTTCATGATTTCATCAACTCGATGCTTGCGAGAATTTGTGAAATACTTCGTGAGTTATAAAATTATGATAGCCTTTCATCAATAGCAAGAAAGTGATACTGGTTTACAACACATAATATAAATATTCGATCATGCTGATACGCTGTGGTCTCCTGTTATTGTTTCTTAGCTGTGTTAAAACTTCAGAGAACATCGACGATGACATTGGTTCAAGTGATTATATCAGGCGGTTTTCGTTGTGGCCGTCGGTTCTTAATGCGGCTAGGCTTATGAGGGTGCGCAGAGAAGATACTAAGATTACTCCAGAAGGCATAAGTGAAGGTGATACACACGCAAGAACACCACCGCCGTCATCTACGACCACTCAAGCCTCTCAGCAGGCTGAGAATAACAATGATAGCAATAATTTGCCTCTGAAAAGCCAAGGTGAGGGTATTTACTAGCTGTCTCCTAACCAGATGACTACTTATTCTATGTTTGGGTGCAGTTTTGCAAACTAGAGACAAACCACCCATACTCCTGCCATCAAAAATCAAACCTAGTGCCAATAGTTGTAGGTTATTTACAGTTTGCAGGAGTATGTGGATTAGTTTTGTTCCATAAAACTATATCCAATTATTTGTCCACATACTTACTGGTTTTGGCACTACTTATACTTATTAGTTGATAATCGTGTTGCCTGAAAAATCCCTCGATGGGGGCTATAGGTAACAAAAATTACCCTAACCTATAGGATTTCCTATAGGGTTTTAGTTGAATGTCATATTCATCGTGTTAATTGACTACTGGACACTTATTAACAAATAGTATTTTTAATTAAAGGTACATTTGTTTCATCACTCAGTGAGAAAAGATTTTCCTTATAACCTTATCATTAATTGTATATGTGCTTAGCAAATATTTTTATTAAAAACATATTTTTCCTTTTAATACTAGGTATATATTTGCCGATACCATGTACAAAAAGTGGTACTTTTACTAACAAATGATTAGAACCTCAAACTCATAGTAGAATAGAATAGAAAACTATTGCACCCATTTTAATAGTAAATCAATGACACCTAGAAATGTGTGTAAACAGTTTTCCTATTATTATTGTGATATAGCAGACCACCATAGGCTGAGGATTAAGATTGTTTAATAGTAGATACTCATATAGTTGTGGCTTATTTGTGATTATTATTTTTTGGTAACTAAATCAGAATGTACTGATTAGGTACTATTAAAGCATCCATGGGAATGGGGAAGTACAGCCATCTACAAAATTTAATTATGTATACTTTGAATACTCAGACACTTTTCTCATGGATTATGTCGCCTCAAGTTGCTCTTTCTATTTCTGGATGCAATGGAGAGAATAAGATGGTCCATTTATGTCACTTTTTGTCTTGTCACAAGTCTTTGCTTAGCCTGCAATGAATAGTTTGCAATGCAAGCTGTCACAATTAATTGGCAACTTCCGAATTCATCCCAGTGTTTAATCTAGGGAGAAGCATACTGAAGTTTAAATTCATGCAGGTCATTCACTTACCTGACTTCTTTTTCATATTATGCTTACCTATACCTAATGAGGGAACATATGTTTATTTTTCCTTAAAAAATATCAAGCGATAAATATGAAACTTTAGTTATGTAGAGGCTAAAGCAACTGGTAGATAAGGTATTTCCAGGCTGAACATACCTAATTATTTATTTCATACTAGTAGTAGGTATTAAAATTGTTGATTATTTTTTACAGCAACAAACCAAGGCTTCAACCTTAACCAGAACAATGCCTCTTCTGGACTGAATAACGGCCAGACTGGACTGAGTGATGTCAAATCTAGTGACCCTAATTCCGGAGCTACTAACGCCAAATCCGCAACGAATGTTACAAAGTCTGAACCTAGTGAGAACGACTCTGGATTGAGTGACGCCAAATCCGTAACGAATAACGCCAAGTCCGGATCGAATGACGACAAATCCGTAACGAATAACGCCAAGTCCGGATCTAGTGACGTCAAACAAGGAGCAAATAACGACACGACGATATCGCCAAATCTTGCGATATCGAGTACTCCAGTATCGCCAGTCGTGAACGCCACAAACAATTCAACAAATGCCGTTAAGGCTGGCAAAGATTTTGATCTGAATGATCCAGGTGTTGTCAAACGGGGATTCATTGTCTTCGGTGGATTTGCTCTGATGGCTGTTGCATATTATATATTTTACAGGTGAGTCAAACATTACTTCGATATTTTATTCAAAGAGTTGGGCATAAATTCCTTTCTTAAATTGAATTCAGGCATTCAATTGAAAGATGTAATTTATAACCCAACATAATAAGAGGATCTTCAATAGAGGAATATGATTTTTGCAGTTATTCTGGTTGAGATCTGTTTGACAACTCACAGCGAGGCCTCTCAAACAATTAGGGACTTAAATACTTCCGCTATAAGTCTCCATAGCTTCTGTCTGAAACCAACTCTCTCAACCAATGCTTAGGTATCTATGAAGCGTTGTTTTTGGTTTTTACCTGTTGGAGTTAATCAGTGTATTGCTATTGAAAATTGTCAATGATATAGACACAAGATAGTAGGTACATGAGTCATACCTACATATCCTGAGTATCAACAATAATAAGACTGTGTTGATATTATCACTTGATTTATTAGGTAAGTATTTTCTCATTGCACATAAACAACATAATAATCAGGCTGTTTGTAATGTATAAAGTTGTACTTTCAACTTTACTTAGTGATAAGCAATCATAACGATGTAATTAGGTATGTTTATCCATTAGAATACCCCAAAAGTGATCATGAGTCTCTATTTTAAATCACCTAAGTAATGTTTAGTAAATAGATAGGTATGATAGCCAAGAAAAAAATTCAGAGACCCCTACTTTTTGGATGTAGGTGACATCCATCATATTAACTTCGTTCATACAAAATTATGATGACGTAGGTAGGTAATTGTCATAACTGTTTTTCAGTCAATAATAGACGAAGAGCCATATGACAGAGGTTGCAATTACCTCAGTATGTTGTTAAACAATAGATGTGATCTTTAATCTTAAAATTCCAGGAGGAAAGGGAAAAATAACACCTCAAGCAACACACACAGCCTGACCGATACCAACCAGTTCCGCTACGGAGTACTCCAGTCCGAAGACAAGAGGGACACTGAGCTGTCCCGCGTCCCCCTCACAATGGAATCTGATGAGGACGAGGAAGACTTGGAAATATTCGACTTGGGGCAGAAGAAGAAGTCGCTGTCCTACGTCAACTTGCAGACAAATGATGAGGATGTTGTATTCTCCCTCAACGATCACGAAGATGATGACAGAGGCAATCTTCTGTTAGACATAGAAGACGGCCCATCTGACACGCTGATCAATTGGAGCGGTGACGGTAACAATAAGTCAATATTATAATTGCTAGTTGTATGATATACAAACGTGTGATATCAGGTATAAATATGCATTTTGCAAAGTTTCTATGCCATAATCTGATGAGAATCCTGTTAAGTTGCTTTATAAAATTAGTTTAAGTGTTTGGTTTGTCAAATAAATGTGCTTCCATTTCAAATGGCCACGAACACAATGTAACTTGATAAGTTCATTTAGTTGACTAACCAACGGGTAGATTTACCGCAAATTTGAAGGAATTTTAATCTATTTACAATGGCTTTACAGATACTTTATCAACTAAAGTGTTTTGTAATGCCTATGTGAGTTGATTGTAACCGTTGTGTTTCTATAAATTGGAGAGTTATATTTTAGGGTTTATTTTTTATATTTGTAATAGATGTCATACAAGACTGTATGTACAACCAACAGAAGCCATTCCTAAACATCTAGAGGTGGACTTTTTTTTGGCGGAAAGTAAAAAAGTAATGTAATTTATGTTTCAATATCCAAAACACATAAAGATATAATATTATGTGGTCGACGCATAATAAAATTTGAAAATAATATTTATTTTATACTGGCTAAATGCGAAAAGCAAGCCAAACCAAAAAAAAAAATTCGCTGATAAACACGCAGCGGCATTTGGATCGTCAGTCTATCGTGTATTGCTTTATAGGTAGTGATTATTATTCTCTTTGGGCTTTATGTTCGCTGGTCTGCCGACCATGATTCGACTTTAAGTTCAGTACTCTATGATTTCCGTACTTCGTCAAACACGCAACGAAACACCTTTATATATAGATATTTTAGCTTATAAACGCTAACTAGTATGATTCAGACCACCTTCGCTTGATTTAATCGTTATCTGTATCATGCGTTCTCAACCATATTTTGTATACTTCTATGTATACCTTTGCAATTTCTGCAAAGCAATCTGAGATCTGAATACAAGGGACTAAAGTTTAATGTTGCGTGACGAGGATAATAAAAAAATATGCTTGGTATGGCCTTGGAGCGACGTCAGTATTTGGACATCTTGAATTGCTTTAGTCCATTGTAAATGCCGTGATAGTACAGTGTAGTAATGTCACGCTACATAAATTATTTCCTTTGCCCAGATAAAATAAAACAGTTTGTTAATAGCGTTGCAATGTAGGTACTTACATATAATGCAAATTAGGTTTTAAAAGTTTAAAGGCAGGCGGTCTGTTTGCTTAAAATTCTGTAGTATCTATCTATCTACTGTACGGATGAACACTTTTGAACACGCTTTAAAAATGGTTTCATGATCAAAATATAGACAGACGTCGACATGATGAAGTAATAAAGCAGTCAATGGTCTCACAACGACAAGGCATGATATATAAATATAACTGTGGGTAATGTAATATCCTAAGCTACTATTATAACATAATTTTTATTTTTTATTTACATTTTAAAACCATTTTATTTATTGTTTAACTAGTGTATGCCCGCGACTTCGTCCGCGTAGTATTTACAAAAAATTCGGGATTATTGGGATAAAAAGTATCCTATGTGTTAATCCCGGTTATAAACTATCTGTTTTCCAAATTTCATCCAAATCCGTTTAGTAGTTTTTGCGTGAAGGAGTAACAAACATACATCCACACTCACAAACTTTCACATTTATAATATTAGTAGGATAGTAGGATGGACCTAAAATGCCTGTCAAAATACAAATGATTTTTTTAAAGATTACCTACTGGCAATGTGATGAAAAGTAAGGTAGGTAACACATAGGTACCTACCTATATTAAAGCAAGAATAATGCAAAATCAATATAGATGCATAATCGATATCTACTAAATAACACCTTTATATACCTACATAACTATATAAAATTCCAGTGTGTGTGTGTTCCTTATTCTTCTCCCCCTAAAGGACTTGACCGATTTTGGTTTTTTTTTTACCTATGGTATCGCCTGGATGTTTATTAAATCCGATAGATGGCGCTCTTTTCAACAAAATAAAATAAAATTTACGTAAGCGAATCTGGGGTCAAAGGGTAGTTTTCTCATATAATTTGAGCAGGTTTGGCCCAACTGGAATACTGCGTAACGACTTCTAAATTTATCTAACTATAATTAATAGACACCTGAACTGTTTCACTAAGCCATATTTTCTGGCCTTTATGTATATGTCGCAGCCAAATAGCTTAATTCGCCGTTCAATTAACAGCCTAGGCACTTAACTAAACAGCGCCGTTCAACTAACGGCCTAAATGATATTCAGCCGTATCGTCTATTACAACATTTAATAAACTGGCTGGCTAATGCTTAGGCAACTGGTTGACATTTAAGTACACACAAAACTTTTTCAAAATACTACCCAAGCAGAACGACCTGGATGGGTTTAGGTTAGGGTTATTTTTTTATGACCCCACAGAAACCCCACCCGGCAAATAGATTCGGTGGATCTTAAAAAAAGCGTAAAAAACCAAAGTACCTAATAAAATTATTCCATCAAAGTTGTTTTTTCCGACGCCATATTGACCAAAGAGAATATAGAATATAGAGATATTGACAGTTTGGTGAGTTTCTGCGCTAGGTGGCAGAAAGTAGAACTAAATTGAAATGAACAGGCTAGGCAGGTAATTAAACGGCTAGGCAAGTAGTTAAACGTCATCGATCCAAGTCATTTGCCTAGCTGTTTAATCAAATGGCTGAATATCATTCAGGCCACTAGTTGAACGGCGCCGTTTAGTTAAGTGCCTAGGCTGTTAATTGAACGGCGAATTAAGCTAGTTGGCGGCGACATATATATGAATTCAATTTTTCGTTTATTAAACCCAGTCTGCTTTTATCGGTAAATACATTACCTACCTAAAATACCTAAGCGCCGTTAGTCTATAATTTCAGGCTGAACTTGAAAATTACTAAACATATTATTTTCTTCCAGTTTTTCATTATGTGAGTATGCACTTTATTCATGATTTTCAGCAATCGGGGAATTTAAAGAGCCACTGTTTTTTTTAATATCTACTTTGTTACTTTCACAATGTTAAAGCTTTGGACTGTGATAATAGATGAGAGAGTACGTAGTATATTGTATAAAATTATATATCTTTTTGTATAAATATAAACGTATTTATAGTTTGCCATCGCTCTCTGCCTTGTGTTACTTAATGATGGCTAGCGTTTATAAGATTGCAATAATTTTGCAACACTACGATAAGTCATTAATTGCTTAGAGACTTGGTAATGTAAGTTTGTTTCTAATTTAATAAAGATACTATGATATTTTATTAATTAGTGTTATTTATTTGAACAATGATACGTTCCGAACGATAGTAGGTAATCCTAGGTAATCCATACAAACATAGGTAGGGCTCAAGGAATGGTGGCCACGAGCCAGAAGGCTTACTTAGTGTGACCACCCACCATAAGGTGCACTGAGGAAATAACACGGGTCGTCACGGTAAGCCAGTAGGTACTTACTTATAAATAAAACATTGAAAGATGCGATCGGTGATTCGAAAGTAAAATTAGGTAAATTCCTAGGTAAATTACTACTTTTAATTCATTTTCATTACGTAAAATTACGTTTTTCTTTCACTGTTATTACACCTGTTATTTTTCACAGTCAATGATTTTATTCACAGTCGAGTTTCACTAGAACACTTATCCTATGAAGTTACTTGTTGATGATTTGTCATGAAAACCGGGGCAGTGCCGAAGGATTTGCGATTATATTGCAATTATTTTAATAGTCTCCACCTATGTCGGTAGCAGGTGCTGCATATGAAATTTAATATAATATATGATTTTTCACAGGCTACTTGTGAAATGTTTCATCACTAGTTCTTACCTACATGTTGACATAAATTTTTATGTCTTTACTATATCAACATGTAGGTAAGAACTAGTGATGAAACATAGTATATGACTAGATAGATAGTTTGAACTTTATTTTGTTCCATATAAATGCATTTTTATTCTCGGAAACATTTGCGTTACGAATGTAGTATTGTATTTCAGTTCCGCACGTCTGCCAGACACGTGCGCGCCTGTCCGAATGCTATATTGAGATAAACGAACTGGCACATTGTATCCGAACACGAACATTGAACGCACAATAAGATTCAGTTGTATTAAGTAGGTATACTTATACCTAGTGAAAAAACATATAGGCAAGTAGGTTGGTAGGTACCTCCTGACCATAATCTTTTTTGTTGTGTGATGTTGGTACTGGTTGCAAAGAGCCATGGATCGGATTACTTAATTGTTGCCTACCTTTGTCCTGTGAGCTTAGAAGAGAAAAGGGCTTTGAATTTTAGCTATCTAAGTACTATTAGTCTATTACCTAATCTATTAGCTAAGTAGTAGTAGCTAGTCCTATTAGCTAAGTAGATAAGTGCCTAATGTAAACACAAATTGTCTCTGTAGCAATTGGCCTATACTTACCTACCTACAAATATTGTTGGTTAAACTGTGCATTTTTTTTACTAAACTCAAAAAAAGTGAATTCCACGTTTACTAAGCTTACTATTTGTGCCTTATTTACCAAAACAAATAGAAAGCTGCCAACTGAAATCGCGTCCAAAGCTTACCAAAACATTTCAACTCCCGTACAATAAAAGGTGCGTTTTAAATAATAACGAGGCATCCGCATAATGTTTGAATTAAACACGTTGAGTAACCGTGATGAAAACAAGAGCGTTTGCGATTTTACACCCGCCTGTGACCCAACACCCCCGCGCCTACCCGCGTTGTACATTTTATATGTAACTCAGAGTAGGAAGGGGTGATACTGTACCTGCGTAGGAAGTGTTTTATGGGGTGATTTATGAGCGTTGATATACAATGATGGTACTGTTGGGAGTGACTGCGGGTCTCACTTATCAAGGGGATTATTTTAGGGCCTAATAACAGAGAGCTAAATTATTAGGATCCTACTTACATAAGTTGCTTAGTAAGAAGAAAATTAATAAGTACCAATATTTCAATCTTTATTTATGTACCTATGTAGACGGGAACCTATTTATATGAATGAATAGGTAGGTATGTAGGTTCATACCTACTTAACTGTGTAATACGCACATATAAATGTAGTGTTAATTACTTAATCGTAAATTGTATAGGTAGGTATAGGTCTTCCTACAATATTATTTCATCGTCCGCCTACGTAGTCAGGCACATATATCGGTGCATCGAAATTCACGTGTGGCCCAAGTGATAAGATAAGCTGGCAACAACTACACCACATCAAGGTCCTCGTGAGGTAGTTTCACATAGGCACTTGCCGTCCTGTCCAGTAGAGCTTTAAAAAACATAGCTTCTTTTAAATAGCTACCTACGCTCTTGAACTTATATTTGCAAATAGAAGTGATAGGTGGATCAGTGTTGCAATTATTAAATACCGATTTCCAGGAAATACATTTCAAATAGAGCTTACAAAGTTGCCCCTTTCTCTCCTACTACATATCGGCTTTAAAAAATAAATCCAACCTCTATTCTACTTGTAGATAACTAAATTCGCAGGTAGGTACATGGATATACCTCACCTAGGTCCACCACACAGACGAGTTATCTACTTAATATCGCTAAAATCTTACTCTGTACACCTATCGCCGGGGGGTCGCGACGTCCCGTCAGCCCTCGGGACCGGCCAGTCCGGGCGGAAATGAAAAATAAACACGTCCGCAGCTTGGCGCCGGCCGCGGAAAATGAAACGTCACGCTGTGAGCTGCATGTTAGACAAATATCATGCAGGTAGGTATAGACCTATAGGTACCTATCTACGTCATTATTATATTTGGGGCCAATATGTGAAATTAGTTAGGTCCCAAAGTCCAAACGCAGTAAGGATGGTAACCATGGTAACCATTTCATAGGTAGCGTAGAAAAAATCCTATTATATGGGTTTTCATAAGTACGAAGTTTAAATCACAAATCTTTCGGTACTGTCCCGGTTTTCATGATAAATCCTATGATTCCCTTCTTCCTATGATTCTTATGAAATCCTATGATAGACCAGTGAATTCATAGGATTTAGTGCCGTACAGAAAATTCACCATGAATGAAATCATCGACTGTGAAAAATCACAGTTGAAATCTAAGTGAAAGAAAAACATTATTTCACGTATGATATATAGCTTATAGTAAAGAGCCCGAAATATCCATGAAGGAATATGTTCCATAAAAACATAGAAACATACAATTTAAACGATTTAATCAAAGATCAAAACGCTATAAAATCATTAACCACCCTCGTCAAATTAAATTATCAGCAATTTAAAACGAATTAATTTTCCTTTAATAAACCTAGATCATTGATACAAATCTAGTCTCCATCCTTTAGCAGGGAAGAGACATAAAAATGAGAGTAACAAAAATAAACACGATATCGCATATTAAATTGTAAAAATCCTAAAAAAAAGGTTACACTAGGTACCTACCTAGTCCGAGCTACGTCCCAAACTATCTATGGGAGCGTTTTGTTACGACTGGATCGCGCTAAGTACCTACCAAAAGTTCGTGACGCTAATGTGAGAGTACCTACCTAGTTTTAGATTGTCCTGTCCGCGCATACCGTATCTATGTCTCTATCGGTCAATGTGAAAACACCCAATGTAGAGTTACATTCTCTTTGTAATACAAATTCAGACTGGGATTTTTACCATAGGTAGAATCTAAATACGCGCATTACGTAAAGTAAGTCTAAATATATATAACTCAAAGGTGACTGACTGACTGATCTATCAACGCACAGCCCAAACCACTGGACGGATCGGGCTGGAATTTGGCATGCAGGTAGATGTTATGACGTAGGCATCCGCTAAGAAAGGATTTTGATTAATTCTATCCCCAAGGGGATAAAATAGGGGATGAATAATCCCGACATTTTTGTTCAGTTAAATTACACGCGAACGAAGTCGCGGGCTCAGCTAGTTCTGTATAAAACTACCTACATGCATTTAGGTAGGTACCTACCGTAATAGTATTTACCGATGCACCACTCTGATATCCTGTGATCTTGTAATTAGCGGGAAAGACCAAACAAGTTCATAGATCCTTTCGATTTCGACGGGTGCTCGTCTTGGATCTTGACTGCAAAGCAAATTGAAAGCTTCTTCTATCGAATAGGTTGATGGGTGTTTATTGGAACCTACCTATCATAGGCACACTGATACAAATCTCACGCTAATTGCATAACACATGAACATGTAATTAATTCGATATCAGTGCCATGCCGGCGCTAATCGGCCGAGTAATAGTTGTAATTAATTTGGTTTGACGTCAACACTGCCTACCTACCTAATTACCTATGCGCACGATAAGCTGTGGTATACCTACGTACACTTCAAGGAATTACCATAGGCCAACATAAACTGAGCTGCCTTTATCAGAAGTGTCAATAATAAAGAGAGTTCAACGAATGCTAGAAATGTTACCTCAGATGTGCAGCCGACCGAAACTATACCTACCTTTTGACTACCTACCTATCTCACTCTTCCGCTCGTATAAGCTAGTGGCTAAATCAGCTGGTATCGGAGTTTTTAGGCCACCTGAATGCCTCCAACATGCAACGACTGCGAAAGTTGGGACCACCAGCTTAACGTGCCCTACAAGGCTCAAACGATACCTACTGCTCAGTTCTAAAAGCCTTTGATCATAAAAAAATTGTAAAAACCCGCTCTTCAAGGCAACCAAAACGTAGTGGACTTTCTTCATAAACTGTCTCTATGGTACCTAGGTGTTTGAGCAGTTCTCAAATTGGAGTAACTTGCGACTATAATATGTGTAATGTATTCGGCGATAAATCCCCTAGAATTCATATAGTAGTACCTAACAAGCCTGTGTCATCTCAAAAACAATAGGACTTATCTAAGATGAGAAATGACGTCATATTTTCGTAACCAATAGAGAGAAATTCCTTTTTTAACGTAACTAAGTAGGTAACTACTTTTTATATTTCATTCTGAATAACTAAGAGTGTTCCTCCCATGTAAGCCTCAGTGCCTTATCAGATTGGATCGCTTCGCGGCGTCCTTGTTTGCCGAAGGTGTACAGCGAACCGCCCCAGCGCTTTAGTTTGTGTTTCCAACAACTTTGATTGAAATTCACTTTATTCTAGCAAATTGGTAAAACTTCAACAATTGCTTTTCTTTTATAAGTTCTATGTGTACCTACGTAACACGTCAGTAGTTAGTATAGCGATATTTTATTCGTGTTGTGGATATTTTAGAGAATACACCCAATATACAATATACAATAGATGTAAGTAAAGAAAGATATCAAAAAATTCCTAGTGTCATTATTTAGGTATGTATAAAGCAACGCCGTCAAACATATTGGCTACAATGATTTGATTATGAATTCTATTTTCTAAGCCAGATACTGTAGAATGGAGCTAATGTCAATCCAAATAAAGTCTTCTTCTACACCAGCACAATCAAATGCATGTCTGAAGATCAAGCCAATCCTTGCAATAGGATTCACCACAACGAGATCCCGGGGACGGCGCATTAAAATTAACTTTTCTATTCGCTGCCCTCTTGAGATCTTTGTACTCATTTAATCCCGTTGCTGGGGAATTAAGCGTAGCCTCTTAACCGTTTTGAAATATTTTACGGTTTTGACGTAGGTACTTTTGGTAATAACATATTATGAAACTAATGTACGGAACCGGAATTGTATGGATCAGATTGCTGGGCTACAAAAGCGGTGGATGAAAGAAGAGTGCATGTAGCAGAGATGCGAATGTTGAGATGGATGTGTGGTGTAACATGGATGGATAAAATTAGAAATTAGTATACTATAAGGGGAAGCCTGAAAGTAGCGCCGGTGACAGAGAAAATAAAGAGCGGAAGGTTAGCGTGGTATGGACATGTTATGCGAAGAGAGGATGATCATGCGGTCAAAAGGACGATAGGTATGAGAGTGAGCGGTAGTCGGGGTAGCGGACGTCCTAAAAAGACGTGGATGAACTGCGTGGAAGAGGGTATGAGCGAAAAGGGTGATGATAGGTTTGAATGGAAGAAAAGAACGTGCTGCGCCGACCCCACCTAGTGTGGGATAAGGGCAAGGTGATGATGATGATGAATGTACGGAACCGGAAGACGCAGTGGGGGTAGGTCTCCCACATAATGGAACGACGGTCTGGTGAAGGTAACGGGAAACCGCTGGATGCGGGCGGTTCAAGACCGATCTTTGTGGAAAACCTTAAGGTAGGCCTGTGATAATAATTATGATGAAACTAGAGAACGGTACCTAATTAAGGCACCTTAGATATAAATAAATAAAGTTAGAATTCCTAATAGGTGCATTATCTACTAGCGATCCTCAGAAAAATAGAATTTGCAAATAGTAATTATTAGCTCCAAATCTAAATTAACAAATGTAAATAAGTCTCAAATAAGTTTAGAAACATTCTTTAAATTACACACACTTATTTTAATTAAATTTTATTGTAAACGTTTTGTCTACTCGTAAGTACAACAAAAGAAAAACAAGTTACCAAGATCGAAATACAACTTTTTTTAAAAGTAGTCGCAGAAATGAATGCAGGCTATACATAACGACTGCAAATAAATAAGTGCAATCTCCCCGCGGTTAGTTAGACCAAGTTTCGCTTTATCCGGGAAAAGTCTGCTAAGAAAAATAGTCTCGGTTCTTCGAGCTACGGCTAAACCGAAGATCCTGAAGAAACGCGGTGTAGAAACTTTGATAAAATTGTTGTGGTTATTTGAATTTACGTAAAGTTATTGCGGTTTCAGCTAATGATGGTTTTTTGGTAGGTATAGTAATTATTTGATCTTTAGAGTTAAAACAAATGAAGAGGTTGACAATTATTATAAGGTACCTACAGTAGGTATGTACCGACAAGAAGTGATTGTCTGGGCACAATGGTGCTTGTAAACTTTACTTTATTAATGCGCTACCGTTCAAAACTTTGAAAATGTTACCTTCAAGTACTGAAGTAATGGTAGGTAGTAATAGATTTCTTACTTATAATAAGTAATATTTCATTACCTACATCCTACTTATATAATATTATTTTTGTTAGTTATAGTATTAGGTTATTATTACATTTACATACTCTTTAGTTAATTAGATTGTCTAACTCGTACCGTCGATTTTGTTAACTTTACGTAACACAAGCTTTTGGGTTATAATTATATTTAAGCTCTAGAATTGTAAACATTTATATGCTAACATGATTGTAACCTATTGATTTCTTATATTTACGCGAATACTACACATTGAAATAAAACTATTTTATAATAATAATAAACCCGCCATTATATCAGATTTGATAAACCACAGATCCTCGCAAAAGAACACCGATTCCGACCAAGGATGATACGTGAGGCCATTGAAATTAAAAAACATCCAAATTTCAATAGGGAAGATGGCTGGGTGCTACCACCAACTTGGGATCCAGTAATTAATATAATTAAATCCAAAACCAAGTGTACCATTGCAAGACCTCGAGACACTGTGAGCACTTTCTGCGTGGATCGGACCGCAAACAACAACTTAATATGAGGGTACCCAGTTACTAACTATGACATCAGGACGTCTAACACCTCAGTCCCCCCGTGACCATGGCTGCTGTAAAGCAGCCGAAACGTCGGGAACATAATAAGTAAAAATAAACGCGATATAATCCGTAAAAATAGTTTTATTTCAATGATTGTAACCTGTTTTGTGTTCAATAAATAAATAAATAAATGTGCAAGTTTGTGAGTGTGGATGTATGTTTGTTACTCCTTCACGCAAAAACTACTTAACGGATTTGGATGAAATTTGGAACACAGATAGTTTATAGCCGGAATTAACATATATGATACTTTTTATTCCGATAATCTCGAAATTTTTGTTACGTTAAATACTACGCGGACGAAGTCGGTGGGAACAGCTAGTATATAATAATAGGCAATAGGCAGGCTCCCAAAACATACCAATATGAAACAAATTCATAACGAATCCTCCCAATCCCCAAACTATTTATGCCTTAGATTCTGGGCAACATAACGAGAAAACAATAATTGGATTTCTCCACCGGGTATTACTAATGTGAGAAAAATGAATGCTCCTTAGATCCAATCGTTAACAAAACAAAAGAATTACGAAAGTCCTACTATTCTACCAATCAAATGATATCGCTCTACTACAAACACATTTTGTTTTCTTCTTTCTCAAAATAAGACAATGGTGCTAATTCTGTTGTCACACTAAACTTGAAACTATTAAAATAAGAGTATCCCTTTCGAAGTTGTAAGTACATAAGCACAACAGCAATAGGCATATTATGTTTTGTCAAATTAGTTTAGTCGTCATTGTTGTCAATACAATTAGTACCAATACCAGTAAATCAACATGATATCCATGTAAATAGACGAGCAAAAAAAACTTAAACAATATCCTATCATCATAAAGAACGCCCAACATCCATATCCATCCGATAATCCAGATAATAAAACAATATTCGGACAATAATACGAAAACGCGATCGTTTTTTGGTCGTTTCCAATATCGGCAGCGATCCTCCGAGTCCGCCCTATAGCCACAATGTCCAGTTTTTAGTGGTACACGGTATGTTAGCGATTCAATTGTGTGGAAGTAAGTGCTTTTGTATCGTGCTACGTCAGCTTTGAATTGAATGGAATTCACTATGTAGTCTTACTGAGGAGGTTTCGATACCATTTTATCGAAGTTTGTCTACATTCACTGTTATTGAACAATACTTACCAGTGCTTGGTTTCCTATTTAGAATGTTCAAATCTTAAACCTATTTGCTGGGGTTAGAAAATGAACCCATGACGCCATGTACATATTCCCAGATTTATATCAAATAACGTGTGAACCTGCGTTCGGCTAAAAGTAACCAATAACCAGTAAGGCACACTGTGCAAAGTTACAGGTTTATGCTGTCGAAATTCAATAGTACCTACACGTTTTCATAAGTATGTTCTAGCTGTGCCCCCCGACTTCGTCCGCGTAGTATTTAACGTAACAAAAATTTATAGATTATCGGTATAAAAAGTATCCTATATGTTAATCCCGGTTATAAACTATCTGTGTTCCAAATTTCATCCAAATCCGTTCAGTAGTTTTTGCGTGAAGGAGTAACAAACATACATCCACACTAACAAATGGATCCTCTAAAAATATTGACTATACTAGACATTATATAAAAGCCGTGTTTAATAAAAATTTTATCCAAACTCTACACGTCGATAAATTTTTACGTAGACCGAACCCGGATTTACCCATCCCCAATGTGTTTAAGCCCCATCTCACCTCCATTACCCCATCAAATAGAGCAAAATATTGTGAATTTCAATTAGTTTGAGGACAAGCCGTTGCGGGGTCACATCATATTACAAAAGGACAACGCGGACGCCCGTTATTCTATTCCCGGCCAATTAAATGTAGGCACGTAGGTAGGTAAGTGGTGGCTGTTCAACAGTGGTGTCAGATATTAATCTCACTAACTGTTGAGTCCGATTATATTGTCAACGGGAAGAATGTCTGATTTAAAAAAAAAAATACTCTTAGCTTAGGATGATCTGTCTAATTCACTCGGCTCTAAATTAAAATACTTACCTACTAAAATAAGGTTTTTCTAAAAGTTTCTTGCTCTGTCAACAAAAACATTAAGAAAACCGTTATAAATACAACAATCAATACAAATTTCCCTAGAACAATCTAATACTCTATAAGACCATTGGAAGAAGTTAAAAATATTATAAAAGGTAAATATAAAGTAGAAAAATATATAAAAAAAAAATCGTCAACTTCTGTAAGTTGACCGGTCTGATATTGCTTCAAATGGGGTCGCAGTAAATATTTATCATATGAAACATGTATATGTCGCAGCCAAATAGCTTAATTCGCCGTTCAATTAACAGCCTAGGCACTTTACTAAACAACGCCGTTCAACTAACGGCCTAAATGATATTCAGCCGTATCGTCTATTACAACATTTAATAAACTGGCTGACTAATGCTTAGGCAACTGGTTAACATTTAAGTTCTACAAAACTTTTTCAAAATACTACCCAAGCAGAACGACCTGGATAGGTTTAGGTTAGGGTTATTTTTTTATGACCCCACAGAAACCCCACCCGGCGATTGGTTTGGTGGATCTAAAAAAAATCGTAAAAAACCTAAGTACCTAATAAAATTATTCTATCAAAGTTGTTTTTTTCCGACGCCATATTGACCAAAGAGATAGATAATATAGAATAGAGATATATAATATATATATTGACATATATATTGAATAGATATATTGAGAGTTTGGTGAGTTTCGGCGCTAGGTGGCAGAAAGTAGAACTAAATTGAAATGAACAGGCTAGGCAGGTAATTAAACGGCTAGGCAAGTAGTTAAACGTCATCGATCCAAGTCATTTGCCTAGCTGTTTGATCAAATGGCTGAATATCATTCAGGCCACTAGTTGAACGGCGCTGTTTAGTAAAGTGCCTAGGCTGTTAATTGAACGGCGAATTTAGCTATTTGGCTGCGACATATATATAATTGCGACGCCGCTAGAACTAATTACAGGCCGGCCAACTTACAGCGCGCGTATTGTACTAGTGTAATCAATTATGTTCAAATATACATCCTCATATTCAACTGGGCCCAATATAACAGGCCCCGGGAGCGACTAGATAAAATTGCATCGGATTAATTTGCCTACCTGCTCCGTCCCCTGCCAGTGACAGGCTTTGTGGGGGCCGCGGCCTTCATTACCGACATCCCGTTCATCTGTGGGTAATATCGACAAAAATTAATCCGGAAGGGTCGACCTTTACGCTTTTTATTAGATTCAACCAATAAAATTCTATTAGCTTCACATAATTACTTATTTGATTTGCGAATTTAATTTGTACATCAGCACAGTTTTAACCACTGGAGATTTTAAACAAAAAAGACTACTATGAGTAGCAAAGTGAGTTTATCACATTACTAGTATTCCAGTTAGCCCCTCCAGCTATGCTAATGCTTGTGTTAGGAGTGGGCTCACGCCAATAGCATAACGGCCAGGATGGGCATCGAACCCGGAACCTCTTGACTACGAGGGCGGCCCCTCTAACCACTAGGCTATTGCGCCTTAGATTGTAGAGTCCTTTAAGTAAACTGAGTCTTTGATTTTTATGTTTTCTTCTGTCTACGTATATAAGTTGGAAAAAGGCAGTAAGTTGCTTCCATATAATAATCTTTTCAAAATAATTAACATTCATACTTTGCTTAAATCTTAATCTCACTACTTCAGTAATTTTATCTCCAAACGTCTAAACGCTCTCACTTCATCATACTGATCCCGCTCAATTAACCCCTAACCATCAAAACTTTCGCAATATAACAACCAAACAAAAACGACTCATAACAATCGAACAAGTAATCGACGCTACAACATAACAAGAACACACCATCTTTGTACGCGACAAAAATATTGCCCAACTGAGGCAATAACAAGCATCGTTAGTTGGCAAGTTTGCCAACTCTGCCCAACTATTTTTGCCCGTCATAATAGCTTAACTTGGACCGGACAATGTGGGCTATTCTCGTCTGTCTTTATTCTGGTTATTGTTAAAAAAGTTGTTCTTAGATGGTTATGATAATAATATTGGTTAAATCGTTATATTACAGTATTGTATAGCTTGGCAATGTTGATTCATAAATAGGAATATATTTTTTTATAATAATAAATTATGATAAAATTGTTTAACTGAGGCGTTACTTTGCGGAAATTTATTGTAAAATGATTTTGGAAGAGGAATAGTAAGTTATTATTAATGTAACATAATATATTTTATGGTTACATTGAGAACTCACCAAAACGATATGTTACTGGTAGCACTTATAGTTTAAAGAAAACTGAAAATTGCAGCATCTCAGCAATTTATTATCCATGTACAGATTTCATAGGTGAAGAATTTTTGCTTGCATGCTGACTTTATGTAACAAATAAAATAATGATAATACTTCCGTATCAATGGAGGCACATGTGTCACAAAGTCAAGAAACCCCGGCGTCCGGTGGTGGAGTGAGCTGTTTTTATTGAATACAAGCGTTGTCTCTGATCGGCTCATTCGGGTTCAGGTCACGATCCCACTTTGTTAACAAAACAGGAGCCCCTTTGAACCACCGACTAGACATTTTTTAATGCATATCTTGAACAGAATTATTGATAGCATCCGATATGGTAGCCTTTGAGTTTACGCTTCGTGAGCGGAAGTGTTTTGTATTGAAAATGTGGATTTGTGATGCGGCACTACAGCAGCAATTGCTGTAAAAATAATCGAATAATCAGACTGAGTAAGTAAATTTATTAAGTTTATGTGCTGGGTAAGCGATATTCGATACCCGATTTTAATCAACATCATGATGTAATCGAAAGTTTATCTATAAATATGCAAAATAATGTTCCAGAAAAATGCTCCCCCAAATTAAGGATCTCGGAATCGAAATTGATGTCATATCCGTTTCGGGAATATCGTTAACAAAAGTAACAACCCGAACATGAGTTGAAGACGTGAAATTGAATAAAAACTTAAGTCGTTTTTCAGCAGCACCTCGGTAAAGCATTGCGCACAAGGCCGACAAAATTTGTTATAAAATATGCTTCTTACCTTGTGCTAAATTCACAAGTAAGTTTATTAAGTTTTTCAGGTTTTATATATTTATTGTTCTAAAACTATACAATATTTGTACTGAAAGTAGCGTATTTGAATTTATACAACTCCCTCTATTTAGAGAGGTACTCCACATGTTAGGCACACATAATGTACAAAGATTAATAAAAAAATCGCCAGAAATTCTCGTGTAGTGCACACAGCCTTACAGAACCTGATTTCGATATCCGAATTTCTTATCCTTCATTCATTAGCAAGTTCAATCAAGGGTCCGCCGGCTGCGGTTATTTATTGCCTTGCATCGGCCCTCACAATTACGGCAGACGGAAAAACTTTCACCATTAGGGCCCCCGAGGCTTTCATACCAAAAAAATAAATTGTACACGCCAACGTGTAGTGCGTAATGGATTTCGGGTTTCGATTTCGTTTCTGCCATTGTATCGGGAGAGCGGGACCGCACGTAGCCGCTCTACCTATAACAGCCAACTATAGGTGGACTGGAATGTTTATTTGATACGTTTCAGGTGTTTTTCTCGGACCTTTTGAGATGAGATTTGCCGAGGTTAGTGTAGGCTTACAGCGTTGCTAATGTAGAGTGTTGTTGGGTTTTTGATGAAATATATTTTGCATTATTTGCATATAGAGCTTCATGACAGCGACATTCTTCAAACGCAAGTTATGAATGCAGACTTCTCAGAATTTAGAGAACTACCCAGTTTAAAAGCATGTAATCTGGATAGGTTAATAAATATTTATGATTTTAACATCTGGCCTTTTACTTACAAATTGTCTGTGAGTAAGTCTAGGCATCAATAGCCTATTGGTTATACGGGCCGTTCTCGTAGTTGAGAGTTTCCGGGTTCGATCCCCATTCTGGCCATTAAATTATTGACGTGAACCTACTCCTAACACAAGCATTAGCTTAGTTAGAGAGGCTGAACAAAATACTAGTAATGTGACAAACAAACATTATTAGTAATGTTTCAAATATAAAATAAAAAAAACAGCAGAGATCCTAAAATACACCAACATTTCATCACTCCTACGAAACATGTTCGCGAAACATATTATTTTCTCTATTACATGAAAACAAAAAATAGAGACAACAATATGTTTCGTGAACATGTTTCGTCCAGTGCGAACTCACATGTCGACAGAACTACAATAGACCTCACACGTCACACTTTGACAACTCATAAATTGTACCTACAAGGAGGAGGGAGGCAACGAAGGTTTTATTAAATTTCGATGTGTAGACTTGTCTACAGTTGGCACACCTGCCGACTGAATTACGGTTACGTGCTTGGCTGTAAACGTTAAATCTGTGAAATAAAAGCGTCTCGTTGGGTTGGAAGAAAGTATTCAACAGTTTTACGGGAGGTTGTATCATAGATAGAAGGGTCATGTGGTACATGTTATAAGATAAAAAGTATACATATTTAATCTTGACACTTACTTTAGTGTACTTAAGGCTAAAGCGCCCGTCTAGCACGTGAAGTTCAAAGTTTTTGAGGTTTTTTAGAATTTTTTCAAAATCTGACAATAATAAAAGGTACATTTTGTAATTCGCGACAAAGACCGTGTGCAGTGCATTTATTAATATATCCAACTTACTCTAAAACATTTCAAAAACGACAGCTATCCAGATAAGCTGGCAAGTTTTGTATATTTTGTGATTAACTAGTGTCATATCCACCGTGATAATATTTAGAGTAAATGAAATGTATTAAGAAGCGCACTGCATACTGTGTTTGTCGCAAATCACAAAATGTTGTCTTAAATATTTTCAGATTTTGGATAAACTATAAAAATACTCGGAAATTTTGAATTTCGCGGGCTAGACAGGCGCCTTCTCCTTAAGTGTAAAATTAGACAATGATCACCTGCGTTTGATATTACTAATGGATCAAAAAAAAATTTTGTTCGTTGAACGCGCCCAACAACGTTGAAGTTTATGATATATCTTAAGGTAACAAAACATTTATTATCTCTTCTGACTGTCAGTAACTGTACACAAATCAAGTGAATGCGAACCTTTGGCTAAGGTAAATTTCGGCCCAACGCCGCCATTACGTCGCCTTTCACGCCTAGGGACTATTAGCAAGGGTATAAATATGAAATGCCTGAACATACCTGTGCATAAACTTCTAAGATAACACCCCACTAACCGCACGCTAGTAAATTCGAAAATTCACAGCGAGGACGGAACTGCAGGCACCTGCGCGCGGAATAGTACATTGTTACATGAGTGGTGAAAGTGACGTATTTTGTCCCGAGACGGGGTTTGGCGCCCGAGCGTAGCGAGGGCGCTAATAGTTCGAGGGACAAAATAAGTCTTTCACCCGAGGTAAACACTGTGCTTTTCATAACGAATACAAGGAAAGTAAAAATAAAAACAGGAATTGGCTAAATAAATAATACAAGGAAGTATGAACAATACTCTACAACTCGAAAAAAAAAAGATCGGATTTAAATATTTTGCCCAAGTCTATGTTATTTTAAAGAAATTGTTGAAACTAAATTATAATTAAGTCATTTAAAAATATATATTCTTTAATTAATACTTAACTTTATGTTTTTTCAATTTTACATCGTGCTGTAATTGAGTCACTGTAGAAAAAGTTTGAACATGGTTCCATAGAAATGTGAAAATGGAACTAGTTTTTTTTTATATAATTTGACAGCTGTCAGTTGAAAGCGATTCTCCCGGGCCGGAAAAGTATTACTTTCAACCCGCTCCTCAGGCAACTTCAGACTTACTTTCAGAGTATGAGTAATGAAAATGTTATTATCTCATTAGACCGGCCCTTGCCGTTTCCTCAATTCGTTGAAAACAAACGGAATTTTAATATTATCTTGTAATGGCTTCTGTTCTTCGTAATCCCGGGGCGTTGTGTCGTTAATGTTAAATAAACTGGCACAACAGAAACTTACTCAGGCACCGTTATACTTGTGTACCCTGCTTAATTGGAGTGCGTAATTGTGTTTGTGCAGACTGTGCCTTATGGCAGATAGAATTGAATATAAACTATTTTTGCAATTGTTTTGTGTAAAGATGTTTGAACGTGGGTTGGTTAATAACAATAAATATTTTGAAGTACCTTGATCATCGCAATGGGGTTTATGACTAATTAATGTTGAATTTAAAATGTTTTTATATTTACAATATATACTAGGTATTTTGTTTGCAACATTACTTTAAAAATCTAAAACTATCGGCTTGTGGTACAGTTGAAGTATTCAAGGTTTTGTAGACTTATGAAATCTGTCAACAGCTGTATGCCTGTAACACCTTTAGTTTTGCAAGTTTCCTCCAAAGCTGATAGTTTTAGAATTACAAAGTTTAGTTTTGAAAAAAGTATACCCTTTCTGTTTCAACTTATATAATATTTATAGTAAGATTTATTTATTTAAAGTGAATAAGAACGGCGAAGCGCCAATCACACTAATTATTTAGTTCGTTATGTTCCAAGACCTCGAGACACTGTGAGCACTTACTGCGTGGATCGGACCGCAAACAACAACATAATATGAGGGTACTCAGTTATTAACTATGACATCAGGACGTCTAACACCTCAGTCCCCCAGTGACCATGGTTGCTGTAAAACAGCCGAAACGTCGGGAACATAACAAACTAAATAAACGCGATAAATTCCGTAAAATAGTTTTATTTCAATGTATAGTAATCGCGTAAATATAAGAAAACATTATAATAAGTTAAAATAATGATTTCATAAGACCGTCCCACAAAGGCATTGGAATTAATTTACAGTACAATATCTTAACACGATCTTAAAGAGGGAAGTTTCTTTATAATGTGTATTTCCGTCTGGCCTCTAGGACGGTGTAAATTGCATTGTTATCTGGGATCCGCGACGTCCACTCCAGCGGACGCTATCTGGATCCAAGTAAATCTCAATTGTTCGGGGAGATTGTGAAATATTGCTTTAGAAATTGCTTTAGACTTGAATGGAAGAAGAGGTAAGGTTTCTTTCATTGTCTCAAGTTTCCTGTCGTTTCAAATCACAGTAAGCTTACATTTACACGGCAAAGACAACGATTTTTTGAAAAAAAAATAGTCTTATTCGGCAATCAATACTCGTATTGTCAAAATGTATATTCAAATTGTAATTATTCATATGCCAAAGAACAGGTATTTTGGTAACTAAGATATTGTTGTGTGTTGCCTGCCAAGATGATATTTTAATGTGAAACATCTATTGGCGCAGTTTGGCAGTAAAATCGACTAGTTTGCCGTCACGGCAAATGGCATGACGCTATCTCATGCCATCATGCCCACTCTACGCCACCGCACTCGACTCCCTTGTGTGTGTGCGTGCGCATATTAATACACCACACATGTTTCTCATCTGCCGGGCACCCATGGAGGGCCAACTTTTTTATAATTTAAGTTGTGCTGTGTAGAATTGAACAATAATATGAATAGAATTGAATAATAACTTATCCATGGCCGCCTCGAATTAGCGAGTAAAAGTACACAAGTTTGCTGTACCATAAATCTTTGGTTCCTAGGTATTTGCATCTCTATTTTCGAAGTACTGAGGTACCTAATTAATAAACATAGGCACCTTCTCAGGACCTCTTCTTATATGAAATTCAATTATCTCCAACTCAGTTTCAGTATTGCACGTTTCTACACAAGCAAGTGGTTTTTATATCGCATCCAGGTCTGTCTCGGTTCGCATTCCCGCAAATGAAATGTAAATAAGCAGGAATGTGGGTCGCCATGTTTCAGACTCGCTTGTATAACCACGCTCTCGCCCGAGGGGTGGCCTGGTTTAATTATCAGAAGTTCCCTTAATATTTGCCAGTCGAAGCGTCTGAATGTAATTTGGTTGGTAACATTGTTACTGGAAAACATTGTTACTACTCGTACTTATGTGCAATTGGGAATGTAATATGAAATGAGTACAAAGAGGATTCTGGTGGAAATAGAACTAAGTAGGTAGATTCTCTACGTACGAATTCTACCGTAGAAATTAAATTCAAATGAATGTATAAAATTACGTTCGTTTGAGTCGTAAGTCCGTTTACGTAAAGTACCTATTCCTATGGCAAATTATTAGATCCTCAGGCGGCTGATAGGCTGAACAACTCTCCAAAATAATATTTTACGTGGACTAGACCTACTACAATACTATAAAAAAAATTTATAGGAGCTAAATTTAAATTTTTCACTTATTTTTTATCTCAAGAAGCATGTCTAGTCCAAAGTTTAAGACTGAATTCATAAGAACAGTACATACCTCCCATTAAACAGCCTTCAAAGATTCAAGCCAAAATCATATTAAAGTCCTGGACAATAAGTGTTATTTTTGAAACAACAACTCCACATATCACGTAGAATAAAGTATTCCCTCAAAAGTCATCTTCAATTGTGCGCAACATAGTCAGTTGACTTGATTTGCTCGAACGCGGGTGTGACGTGGCGCCTACCTACGGGGAAACGCAAATGTTTCCAGCGTCATGTTTCGTGCGCCGAGCATATGCCAAGCGGACAAATTGACTACGTTGCGATTCGCTACCGTAGCACAGTTGAACAAGAGTAGTTTAGTACCTACATATAATAATAAAGTTGGGGTCATGTCGCTCTATTTGTCCCATCATTTGCAGCGGTTGACGTCAACATGTGCCTTACACGACAATAAAATGTTCACATGTTCTACATGTTGGATTTATGTCCCCATGCAAGCCGTCCAAAGGACCGGGCAGAGCCCGTGAACAACACTTAAACACCAACTGTATGGTCCCAAACTATGGATAACGCTTGTACTATGGAACTGTGGGCAATCCCAGTGACACCCAAACCTGGGCAAATTACGATAAGGCCATTTCAGAAATTTGCCCCGACGGGCATCGAACCCGCAACCACCCGGTGCAGTGAGACGAGCGGCCTATACGCTCTAACCATTGCGCTAAACGGTCATCAATATATAAGGCTTACAGAGCAAACAACCTTCTATTTCCAGAGACGTTCAACTTCAGGGATCATATTTGTTTGACTAAATTGTTCGTTGAACCACACGTTTCATCATACAACAACATCGGTGTTATTGCAATGACACGACACGGGTTCATCAGGTTATTTAACTTTATAGTCGTGGCAGTCGAGTTTTTGATTTTAAATGTATTTACCTACCTTCCTTTTAAAACTTAATAAGCAATTATGTATGCTGTATGTAGGAAGGTACTGATACTACTGTAATTTATCTGCGTCTGGGTCAGGAGGAACTCGCGAGATTGAACTGCACGAGTTGGCGATGTTACCTAGGTACTATTTTCCAGTTGGGAATTTTATTTGTCCATTCGCACGGGCATCTGTGGCCGGTTGCCTCACGTTAAGATTAGAACACTTACAATTTTACTGTAAGTATTTCAAATTTGAAATACAACAAGGCAATACCTAAGTAATACCTACAAAAAAAATAAAAAAAAATAAAAGAAAAAATAATGATAATTGTAAATCAAAATTTGTGATTAAAATCGAACTAAAAATACGCGAATCTGTATCGTGGAATTGTTAAATAGTGCCAAAAAGAAAATGAGTTAAAAAAAAATATGTGGTTACCTACTTTATTTTCGCAACTGATATTCTCGGTATTAAAACTGAATTAGCGTTGTTCTAATACAAAATGACGGTAGTGGGAAACCCGAGTCGCACCCATGTCCGAGGCGTGTTTGACGTTTATGAGGGTACACTACATCCCCGTTATTCGATACGTATAAAACAAACCCTCTAAATTTCCTAGCTACGATATAATTTGTGCTGACAGTGTTATCATGTGTTTGTAAGGGATTGAATATAGTTCCTTATTTAAAAAAAACAATAGCTTACTTAATGTACACAAAGAGTTCACGATTTGTTCATAAAATAAAAAAACAGTGTGACAATTTTCTAAATAATATTACTAAGTGGTGTTGCTGTAAAAGGTAGGTTAGCTAAGATTAGTGTTGTGATCTGATTAGTTATATACATAATCAGCAGATTTACATTTGGGAAAGGAACCCTAAAACCAAGAGCTGAATTGTTCGTGTACAAAATTCAAACCCCTAAAACTCCAGAAGATCATTCAATTTTTATTATTACGAGACGAGCTCTCAAGCGGACGAATGGTGGTGAAAAGAATATCATAAACAATTTTTTCGAGGTAAAAATTATTTACAACGGCCACGGAAGCCTTTCAACAAATCCGCCAAAGTGTCCATTGTGGGAGTACAAAGACCGCTGACAAGGCGTATCTTTCACCAATCCACTGCGGCTATTTATTTCGTAAATACGCCATCTTTTGGCGGTTTTAATAAAACCATTGTTGTTGTATTCGCGCCTGAATGGGGAATTAAGCAAGTGAATAAACACGGAATGGTGTGAAATGTCAGATTAATTTATTTTAATGGTTATTATTTTTGCTTGGTTTACAATCTGTTTTAGATGAGGATTTTCATTATCTTGTACGTCATAAATGCAAGAATTGCCACTCTCTCACAGGAAATCGGTAGTGTAGGTAGTTGCGGGTAGTTCGCTTGTTTGAAAATTTATTATTTAGGAAAAAGAGATACAGCTACTGCGTCGAGGAGGTAGGTATATTTAATTTAGTACCTACTCTTCGCCTAGCCTCAATATCCATTAGCTTCTTCGATTTTTAAAATAATATGTTCTAATTACAAACAACTTACCGTGCTTCACGTCACACCCGCAAAGACAAATGCAATTACGTCACATCCTGTTTTATCTCGAGTGCGCACAAGGAGACGAATCGTTAACGCGGTAATAACGCGCATATTTGCATTTCCCTCGTTATTTTAACGTTTCATATGCCTTCTGACATCCCTATGCTTCGTAATCATCAAGCTAAAGATAGGGGCTCTATAATTTATTTTATTGTGAGACAAATTACTCATAATTTTTTCAAACGATTTTAGGATATGACAATTATTATTAGGTAAATACGTAGTTAAGTAGATTTAGTTTAGTAATACGTTAAGAAACAAATGAATAATGTGATCATTGTATATATTGTGTGTAGGTATGTATGTACTTATTATCAGTGTATTTGAAAAAATAACTAACATTCAATAACAGTCACAATTCATGCTTCGTCATTTATATATTTACTTCGAATTACGTATTTCAAGCAATAATGACTCTCCCTATTTTCCGACCGACATAATCCCCTCAAAACAGACAGGTCCACCAAACGTCACACAGTTGGGTCACCGTATCAAAGGATATGGACAGACGGGGGAATCCCTGCAACTAAATTATTCCCAGGCACGTACAGTCAGCGTCGAGTCGAGTGTGAGGCTTCAGCTTTGTCCTGAAATTTTAATTATACGGGAGGGCAGCTTACTGCTTGCGGGATGCGATCGCCGAGCTAATTAGTCTAGTTTCATTTTCTTTCAAAATGTGTGTTTTGGAAATGTGGCTGGTTAGTGTTGCCAGTGGAATATTAGACCGAATAAAAACTTAATCATTGCTCTAATGAGCATGAGCACGGCCAATATATCAAGCAATAAATGCACAAATCGGCAGCGATTTGTGCATCAAGCATGAAAAAAAAACATGCCTTTTTGGGTGACTTATATTCTAATAGGCGACACCGGTTCTGAACTGTATGATATGATATATGTGGATAAAGAAGGTATTATTGTGATGAGGACCAGGGTTGAGATAGTAGTAGGTATACGTGGTTCACAGTAAACAGCAGCTAATACCCATATACCTAGAACCCCAGAAGTTTCTAATTAATGTAAGATAGGGTTCAGGGTAACTCTGGACCAAGATAGTAAGAAGACGGTAACTATATCGGGGCTGCGGTCGCCACAATTCAATAACTTTGCCAACCAAATGGCGCCACTGTGAAGTTTCGTGGTACCGGGAAGTGGAATTTATGTTAACCTCATGAAAGATAAGGTCAATAATTAATATTAATTAATTAACACAACAAACTCAATAAAACAAAACCACCAATTAAATTACATTATTTGGTCAAAATGAATAAGAGTTAATTATCTTGTCATTCAATATTATTTTCCTTTTTATAACAATGAAAGCTTTTCTTTATAAGTGATATATCCTGTTAATAAACTTAGATTTATTTATTTCATGCAGTTCGTCGAATAATTGAGAGATTCTAATATTTTTTTATTTTTTTATTGTTAAAAATACACATTTTTATATTATGCACAAACAAAATGGCCCCAAAATTCTGAAAAGAGTCCCATCTGACATATGACCGAGATCCGCTAGTTGCAAAGGAAATGTTTGCCCATTTTTCAATGTTGCAATGTCCCCGATCTGTCACAGGTCTCGGTACACCCTCCTACCCCCTACTTTTCTACTTACCCGATGATTTGATTGAAAACTTCCTCGCGAACACCTGAGACGGAGGGAAGATAGGCGTTTGAAAGAAACCCATCAACGCATGTCTTAATCTGATTGGTAACGTGTAATTGAAAAGAGATTTCAGATATGGATTTTCCTTGGATTTGTGTATGGAATACATTTTCGGTGAAAAAAAAAACGAATCTTCCAAAAAATGGCGTTAAAAGTTTACTTTATTTTATCTATCTGGAATCTCCGATGCCTTACATTTGCTTAATTCGTATCTATTTATTGGTTCAAAATGTTTTAAGACCTTTAAGACCATTTGTTTAATTAGATACAGGCAAAAAAAACCCATCACAGCTGTTAAAATACCACTGCATAATTCTGGCCCCAACATAATTTGACGAACGCAACAACATTTTATCGTCCGTAAATCGAGCCAACACTGTCCTCCTCCGCAATGTTAACGAGGTCAATTAAAACAAAACAAAGCTCATTAAAACGAACGGGTTACTGCCAAAAATTCCGCCATCTGGACCCACGGCGCGGCGCTTCCAAGTTGAGCGCGGGTTAAAATTGTTCAATTCGCTTATTCGTCCCCACTCGAGAGGTAACGAACGCTACAATCGGTCTCAAGAGATCGACTTCAAGCTTGGCTGGGTAAGGATACAACGATTGTCGGCGGAATTAGGCCAAGTGTGTGATATTGCGAGCCTCTGCGGATGTTAAGTGGGAACTCATTTGTGAATTGGTCATTGATACGAGCTGAGGATATGTTATAACAAGTTTCTGTTTGAAATGATGTTATCGGTTAAAAAAACGTATTGTGTCTTAAGAAGACTTCTTCTAAGATTCGATTGTGGATACAGAAAAAAATAATACGACAGCAAATGATTGTTGTAGTTCTAAGTACAGTATTTTTAATATTATTCACTAAACGTTTTGTAATTACACGATCGATTTCTCTACGTAATGCCTTGCCTTGCCTTGCCTTGCGTTATAAATTTGCAGTAATTACAAGAAAAAATACTAAAAGGCTAATATGAACTAAAATATTAGTTTTTTTTTTTGTGGACGTCGGTACACCTTTTAATACGGGTAAGTTTTCTTGATTTTAGGCATTTCTTTGCGACAACATCAAGTCCAAAAATACTGTAATTGTTAGGCTCTGTTGTTTGTTAATGTTATGTTATAACTCGTCATCATAAAAACTTTTGTGTTGCGAAAAATAGGCATGTATTCTCAAAGATACGCGATATTTTGTGCAATAGGTATATTGCACAAAAGCTCTTCTTTATTCTGATCTCATTTATGATTCCCCAGACGTCGGTATTCGCTCAGTTCGTAAACTTTTATAGTTTCCGTTGAAACTTTCATGAATTTAATCAATGCAGGACATTTTGTTATAATTTTTATGAACAAACTTTTGGAGCGCGGAGACATGAATATTTACGCGGCAACAACGCTTTGAGAAGAGGTTTATAATGTTTTAAAAATATTATGTGAAAATTGAGTATGACAAGAGTTTTGTTTTAATTTTTTTTGTTGATCATGGGCAGCCCTGAACAGTTGGGATAATGAAAATGGTACCACCTGTTTTCGATTCGGTTAACATTATCTATTTTGAGAACAACTGAAAAATAATTATTATTTTCATTGAATGCAAATTCCTCAATTATATTCATTCCATATTTTTTGTGGTACTGTGATTTTTTAATGATAGCCTATTAAATATGGCCTATTAATAATGGCCCATGTGCCCCATGTGGCTTCATGCGCACCTGTTATGGTTTTCAATTGTTTTTTAATTAGCAGCTAATGAGCAATTAACCTAGTCACAACCAGGTTTTACCCGCAAAGGTGTTCAAATTGTTTCTTGTTCCACAATTTTATTAAAACGCTTGGCAATTACAAATACACAGACAGCTTAAGGTAAACTTAAATACAATTACAAATTGTAATCTCGTGTACCAGGGTGCGCTTCCCAAATACTTGTTACCTAAATGGTGTTTGTCTTATTTCGTTCGTTGCGGACGTTTTGGGGCCGGAGTTTGCACCTCGTTTTGCCTCAAATGGGAAGATGGTGATGATGCTTCCCGTTTTTTAATCTCTTTTAAAAGTTTTAACGTTTTCACCCTTTGGGGAGGTTTGAATTAAAGGAAAGAGTGCGATTTTTGATTAGTTTATTTGGCATTTTCATTGTAGAAAATTAAATTAAACCTGCATGAAAAAATAAAACTGGATCTAGGTAATGTCTGTGTAAGGTCGAAACCAATCAGTTTTTTTATGTTGGTTCAATACAGTTCATACCGACGCCATCTCATACCTGTAAATATATTTTTCATTACTCATACTCTGAAAGTAGGTCTGAAGTTGCCTGAGAAGCGGGTTGAAAGTAATACTTTTCAGGCCCGGGAGTTCCGCTTTATACTGACAACTGTCAAATTATAAAAAAAAAAATAGTTCCATTTTCACATTTCTATGGAACCATGTTCAAACTTTTTCTACAGTCACTCAATTACAGCACGATGTAAAATTGAAATAACATAAAGTTAAGTATTAATTCAAGAATATATTTTTTTAAATAATTTAGTTTCAACAATTTCTTTAAAATAACATAGATTTGGGCAAAGTATTTAAAGATGAAAATGAAAAATAATGGCTAAATAATGAAGTTGGCCGGCCAACGAAAAAAAAAACAAAATAGGCGGCAATCCGTTTTTTTTTTTCGAGTTGTAGAGTATTGTTTATACTTCCTTGTATTATTTCTTTAGCCAATTCCTGTTTTTATTTTTATTTTCCTTGTATTCGTAATGAAAAGCACAGTGTTTACCTCGGGTGAAAGATTAATTTTGTCCCTCGAACTATTAGCGCCCTCGCTACGCTCGGGCGCCAAACCCCGTCTCGGGACAAAATAAGTAACTTTCACCACTCATGTAACAATGTACTAATTTTATATTTTCTGTCATTCTTACATTACTATGTACAATTGCTGACTTGACTTATGAAAACTTTCTTTATATAGAGCAGAATAATTGTCCTCAAACATAAAAAAAAATTGGTGCCATAAAACACAAGCACAAAAGTAATATTCAACTGTAAATGAATCGAAAACCTACTGTTCCAACTTTATGCGCTCAAAAACTTTAAAACGACCATTAAACTTCACGAACAAGGAAGCAAAACTTCTTAATAAATCCGTGAACCGTGATCCAACATTAGTTGCAGGCCCAATGACAAAGGGAACGCCATTTGAAAGCCTTCATCTATCAGAGTGACACGCAATCAAACAATACAATAAAACTTCTCTTCCGAAAAATACTTGAAAATAATTTCCCCATTTAAATTCAGGAGGGTGGGGGGTCCAACAAAGCTCCTGGCGAGGTAATAAGCGTCGATGTGCTCCGTATATTGTGCGTCGGAAAGGTTGGTACGAAATTAAAGTTTTTAAGCTACGTTTGTTTTGGCGCACTTACCTTGTTTAATAAAGGCAAAAACATAAAAATATTTTAGTAGTAACAGTTCCAAAAAGTTAGTCCCAATAATTAGTCACAATGATTGCTTTACTAATAGATAGAATATCATGTGACACGAATAAATTTTGATCCAAAAAAATAAGGGTTGTTTGAGGCTTTATAATCATCAAACTACTTAAATATTACAGCATCTATCCTTTTAATAAAATTGTATCTATTAAGACCAAATAATTATTTCCTTTCTATACTTCTCTGAATAAAATTTGAATATCTAATATGAGAATCTAGGTAAATTTCAGTCTAGGTAATATCTGGCTGAATCTGTAGCGAGTCGCAGGTGCGGGTGATCATTATCCCCATAACGGTTACAGAACTCATCATCGCACTCATTACCGTAATCGTTTGGAGCTCCGTGCCACCTTATGCTGGAGCATACGAACATGACTTCGAAATTGGATGTTTGCATATTTATTACAGAACTGCTTGACTGTATGCCCGATGGGGTCTTCCTTCCCCCATTTGTTAACAACATAGTAGAGAATATATAATATTATTTTTATATAAATGAAGAACAGTGCCATCTAGGGACGCCTAAAAGAAGCGAACCTTTCTAGTATAAAACGTAAGGGGCAGCAGCCGCACTTTGTATGCCTATATATATCGTGTAACGCTACTGATGCTTATCACTGATCTGAGCGCCCCGAACGTCCTTCGAAAGGTTGCTTAAAAAAAGTAGGTACTGGCAACACCTCTTTCTTCTAAGCAGCCACCTACATTGTGTACGATTCATACGAGTATACGAGTGTTATAATAAATTGTGCAACAGCGAAATAAACATTGTATCTATGTGCGGTTTTAATATTAAACAGTCAAAAGATATATTGTCCACTGACAACGCGTCCACCAGGAGACAGTTTAGGCAGCGTCTAATATATAACGTCCTTATCATCATTAGCCTTACGTCCTTATGGTTAAAAAACTGTATACCTACAATTGTATTACCTATAATATACAGGTTGAAACAGAAAGGGTATGCCTTTTTCAAAAATATAGTATACCCTTTTTGTTCCACCAAGTATAAGAAACTCTTGTGCAAAATATTTTGCTTCTGGACCAATGGTTCACAACCGCTCACTCTAAGTGTTATTCACGAGTTTTGATATACGAGGAGTAACTGTTATTAAATAGTCTAAGAAGTCGCACCTTGGGGCTACCCTTAGGTTATCTATCTCCTTTTTCAAACAACTCTACAGAATCCATGTCAATGCCTCCACAACAGGCACTAGAAAACAATCCCGTTCAGTTTATTATAAATTTATTAAAGCAACTTCGCCCGAGTCTGCGGCGGAGCGCTGGCAACACTTTGATGCCACTTTGTGTGAGCCTCATGTTTTTATAAAGCAACTTTCTGACTTGTGACGTCTCTAGGAAACAAACCAACAATGTATCTTAACCAGTAGAGAACGTAGAAAACGAGTTATTTTATCCTGTATTTTTCTGACGAAAATGTAGAAACTCAACGAGCAATGGTTAAACAACAGTCTCTAAAAGTTTTTCGTTAGCAAAATGTATATATACTTTGTAGTTTGCGTATTTTGTATGACAAATTGAACAGCGACTTTCTTGGATACTGAGTAGATATAGGCTTCACGTTTAATTTTCCATATAAACGCGACAACTACAGGAAATACTAAAGTAATGCTTACGAGAAAACTCGCACTCAGCGTAAAGGGGAGTTAGTACGAGTTTTGAGCTTATTGAAATGCCGATCAAGAAATTGAAAGACTGCATAAATCATCCCAGACTGCATATAGTAAAGCTGCACGATTCCGCTAGGGGCGCGGCTGTGCAATGTATGAAAATATTCACTCCACCAGGGCCCTAACCACGCTAGCTACTCAAATCGTAATAGAAAGGCAAAAGCTAGCGATTACGTTTCAAACGCTCCGCTTTTGACGTTTTGCTGACACAAGCTTCACGATTTATACTGACATTGATTTGGTACCACACTCGCGATTCTTAGCGTTTGACCTTGAGGTTGTGACTGACTTCGTTTTTTTTAAAGTTAAGTTTATTTGCGATGATTTGCTTTACGCATTTAGCCAATGTCGAGTAAATATAATTTTCAAGTTTTATATGAAGGTCTTTGTCTAAGCCTAATATTACCAGACTTATTGGGGGAACTCGAATAATCATGTTTCACTACTATTCGTCCAATTGACCACTCACAGATATTTTTTTATGAACATTGGCATAAAGCCAAACGTAGTTACCAACGTAGATCCAAATGAAAAAACTACAAAGCGTTCGATGACATAAGCCACTCGCAAATGAGACTCTAGCGTAGTACCAAATATTGGCCAAGCGTTTGAAACGTAATCGCTAGCTTTTGCCTTTCTATTACGATTTGAGTAGCTAGCGTGGTTAGTGCCCAGGTATTTGATACCCCGCATGTTCAGCAGAACCACATGAAGATGTTTTTCAATGCATATGCTTCACGCCTATAACAACCCATGTCCTGTTAACTTACAAATATATTATAAATTAACTATTTTGCACAAAATTGTGATGTTTATGGTTGTTATAGTATCAAAAAGGCTCCGCTTCGAGACGATAATGTATTGCAGCTTATTGGCATCTCAATGTTTACATTAAATCTGTGCATCGAGAATTTAAATTGCATTTGGCTACGTTGAGCTTGTTTTTATTAATATTACTAGCTGTACCCTGCGCGCGTTGCTACGCTGACTCAGAATCCTTTGTGGGCTCTTGCACAACACTTTGCAGAAGATCATGAGATGATTTAATGCATAGTTTACGATTCGATAAAGTACATACAGACAAACATTAATTTTTATTTATAAGTATAGATAACATAGAGTGCTGAATAGCGTCAGTACCTACTCAACCATTATATTATCCACTTCTAACTCACGCTTATTGGAAATGAAGGATTCATATCCGCAGAAAAAACACTTTTTGGAACGAAGTTCCTCATCGCGCGTTGCGAAAGGGGGCGGCTAGACGGAAAAAATTAAGAACAAAAGTTGTAACGACACTTTTTGCTATAGTTGTAAGCCGTGCGGCGTGCGCGTGTTTCTCTGTCTCTCTCTTATAGAAAGCAAGCCAGTTATTTTCGTTTCGTCTTTCTATTTCGCATTGAACAGTGTGGTGTCGCGACGATTATTTTTGTTGAGTGCATACAGGTTTTTTGAACATAATAAAATTTTATTATAATTCCTCCACTAATTAATCGAAAGGAACTTCGTTCCATCCGGGTGTCCCTTGACACCTCTCAAGTTTCTTTTTGATGTTTTCAATTGGTACGATTTTGTTGTGAACAGGTGTTATATCGTTTTCATTAAACAGAATTATAAAAATGTGTTGCCCCGGTCATTAAATATTGTAGCTGTACTAAAAATAAATTTCTCACAATACCCTACACATTTTCAAAATGCTGCCATAAAATAGAGGGGTTTCATTCCCTGTATGACATTATATGGTTCCGCATACCAAACCCTAGGGACGCGGCCACAATTAGAGATCCGCAGCTAGAAATTGAATAGAAAAGCCGCTTATGTTGTACGGAACGTTTGCCTCCCCTAGAACAGATGTCGAACTTGTATCAAAATTAATAATTAATAAGGCTGTATCAATTGCCGTAAGAAGTAGTAATCTGATTGGTTTTTGATGATTCATAGTCTTAAGTATAGGTATTTATGTAGCTCGTTTGGGGTTGTATTTTATTGAATATAAGATCGAGGGGTACAAAATGGCTGTGTTAACATTTATAAGCTAAATAATATACGAATATTCAAAGTCTTGTAATTCAGCACTCAATCGTTACACACAGTCGGTTTCAACAGAGAAATCTAAAGGTCTATGCGTATCTTTTAAATATGCAAATGCCTATAGTATTATTTTGTTCGAGATTGAGTATTTAAATACTATAAAAAAATATGATTGTTGTTTTTTAAGATTACTAACAATGTTATTTTATAACGTTACTAGTATTCCCGTGAGCCCCTCCAACAAAGCTAATTGCTTGTGTTAGGAGTGGGCTCGCGTCAATAGCCAGGATGAGGATCGAACCCGGAACCTTTCAGCTACAAAGGCCCGCCCTCTAACCACTAGGCTATTGACGCCGATACATAATAGTACTATATTATGTTGTGATGTGTTGTGTTTTGGTAGGTAACATTCAAAATGTTTGTGAAAGTACCTAGGTATTTATTTTTGTATGAAGTTGCTGTTAGATAATGCGATATAAAATTGTATAAAAGTTACCGCGAAACTAAAGGCACCCAGCTAGTGTTACCTACTTAATATAAATAGATTAAAATAGCAAGCGACACGGACAATCCATTCATACTGCAAGTAAAGTGAGTAACTCGTCGAGACTGTTTCCACAATGGACTCGAGCTCTTTACGAAATGGACTTGTCCCAGATTTAAGCTTTCAAGTCTCGTTTATAAAACGACTGTCCTCGCCGTTTAGTTTAAGCGTACTTTTTTCGTTTTGTTTTATAATTTGAATACGCAGATTTTATGAATACTGTTCGCCATAATCGTGGTACATTCTAGGCTGTATATTAAATAATACCAAATTATTTTCTAGACAACAATTGTAATTATTAAAGATAAAAAAATAATGAATAATTAAACAATATTGCCAGACTAATAAATCAACTATCGGGAATCGAACCCGCTACCACCCAGTGTAGTAAGCCGGGCGAACTAAGCTCAAAGCACTGAGCCAACAGGTCATAAATGAAATGAGAGTAAAATATAGAATGTTATAAAAGAGCAAAAACAGTTTTTATTCAAAATTATAAAGTCTAATAACCTTTCAAAAACTTCTTGTACTGCCGTTTCTTACCGGATGTTGGCAATCATAAGAGTTATTTCCAATTAGAAGACTGCAGCTCGGAATACGTATTGACAAAAACTTTAGTACATTATCAGTCAGAGCACTTAAGCCATCACCGCAAACGACATACTAAGCAAAGTGAAAAAATATTCAAAGCCATTTTAGGAATAGGCACACACAGGCTGATGTTCCACCATATTTCATGGTTTCCACCCTCGACTGTAGTGCATATTGAATCTGAAATAAACCGCGAGAGGGGACCGCCTCGCTACAATAGCGCGAATGACAGCCTTCCGAGGAAGGCTCTCAGGTGTACGGCAACCAGGCTTCACTTTGTTTAATTCCGGATGAAAAACGCTTGTAAAGTGTGACGTGAGGGGCCATTTGATCCTTTGAGTACCTATGTAAGAAAAATTGATCGAGTTGGATAAAAAATATTATTTCCCTTCTTATATTCTTGGACACGAATGAAGTGAGAGGATTGACCATTGTTGTAATAAGCGTTTTCTAATCAATTGTTTTGACTTGTATCAAACTGTAGTGCGAGTTTAGGTACGTTTCTTGAGTCGTTTGTCTAAGCTAACATAAACATTTGTAGGACAAATTGTTAGTTCCTCCCATGGCCGTTAGAGGCACTGTACCTACTGCAAATTATTATACAAATATATTACGTAGATCATAGCACTAGCGATGTTAGAACTGATGGTAGAGCTATTTAGTCTAAATAAAAGACAGCATTCAATAAAAATTACACTCTTTATTTGATAAACATAGAAAGCAAAGTCTCCCTAATATCACACTAAACTGTCACACTAGCCGGTGTCGCACAACGTACCTTTTTATTATTATTTACATCGCATTTTCAACGAGTGTTTGCTTTGAGCTTTACTTTGATTCGCAAAAGTGTCGGTGTGATCTGAATACCGAAGGGATGCCGGGTTTTTATGGTAAGTGGCCGGGAGGCAAGATAGTTCATGTTAACATGGGATTAATAGTTGTTTGTTTTGGGTCTTTGATCCGAGCAGTACTTCTCAGTTCTGGCTAGGAAAGTACCTATCTTCTTTACGCAACTATCATATTTTTATCACATATATATTTTTGCCTAGTAACTAGAATAGGTTTATGTAACGGCTCACAATCAGGATTAAATTACCCTCTATTATTTTACACACATTTACACGGTACGTAATGTATTTAAAGTCTTCTATTTTGTTATATAAATTTATATTACGTAATTGTAAAATATGTACTTCAGGTACATTATACTTTGACTATCTACGAATATAGAACCGAAAGTTATTCCGAAACCAACTCAATTCACACCGTATCCGTTCAGATACCAATTAACAATCACGCGACCGCCCAGTGAACACATTCAGCGAATTAAATCGAATTAGAACGGGCGCGTGAAGTCGTGCAGTTATTTATAACGCGGCGGTTATAACCGTGGTTATATCCGGCACGTTCAATTCCAAATGAATGGAAGCCCGCAAGAGAGCATTTACTCAACTCCGCGTAAAGTACGGAAGCAAGCTCCGGCGCGTCGCAATTATCGTCAAAGATTAATAATTATTAATTTTTAATTATTATTTTTATATAGTTACTTGTGTTCCGAAAGCCTTGTGTGGTAATCCCAATAGCAGACGTGCACCAATGTACTTTTCTCACGTAAAATAATATGTGCGCATACTACGTTCCCAAAACATGCACTCGAGGCGGTAAATAGGTACCTGAGGCCCAACTCTCTTAACCTCGATCGTACGTCAAAACGTATCTGAATACGTCAGTATTGTCAGTTCTTCTATAGACAATATGTCAAAACCGACGTATTCACATACGCGATACGTCAATTTGACGTGTTGCGAGTCGATCGATATGTCAGTGGTTAACAGAGTTGGGCCCCTGGATTGGTGACTGCTGGTGGCATATACAACTGAGTGCTTTAGTTCGAGCTCTAGAAGGCAGGTTTAGCTGTAAATCCCGAGTATCATAGTTGTTAAGCCATATCAAAGGGTTTCTAGTGGACTGGAAACTCCAACATCAGAGATGGCGATAAGCCATACGATAAGAAAAAAAAACTTTGCGACGTCTTAAAGGTTAAGTGACTATTTATTAAAAGGCCATAGGAATCAGCATGTTTTTAACTACCTACATAATTATTGGCCATCCACTATACTATTGGCCATTTGGTGATCTAAATTGTGTCGAATAATTCCACAAAATGTAGGTAGATAAATAAAAGTTGCACCGCGAACAAAGTTAGCTTGACTTAAAATTAACTACTGATGACCTTCGTATTATCACAGTTTCAGGGGCACTTTGTCAAGGCTTAAGGTGACATTATTATATACAGCCTTAGGTACATATTTATAAGGGTCGGTTTCAAGTGTCGCTTCTGCTTCATTAAAAATCTATGTATGGAATCCAGCGGGGTGGTGCGCTCTCAGGCCGCTGTTCATTTGTCACTGAATTACAAAAAGCTTGCGGTTGCCGCCTCGGAGCCACTGTTGCCAACGTAATGAGTTTAATTCCATCACCACTTTCAACGGCTTCGCGACAATTAGTAACTTTTGAAAAATGTTTAAGGATAAGGTAGTTACTAAGTTTAGTTTGACAATTCAATATTACATGTCGCGGAGTATTTTTGATGCTAAGAAATAATTATACCATTAAAACAATCATGACAGATTTTATGATCACTCATCATGGTTCATGACAACATCACTCATCATTTATGACATTGACAACTCATTGTCCTTGACATGGCATTAAGTTTCCACTTGTGGCTTTATTTTAAACGTCTCCTAACCAGAACGCAAGTATTTATCCTGCCAGTCATTATTACGCTGAATTTTGAATGTTCCCAATTTTTTTTTCATTATTTTAATTTATTCTTTCAATCTACCTTATTTATTACTAAATCACTTAAATCATTATACATATAAAAATAATATTATTCAAATTTTATTAGCCAATTAATAATGAAGCTACTTATCCAAATTACTAATCTAATATTGGAAATTAAATGACGAAAATCATTGCGCCCATGGGGAAAGGTCCCCTTATCCGTTTCCGATTATAAGGTAGGAATAAATTTTATTGCAACCGTCTAAGACAAAAGGGCGGAACTCGGAAACTTTAGAAGATTAATTCTCTAGATAAAATTTCACGGTTGAGATGCTGTGACTACCTACCTCTGGCTCTGGAGGGCATCGGTACTGATATCGGTGGGGACCTTAGAGTTAGAAGGTTATTAGATGTGGCTCTTTACACATTTAAATGCCTATGATTGGTTATTTGATTCCTTCATTTATGCCAAATTTCGTCTGCGGTTTTGGAAATCCATGAATAAAAAAATAAATAATTTTCTATTATAATACCATGTAGCCATGTAACAATAGTTTTGACAGTTTTTCTATAGGAAACGTGTCAAAAGTGACGTTTTCGGATAAGTCAGTTTTGATGTATTTAGAGTCGAGTGTAAGTCGATTCGAGCGACAGGGGTTAACATAGTCTGGCCCTTTTTTTTTTTTTTTTTTTTTTTTTTCGTTGGAAAACCCTTTAAGGGTCCCCTTCCGCCTCGGGGGAGGCGGGAGGGGTATGTGGGAGTCCGGCAGTCGGCCGTATACCCACTAAAAACCCACGGTGTACCACCCTCCGCCATGCAGAGGGGCGCCCCGGGACCATGGGAAATGCTCCGAGACGCCCCGGCGGACGGCCCGGCAATGACTTTGCCGGGCCACAGGCGCTAAAAGGGGGACGACCTGGTACCACCCCAGTCATCCCCCAGACGGCCGAAATCGTGCAATAGGTAGTGGGTCCCCCGACCCACCACCTGATTTCGGCTAGTGGGGAGGAAGAAGGCGATCGTAGCGCCTCCTTCTCCTCCCCACACGTCTGCGCCGGAGCGGATCTGCCAGGGGGTCTTCCTCCCTGGCCCGCTCCGCGGCCTCCTTCCGCGACATCACATCCTCGCAGAAAGAGGCCATCGCCTCCCAGGACCCCTCACTGTCGAGCATAGACAGAACTATGCTTGGCAGTGAGAGGTCCCTCCCGACCGCCGCAACCAGAATGCGGCGCTGCTCGATCCACGCAACACACTCTTCCAGGGTGTGTTGCGCGGTGTCTTCCACCGCGCCACACTCATGGCACGCGGCGGTGGGCTCCCTCCTGGCTATTCGGTGCAGGTACCGACCAAAACACCCATGTCCTGTCAGCACCTGACTTTAACAGACTACCGATAGATGCACGAAGATAATAATAATGACCAATGGTTTTCTAATGGAATGAAAATAATGTTAAATTGGCAGATTTGAGGCCCAGGTGTATACCCCTTGTGTGATGAAGAGACCGAGAAACCTTTTCTCCTTCGGCCTTCGATACGTATTGCAAACGAGTTTATACGATTGTCAAGTCTATCTAGTTTAATTTGGCTCGGCGGACGCGGGCTGCGGTCCCGGGGGCCGTGAGCCGTCTTTTTATAGCCTTCTTCACTCGGATCCGCTTTAATGTCCGCTACGGAACATTTTATCTTTTTTAGTTTGTCTCTCCGAAGGAAAAGGGTTCATTTACCGTGTGACACACTCGTGATAGCGGAGATAAACCCATCTCAGTTTTATCAAGTATTTTCCGCTTCACTGGATTAGGGGTCAGCAACGGAGGATCGTTGGAAGGAGGATGCTTGAAAGTGATTTGTGTTATGTGACAATGTGATCTGAAAGAAAATCGTTGTTACTTTCCATTAAACTTTTTAAATAACAAAGTCGGAAAACAAGCGTATGGTCCCTCTAATCTTGGAGGCTGCTCGGCTCACTGCACATGGTGGTTACGGGTTCGATTCCCGCCGGGGCAAATTTCGGAAATGGCATTTTCGTAATTTGCCTAGGGCTGAGTGTCACTAGGATCGCCCCCCCCGTCCATTGTACGGTACCCAAGTACAAGCGATGCTTAGTTCGGGATCATACAGTAGGTGTTTCAGTCGGGCGATATTTATTTATATCATTTATGTTTATAAAGCCGTTGTGATTTTTTTTGTAATTTCCTATATCTTCACAAAACTTAAAAAATCTTTCATATAAAAGAAAAGAATTTCATTTCTAAACGTATACAAAACTGCTTCACCAATAAAACAAAAGAGAAACATTATTTTCGAATCCTATATTTCCATCGTCCATCTACGAACGACCTACCGTTATGTCGAGTAATAAATGTGTCGTTTACGTGGAGGATAAACGTAACAACATACGTAAGGACGCAATCGTAGGTACTTTACTGAAGGGACCCCCCCTTTACTGGAGGGATGACCGGAGTCAGTGGGGGGCTGGCGCCGTGTCCCGCTGCCTGAAGCTGAAATTGATATCAATATAATAAAGTATTATTTGGAAGAAACTCGTTTTGATGGTAATGAAGCTTGAGGGTCTTATTGTGTAAATATTGTAGCGATGTAGCAAATAATAATAAATCGCTGGACGAAATCAGATTTATATTTTGTTATTAACCGCCGACGAAAAAAGAGGCGTGTTATAAGTTTAACATGTGTACTGTCTGTCTGTCTGTGGCATCGTAGCGCCCAAGCGGATGAACCGATTTTAATTTTGTTTTTTTTTATTTAGAAAGTTAGTCTGATCGAGTTTGTTAGCTATGTTTCATGAAAATCAGTCCAGCGGTTTGAAAATTATCAGCTCTTTTGTAGTTTAATAATTCGTCGCATGGAGGGTTTTTGAAATTTTATCTTTTTATAACTTAAAAAATATTTTTAAATAAATCTTAAAAGGTAGTTATATTATGACCTACCTGTTAGATTTGTCGTTCTTATAATTTTTCTAAACTCAGTAATAACAAAAATGTTATCATATATTTTTTTAATCATTCACATAAAATAATATAAAACCTATTAAAGAAACTCAATCGTAGATGCTCCTAGTACTGTAACCACAGAGTAGACCGGAGGGCGGCGAGGCATAATTTGGGTCTTTTCAAATCTAGAGTAAAAGGCTATTAATGACTCATCGAAGCACATCTTCAGCCTCATCGCCAGTTTCCATGAGGTAAGATTTGGTGCGTATGTTTATTCAACCATTTCAATACCTTTATACATCAATGTACACGCAAAATTTTCGCACAAACCCATAATCAAGGCTAACATCGTTCCATATTCATAAATCATGCGGCAACTAATTTGGGGTTCTCGGCAACGGCCAACAAAAACAATCCTAAACAAATAAAACAGAAACAGCACGCCTTGAGCAACGCGTAACTAACACAAATTATAATTTCGCTATTGACGTATCATATTATGCTGATGTTGCTAGTTCTGGAATGGAACAGTAGTTCGAAAAAAAGTTAATGTCTGTTAGGTTGGTACCAAAATTTTGAACGGCGCTCACTTAAATATACATGGTGTAAGGGGCATCGTAACGAAAGCTGATACTACGGATTTAACTAATAATACTGGCCCCCTAGAGTTGGAATTTTCTGACGATGTTTTCAGGAGTTGAACCTAAATGTTTCAGGATTTTAAAATTAGATTAGTTGGAATCATTATACAAATCTATCTCAAGTGATTTTACATAAATACATTAACAATTGCTAGTTTAGATACAAACTTCAATGTAACTTAAAACACAATTAAAAATGCTGAAAAATTTGAGCAAATATCATGAAAATATCGATGGAAAATTCCAACTCTAGGGAATCCAGAATCATGAGCAGAATCCATGGTATCAGTTTTCGTTACGATGCTCGTTACACCCTGTATACTTAGGTCTTATTTTAATAATGCACGATATTTCGCATAGCGTCTTAAATATTATAGATGATGTAAGTAATTACATAAAAAAAAATTATGGTATAAATCTTCTCTGTTCGTGGTACAGGTGCTTGGTAAAGAATGATTTAATCCAAGGTCAGGTGTTTAAAGATAATTCATCAAATCATTTAATTAGCGCACAAGATGAAATCTAGGCTGGCTTACCAGTTTGAAAAATGAGATTTTTCATAGAACTGTTACTTGACTTATTATCATTGCGCTAGTAAATATCTACTTATATCGTTGGTCTCATTCAAAGTAATATTTGTAACATAAAGATGGTATACGGTGTCACGACAGAATGCAACTGCAGTAAGATCCGGATCAAAAATCCGGAATACCGTAACTAAATCTGGCTCGCGCACTCAATGCTACTAACGAAAAAATTGCTCACAAATCTTATTTAACCGGATGAGATAATAAAAAGTAAATAAAATGATTGTCTGGCCATCTCTAGTCTGGATTAATGTTTTTTTCTCTTTCACAATGTATTTCTGTTGGCACAAAGAGCGGACAGCAAGGATCCGTAATGAGAAAATGAGAATTGGATTTGCTTTGCCAGCCATTCTCGAGAACTATGCAAAAGGGATGGCATCACAAAGACTGCGATCGCGTTTCCTAAGAAATAATAACGTGTAATTGGTTTAAAGAAAAAACTCGACCTATAAGTAACTTTTTAAGTTTATTTTTTAGATTAATAGATCACCCGCTAAACGTTGTTCTGTCTAATAAATTATTTTGACGTATGTAATATACTATACGCTCTATTCTTAGACCTACCGCATATACTCGTACACAAAAAAAAACAAAAAAATCAGTCTAGCCGTTTCGGAGGAGTTTGGTTAAAAACACTGTGACGCGAGAATTTTACATACGAGTATTATAGATAAGATAATCACTTGTAAACAAAGAATTTGTAATAATAATTATTACAAATTCTTTGCTTTAATAAAACCTGCTCGCATTTATTATTTACTTATAATAATATATTTAAAAGTTAACTAGAGTTTAAACTTCTTAAACGAAATCATCAATTTCACGTAAATTTTAAAATACGGTAAAAAATTTCCCTCCCCTACTATTGTTATTCCGTTGCATTAAATTATATTACATAGGTTGGTCTCAGTATCTGAAACAAATTGTAATTAACATAATGAATAAATTTACTTCTAGCGATAAACGCACCTGAAAATATGAATAAACCTCCCACCGATTTTTTTATTTAAATATATCATAGAAAACATATTTTTATATAGGTTTGTCTATAATTATTTATTTAATAATCAATGCAAGTACTCAAGTAAATTGGGGATTTTAAAAATTAATAATAGAAAATTAAATTAACCACTACAGTCGAGATTCCCACCCAAAAATTAATCCTAATAAAGCCCCTATATCAAAACACGGCCTGCTCTCCATTGTCATCAGGTCGCCATTTTGCAGAATGGCCGATAATGGAAGCAATTAAAATGTATGGAGGCTTAACTGCAGTGCCTGTGCCGAAATTAATTTATAGTCGTCCAAAATAACCTCCCGTAGTGGCACCGTCCCCCGCACCCCGCGTACCGTGTAAATGGTGCGTTTAGGTTTCGGCGATCTCGTTCAAGACTCGTTCTATTGTGTTTGAATTGTAGATATTGGCGTGTTAAAAAATGTAGTAGGGGACAGTGAAATTGTGCGTTCTATTTTTAATTTTCTGCTCTGTGATTTATTTTTATATTCATAAGTCTTGTAGATACATTTTTGTTAGTATTCATTGACACGGTAACCCGTCACCTATAATTCTCTCTCATACATATTTTTACTTTATGCGGTTGTCAATTACGGCTATTATCTGTCAAAAATGTAAAGCAAAAACGGTGTCGTCTTTTTCGTGTGTTTGACCGCTGACGGCCTTTTGATAATTATTATAAAAAATAACTTCACTTATTTATATATACCTATTATAGTTCAATAATAGGTACCTATACAAATCACTGACAAAATTATATTTGACCAAATTGAAAACGATTTATTTTCATTAAGCAGATAGGTACATACCTATAGGTACACGCAAGATTGTGTTTAAACATCTTCTATAATATGTACTTAAATAAATAAAACATATTTATTCATGCAAGAGTACCTACTACGGTCCACCAGAATATTCAAACAAACTTTCCAACAACACTTGGTGGAACTTAAAACCAACAATTGTTAAGAAAACACAACCACCTAGGGTGAACGCGCCCATTCTCGGCACTTGCTCCGGCCATCGGTAATTAAAGCAATTGTGAAATACGTCCGGGGCTGTATGGTAATTTCCCGTGCCCGTATCAATTTATTGTCACCCCTAAAACAGGCAATTTGTCCCTACACACCTCCCTCACTTCACTCCCAATTAGTGGTCGCGTCAACATTTTATGTCTTCATAGAACCGCTTAAACGATTTCGTATGGGTCATTAAGAAACATTAGGTAGGTAGTTACTTTTGATTGACCGGACTGGTTCATATTTGTACCAAATTGGTCTTATTATGATGCTGCGTTTGAGGTCATTGAGGGGCCATAAAACTCGCTCATTTAAAAAAACTTATTTGATTTGAAATTTCACAAATTAATTAAGTACTGCCCAGATTCTGAAGCTTGTTGTGTTCATCAATTAAATGTACATATAACAAGCTTTAATAGATGTCCGCCCTTGGGGTATGCCAGCGAGCAATGGAGCGCAGTATTTTAGGAGTAAAGCTCATAGATCGAGTAAGAAACTCGATCCTGCGCTCCAAAACGAAAATTGCAGACGTAGGCCACTCAGCTGCCAAATTAAAGTGGAACTGGGCTGGACACCTCTGCCGCATGCCCGACGATCTATGGGCGAAATTGACCACAGTTTTGTTGTTTTGAAAAGTTCTTTATTACAATAATAATGATACATATACATTACAGCTCAGTGTAAATTTAGATCCTAAGCGTAAGTAAACATGGATATTTAAACACTACAGTTCACTAAGCAGTCGCTTATTTAAAACTTTAGGACATATATATTTTGTGTACAGAATCTTAAATATGTGCTGACTAATAGTCCAAGATCCATTGTTACAAATTTTGCAACTTTTGAGGAAGTTTACAATTTATGCATGCTAATTACCAACGTAATTATAACAAGTATTTAAAAATACCCTATGAATGTAAATTACTGTTGTTGTATTTTGTTCCAATAAGTCATACCTTCGTGCTTATCTTACTAGAACAAAATAGAACAACTTTGAACATGGTTAATTGAAATTATACATTCATGTTAATTTAGAAACGCGGGTAGTTTGCAGAACAAGTTCGCGAGCGAGTATTGTTTAGGCCTGCGCATCACCGGTGAACCGGTCAGGCAGGTACGCGACGGGCGACAAATAATTATCTATGTGCGAGTGACGTTAGTCGGGCTCCAGCACGTAGTGATGGGGCAAGCGGTACGTTCGATATTTATCGACGTATGGCAGGTCGTATATTCGACTTTTACCAATTTGTGAAATTAGTTTATTTTTATGATTAGTGTTTTTGTGTAAATAGAATTGTTTAGTTAGCTGTAAGATATATTGTTTAATGAGAGGTAACTTAATTTTGTGATGCAGTTTTTTAAGATTAGTATAAAATTTTGTATTGTAAGAAATTTTAACGGCCTTATTTTGTAATATTTGAATTTTTTCGTAATTTGAATCACATGTGCTGCTCCACACGGGGCAAGCATAAGTTAATATAGGTCTTATTAATGTCGTATAAAGCAAAAGTTTTATTCCACTACTTAGATATGATTTACGGTTAAAGATAGGGTTAAGGGCATTCATGGCATTCAATGCATTATGGGTCGTTTTAGTTACGTGTTTTGACCAATTTAGTTTTTTATCTAGGGTAACACCCAAATATTTGACAGATTCATTCCAGGGGATGGTGAAATTATTTAATTTGAGACATCTAGAGGGCAGTTGCCTTTTCCGAGTAAATATGATAGCTTCTGTTTTAGCCTCATTTAATTTTAACTTCCAGTTATTGAAAAAATCGCATAATAAATCAATGGACATCTGCAGTCTACTGATGACAATATCAATATCGGGCGATGATGTAAGTGAAGCAGTATCGTCAGCATAGCAAGCTAAGCTGGTATGCGGTTGAATAGGAATGTCGTTTAAATATAACAGGAATAAATAGGGGCCCAATATTGATCCCTGCGGTACACCGGCGGGTACACTCTGTGCTCCGGAAACAGTATTACCGATATGAACTCTGAAATGTCTATCAGATAAGTATGATTGGGTTAATTTAATTAAATGAGTTGGAATACAAGATGTCACCATTTTATGAAGTAACCCGGCATGCCAGACTGTGTCGAATGCCTTCTCAAGATCTAATATAAACATACCTGTGTGATTTTTTAAATTTAGATTATGAGCAGCCATTTCAGCTACTCTTGCCAATTGCTGTAGTGTAGAATGTTCGCTGCGGAACCCAAACTGTTCAGGTATTATTATATTTTCACTAGCAATCATGAGGCGCTTAAGAATTACTTTTTCAAACAATTTACCCAAACTTGGCAGGAGACTGATAGGGCGATAGTTCGTGGCTAATGCAGAGTCCTTACCAGTTTTATGAATCGCGATCACCTTAGCTTCTTTCCAAGATACCGGAAAGTAGTTGTGACGCAGGCAGGCATTAAAAATTCTAGCCAGCTGGATAATGGCTTTGTATGGCAATTTCTTTAAAAGAAGGTTATTAATTTTATCAATGCCAGGGGCTTTACGAGTTTTTAATTTTCGAATTAATTTAGATATTTCAGCAGGCCGAGTGGGATTTTTAAGTTCATTGCTTAATAGTAAATCAATATTCCGAATAGACTGGGCGACGAGTGATTCATGATCACAAATCCAATCTCGCGTCAAGGACATATTTTGATAAAAACTAAGGGCTAGTTCTTCACACTTCTCGTCAGTATTTGTGATAAATGTGTTGTCGGGGCGCTTAAGGGTTGGAATCGTAGGAGGTTTTGATTTAAAATTTTTAACCAAACGCCAAAGATCAGGGCCAGGACGTGATATGTGTGATAGTTTATCTTGCCACACCTTATCATTATGTGCAATTATTCGTTTTTGTATATCTTCCTGAAGGGTTTTGATACGTAATTGCAATTGTTTTTTTACAAAAATATCATTAATCTGTTGCCGATAACGTCTTAAATTATTTTTTGTCTTAATTAATCGTTTTATAGTCCTAGGTAGACTACCGGAAAATTTGGAGTTTTTTACTGTAGGTATAAAGAGATTTCTACCTTTTATGATACAATCCTGAAGTTGAGTTACAGCAGAATCAATTTCGCACCTGTTAGCGTAAAAATGTGAAGATAGTGAAACGTTATCGTTAATATGATTTTTATAGGATTTCCAATCGGCTTCGTTATAAATAAATATTTCAATCTCAGTGCAAATATTTGATGCTGGAGTTTGCAAGGTGAATAAGACGGGTAAGTGGTTAGAGGAAAGTGCGTTTATAGCTCGGATATTGGCAATATGTAGTACATCTTTAGCTAGTACCAGATCAGGTAAAGATGGCCTGAGCTCAGGGCGGTAATGAACTAAAGTAGGGCTTCGAGGAGCATGAATCGAAAAGTCGTTATCTAGCATATGATTGTAAAGTTTTATACCGTGAGTATTATTTACTTGTCCGTACCAATGTCTGTGCCTGGCGTTAAGGTCACCCATTATCAGTACATGTTTACCTAGGCTAAAAAGAATATCTATATCGTTAACGATTAATGGGAGATTCGGAGACTGATAAACAGAAAGAACGATGTGGTTACAATTATTGATTGATAGCTCGATACCGACTGCCTCTAGGTGGAAAGTTAGCGGAATTGTAACGTGATTGTGAGGTAGGTTGCGTTTTACTAGTATAGCAACACCCTGACCGCGTCCACTGGAATGCTTATCTTGTCGGTAGCAAATGTAATTGGGAAATAAAATATTGTAACGCGGGCACCCTTACGCCCTGCTTGGTGTTATTTATGTTTACTTTTTTTTACGATTTTCAAAAAAATGACAGAGTTTCAAATGTTTTACGAATAAGTTGACATTGTAATTTTTGAGTTAGAAGATTTAACAAAAAAACGATAAGTTATTTAACCGCATGACCAGAGCTTTATTTGTGCTAAACCATAAGAAGACGCGACACCCAGCCGCTACAACTGGCGCCCAGTCCGTGGTAGATAGTAAACGCAGTCCTGCGGAAAATTTTCAAAAGCGCAAGAAAAGTGTTCGTTGATACTATGCCAAACACAAGGAGCAAAGGTTTGTCGGCCGGCGAGCAAGAAACCGCCGCCGACGACAATACGGCTAATATCACCATATCAGGTGAAAACTTTTCATCGTTAATTGCGACAATCCAGCAATCTAACGCCGACATGTTTCAGCGCCTTCTCGATAATGTTCGTGCGTCGACGCCTGTTGCGACTTCGGTCACAAGCGTCGCGGCGCTACACGCCGCTCCCGCCAACTTTTCGAGGTGCTCGACCCGTTTCAGCGGAGTTCCAGAGGAATCTGTCGACAGTTTCATCGAAGCAATCGAAACATATAAAAGCTGTTTAGGGATTTCGGATGAGAATGCTACCAAAGGATTGTCGATGCTTCTAACAAAGGATGCTGCTATATGGTGGCTAGGCATTAAACGTACTACCACAGAGTGGAGTGATGCTATATCCAAGTTGCGTTTCGCCTTCGGCCCAAGAAAGCCGCCACACAGTGTTTACAAGGAATTGTTTACTATGGAACAAGGTGAGAGTAATACAGATATTTTTGTTTCAAAAGTAAGAGCACTTTTGGCTCACCTACCTAAAGGTGATCTGTCGGAGCGAGTAGAATTGGACATGGTGTATAGCTTATTAGATCGAAGAATTAAGAAGCGGATCTATCGGGACAGCTTTCACACTTTTGATGACCTACTTACTAAAGCACGCAACGCGGAGGAGTCACTGAGGGAGACCAAAACTCTAGTGCATGAACAAAAAAATAGTTCTACTGCTACCAGTGTACCTGCCAAGCCTGCCAGCAGCCCTGCCCGCACTTCAGCTAAAAGTGAAGACACTTTTCGACCTGCCACTTCTGGGGAACAACGGAAACCGAAACGATTGTTTTGTTCGTACTGCAAAGGTCATAACCACACAAAGGAAAATTGTAAAAAGTTGCTATCAAAAACGGAAGTCAGTAAACCAGTTGTCAGTGACAAAAGTGGTGACAAAATTGAAATCCGTTGTTATGGGTGCGGTGAAATAGGTGTTACTCGTCCGAATTGTAATAAGTGTAGTGCACAATTTTCATCCATACTTTTTACTGATATGTTAAATGCCTCGTACAGCAAAGATTTGTGTAATAATAATAATGTCAATGATTATTCTAACTCATGTAATAATAATAATACTATTGATACTTGTATTCCATTGACAGAAAATGTATGTAATAATGTTGCCACTGTTTGTTCTAACAATTGTAAAAATGATATTAATTATTCTTCTGTGCCGTTTATTGGAAATACAGGTGATAATGTGGCCAATATTTCCTCTACGACATGTGATAATTATGATAATGTTGTCAGTATTTTTTCTGCCATTTGTGATGATGATAATAATGTTTCAAGTATGACCCCAAACGGGAATAATTGTTATAATTTGACTAACTCTTTGGTCGCATGTGATATTGATTTGTGTTGTACACCATCAAATGAGAATAATATGTATTTTGATACCGCGCATAGTACTTGTGACAATTTTTGGGATGTTGATAATTCTTGTTGTAATAATATTATGTTGCGGAGTGGTACTGACACGATAAAAAATCAATATTTTTCCTTTGATCCACCCACTTGTGTTGATACAGGTATCAGTGCTGTCACATCTGAAACTTCAAGCTTTTTTCCCGGCAATGGTGTGCTTGGAAGTATGATTTCATCTCGTAGACCTGTTTTATACATCACAGTGTTAGGTATGAGAGGTAGAGCTTTAATTGATACCGCAGCTAAGTGTTCTGTGATTGGTTCATCCTTGTATTCTTTGCTTCTGGAGAAAAAGCAGAAATTTGAAAAGAAAACTATGTTTATAAAACTAGCAGATGGCTCTGGTCAGAAGCGACAAATTTTAACTACTAACCTAGAAATAGGTATTAAGGGAAAGGTAGTACCTTTAAAGTGTGTTGTTTTGCCAGATGCAATCAATAATGAAAGTTTATTGGGTATTGATTTTCTAGTCAGTGCGGGTATTTCAATAGATTTTTCGAACGGTATTTGGTTTTTTTCCGGCAAGGGGGAGCATTACCCCTTGGATGTAGAACCGGCTATTCCGGTTGATTCCGGGATGCGTGTGAATAGCGTCGATATACTCCGTGATGGAGAAGGCATTCTACTTAATACGACCCAGCGTCAGGAACTAACCAAATTACTCATAAAGAATCAAAAGATCTTTCAACCAGGGGGAGATCCGACACCGTATGCAGTACACCACATCGAAACAGGAGGACACCCACCCATCTCGTTCCCGCCATACCGGCTTACTCCAGCAAAAAAAGAAATCATGAAAGCTGAGTTGGACAAAATGATACGCGAGGGAATAATTGAAGAGTGCGAGACCGCGTGGACTTCACCAGCGGTCCTCGTCCCTAAGAAAAATAATGGAGTTCGCTTTTGCGTTGATTATCGCCGCCTAAATGCTGTAACAAAAACAGATAGTTATCCCATTCCTGTTATCGATGAACTTCTGCAATCAACAAAGCGCAATTGTGTAATGTCGACCATAGATTTAAAATCTGGCTATTGGCAAGTTCAGGTAGCACCCCAGGACCGCGACAAAACGGGGTTTGTTACTCCTTTCGGAACCTTCAGGTTCTTACGAATGCCCTTTGGGTTAAAAAACGCACCAGCGACCTTTCAACGGCTGATGGACCGTTTTTGCTCGGGTGCTAGTTTAAAGGACGTGGTTCTAATTTGTTATCTGGACGATATTTGTATTATTTCGGACAACTTTGAGAAGCATTTGGATGACCTTCAGAAAGTGTTTGATCGTCTTCGGCTCTTCGGTCTATGTGCAAACCGAGAGAAGTGTGTTTTTGCACGACAAGATGTCACTTACCTGGGTCATGTCATTACTCCGGATGGAATAAAACCGGATTCCTCAAAGATTGATTCCGTTATGAAGTTAAAGGAACCTAATAACCTGAAACATTTAAAATCATTTATTCAGACTTGCTCTTGGTTCAGGAAATTCATTCCGAATTTCGCGCAAATTGCACAACCGCTGACCAAGTTAACACGCAAGAACGAGCTATGGAGATGGAGTTCTGAACAAAGGGATGCTTTTAATACACTTAAAAATAAACTTACATCAGCGCCAATTTTGATTCAAGCTGATTACACAAAGCCTTTTATACTAAGAACTGACGCAAGCAATTACGCCTTAGGTGCTGCATTACTTCAAGGTGATGGTCATGATGAACGCCCGATCAGCTATGCCAGTCGTCTTATGTTGCCTGCTGAACGCAACTATTCGACAACGGAAAGAGAAGCTCTTGCAGTTATTTGGGCAGTTGACAGGTTTCGTCCATACATAGATGGGCATACCGTCATTGTGAAAAGTGATCACCAACCTCTTCGTTGGCTATTATCAGTGAAGTCGCCGAATGGAAGATTAATTAGATGGGCCCTAAAACTTCAGTCATTTAATATAAAATATGAATACACGCCTGGAAAACTTAATGTATTAGCAGACATGCTCAGTCGTCCGATCTGTGATAAAAATTCTAAAGATGAATGCGGTGTTTGTTCTATGTCCGTAGATTTTCCGCGATATAGTCCAGCAAATCTTCGTGATGCTCAGCTGCAGGATTCTGAAACAGAGAAAATTATTAAGGATATAGAAAGTACTAACCTGTTAACGTTGAATCAGTGGTTGGAGCGTGGCTACATGATGTCCCAGGGAGTTCTCTATCGATTGAGCCCTGATTCAGAATCTGATGATCCACAACTTGTTGTCCCATCTTCCATGGTGGGCGAGATTCTTAAAGAGTTTCATGACGCCCCGACAGCTGGACATTACGGTGTAGAACGTACTCTCTGTCGCATACGGAATAGCTATTTTTTTCCTCGTATGCGGAAGCACGTAACCGACTACCTAAAAGACTGCGTGGAATGTCAAAGATATAAAATATCTAATCAGAAACCAGCTGGATTATTACAAACTCCTGTTATTCAGCAGCGTGGTGAAGTTTTGGCCATAGATATTTTTGGTCCATTACCTAAAGGGGAAAGCGGAGAAACCTGCATATTGGTGGTGGAAGATACAGCAACACGCTGGTTTGAATTGTATGCATTAAAGGAAACGACTGCCGAAGCCTGTGCTCTGGTTTTGATTAATGAATATTTTTTGAGATTTGGTTTCCCACGACGTATTATATCGGATAATGGCGTTCAATTCATTTCCGCTGCTATGCAACAGTGTTTGTTCATATTAGGAATCAAACAACAATTAATTCCGTTGTATCATCCTCAAGCTAATCCTGTGGAAAGGAAGAACCGCGACTTGAAGACTCTCCTTTCGATTCTTGTCAAGAATGAGCATACATCGTGGCCTCAATACTTACCACAGATTAGATTTGCTTTGAACAGTGCATATTGCTCATCTACAGGCTGTAGTCCAGCATATTTAACATTAGCTCGAGAGTTAAGAACACCCTGCGAAGCTCAAACGGATTTAAGAACGATTCTGGATAAAGAAAACTTCTTACCTCAGATAACTCCTTTCCTGAGGAAGTTTATTGACAGTCTGAAAGAAGTGAGGGAGAGATGCGAAGAGCAGCAGGATAAAAAGAAGCAACATGCAGATGGTGATAGAACACCTGCGCCGGATTATAAATTAAATGATCTCGTTTTAGTAAAAACCACGATTCTTAGTAAGGCATCTAAAAATTTAACTAGTAAGTTAATGCCAAAACGCGACGGCCCTTACCGTATTTCAAAACTAATTTCTCCTACTTCTTTTGAGGTTTCAGAGGTGGACACTGATACCTGCGTAGGTAAGTTTCACACTTCAGATCTAACACCATTTCGAAGTGGTGATGAAGACGTGTCAGTACCGCTCCAACCTCGACGTCCCCGTGGACGCCCCCCAAGGCGTGTTCAGAGTAGTGTAGCCAAGTGACCCCCGAGACGTGTTGGTAACTTGGAGGGGGAGGTTGTAACGCGGGCACCCTTACGCCCTGCTTGGTGTTATTTATGTTTACTTTTTTTTACGATTTCAAAAAATGACAGAGTTTCAAATGTTTTACGAATAAGTTGACATTGTAATTTTTGAGTTAGAAGATTTAACAAAAAAACGATAAGTTATTTAACCGCATGACCAGAGCTTTATTTGTGCTAAACCATAAGAAGACGCGACACCCAGCCGCTACAATATTGATATTATCAGAAAGTTTAGTTTCGCTAATGGCTAGAATATCTATTTGGTGGTCAGAGACCATGAAATCAATCAGTTCGTGTTGCTTGTTCTGCACACCGTCAGCGTTCCAGTACATCATGCTTAATTCAGACATATTTACCAAAATGAGACAGGACTAAAATAACTTTATCCATCATTGTCGAGCACAATGAGAACTTATGTTTTAAAGATTTCATTATAGATAATATTGCGATAATTTCAACCGTCATGGGATCTTGATCTGACTTGAAATCATGTGATACTTGCGGACGTTCTGAGGCTTGATCGTCGTCAAGATGTTGAGTGGACTTCAATATGTTTGAAGTAGAACCTGCAACTCGAGCCCAGCCACGCCCATCAGTGACAGAATGTTTGAAGTTGAGAGGGTTATAATTAGATGCATTAGATATTGACGGTGGCCCTTGAGATCTCTGTTGGGACCTAGTCGTACTGGTTTCTATATATTTGATGCGTGCTTTACATTTGCTATAGTTAGCAGGGTGTTCCTCTTCACAGTTGCAGCATTTAGCTGGGGTGATTCGCTCCTTTTTTGGACAAAGCTTGGTCTCGTGTAGTTCAGTACATTTAACACAGCGAGCAGGGCGGTTGCAATTACGAGACGCGTGTCCAAACCGTTGACAACGAAAGCACTGCGTGACGGTCGTGTTTCTTGGGTTAAACCGTTCTACTTGTACTACGCTTTGGCATAGCATCTTGATCTGGCGAAATTTGGATATGTCTGTTCCAGCGGGTAAGTTTACAAGAAAAACTGGATAAGCATTTAGATTCTTCGTCGATTGTAATTTCGTGATAGCTGTACAATTGTATCCCAGTGCAGCTAATTCGGATTTTAAGGATTCCTCGGCCGTTGCTGGTAGACCTTTAATGACAGTTTTATAAGGTTTCTCATCCTTTCGACTAAACGTATGAAACGAGACGTTCTCAGCACGTAACCCTTCTTTCAATGATGCATGGCCTTCATTATTATGGCAGAAAACTGCAACTTTGTTGTTGCGTTGATACTTCATATGAAACGCCTTGGTGAACTTGGCAACTATGTTTTTGATGTGTTCGTGCGTCCAATCCGGTTGAATATCAATGAATGTAGGAGGGATGTTAGATACTCTGGGTTTGGTGCATGTTTGCGGAACAGAAAATTTGAGTGGTTCATTATTGCCAGTAGTAGGCAAGTTCTTGAAACGGTTCTCCAGTGGTAAATCATTTTGCGTACCTTGGGTTCTTGGCTTCAGCATCTTCCTTGGTATTTGCCACCCGGCGGCATCTTCTGCCGGTCTTTTAGCCGCAAGGCTTTCTGTCGATGACGATCGATATACGAACTTATCCATTTGGGTACATCACCATCCCTATGGATTTTATCGCGAGCGTAAATACGAGCTACCGGTTAAAATAAGGCACGCGCGACTGTCTACGATGAGCCGTGAGACTGTACTGTTCATCAATTAAATGTACATATAACAAGCTTTAATAGATGTCCGCCCTTGGGGTATGCCAGCGAGCAATGGAGCGCAGTATTTTAGGAGTAAAGCTCATAGATCGAGTAAGAAACTCGATCCTGCGCTCCAAAACGAAAATTGCAGACGTAGGCCACTCAGCTGCCAAATTAAAGTGGAACTGGGCTGGACACCTCTGCCGCATGCCCGACGATCTATGGGCGAAATTGACCACAGTGTGGGTCCCACACAACACCAGACCACGCGGCAGACCCAAAAGACGATGGCGGGATGAGCTCGACTCATACGAAGCACATTGGTCTCAGACCGCAACAGACCGAGACAAATGGAAGAAGGGAGGGGTGGCCTTTGCCCAGCAGTGGGACACTACAGGCTCCGAATAATAATAATAATAATAACAAGCTATAATATTCGAAACACGCCAATTTGAACTCACTGAACTCATGAAAAACCGAGTATCAGTTTCCATTCCTGGAAATTGATTCAATCAATTACTGCACTTACCTCTAACAAGCTGGCTTTTGCATTTCCCGATATCACCGTCAAAGAAGTCAAATGATAAATATTTTCATAGCGAGCCAATTAGGGGAGCGAACAGAGCAACAGATAGGGGCTAGGAATGCCGTAATTCTATTAAACGATTAAATAATTCAAGCAAGTTCAAAGGAGATACGCTTCACGAGCAAAACGAAGCAAATGGCTTCGTAAATAGAATGGAGGGAGAAAAAATGCGGACGCATTCGGTTAGATGTGGTAAGGGTAGAGAGCGAGCCGAAGTCGACAGATCAAAGTAGGTACTCATTGCATTCGATTTAGGAATTAATAATCGAATTTAAATTCTATTAATCGATTATTAGGTCGGCATAGTTTGACAGCGAGAGTTTAAAGCCAACTCCCAATTACAGGAAAAAAAGAATATTAGAATATGGCCCAATTTATGTAAATACTAGTTTATAGCCCGCGACTTCGTCCGCGTAGACTTAAGTAAAGTATTGTATTATATTTGTTAATTCAGGTTATATACTATCTGTGTTCCAAATTTCATCCAAATCCGTTCAGTAGTTTTGCGTGAAAGAGTAACAAACATACATCCACATTCACAAACTTTTGCATTTATAATATTAGTAGGAAGTATTATTTACATAAGTACATTTTTGGAAAATATAATATACTAGCTGTGCCCCCCGACTTCGTGCGCGTAGTATTTAACGTAACAAAAATTTCGGGATTATCGGGATAAAAAGTATCCTATATGTTAATCCCGGTTATAAACTATCTGTGTTCCAAATTTCATCCAAATCCGTTCAGTAGTTTTTGCGTGAAGGAGTAACAAACATACATACATACATTCATACATACATACATCCACACTCACAAACTTTCACATTTATAATATTAGTAGGATTCTTATTTACAGTATCCCCAAATACGTAGAGGATCTTCCATATTACCAAGTTTCTAAGAATATCTTCCAAAAGCAACAAGTCCCACATAAGTACGGATAGCGATAAAACAAACTTTATCGTTGAAAAATCGCATCGCTTCGCAAAAGCTTTTAAACCCCCGCACCGGCTGCAATATGGTGCACGGCGCAAATTAGAGCAATTTAACTTTTCAACGTGTCTCCTTCGTGACATATGGCCATGCTTTCAAATATAGTTAATTGAAATCGTAAATTACTGAACCGACTCTTTAACAATTTATAAGCTATATATCTAAGCTATCTTTAAATTCGAAACTAAAGTAACGACGCAGCTATATATAGTTGTGTTGCTACAAACCATACAATTGCTACGAATTGTGCTACGAATGTGCTACGAATGTGCTACGAATGTACTACGAACTGCTACGAACTAACGCAGCTACTACTACATTGTACTGCTGGATGAAAAATAATCGTATTATTAGCAACGTTTACTACCAAAAGTAATTATACATCGCTTACTACTTTTGTAACTGTTCACAGGCCACTGAAACTCCTATGTATCAGTTCAATGTATATTACCATCTATTTAGCTATCTGAACGCTTAATCACCTCCGAAGAAGGTGGGGCGCTAATTATAATTCAATCCGACCGCCTCGCAGTGAATAGGGCCCGTATTTCATCCTGATTATATCGCTACTGGCTTCTTTGAGATCAACCTGCGACCTTTATAAAGGCACTATCGGTGACGCGGAGTCGATTATAAATGTGTTTCTATTACGTAGTTTTGAGATAAGGGGTTGAATTAATTTACGTAATTTCAATTAGGGACTTTGCACCTAATTACTTAATAATTATGTAATTTGGCTTCAATTTAAAATTAGTTCAAAATGCTTAGTATGAAATGTTTAAATTATTTTGTTATGGTCTGACTATTACGTCAATACGTTTGCAATTTGAGGGTAGTTGACACTGCCTTTATTTTCTTTTGGTGTTTCCACATTTCCAGAAAGTATTATTTACCTACATTTATTTCTAAATACATGATTAAATCATCCGTCTCTTTGAAAATTATCCGCATCATTCCCTTTAAATGGTTGAAGAAATCACCTTAGGCTACAAGCCGCAGTAATTAGGGGTTTTTTTTCTTTGGTATCACAGCGCAAACATCCCATTCAGTGTCTGATAAAAGATTTTTATCTCCGGCGGCCGATCGTTGATGTAAATAACAGATTTTATTTCCGGCTTTTTTATTAAAGAGAAGGGGGATGTTGTTAAAATTTTATTTTAATAACGTAATTTAGATCTAAAAGAAAAAGGTTGTTTTGTAATAAGATATCCGTAACGTTAGTAATTTTGTTGTTTTAACGTAAGATACCAACATACTTGATTTCGAGGAATCATTATTTTATACTTCTTTTGCTGGACGCTTTTTTATTACTTGGTTTTTTAGCCCCAAAAAAATATTTTATTATATTTATTAAATATCATAATATTAATTAAATTATCATTCTATCGACTATCGTCTTTAAATTATTCTCGCTAATCAATAACTTAATATCATCTTCCGAACTACGTTTAACCATACATGGAATCTTCTCATAATTATCTTACATGATTTTGCATAATCTTGCAGACTGATGAGTGACAAGGGGACGCATACTGCAAAGATATTTAACCAAACAAAGATACCTACATATAGACGCATCCAAGCAAGGGTTCAAACGTTAATGTTATCATTGGAAACTTGAACGGGGAAAGCGGAAAGTTTAATTTGGGTACACAATCGCAATCCTAAAGTTCAACCTTACGCAATTGAGATTCAAAGTGGATTTCTGAATTAATTCGATTTTTGTTCCAACTTCACAGACAGTTTGAGTTTTTAAAGATTTAACTTGAAACTTTAACTGGGTTTTATCTTTATTGGAGACTTTACTTGTTAATTAAGTTGTGGGTAATAACACTTTGTATTTTGTTCGGTACTGATTTTCGCTTATAGTCCGTTACTTGTGTTGGTACCTTTTTTATTGGGACGGGTCCCGCCACACACTCCCACCACTGTTGCTCCTGTAAACCAGGATCGACAATGGTGACCAATAATGACGTCGAGGTGTGACCCTCGACGAGTCCCGGGGAAAAGTTAAATTGTGTTGGTAAAGAAATTGAAATAATGACTATTTGAAATTTCTTTAAAATACCAACAGTATTGCCATTATTTGCCATCCTTCCAATTGTAGTTCCGTATGAGCACGACAGAAATACTTTTAGGTGTGTTAATTTGAGTTTAGTCGTCATTGGACGTCTCCAGAATCGGCTCCAGTATCTGCTAACAAATAACATAGGTTATTTAAATATCCAGAAGAATATTTAATTTAATAAAATAAGAAAAATATTTTACACTGTAAAACAAACACACCGAATATAAAGAGAGCTTGACAGTGTTTTGAACCTAAAAAAAAAATATTTTTTAAGAGTTGATTGTAATAATGTACTATTAGAAACTACTAGCGTAATTCCTTAAAAATATGGCCACTATCAACCTTACTACAATTTAATTCTAGCAATGACCATTAGGTACGTCAACAATTTCACTAACAGCGTTTAAATTTACTTTTACAATAACTATAAGGAAACATTCCTATCACATCCAATACGTTCGTCGTGTCCGAGAGCCAAGCGCAGAGTGCCTTGCTGGTTGTTTTGCGCACTGTTTTATACTTTTCCACTCGGTGCGGTTAGGTGGGTAGGAGAATTATCTAATTAATACAATTTTAAAAATATTTTATGTTCCTCATGATATGTAAATACTATGTAAAATAACATGCGATGTATACCAAAGGGTTAAGGTTCCGTATGCGCAAGAACATCAGCCCCCCGCCGCGCCATAAATCGGCTGGCATTTAATGAGTTTCCTCAGTCGTTAAGTGTCGCCCCCCGGCAATAATGCACCGCTATCATCGCACGACGCTATCTCGACACAGAAACATATGTGACGAAACAGGGATAATGTATTTTTCGGGTGATTTATAGAGTACCACGAGTTTTTTCGCGAGGTTTTCTTTCAGGGTGTCAAAACAAAACATTTTTGATCATATTTTTATTCCGCGCTTAGAAAAGTGATTGACAGTTTTGATGAAACTTGTTCTATAGCTAATGAGATCGCTTTTTATACTTAGTAGGTATCGCCTTGCTAGCATATCTACACAATCTTTTTTATCTAAATTAGGTACATAATATGCTAGGCTGCGACGTTGTTCTACTCAAGTATCAGCGTCTATGCGTAAACAGATATATATTACGTACTAATGATACTAACACAGAAATAGCGAAGAGGATTAAACAACGCTTTTATTAAAGTCAAATTTGACTTTAAAAAAGCACTGATTAAAGAAGTATAAATAGACAGCCACGGAACTCAAGGATTGTATACCTATTGTAGGTATGACAGATAACAATGTGTATCTACCTAAATTATAATTTTCCCATTAAGTAACGGTAGGAATAGAATCCACATCCTCATAATAACGTCCACACTATTATAAATTCCTAAAAAAGCATTCCTCTAAATACGACATGTTTAATTCCGGGTTTAATCAACTCTAGTATAATATCATTAGATATTCACATATCATAATTGTAAAATATGATCACACATTTCCTGAATTGTATAGTCGATAGGTTTAAGAGAGGGACAGGTTTTCTTTGAGGGATCACAGAAAACCCCTCCCACCACCTTGATTAATTCGAGGGGCGCTTATTAATCCAGATTAAAAGTTTCCCATTCCACTGAAATATGTATGAGATTTTAGTCGATAATTATTAATATCCTATCTGTAATATGAGAATCGCAAAGAATTTATTAATATCGCGCAATGTAATTTAATTAAGCGAAGATAATTTCTTTTGTAATATTGAAATTTTATTAAGTTCGCTACGCTGCTGAATACTTCTCAATACGTGGTCTTATTAAAACCACGGCTTATAAGAGTGTGTTTTTAACAAAGTTAATGTTGACTCTAGAAAACTAAGAATGCGTACGTAAAAACTCAACTTAATCAACGGTAAAAAAATACCTATGATTGAAAAAACTAAAAAAAAAATGCTTCAGGAGGCAAAATTTCAGCCATTACCCAGGTAATCTACCTATGGTGTATGTTTCCTTACGATGCGGATTTAGTAAACAATTTCGGCATGCCTTTTTAAAGTTTCATTTTTAAATATAATATGTTTATAATATAGAATTACTAGTTTCCCAAAGTGTTATTAGGTTAAAAAATGTGAATAATTATGTTAAATTACTATTAGAATGTCTTTTAATAATTTTGAAAGACGAATTACATTAAAAATACATGCTAAGATTGTTTACTAAATCCGAATCATACATACTATACCTACCTACCTACAATAAGTGAGAAAGCCGGGAGTTAAGTTTAACCTCAACTGCATCTATCTATAGGTTACATGTAAATGCTTAACACCAACCTGTGTGTACTTTGTACTATATAAAAAAACAACATCAAAATCGTTTTATTAATATTTTGCTCGCATGTCCCTCATAATAAACTCACGTTAATTTCATTTTCATTTCCCATCAGCCATTAGCTGAAGCCTTTTCTGGCGACACATTGTTGTTCGTTGCTGTATGAAATTAAAATTGACGTTTCGCTCCGTTGGTGACTCCCGCGGGCTGACTCGATTTATTTTATTACTCGATTGACGGTTTTCCAAACGATTTTTATAGTGACATAACATTGTTTTTTAATCCATTTGGAAGACATTCGATATTCATTAATTATTGGAAGTTTTTATTAGAATACACTGTGTCATAAATTGCGGCGTGGCTCATATAGGTAAGTCCTGATGACAGTTTTTCTGTCCCTTGGTACCATGTTTATATTTATGAATTCCGAATTTTCTTCTTTTTATAATCACCTCTAATAGCAAAAAAAAAATTAAGTGCCCCTTCTTTTATAGATTTAACATCTGTCATATTGATTTTGTTCCTATAAAATGTAGCTCATGTATAACTCAAAGGTGACTGACTGACTGACTGACATAGTGATCTATCAACGCACAGCCCAAACCACTGGACGGATCGGGCATGCAGGTAGATGTTATGACGTAGGCATCTGCTAAGAAAGGATTTTGATTAATTCTACCCCCAAGGGGATAAAATAGGGGATGAAAGTTTGTATGAAACTTTGTCAATTTTAAAGCGATCGGGCTGAGGCTTTGCATGCATAAAGCTACTATGACGTAGACATCCCCTAAGAATGGATCAAAATTCCACGCGGACGAAGTCGCGGGCTCAGCTAGTAATTAATAAATCGATATTTACCTCATTACCTCATTTATTACAATCGGATGAGTCGTTTAGGCGCTACGTTGGAACATTAAAATGATACAAACATATACATGCATACATAGACTGCTAACACATAACTCTTCTTGTTGTCTTTGCCCTAGTTGAGTAAAAATGCAATTGTGCAATTGTGTGAAGTTACATAACAAGATAAGGCTACTTGTACACGTATTGGACATGCATGCAAATGTCAATATATTCTTATCGAAGTATTTATGTATAAGGTTACATTGCTGTAATAAAGCTTAAATTAAACATGACGACCGCTTGGCGCAGTGGCCCGAGCGTGGGGCAGTTCCTTCGTAGAGCACTACAGCGGGTGGTTGCGGGTTTGATTTCCGTCAGTGTAAATTTCGGAAATGGCTTTTTCGTAATTTGCGCTGGTCTGGGTGTCACTGGGATCGCCCCCAGTACGGTCCCATAGTACAAGCTCTGCTTAGTTTGGGACCATACTTATACATAGTTGGTGCGTTCGTCTGGCGATATTAATTGTTATTTTATGTTCAAACTTTTGAAATGCAAATGTTTATTAAACTTAACTGGGCAAACAAAACGTTGACGGGACCGCATTACGCATCAATTAACCAATTAAGTAATTAATGAGCAGGAATAATAAATAACTGAGAGCTGCAATGTATTACTGGCTGCATTAAATAGTTACTGCTTAGTATGGTCACAGTTTCTGTATAATTATGTATTTTTTTGTCATCAGTAGCAATGTAAATTTATATGGGTAAATAAAGTATTCACTTTACACTAACCACCTCTTTTTACCCCTGTTTCGGACTTACACGTTAACTATTAAGTTGATTACCCTTTTCTTTTTTTAAAAAAACTTTGCTATTAGAATTCATGAGTAACATATAATATGAGTAAATACATAATAATACTAGCAAACCCGGCGAACTCCGTTTCGCCACCAGGTGGCTTCGTTTTATGTAACATTTCCTTTGGTGATTAAAAGATGAAGAAAATTTTTATTTTAGTTTTATACTTATTTGAAAAGGAAAAAATTTATTTCATTTCACAACAGTAATTAATTCATTTCGATTACAAAAATGAAGTGTTATTTAGTTGAATACTCTAAGTAAATGAAAGTGAATCCAAAGTAAATACTGAATCGAAGCGTTATATGTGTCCGCAAATTATCCGTTTCATTGAAGTGCTCTTTGGTAAACCACATTTTTGTTTTTTGGTCTGACGTTAACACAAACAAAGCGGATGGTTTCCCAACTCATGAACACGCAACGTATAACTTCCCATGTGAAAAACAATGATTTTCTAAATTTATCCCGCAAACACTAAGCGATTGGCCTTGCGACTTGTTAATTGTCATTGCGAACGCAAGGCGAACTGGAAATTGCAATCGTTTGAATTCAAACGGAAGATCAGTCGGAATCATTGGTATTCGAGGAATTCATACATTTTCACCTGCGTACTTTCCGTTAATAATGGTTGCCTCAATCAAATTCGGTCTTTTTACTGAAAGTCGAGTACAGTTGCAAAGTCGCGGTGGATTCAAATTACGCAATATCATAATAACTGTACCAACTTTGAGTTGCAAGTTATGTGGTGGAAATCCTGGTAACTCCAGAGAGTTCAAAAACTCCGTTGGATAATTTACTACATCATCGGGATTTGTTATGGAATCAACGGATACGTATGTCACCAAATCGCCAGCAATTTTTGATTGAATGGTGAAATTCAGTGCGTGTACATCATTATTCTTTGCGGCAAGAATTGCTCGTTGACTTAACCAAGCATAATTCTGATAATTCTCACTAATGTTTGGGAAAACATTTTCAATAAGAGCTAATTGAGAGTCTAAAAATCGGTAAGAGTAATTAATCCAGATGTCGCATCAACTGGGACTTTTCCATTTCCAACAGATAACAATTGTTTGGAAAATTGTGCAGCACTTTGATCATTTTGAAGTTGAACTCTCATATTACTGGTTAGCGATAATGTTTTTACGTTATTCCATAAAGGTGATGCCTTCAGGCAAGCATTCAATTCATCTGCAGGTGTTCGACGGGGAATTACTGGCAACGTCTGCCTGAAATCGCCTGCCAACAATATCATCAAGCCGCCAAAGATGTTGTTATTTCGCCGAAGATCCTTCAGTGTGAAGTTAAGTGCTTCAAGTGATTTCTTATGTGCCATTGTGCACTCATCACAAACAATGAGCTTGCATTGCATCAACAATTTTCCCATTGCACTGGATCGGGAAATATTGCATGTTAGAGTATAAATTGTGTTTAAATTGAGTGGCAACTTAAGCGCAGAATGTGCAGTACGACCGCCATCTAGAAGAGTCGCCGCAATGTATCAGAGATGGCGCCGTATGTGAAAAAAGATTTTCCCGCTTTTCTGTTGAAATTTTTCCAGAATTTTCTTTGCTACAAACCTCACGGAGCCCGAGACCTTTCCAACGAATGCAAAACCGTGGAAATCGGTTCGTGCGTTCTGGAGTTATAGCGTCAGGAAGGAAAACCCGACTTATTTTTATATAGTAGATAAAATAATAATTTAGTCCTTCTGACGTCCCACTCCTAGGCACGGGCCTCACTACGAGGGGGATTCAGGCCGCAACATAATTAACCAAATTATAATAATGAAAAATTATTATAAAAATAAACTTAATTTTGAAGCGAAGGTTCTTTACGGACGTTCGGGGCGCTCGCTACCCGGGCACTAAAACGGTGAAAAGCGTAACGCGTGACGCGTGACGCGTAACGCGTTACGCGTTAATATAATATATCTAATATCTACTGCAAAGCTTCGCTTCTTTCGGGCTTTCGCTTCCCTAGACGGCACTGATTTTTTATTTTTAAAACGTATTAACCAATGCAAATTTAAGCAAACATATAATTTAATTAGTTAAAATGTAATACATATTGCGATACAGTTAGCGAAATGTTTAAGCTAAGCCTCCAACGCAGCGCTGTAGATTTAATTACATCGGTTCAACGAGCCATGTGATTGTCAAGTCAGGGGCGTGCTACGTCACAGGCAGCGCTCATAACCTTGGTTATTCCAGCCATTTCAACGTTTAACAGAATTACGTTGGGAAACCGTTTTGGGTATAACTTTACACATTAAATAGGTAGGTAAATTGTTTTTTTAAACATTTTATAAATAAATCATGCATTATCAATTTTCTTGTAAGTAGGTACCTACCCTATTAAAAAATCGTAAATATGTAAGTATGGACTAGAGGTAAGGATTATCAAATGGAAAAAAATAAAATATTTTTTTTTCAATTTGGAATGAATCCATAAAACTGTTTCGGCAATAGAAAAACAACAAAAAGTTACTTTCATAATCGCGTTTGGGCTCTATTTCAATAGATTTTGTTACATTCTCAGTTCGTGGTGGGTTGTAGTCTACTAAAATGTGTAGGTACATTTTTCTGATGGTATCAAGGCTAATTACTATTGCTTACCTAAGGTCCGCATGAACAAATCGATCTGAAGTATGAGCGCGATTTTGGAAATGTCATTTTTGCGTCATACCAGTAAAAAAGACATGTCAAAAGCGTACTCAAGACTGCTCTCAGACTTGAGATTGATTTATTAATTAATACAGGCCTAAGTCAATCTTGTCTATACTATGAGTAGTAGTTATAAAAGTACCAGGAGAACAGATATGAAAAGAGACATCCAGTTAATCAGTACCAAGCAGCATATTTTCAGGTACAGTTAATTGTCCCGTCCCGCATAGGGTCGCGTAATTACGGGACCCGGCGCCGCTTCAACTATGCTATAAATTGTTCGATGCAATTAAGCCTGGCTCATGTGGTCGGTGGAAGATTGGCGTCTGCAATGGGTTAAACCTTCAATCTTCTTCTTGTTCGTGTGTAGTGTATGAAGGTGAATAATTGACAATGGTTAGGATAATTACCTGACGTAATGATGACGTAATCTGACCGATTTTTTATACAAGGTGAAACAAAAAGGGTATACTATTTTTTTGCAACTTTACTTTGTAAATCTAAAACTATGGGCTTTGTGGGACAGTTGAAGTACTAAAGGTTTTGTAGACTTGTGAAATATGTCAACAGCTGTATTCCTATAACACCTTTTGTTTTTCAAGTTTCCTCCATAGCTGATAGTTTTAGAATTACAAAGTTAGTTTTGAAAAAAATTGTAGACCCCTTTTGTTTCACCTAGTAGACTAATGATGGTCTCGAGGGGTTAGTACCATCCTCACGCAGAAGATCGACGTAAAGTACCGTGCATCTATCACATCTGAATTTCGTACGATGAGTAAGAGAACCGGGATCCCCATCCTCCTCCTTCAGGCTCCCTCTATCCCACTCCCCTAAAAGTTGTCATCGTACGAGCAATGCCTTTGGTATTGCGAGCATTTCAAGGCTACGGTTGCTTTATAGGAATTTTATCACAAAATAATACTTAATCAAAATTGACCCGAAAGTTTATAAAGTTAACGACTCATAAAACGCATGGTACTGTCTCTAGCACTGTTTACATGGCCTCCGGCTTGTGAAAGGTTGCTGTTGATAAAATACCTGCTGCACTTCCTGTAATATGTCATCATATAAATTTTAACGCTTAGCTACCGAGAACAAAGTGCCACGGAGGGGACATTAAAGCGTAGCTTCCGGGTGGAATTACTAGATGGCGCTGGTCTTTACGGAGCGCTCCGGTTGGCTAGAATGGCGTAGTTACTCGGTAACTTACACGAAAAGATAGAGATTTAAAATATTGTAGATGTAGGGAGCGAAACGTAAATATATTTTTGAACTATAAAAACCTACTACTAATAACTTATGAAAAAATAAATTGTGCGGTTTGGGGACCATCGTTAGGAATGAAGTTTTATGTTATGTGTTTTGCATGCACAAACATTTTAGTTTTCCTGTGTCGCATGCACTATCAAGTCACCTGAATAACTCACTTCCGACATCTATGTAGTTGATTTTTATATCTTTCACAGTGGGCATTACCAAGATACGTATAACGCTTATCAAGCGTGACTATTTCGCCACGTACAAGAACTTAATTCCAAAAAAAGTTTCACATTTTAAATGTCTAATCATTGCTTGGATAGATGTTTATTTTTACCAAATTAAAACTAAAGTATTGTTACACAATTCACGGAAAATTAACTTCAGCGAAAAGATCGTAGGTACTACTCTTAAGCCGCTACATTACTATCTATTTCATTAAGGCTCCGTAACCACGAGATCTATGGCCAACTTTATTACGGCCGAACGATGTCGGCCAACTATCAAATTAGCGAATTACACGTCCGACATGCTCGCAGTTGGTAGTTGCAACACGTAATGTTTGTATTCGCCAGTCAGTTGGCACATTGCAGCTTTTATCTCCAACAGAAAGTTGTATGGTTAATTAAGTCGAGCCTCCAAGTTTCACCGGCGTGTTGCGCCGCGGGCTAACTCGTTACTATTATGTTCTACGGTTTTACTGAGTAAAAACGTTGATCTGTTGTGTTTAGTACCTTATGCCCGTATTAATAAATCAATCTTTACTCCCAGAGCGATCTTGGGTACGCTTCTGACGAGTAATTTTGTACCTGAATGACATAAGTATGACATTTCCATGATCGCCCTCAGTCCCGTATTAAAAAAACTCAACTCAAACTCAAAATTGTTTTTTTTTCCGTAAGCCAACGAAGCATTTATTTATGAATAGTCAGAATCTACCACCGGTTCAGAATGCTACTACCACTGAGAAGATCCGGCAAGAGAATTAATGGTTACTCTTTTCAATGAATGAAAGATGGTGTACATTCTAATAAATTGATCTCAAGTCTGAGTGATCTTGGAATTGTCATTCTTATGTCATACCTGTTCAAAAAGGCATGTCAACAGCGTTCTCAAGATAGCTAAATATTAAAATAACGTGTTAGTACTATCGTTCGTATAAGACAGAATAATAATGATCATCCTCCTCTACCAACAAAATTTCTTCTCAAAATAAACGAACATTCAAATCATTGGCAACATTTTCAAACGGAAAAATTCACACGTGTATTCAGGCTGACGATAGGCATGCTCAGCGATCCCTCTTATTTTTAACAAATGTCGGCGGAACTGACACAGTTCAGGAGATAACGGCATCTGAAACATTGCAAGGTGTTACACATTTTTCAGTTACGCTTCGGTTCAGCCCGTTTACATCCGGTGGCATTATAACGATATTTATTGCGGGCATATTATTCTAATGGCTTGTTTTGGGGTGAGTGGTGTTTTAGTTATATGACTACCTATATGAACATTGTGTTTGTAATCATAAAATTAGGAAGCAAAGGACTTTGTTATTTTTTATTTAAATACAAATGACAACATAATATGCTTCTTTTTGAGGCTGTTTTTTTCACTTCACCATGTATTTTAAATGTGTACGTATTTGTTTATGCATTGTTTTTTTTTCAATATAAACGGGATAAAAAAAGCGTCAGACATTAAAGTGCCTTTGAGCTGGGTGGGCTGGCATAGCTATTCTGCTCGCGTCGACCAATAAGATCACACCTCAGTTCATTAAAATGATCAATCCTATTGGTGGAAGCTAATGGGATGGCTAGCCCCGCCAGACCGCCCGGTACAAGTGGACGGGCACCCATTCACAAATATTACTATGAGGTCTCACAGTGCGCGGGAATACACAGCACCTCGAGAAATATAAAATTGTCACTTTATAGTGTAGGCCCCTTATCTAGTCAAGTATTGTTTGTGAATACGGCCCCTGCCCCCCTGTGTAAAAGTGAAATGACCGGCACTTGCCTGCAAAACCGCTAAAAGCTTGACTACTTGGGGAAGTTTTTCACAAATTCTTAGGGTTTTGTAAGAAAGAATGCTTAAAATGTCGGCATAAGCATTTCGCGGAACACCGTGACCCCATTTCGAAAAGTTTTCCCTTCGAGTAAGATTGATGTTTGTAAAAAAATATACTTTTGGTGAAAAACGAATGAAACTTTGGACTTTGCCGGTTTTACGGGGATAGGTATTAAAAGTATGTTTCTTTTTTAATTATGTATTTAGAAGATTTGTGTAATGGAATAACAAAAAAGAAATTATTAAAAAGTATTTAGGTACATAAAAGTATTTAGGTAGTTTTCCTTTTTGAAATAGTATGCGTATTCAGTAAAAATATCCGTTCTTTTGGTAACAATTAGGCTCCATGCACACCGGGATGGCAGCGGTGCGGCTAGCATTTTCAGAGTAAGTACCCAAATTAATTTTAAAATTTATCTACAAACTTAAAAGACTTACAGCTTGAAAAACTTTACCCTTTCAAGTCTGTTCCAGCTTTTCAAGTAATACTGGTATTTTAGGCCCGTTTTAATAAATCAATGTCAAGTCTCGATCTTGTAAATGTAATTTTTATGTCATAGCAGTAAAAAATGTGCTTAAGATCGCTTTTAGACTCAAAATTGATTTATTAAGACGTGCCTTATCTAGTTAATTTTTATTTAGTTAACATTATATCACACTGAAAGTACTCGCAATCTCGGTCCCGGCCGCTGCCATCCTGTGTGAATTGATCCTTAGAGCGTTTTCACATTACCCGATCCGATATCGGGATATATATATATATATATACCTGTCTATATCCGATATCGGGCCGGACAATATGAAAGACTGGTACATATTTCATACATTTTACTTACCCCGATATCGGATCGGCGTCCGACACCGATATCGGATCGGATAATGTGAAAACGCTCTTACTACCTACTAAACGACTCTTTCTTCTTTCCACCCCAGTATCTGTTAGACAGTAACAGGAACGTTTTTCACATCTTTCATATCGCGCAGATCACGTAGGGCGTCAGCGCACAACGGAGGTAATTTGGTCATATTACTTGCGACAGATGTTGCCCGGTGTATTTTTCAATCCCACCCCAGGCCCTGACGATATATGCCTGCACTACTTTATAAATGACCCGAATGGTTCAAATATGACACAGAAAATTGGGTTCCAATATTGACACCTACCGCCTACTGTTTTCGTTTCAGAGAATTGTTACCCCTCATAATGGATGATGATACTGTCGAAATATCCGTTAGGTAGGTAGGTACCTACTATATACAGGTTGAAACAGTAAGGGTATACCTACTTTTTTCAAAACTTTTAAAAGTTGTTACAGGGATACAGCTTCCATAAGAAACTTCCACAAATTCCATAAGACTACAAAACCTTTAGTACTCCAACTCTCCGATAGTTTAGGACCTTATAATATAACCTTTCTGTTTCACCTAGTAATTAGAAGAAAAGTAAGTACCAAAAAAATAGAAGAAAAGTAGGTACCAATCTAACAAAAAGTATGAATATAAATAAAACAGAACAATTAAAAATAAATAATAATAAACAAACGTACCTAATGTATGTTTATTTAGTTCCCCGGTTGATTTACAACTCCAAATAATAATGAAAGACCATCAAAGTATTTGCTGATACAATCACAAAGGTCTGTAGAACCCTTTGTGCCGTCGGATTGATAGCTGAAGATGCGCCGATCACAAAGCAAAGGAGAATGGGAGCGATCTGGCCCGGAGAGCGATCTATCAATTTGTTTAATTGGATTCTTTCCTTTGCGACTTTTTTCTTCCGTTTGCAAACAGACGTATTGAGATTTAATGTTATTTCTTTTTGTACGTGCGATCGATATCTCCTCTTGTTTGTTGGTAATCTGATTACCGTGACTTGGGAAACGTTAAAGTTCAAGTAGGTAGGTAGGTATCATATTTTTTACCCGTCAATGCTAAAACCAAAATTAAGGGTTATTTTTGATCAGTCTACGCTATGTTTGTACCATTTTTATTGTTTCACCGTAGAGCCTAAACTACTCATGCGATTGTGTAATCACGATCGGATGAGTAGTTTGTCACAAAGATCAAGAATAAATCGATACCATATTAATATATGGTATCGATTATTATCGATCTTTGTGACATAGGCTAGGTACATTTAATACAAATAAAATTAATATGACGGATGTTACATAAAAAAGTGGGGTCCATGAAATTTATATACTCGTAAAAAAGAGTCAGAGACTCTCTCTCTCTCATCGTACAAATAATATAATAGCTATAATAGCATCCTTACGCCGATATTCTGTGCGAGGGTGGTACTGCCACTGAACCAGCTTGTATGCGAGCTGTGATCAATCGGCTACAGTTCGGCTCTACCAAACATCACAACACTTCATTGTACCTACACCAAAAATCCATGGAATCATGTCCCATTTTCCCAAGGTGTGAATATACTTTATAACATTGGTCGCTTCCTTCCACCGCCATTTTCTTTATTGGCCGAACAATGAGATCGCTCTGAAAGGAGAGGAGGTGCGAAAAGTTATTGTTTGCCAAAATTAGCTGTCCAACGGATTGATGTATCGTTTCCTCTGAAAAAAATATGGCTGGATTCGCGGAACGGCGTTTGATTGAATGTGCCCTAATGATTTGGTGGTTATAAATACGGCTCCTATCATTGGCAAATTGGCTGAGATTAATGGCGATCGTATATCTTGAAATATATTTTGAGCAAACTGTATACTTTTTATTTAGAATGAGTACCTCCTTAGAATCTTTTTTTTAGCTCTGGTGTCTTATGGTATTGCAATAACCAAATTAATAACAAATAAAATTTGGATACGAGATCTAGCGAAAAATAATTTATTTTCCTCTTATGTTTATAACTTAGTTTGATATAAGTATTGCTTCTAGTCTCTAGTTTAGACTGCTGTCACATTTAAGATAAAGAAATCAACCCATCCTATTGAAGAGTATTTAGAGTTTTACAAATAAAGATTGTAAAGGCTTTCCGAAGGCTAGCGCCATTCAATCACAGCGCCATAGACAATACAAAAGGAATCCATTAATATTATATTAATGTTACCTCAATGAAGCTCCATTAAGTCGTGCTCTGTCATTATATCATAGAGCTCGATGACAATCGTGACAGGTAATAGGCGAGCACAATTGATTGATCGGAAGCCGGTTTAGAATTCTGATTACGTAGGTATTCGGAATTGTAAATGGATTGATGCCATAAACTTTAAATTGGAATTAGAATACCGTCCGATTGGTATTACATGTTTTATTTTGAATTGTGTTAATTATTGTCATTAAATTTCGTGGCTAATGTTCGGTACATTATGTGTTATTTTAAAGTGTCACTGGCCGATTTGAAGACAATCTCGACTCTGAAAACGAACTTCTAAATTCTTTAAAATATGGCCCACTGCTAAATAAATCGATATTTCGCCAGTGTCAAGTTAACAAATATCATTAAAAATGAAATTTCATAACTATAGAAAACATTTGGAAAACCAAATTGGTGCTGAGTACGAACTTAAAATGTTATTTCAACAGTGTAGGTACTCAAATTTGATTTATTTATACCGGCCATATCGCTATACTAGAAGTCAATTTCTACACGACAAAAATCGTTATTTGATTTATCAAATAAGTACGTACACAACTAGACAAGGAGTATTGCAACAGGCATTAAAATTTACTCCTTATCTGTTCTACTTAACATATATTTTCGCTTGAACGGTACATGTGCAGGTGCGGCAAAACGTGGCTGTACCTAAAGTAAATATCTATATGCAAAAATGAGCTGGTCCTCAGGTAATAATTCCCGCAAGGCCTTGTTAATAAGTAGGTATTTTAAGGCCCGTATTAAAAAAATAATCTCAGGCCTGAGAGCGGTCTTGAGGACGCTTTTGTCATGTCTCTCTCTCATGATCGATTTATTTATACGGGCTTAAGAGATTAGTTGTAGTAGGTTTTGAGTTCCTTTTCATTCACATGAAGTAGGTACCTCTACATAGAATGAGTTCCCCGATTTTATTACAACAACCGAGAAGTCTAAATTACACCGGAGAGGCTTAAAACAACTGAACTTAAAACATTACAGTGATGAAGTAAAAAAGTATTCAAAAACTTTTTAATGTTCCGCGAAATCTCCGAGGTTTGTTTTTGTCAGTTGACACGACTTTTTATTTTATTTTTACACTAGTATCTTCATTCGTGCACACTTAATCTTACCTACGAAATTGGATTTTCAAGAATATTGTCGCCTGATGAATCAGGATCGCTACACTCGACGACAAAGAGTTACTGTACCTTATCAGTATTTCGTTTTATCCATTTAGCGATTAAGTTTATTTTTAAATAGGTATAAAAAAGTCGGCAAATAAGCTTTCGACACGCCTGTTATTAAGCAGTGAACTAGGACACGGAGATAAGGAAAGGGAGCTTGGGCTATCTGCTATCTCACTCATCGCACGCTACGCAGCTATAATAGGTACTTTCCGCCGATCATATGTGAGATGGCGGTACTTCCCCAGTGGAAGCAGCCCGTACGTACTTATGTGAGCTGTAGTCTATTTACCGCAGCCGTAACATGGTAAACAACTTCTTCCACTTTGTTCCCACCAGGAGCCTTTCTTTAGGCTCAATTTCCTGCCCACAGAAGTAGGTATTAAAGTGTAGTAGACCTTAACGTAGACAATTAAAGTGCAATATTATATTAACAAAAAACAACAGCGTAGTACTTCACAGACAAACCTACACACAAAAAGCGAACGAGTCTGCGAACTGGTGAAAGTTCTAATGACCGAACTTACCCGTTGCTAATGTTTCTTTAAACGCTCGCCCCGGACCCATTACGTTGAGCAAAAGAAGATAGGTACCTACCTATGTGGCAGTTAAATAGTTTGTATAGATTATTTTCAGTATTTCTAGACAAATTATGAAATTGTACATGTTTGTTTTATCTAAGCAAGGTTTTCGATGTAAAAATGTCAGGGCATATAAAAGTTGAGAGTTTTACTTAGATTGTTTACTTATTTATTCTGATAATGTTTAAGACTTTGACAGTTAGTTAATTGTATTGTGAAGTAGTGGGTGCGATCCTCTTATAATATAAACTAAGAACACTCATATACTCATGTCACTTATACTCTCACTAATGCTCATGAGGTCCTCTAAAAATAATTTACTATGGAATACACTTTTCTATGAATAATGTAAAATGCAGTAAAGCATGCAGTGATATGCAATAATTTTTTGTATGCTCGCGCACACCATTTGCGTTTGTTGTCTAGGTTCCTACTTATGGAGCCTTTCCCCCTAATTTATATATATAAATTAATCTCCATTTCCTTGGTCATCGCATCACGCGTGGACGCAACGGATGGAACGAATTCGCTAATTAATTTTTTGTTGTGTTTATTACTGTCCGGAGAAGGTTCATGTGAAAAAAAAAATAAGAAAGTTGAGCAGAACAATTGGAATTCTATACTAAAAGTTTAGAAAGGACTACGTCTGTCGGGTAATAATATCATCAGCTAGTCCTACTAATATTATAAATGTGAAAGTTTGTGAGTGTGGATGTATGTATGTATGTATGTTTGTTACTCCTTCACGCAAAAACTACTGAACGGATTCGGATGAAATTTGGAACACAGATAGTGTATAAATGGGATTAACATATAGGATACTTTTAATCCCGATAATCCCGAAATTTTTGTTACGTTAAATACTACGCGGACGAAGTCGGGGGGCACAGCTAGTTAATAATAAAAGGAAATTTGAAGCTAATTCGCGATATTTAAAAAAATGCTATTGACTTAATGGAAATGTCATAAAAACCCCAGTTTAACATTATACCACAACAGCACATACATCCCGTGTGTTGTTTCTCACGTTTATGAGAAAACTAAGGATGGGTACAGATTAAGAAAGTTCGCGAGCGATTCGTTGCTTGTAATGGGGTTTGTCTGTTTAAATTAAACGCACAGATTGAATTTGTACGGAGCTTGTTCCACTTCGGTACAGCTGTAACGATCTACGGAATACGAAAGCTGGTATTTAAGGTTAAGGATTTTTGACGTTCACTGATGTACTTATGTCTCATGTTTGAGAGCGATCTTGAGTACACTTTTGATACGTCATTACATGAGAATGACATTTCTAAGACTTGAAATCGATTTATTAGTATGGGCCTTCTTATCTACTAGGTTCTTATAACACCTCCTATTTTTTTTTTGTTTTGAGAAGGTACGTTTTAAGTGTAAGCACTTAACAATTTAGATTTTTCGAGACTCGCCAAGGGCCAATATTCGGCGTCTTCGTAGCAGACCATTAGATCCGGACTTATAGAAGGGGTAAAATTTGTAGAGCTGTGTCAAGAGGCAAGTCCAATATAAGTTATTTAATTTTATTATAATTTGGTGGCATTTGCTAGTTATTTGTCTCACTTCACTTCACGTAAAACAAACCCAGGGCTGTCATCGTTTTTGCTCGATGATTTAGCGACATAATTTGACGAGACACTTGATCAGTAATATATGGGGCATTACACAAACTTTACGTAAAAAAGCTTTACAAAGGAAACCTATAAATAATACATATTTTTTTTGTGAAATAAGGATAATAAAAGCACACCGCAGTGAAAATAAACCGTTTGATGTACGTCGAGTGAGCCGTATTGACATGTTCTGTTATGTCGGCGCCGCGGGGCTCGCTGTGCACGGCCGAACCAGTGCCACCGTGTTCAAGCTTCATTTCAACAAGGTTTTTTTTTATAATAAGATTACCAGCAATATGTGTTTATCACATTACTAGTATTCCCTTTAGCCCCTCCAACTAAGCTAATGCTTGTGCTAGGAGTGGGTTCACGTCAATAGTTTAATGGCCAGGATGGGGATCGAACCCGAAACCTCTCAGCTACGAGGACGGCCGCTCTAACCGCTAGGCTATTGACGCTTTGTTTAAATAAACTGTGTTTGGGTTAGCTAAAGGTAACATATCCGACGACGCGTTACAAAACGGTAATAATGTTCGAGTTCAAGTCGGTCACCGCCGGGCTGACCATCATTAAGGCGATCATTCATAAATTCGTTGTGTGAACAACCGCAATAATAATTAAAAATAAATGAATAAATTTCGTGTCGCTTCTCGTTGGCCGTGGTATAGTGGGTAATATACCACATGTTATGCAATTCAAAAAGACATCAAGTAGATTTTTGGTATTGAGATAGATGTACACTGTATAGATACTACAATGTTTTTCTAAGGGCTTTGGGGATGAGTTAATTTAACTAAGTATATGGGATTTAGTTTTTTCTACCTCATTAAGATTGAGCTACATCTATACCCGGCAGTTTACGAAAACTATAAAACAATACTTTTTAAAATGACCACGTTAAGATACATTCTACAAGAAATTCTAAATTCATCCAAAATTCATTATATAGCAAATATTATGTATATGTCGCAGCCAACTAGCTTAATTCGCCGTTCAATTAACAGCCTAGCCACTTTATTAAACAGCGCCGTTCAACTAGCGGCCTGAATGATATTCAGCCGTATCGTCTGTTACAACATTTAATAAAATGGCTGACTAATGCTTAGGCAACTGGTTCACATAAGTACTACAAAACTTTTCCAAAATACTACCCAAGCAGAGCGACCCGGATGGGTTTAGGTTAGGGTTATTTTTTTATGGCCTCACAAAAATCCCACCCGGCAAGTAGGTTAGGTGGATCTAAACAATTTCGTAAATTACCTAAGTAAGTACCTAATAAAATGATTCCATCAAGGTTGTTTGTTGACGACGCCATATTGACAGTTTGGTGTGTTTCGGCGCTAGGTGGCAGAAAGTGAAACTAAATTGAAATGACAGGCTAGTCAAGTAATTAAACGTCATCCATCCAAGTCATTTGCCAAGCTGTTTGATCAAATGGCTGAATATCATTCAGGCCACTAGTTGAACGGCGCTGTTTAATAAAGTGGCTAGGCTGTTAATTGAACGGCGAATTATGCTAGTTGGCTGCGACATAGGTATATATCTCGCACACTAGAAAGCTTAACACTATCGTCTTTTTTATTACTCCCAGAGCTACTAAACCTTAACTATAATGGCCAACTGACCCTCATACCTCCCGTTTCCAAGTAAAACAAGCCATAGTAAGTACGAAACGCTTCAAGTAAAAATACTTAGCGGCTTGTACAACAAACCATTATATGGGGAAATACCTCTTAAATCGCGGAACTAAAACCGCGCACCTGTTTTACTGTTAAGGCGAGTGTAGACGAAATTGTTTGCTGGCAGACACCGCCTTATGGGCGGAAAAATAGCGCCATCGTTTTAGTTGAGGTGGTAAGGTTTTGTATAATGTTATTTATTACATTTAGGACGTGAACATAAAATAACTATAAACTGAAAATTAAAAAAAAAAGTCCGATGCGACTACTTTTAAACTTCCAAAGAGCTGATAATTTTCAAACGGCTGAACTGATTTTCTTGAAATATAAGTAAGAACAGTCTCGAGCACAATACGTTTCTAACAAAATAAAACAATATTAAAATCGGTTCATCCGCTTGTGCCCTACGATGCCACAGACAGACACACAAATACACATGTTAAACTTATAAAACCCCTCTTTTTTCGTCATTCTTCAGACCAGAATTATGAGTTTCTTCATTATTGGTGAGCTAAAAATAACAATTACTCATTCTTATATGAGTACTTACTCGGCAATAAAGATTGGTTTTAGCTGTTTTAAGGCTTCAGGGATTGTTAACTTTAAATTAGGTATCTCATCTCAATAGGATCAATTGTAGCACCAGTGGCCATGTGACGTCGTGACGTGTATACGTAGCTTTACGTTTGTCCATTTTGTTAATTACGGCACAAAGCGGAACATTAGAGTGCGTTCTGAAACTGAATTTGGCCGCGGGCAAATGGACTCGGCGTTCAGAAACCACAATGTGGCTGCTTGTTTAGTCAAAACTACAAATGAATATTTAGATGTTAGAACATATTATGCGTTTATTTGAGGAACTCCAATTTCAATTTGAATGAACCTCGAATAATGCTGACTTAATAATATAACAGCTTAATAATATTATTAAACCAGAAATTTTGAACAATATTATTCAACTTTGGTAGCTAGTCATAGACACTAGATAGGCTAGACTACAGCAGTCTATATAATTTATTCCTATAGAATATACAGTCTATTTTTCTTCATCCTAGCCGTGTTGTGTCGTTCGCTAGGCAAATAAATTTAAGCTATTATAACAATAACTAGTCTACCTATTTTATTATTAAATTAATTTTAAAACTTACATTCAAATTATAATACGACGACCGCTTGGCGCAGTGGTTCGAGCGTAGGCCGCTCGGCTCACTGCACATGGTGGTCGCGGGTTCGATTCCCGCTGGGGCAAATTTCGAAAATGGCCTTTTCGTAATTTACCCTGGTCTGGGTGTCACTGGGATCGCCCCCAGTCCATTGTACGGTACCCATAGTACAAGCTTTGCTTAGTTTGGGACCGTACAGTTGGTGTGTCCGTCTGGCGATATTATTTTATTATTTATTAATAGAGTTGCCGCCGTTTGTATCCGAGCATTCACGCATTTTTATATTATAATTACAGTATTTTTAATTTATTCGTATAAAAATAACTGTGCACAAATTTATTTATGGTAGAGCGTCGCCATACAGTTCAATTCACTCTGTGTCAACAATATGAATATGAAAAACTTGTTTTGGCCACCAATATGTTTGTCGGCAATGTTGGCTCTCCAGTTTTCGCACAAAATAAACTCAATGCCTGCGGTCGAATTGCATTTCACGTTGTTTATCCTGTACCCCGAGGCGTCGAACTCTTTGCCTTTGTTTGAAACTTCAACACCACTTTATTTCTAGACAATTTGAGAAGAGTGATATAACTAAAGTTTGGTAGAGATTGTAATAAGTGTTTCAAAACAGAATAATTAAATATAGCAGAACATGCAAGCAGAAAGTTGTTGATAGATAATGTCTCCAAAATGTATGCATTTAAGTATGTACCTGAATAAATTTTATGAAAAAGTTTGCGATTATAACTGAGCGGACATTCACATGGAGAAGCCAACACACTTTTTTCCATATATTTATGACAAATTGCGCTCGTATTTTGACATCCGGATTCGGACAACAATTTTTTGCTTTAAAATTTTTTTTGCCCAGGTCGTGAGGAATGTAAGGTCCATGTCGGCGCACTGGCCACTGGTGATAGGCGTTCCTGGCCGACGAGGAAATAATAAATTTAAGAAAACATTATTGTTTTGAATTTCAAGGAACGGTGGTGCGCTCGCAGTGACATCCGGGGACCGTTATGATAGGACGTGTATTTAAATATAAATAAATTTGTATAAAATAATAATGATTAACAATAATAAATATTACCAAGTAATATGATGTATTAATTGAAACCCGGTTGTTACAGTACGAAATTATTGGTAACGTCCGTCTATAACGTCAATCAACCTTGTTATTAGGTATATTTTCCTTATTGGTTTCTAGTAAAATACTTTAGTAGGTAAGTTTATGTTTACACACACACTGCACTCTACCCATTATACTTATGCTATAGAGTTCAATTTATATTATGTACCTACGCTTTTTAGACTGTTTCTAAATGTGATCCTATATATTGAAATAAAACTATTTTACGGATTTTATCGCGGTATTAACTTTATGTTAATAAACGCGATAAAATCCGTAAAATAGTTTTATTTCAATGTGTAGTATTCGCGTAAATATAAGAAAACAATATGTGATCCTATATATTAAATAATCAAAATATATCCCAGCAAGAATAACATATTAAAAAAAATATTATACATATATAATCTGCTACGTTTACATAAGTAAGTAAAATGTTACAGACATTTCAATGCGAGATTCGAAGTACAGTGACAGACAGAAAGGTTTCTCTTTAATTGCACGGAAATAAAGATTCTAGAAATACGAAAAGCCCATTTTGTTTTCAAGAAAAACATTGTTAGGTAGCTACGGCAATTTACTTTGTTAGATTGTATGAAACACTGTTAGCGCAGTCCAGAGAAAATAAAGGAAAAGGAGCTTTCAGTTTAACAAACACAAGAGGCGGTGTATAGTGAAACTCTTAGTTGGGGCTTATTTTATATATTTTTTAAGTATTAAGGATAAAAAATAAAATAAATATCGCCAGACGAACACACCAACTGTATGGTCCCAAACTAAGCAACGCTTGTACTATGGGTACCGTGCAATGGACTGGGGGCGATCCCAGTGACACACAGACCTGGGCAAATTACGAAACAGCCATTTCCGAAATTTGCCCCGGTGGGAATCGAACCCGCAACCACCATGTGCAGTGCCGAGCGGCCTACGCTCGAACCACTGCGCCAAGCGGTCGTCAGGATTCATGCTATTCGAATAAATTATTATTACTTTTATAACTTACTAGCTGTGCCCACGGAGTATTTAACGTAACAAAAAATTCGGGATTATCGGGATAAATAGTATCCTATATGTTAATCCCGGTTATAAACTATCTGTGTTCCAAATTTCATCCAAATCCGTTCAGTAGTTTTTGCGTGAAGGAGTAACAAACATACATACATACATACATCCAAACTCACAAACTTTCACATTTATAATATTAGTAGGATTGATCAAATTTTGTTTCCTTTGTGACTAGGTGTATAAATAACTAATAAATTTCAAATGCCGAGCCGTTTCTAGTAGCAATATTTCCCGATACTGCGGTGAAGGAAGGGTCAAGTCTGCATATGATGTATGAATAGACGAGCCCTTTCTTTGCCCGGGTTAGATAACCGAGGATTCGTATTGTCGCTTTAATACATTAATCATTAAAATTGCTCTGAGGTTAGGCCGCAAAGTTTGGGGCCGTTTCAAATGGATTACCCACTCGCTGTTAATGCAAAGTTCTGACGTTGACATAATTTTAACGATTTATACAAAACGTCGCACTGTGTGAGTTTCAAATGAATGATGAACATTATAACAATTTCCGCGTGGAGTTTCGTAACGCGTATCTAATGTTATTTATTATAGTTAGCTTCAGACTTTGAAATGTGACAGGTAATTAAAACCTTTACTGTCTTCAAAACTTTTTGTCCTCACTGAATAATGTTTAATACTTAAAACTCTGCTAATTGTTGGGCACTTTAATTTAAAATTTTGAAGCGAAGGTTCTATAGGGACGTTCGGTGCGCTTACCGCGCGTCAGTAGCGTAACACGACATATACCTAAATAGGTTTACAGAGTAGTTTTGAGTAGTTTTTAAGGCTTAGTTCCTACGTTTTATACTAAAAAGCTTCGATTCTTTCGGGCGTCCCTAAACGGCACTGTTTTTGGACAAAAGATTAGAAATAAAATAATTAACTCATGATTTTTTCCAAAACCATTGTTGCTGCTTCGTCACATATGTATACAACGCAGCAGTGGTTCATATCGACGACATATTCATGTAAACTTTTGAAAGATGAAACACTTCATCTGGTACTCACATTGTGGAAACTCAGACGATTGGCGTAACTATAATTATTTTGGTAAGTAGAAGCATATTACAAATAATTGTTATTTTTGTAGTAGACCTATGGAAGTATGTTATGTGTGTGTTGTATTATATTTCCCCTATCGATAAAAATACATACATCATGCGCTATCGTATCTTCCAATTGACTGAAGATTTTTCTTGAGGGGATCACGGGTTCACGGCCCATGTGGCAGTCAATTCGTTGCTTCACAGATAAATAGATAACACTCGGAGAATATTCTTTTATTTCTCTAATAAATTGCTTTTATCTCATATTAAATTATCGCATCTCTCTATCTATATAAAAAGTCTAAAAAGATAAACTTGTGTAGTTAGGTACCATTTTAATAAATTTACCGAGCGATAATTTGAAGGCTATTTTGAAATTTTAATTGGCTTTATAAAACACAATAATATACAACAAACAATTTTTACGAAATTAGACGAATTCAATAATGTTTCTTATTTATTCAAGTTATCACACACATAAATATTAATCTAGTATATCACACACACTGGTACACTTTAGGTCTTCACTCTTTCGAGTCTCCGGCTAGACTGCCCGTTCGACTGCCCGGTCCGCGCTCCCCTCCTTGCATTTTTCTTTTACGACCAATCACGTGTTAGTGTTGCCAGAGATATAAATCAACAAGAACAAGAATCGATTGAAATATCGATTCGATTACAAATAATAAAAGAATATATTAAAAATCATGACACAATAAAACACAATAATCTCTGGAGAGACAGCCTTATTGGCTATTATAATTAATTCAGTGTCATACAAATTATACCCGTATCAACATTTTATTAAATTCTTGCCTTACTAGCCCTATCTAAACGCCACATAAAATAAACTACACTGCGTGTAGAACATCGTAACATAAAGATAAAAAGTAAACAGCAAAATTGGGACATCATTCAAAAAATTACCTGTCGTCAACCTTGGTAAGGAGACCCTGCAATGTTGGAAGGGTAGCGCAGTACAAGCGATGAGCTATTAGCGAATTTAAATAGATCAAAATAATGTAGAGACACGCTCGCCTCACTGCACAGGGTGGTTGCGGGTTCGAAACCCGCTGGGGTAAATATCGGAAATTGCCTTTTCGTAATTTGCACTGGTCTGAGTGTCACTGGGATCGCCCCAGTCCATTGTACGGTACCCATAGTACAAGCGTTTCTTAGTTTGGGACCACAGATATAGATTTACATAGATAACGCAAGTATCACGATTTGTATTGAAACCAAGCGTGCCAAATTTTTAACACCTACTGTGACGTCAGAGGCGGCGGGAAATCCAAACCGATTCAAAGACACCGATGCCGCCGATGCCCCTCCGCCTGCTATGATTCTCTCGAGTGATTATCTCGCTCATACTCATATGTTTATATCTGTTGTCGTGAGGACTGTAAGTTACCGACGACCAACCTTGACGCTTGGTCGGGGTTTCGGACACGCTAAGTACATACATTTGCGTTATCTATGTAGATCTATACTTATCTGTGTTTGGGACCATACAGTTGGTGTGTCAATCTGGCGATATTTATTAATTTATGAGCGTTCGGACATAAAAGTTTTGTTAAGTGTATTAACATCAAAAATGTGGTCTCGTAATTGACCTAGAAGGAGACGGTGCGATAAGCTAGATTCCTACTTGTTGGATTGCTTTCGAGTAGCAATAGACCAGAGCAAGTGTGGTAAAGGAAAAAGTAGAGGAGACCATTGCCTTTGCTTTGTGTGTCTGCATAGGCTAAAATTTAGATGAAATTTAGGTAATGGTCTCGTAATAATGAGTTAATGATACCAAATCACTTTCTTCATCGTATCATAATTCCACAATGGCAACAATTTAGCATACTGAATCCCTTTCCCTTTGGGTTTAATTTCAATGGTATTTGGATCTTCTATCTCATGACGTGTACCCTTTCAAGCCGTTCCGGGTTATCCGGTATTCGGGTCACGAGTTCCGGCTATGGGCCGTGTCCGATAGATGGCTGCTCATCCCAGATCAATCGACCAACGGAGGTGTTCTTAATGGGGATTTTACACGTGATTTCCGGATCCCGTCGGCGTTCCGACCGATACGTAGATACCTGTTTATGGCACCCATTAGGCACCGGGAAATTGGACGGGTTTTATTCTGGGGCGCATTATTGTTGCTTGTTGGTTTTTGATTAGTCTTTATGGGAATACGACATTTTTTCATTTTGTTTTACTGACAAAGTAAATTAATGTGATTGATAACAATAACTCTTATGCTAAAAGAAATAGGAATGATTTTGGTTTCAAGTAACTTAACGGACAATCTATAAGCTACTTGTTTGCTGACTTTGTTCTATAAAAAATAACACTTTGGAATGTATTATTCCGTCTCTACCTGAATCAGATTAAAAGACATAGAAATCAGCACCAAGCTTACTCAATAACATGCTCTCAAAAGTCTAATATTATTTAAAAGCCTCATTTCTTTCACAGGCGAATCCGCAACATCACGCCTTGACCTCGCTTACATAAGCTGTGCGCGGCCTTCGCAGATTTCCAAGCTTTATTTTTTGCAGGTGATGGATCGTTGCGTGTTGTCTTGTGTAATTTCCTGGCACTAATTGCGGCCAGCATCCGTCACGGTGCTGGAAAAACGCCGGCTAATGCGGCCGGAGAGATGGTGATAAATAATTGTCTGCGTCTTACGCTATTTTGTTGGATAAGTGGTTGAATGACGGCGGTTTTCTTTAGATAAATATTATAGTAAGGACTTAAAAAGATGGTATTGATATTTTGTGAGTCTATGGTTGACTTATTTAGTTACTTTTTTAGGATGATGATCAAAGTATACCTCGAAAAGCCGTACGAAAATGACTAGATATTTTATTGAATGAATTGTATTTAATTAAAATTATGGTTTCATCTGCGATAGGCCGATGTAGATGTAGATGCAGAATGAACCACGAATTTTCAAAATGTTCGTCCGAAGGGTTGAACTTGAACATTGTCATTATCATATCACTTCTCGTTGGCCGTGGTGTACCTAAATGATTACCAAGTAAGAAATTATTTGTTTCCTAGATTAAAATAAACATAATATACTTATAACAGGGGAGTTAAGGAGTAAACTTAATTTTAAAATGAAATCTGCCCGAAATATTTAAAATGTCTTATTCAATTTAGTCGACTGCTTTAATAGTTATGTAATATTATTTTCATGGCCCAATTTTATTTCAAAATCACAATTTCCTAGAACCAATAGCACCAATTGCTTCGTCATTAAGTTATGTCCCGCCGTCATATTGAAAGATAACATTTGGGTGGTCTTATAAAAATATTTGATTGGCTCTAGGGGAGGAGAGAACGAAGGTGGTCATTTTTATTAAGCCTGTCTTATTATTAGATGCTATAGGGTATGTTCTTTCTTATTCTTGGAATTAATTTATTTGTAATACTAATTAACTGATACCAATAATATATCTTAAGTAGGAACCTATCTCGCTTCCTCCATTCGAACAATGTTTAATCTCTCCCATAATTTATATAAGTAAAAGTCCTGCACAAAAAAAGCCAAAAGTAAGAGAAAAGAAAAGTATTTTCATTTAAATCGGCAGTAAACTTTGAATTGAGTTTCGCTGAAGCAAGTAATCTCATTTTTGAATAATTCATGCTATGGCGATTACATTATTCGTTTTCATCGTCATGAAAGTTGAAATAAACACGTCACAGTTTAGTATCAGGGATAAGCACATTGATTGAATTTGAAATAATGGATTAATTGAAAATTTTAATATAAATTTCTTGGATTTCACACATTTATATTACAACTACTTACCGCCGGATAATCAAACGCAGATCAAAGTTGGGGCCTTTTTATTAAATCAATCTGAAGTCTGAGGGTGATCTTTTTTATTTTTGTCTAAGTATTCATGTCATTTTGTACTGGAATGACATTTGCAAGATCGCTCTCAGATTTGGGATTGAGTAATTCATAGGTAGGTACATCTAAGAGGACTAGTAATAAAATTAAATAATTTATTATGAGTATCGCCTTTCAGTATTATTAGACAGTAACCACATGTTATTTTTTTATGTATACCTATGCATATAGTTATTATTGATACTTATTATCAGTCACAGTTTAATAGTAACTACACAAGTGTTCCATACCTACCTATAATGTAAAGCACAAGCACGTCTTACATGTAGGTGCATACCTATTCCGCCTTTTCTCTGTAAAATGCAAATAAAACAGTCGCAGGAATCAATACCGCAACGTTGTGTACGCTGTTTTAAATTCACGATCGCTGGATGCTTCAAAGACATCATTACGGAGCGATGTCATTACCATATAGAAATGATCTCGCTTTGTCTCGATTCCGAAATCCAGAATATTCGGTTTTGATATTAAAATTTGAGGATATTTGCAAAGGCAATTTGATTGATTTTCGCGAGTCGTTTTTTACATAAAGCAAGTAAGTAGGTACCTACTCGAATAAATAATATTTAGTTATAGTTTGACAACCTACAATAGTTTTTTACCTACCCAGGTTTGATCGTAATTTCGACATGTTTCTACTTCAGAGGCATCTTTAATAGTTAAACTGATTTGGAACATCATCCTTTCACCAAAATGTTGTTCCTAAATGATAGGTCATCGCGAAAATATGCATTATTTATTACCTAATTTCTTTGCTATTACTAAAATGGTTCTTGGTTATATTAATTTTGGTTGCCCTAACTATAGGTAAATCCACAGAATAATACACTCTAGTCAGTAGATTGATACTATGTACCTATGAAAGTGCTTGCATACATTTTTCTTCCGCAATTTGTCGTTATTTTCCTAAGCCAAAGCTTTGACAAAATTGCTTATCAGCGACCAGAACTCTGAAGTAAACATGTCCGAAGTTCAGTTTAAAATATGAATATAAATTGGCAAACTTTAGGGTTGCTGGAATCCAGGGCTAACTTTTAAATTATTAATACAGAGATTCACGCTCCATAAATCTGTTTTCATATCTTTTAATATGGTCCGAAATAATGTATTATTTTGCCGACCGCTTGTGGACACTGCTGGCTCTGTAAAAAAATGTACAAGGTATAAGGGGCATCGTAACGAAAACTGATACCATGAATTCGATTTATTATTCTAGACGCCTCAGGGTTAGAATTTTCCGTCATATTTTCATGAATTATGCCCAAATTTTTAAGCATTTTAAATTAATTTTAGCATGAAAGCATGCTTTTACATAAATAAATCAATAATTACTATTTAAGACTTAAACTGCAATGTCAATTAGGACTCAATACACTCGAGCGCGTTTTTCATGCTAGAATCAATTTAATAATGCTGAATTGTTTTACTATAATTCATGAAAACTTCCAAGGGAAATTCTAACTCTGTACCTTTGATATTGAATAATCTATTTTATTCAATATCCTACAGCAATACTGACTTTTATAAAAAAACAAGCCTACATACAATACAGCCATAAAAAAACGAACAAAAGGCACGGCTCATTCAAGTTATTTCTTCAGACGTATGTCCTAAAGCTAACATTCATACATTTTCGTACCATCTCAAATAAAAGTTCATACGGAATCGCGGATGCTGATCACGCGTCGTGTGCAGGAGCCACAGTGGGAGACGCGGGTGAAGAATTTATTTGTGCCTCCAATCAGTCCCCCAGACATTTGGAGACAAAGCGTTTTCTAGAATTCACCGGATTACTCCCGAGCCGTTCTTTATTTCTTCCGTCAATAAACGTCGCCACGTGTTTGTGAACGACAGTGTGAGTTAGTTTTTGGCATGAACCTGTTTTAGTTATAACTTCCTTGGATTCTGGTAAAATAGTCATTCTATTTTTAAGTTTTATAAAATACATTGCGGTTGCATTATTCGAGTTTTAGTAAGGATTTCTATTTTTTTTGAAAATATATTATAACCTATGTCACCCGGGGATAGTGTAGCTTCCCAACAGTGAAAGAATTTTTCAAATCGGTTCAGTAGTTTCGGAGCCTATTCATTACAATCAAACAAACAAAGTTTTCCTCTTTTTAATATTATTATAGTATGATTGAAAATGTGAATCAAACAGACTTTAAACTATTGTTGTCAGTATGAATAGCAAACAATATGTCGGTGATATCGGCCCTTATTGACTATTTTGATATAGCGTCACAGCAACATCAGTGACGTGGATTTATTATATATCACATTCAATATACTCGGAGTCGAATGTAATAAAACGTTGGGATAGATATATTCTAAGAAACGGTAATATTCCATCATAGTAATAAAACAAGATCAAGAAACCAGCGAAATATTTTAGAGAAACGTCCATACATCATTTTTCTTGACGTCCAATTTTCTCTCGTTAATATCGTTTGTTTTTTTCCGACCAATGCCGCGTTAAGTTACCATTATCTATGGAATCCGTAGTCTTGTGTTCAGTTTTTCGTGAGTTTGCACTGGACGAAACATGTTCACGAAACATATTGTTGCCTCTATTTTATGACAACAACAAATAGAGACACAACATGTTTCGTCATCTATACAAATAAATAAAATTGGAGTGTCTGTTTGTAATATCAAAATAACACCTTTTCACTAAATGCATATGAAAGTACATACGATACCTATAGCAAAAAAGCGAATAAAAAAATTTTTGTCTGTCTGTCTGTCTGTGTGTTTGTTCCGGGTAATCTCCGAAACGACTGGACCGATTTCGACGGGACTTTCACTGGCAGATAGCTGATCTTATAGCGGGTAACTTAGGCTACTTTAATTTTAGAAAAACAATTAGGGTTCCGCGAAAAAAAATAAAAACACTTGAAATCAGAGAGTATCTCCGAAACCGCTGGACCGATTTTGACGGGACTTTCACTGTTAGATAGCTGATGTTATAAGCAGTAACTGAGGCTACTTTTATTAAAACAAAAACAAAATTAAAAAAATGGGTCCTGTCGCGAGGGCTCAGAACGCGGGACCGGGCTTTATTGTTAAGTTAAATTCCACGCGGGCGAAGTCACGGGCTCAGCTAGTGTCTAATATACTTGCACGTAAACAGGAAATGCTGACAACCCATCAGCATTTCCAGCATTTGATTACGTGCCGATGTTGACGGTCCCGTGTTACGCATACGCCAGCCCGATGCGGGTCAGTGCTAATAAAATTAAGGCTTTGTTTGAGTGGAAACATCGTTAAGGAAGCGATACCGTCCGATGGCGCGACGGTCTAATGACACGTGTATAGCTCGCGGAAATCTGAAGCTAAATGGTTCTCGATGCCTCAAACGTTCGTTAGTATTCTCGTGCACATGTAAATAAAGTTCAAGATCATTTGACATATAATATTGACGTAACATATAGGGATAGTACGCATGGACTAAGACCTTTTTGCCATGAAAAAACTCAGAAGCAAAACGACTGAGATGAGATCTATAGCTCGCCAATTGATATTGGACTCTTTGGGGACGGCAATAGAGTCAAATATAGTCCGAATTTTGGGCAGTATGGAACTTGTTAAGGTCATAATGTCAATTAAACTTTTGACACATTAAACATATTTCTGTCTTGCTCATATATTAAGATCCAGAGAAGAATGGTGATACATTGTGCACGTACCACTACGTACTGAACCAGCATTTATTTACCTAACTTTACCCATTCCAAAACTACAACGGCGTATTAAATTATTCATAGACCCTCTGTATACGCTGCAATTTAAAAATTCAATTCTTTCCATTCATTATTATGACCGATATAATGTCCACGTGGGCCGAAAACCATTTCACTGCGTAATAGGATTACGGATTTTATTACATGCACCAGAAATATCGTTAGGAAGGCAATTTTGCCGTCAGATATTGGCTATTAGCGTTCGAGTTAATGCTTCCTCGATATTCATGTAGGTATAACGACGTTGAGTTAAGCATATTTGTGGCTTAGTTCTATGTTAATGTCCGGATTCAGCTTGGGTTTATGTAAGCGGATATGTGAAGGTTGTGTATGTATCAAGTAAATAATGGTGGGTCGAAGGACCTGTGCCTATATCCGAAATATTTGAGGCAACCGTATCTCTTGGGTCATAGATTTAGAACAAGAAATAAGTACACAGATATAGATTTACGTAGATAACGCAAGTATCACGATTTGTATTGAAACTAAGCGAGCCGATTTTTTAACACCTATGACGTCACAGCCGAAATTAAATACAAACCGCTTCAAAGACACCGATGCCGCCGATGCTCCTCGGCTCGCTACGATTCTCTCGAGTGATTATCTCGCTCATACTCATATTTTTTATATCTGTAGTCGCGCGGACTGTAAGTTAGCGGCGACCAACCTTGTCGCTTCGTCGGGGTTTCGGACACGCGAAGTACATGCATTTGCGTTATCTATGTAAATCTATATCTGTGAATAAGTAAGTCTTTATTGAGGCATTTTCAGTACCTAACCGCTCACTTCTGACAGTCATCATCCAGGTTTCATATGACCTAACGGATGATGACAGTACTCTATCACACACACATAAAAAAAACCAAGCTGGTTGATTCAATTGGCGAAGGAATGTTGTAACAAATAAATTTGACAAGTTAGTGATAAATAAATATGTGTATAAATTAATTGATAAAAGCTCCCTCTGGAATATATTTTTGGAACTAATACCTCATGCACTAGTACTCAGAGACATAAAAGTAATTGGATTTCGTAAAGAGTTCAAGTATGGATAACTAGATGGCAGTATATTAACGTAGAATTTGAGATTATGTTTACTCATTAAATCGTTAAATAAAAACATATTAAGAACTACAGTATATTATATTTAATATAACTTATCATACATCAAAAAATATAAAAGACATATATATAAATAATAGATGCACATCTTCGCTAGACTGTGGTTTCTTAACGTAATTTTGATAGTTAGACTGTGGCAACTAATTAGCGTTCTTTCTTTTGGATTGTGTGACGTGGAGGACGGACGTACACAAATTTTTCTAATTAAATATCTTATTAATAATAATAAGGCGTAACAAAATGAAATTATTACGACCTCCCGACCCATCTAAAATGTGAGTATTGAAATTTAAATTAAAATAATCAAATTTTAGTATTGTCAAATAAAACATCCACGCGGTCTCTAATGAAAATTTATTTCTTTGTTAACAGGGGTCGTTCGTTATACTTATAGTTATATCTAAACTAAACATAAAAAACTTAATCATAATATAAAGTGATGTAAAATCCCGAGTTCATCAGGCATACCATGTGACGCATATCAGACAGGTACTTAACCAAACAGGACATACCTCAGCGTTCATATTGCCAATATGCGCAGCTGGCGCTGATGCGTACGAAGTGACCCTGAAGGTTTGTGAAGATTGTACCTAAGAGTAATCATGATGATGTGGCCGCATTAACGGAAGGAAACATAATAAATACTTGGACTCGGGAACCCAGATGTTTCTTTTGTAGTACTTCAAGTACATACCCTGCACACATGTAAACTGCTGACTGAGCTGCTGGTGTGTAACTGTGTAAAGGTAGGAAAACACGTTACAATGTGTGGAACCCATTTAGGAGCGGCCTATTCCCAGATATGGACATCTTTTGGCTGATACATGACTTCTACTATATTCTAGTAACGCCAAAAAAAATATCATAATTAGCCCTTTTAATGTTTCACTCCTAAGCCTCCCTCATTACGAGGGGGCTTTGGGCATTAATCCACTATGTGGCCAGTGCGGCATGCTAGATTTCACACATCTATACCTATATATTCCGAAACAATGACGTTAACAAATAAATGCCACCAATCAGTACCTAAGTAATTAAATCATTGTTTCTTTCCAAGCAATCTCTTTGCCAATGGTAGTTTATTACTCTCTCGTTAATTTAACCATGGTAACGGCAACCCAATTATCTTTTTTCACTACCATCGTTATCGTTAAAACTATCAGTTCACTGATCGAAGTTCAAGATGAAACTAATTGAGTTTTATCGGAACACTAACGAGATTAGTGTATCGGATATTGTTTGAAGAGTTTTTGCAGAATTTATTTATTAGATATTTTTAATCAAAAAGTAACTAAGCTCGCCTTGTTTCGAACTGTTTGACTGACTTTACATGATCTTATGATCATTATGCCTGTATTCTCGATATGTGAAGGTATGCTATCTCGCCGATGGTATATTGGTCTCTGAGTCGGCAAGAATATAACATGAATTAATAAATATATAATATAAACAAAAATAATTTATTATTTAATTTCATTAATATTTGTCTAATTACAAACTGAAAAACGAAATGCACGCGATGCCCAGCGGCAGCTCCCATTCCTTTCACACTCGTGTGTCCGTACATATATCCTTCTCGCTTACCCATACCCAAAGCACCCACAGGCGGCGCCACTGCGCGCAAGAAGTTCGAATTCAATGGCCGGCGCGAGCGGCGATAATCCTACTAATATTATAAATGTGAAAGTTTGTGAGTGTGGATGTATGTATGTATGTTTGTTACTCCTTCACGCAAAAACTACTGAACGGATTTGGATGAAATTTGGAACACAGATAGTTTATAACCGGGATTAACATATAGGATACTTTTTATCCCGATAATCCCGAAATTTTTGTTACGGTTAAATACTACGCGGACGAAGTCGGCGGGCACAGCTAGTGCTGCATAAAATTGCTTAAAAATATAAATATCGATATAAATCACCAATAATCGAGTGAGTGAAGTTTGCAGTGATTATACAAGTGTGTGATCAACAAAGGGAGGCCTCTCGGAGCGTCACGACGGGCGTGCTGGGATATCAGCGGAGAGTTCCTTTATTTCAGTCCTACCCCTCGTTTTTCTACATTGCGTCGTGTTTTCGCAAAAACATTACCGAAGTGTCCAGCTCTTAAAATTATATAAAAAAAACAATCAGCGCAGTCTGTATGTCTAGCCTATTTTCATTATAATATATTTCCCCTCAGTGCAAGAAGGATTTTAACTGATATTGCGAAAGTTCTGATTCGTGTTTCAAGATTTGTTGGGCAACAAGTCCGTGCATTTGTGTTTTTATGACAATAATTATGTAGGTGTAGGTAGGATAAGGTAGTTTATGATTATGGTACCCACATTATTATATAGGTACTTACTTTCTTTTAAATAGGAACGAAGATTGTCTTACTAATCATGAATCAAGTTGTTCATTATTAGATAAATTCCTCGACATTTTCAATTAAATTTAAGCGGAACGAAGTAAAACCGTAATTTCTGTAATACCCACCCAATTTAAGGGTTAAAATCTCTAACTGAATTTGATCCGTTTTTTAACGAGGTAACCTCTCTTTAAAAAGTTTTAAAGGTAGGTCTTTTATACGATAACTTCACTAGCTATCCAGCCCGGTTTGGCATGAGAGCAAAATGTTGAATGGTTGTGCTATTTATATTTCCGATGTTCCAAAAGGAATAGGTATATAATAGTACATTGTTACATGAGTGGTGAAAGTAACTTATTTGGTCCCGAGACGGGGTTTGGCGCCCGAGCGTAGCGAGGGCGCTAATAGTTCGAGGGACACAATAAGTCTTTCACCCGAGGTAAACACTGTGCTTTTCATTACGAATACAAGGAAAATAAAAATAAAAACAGGAATTGGCTAAATAAATAATACAAGGAAGTATAAACAATACTCTACAACTCGAAAAAAAAAATCGGATTGCCGCTTATTTTGTTTTTTTTTTTCGTTGGCCGGCTAACTTCATTATTTAGCCATTATTTTTCATTTTCATCTTTAAATATTTTGCCCAAATCTATGTTATTTTAAAGAAATTGTTGAAACTAAATTATAATTAAGTCATTTAAAAAAATATATTCTTGCATTAACTTTATGTTATTTCAATTTTACATCGTGCTGTAATTGAGTGACTGTAGAAAAAGTTTGAACATGGTTCCATAGAAATGTGAAAATGGAACTAGTTTTTTTTTTTATAATTTGACAGCTGTCAGTTGAAAGCGAAACTCCCGGGCCTGAAAAGTATTACTTTCAACCCGCTTCTCAGGCAACTTCAGACCTACTTTCAGAGTATGAGTAATGAAAAATTATTTTACGTCACACATCAAACAAGCGTTCCTTCAAAAGCAATCGCGACGTCACAAAGTTTTAAAAAAAATTAAATAAATTAAGAAATAGTCCGTTATTAGTTGAGAGAGCCGGAAAGCACCCCTCTCCCTTTCCCCTTCCCCTTTTAGCCCCACTTCCCTTCAGGTAGCAACATGCGAGCATTGCCTTTGGTATTGCAAGCAGCAAGCATCTATAGGCTACGGTAACTGCTTAACATAAGGCGGGTTGTAAGCTTGTTTACCGACATTATTTAAAATACAACTCTTATTACATACTTCTATCATATCCTGTACCTATCTCTTCTCTCTATCCTGTTGCCTTTCATTATAGTAAAACATTTAGCCGTAGGTACTTACTTACACCAGATACACAGACATTTTATCTCTACATCCTGTTGCCTTTCACTATAGTATACAATTAACAGCCTGTAACACATCTTATAAATAGCTACCACAGGCTGCAGTACTCCATTGTAATTGTACGATACTCTTTTTATGAAATAAACAATATTCTATTATATTCTAACCGTGGGGTAGGTACTTATACACAGACATTTTTTCCCACATTATTCTCTGATTTAGTATCCAGTATCGATCACAGCGAAAGCCGAGGCCCCGATCTCATTAACTTCTTAATTAAGGGCCTCGGACGTGATCTGACCTTTAATTTTTAACTTTAACGGCACTCGTGACGGCCGCTTTGATACAATTTTGGAAGTTTTAAATGTTAAATGCTATGGGGAGATTGTAACGTAGGTACCTTTGTTCAAAGAATGATAGAAAAGGTTTGTAATAATAAAAAATAGATAGAATATTATAGGTACTTACATCATCATGGAAGTTTTTGCTGTGTTAGGATTAAGGAGAGCGTGGCTTTATAACCTATTTTTTTCATAATTCATACACTTTTACATTATACATAAAAGTTTGTTAAAAGAGTAAGTATCCGAAAAATCAAACCAAAGGGATGTAAAAAGTCGAACCGAATGTTGCATCGATTGGTCTCAATTGAGCTAGCCAATTAGTGAGGTGTGTCGCAATCTGTCTGTTCTATACATTTACCATGTGGGTGTTTCCATTCGTCTGTCACCCCGTACTATTTTGTACTTTCTACATTTTCAGTAACCGAGTTCAGTTCGAATTAAGAACAATCAAAGGAATATTGATTGTGAGTTGTTTTACGCATAACTCAACTAACCAACTTATATTTTACTTTTATATTTACTTATAATAATTTAAAAAAAAAGAATTAAAAAAAATAAGAATTCCCGCAAATTTTACACACCATTAGCGATGTGAATCGTTTCGTAACCGATTCATTCAACCCTAAAGTTTCCTAAACTCGATTCAATGCGACTAACCAATTTGGTGTTTCCGAATCTCTATGGTATCTATAGGTGTTTTAATTTGTCTATTCATAACCGTTCCGTTGTAAACTTTTGGTCCCAGAACGATAATTAGTCCGCCGGAACCAGTACCCATCAGACAGTCTCTCTCGTTGGCAACAAAATTGCTGCAAATTTTACATGAGAGTAAAGTTTGACCAAATTCACTCTTATTACAATTTTACACTTCTTCTCAAATCTTCTCCAGTCTTATTCGGTGCTAACCAAGTTTTGAGTTTCATGACTTAATAAAATTTAGTTTGATTGAAAGACTATTTATTTATTTGACGACCGCTTGGTGCAGTGGTTGGAGCGTAGGCCGCTCTGCTCACTACACATGATGGTGGTTGCGGGTTCGATTCCCGCCGGGGTAAATTTCAGAAATGGCCTTTTCGTAATATACCCCGGTCTGAGTGTCACTGGGATCGCCCCCAGTCCATTGTACGGTACCCATAGTACAAGCATTGCTTAGTTTGGGACTATACAGTTGATATGTCAGTCTGGCGATATTTATTTATTTATTATTTATTTACCTTCAACATCTCCACCGAACGAGTCGAGTATCACTAAATTTACCAACTCTTAAACCAGCCTCAACCCAATAAGTTGAGTCATGCTATTTTTACTAAATCATATTATACACTAAACCCTAGTCGCAAATCTCTTTAGTTTGATTCAAAGACAGTTTGCCCATAGACAAAACGAGAGTATCAACTGTACTGGTCAATTAGCGAACGACGTAGATTTGTCCCTTTTGTGTAGCTGTTTGTTTGTTGTCCCTTTTCCCCAGACTTTCCGTTTCAGTTAATTATAGGGGACGAGTCGGTCCTCGCTGCGCTGGTAGTTGCTACAAATTTTCCGGTCAATCAGTTATGGTAATCGACGCTTACTGGATCGTTTATTCTGCCAAATATGTATTATTTTCATGTCTGCTTCGTTGTAATTAAGTATTGTAGTAAGTAGTACATGTAAATATTTATTGTGTCATGGCATAATGGGGGCGATGTTTTTTTTTGTATATATGCATATTTTGTAAAGCACTAATGTCATACGATTCATATCTAGTGAAATAATTTTCGAAATTAAATTTGGGAAAAATACAGTCGTATAAAATGCTAACTGTTGAAAAATAAGTGAGTAGTTTTATCACACGACTGACGTATTGCTTGTGATAAGAATGTTTCCTTATAATTATTGTCAAACTTAATTTAAACGCTGTCTGTTAAATTGTTGAAGTAATGATCATTGTGAGAATTAAATTGTATTCAAGTTCATAGTTGTCATATATTTTAAAGAAACTACGCGGGTAGTTTCTAACAAGTTCTAGAGTTTTGACCCAGCTGGAATTACCATTTTCATTAAGTAAATATATAATTAAGTTTTGGTATATAAGGTTACATTTATAAATAATACAAATAATTATAATTAATATACTAACAATATATGATTTTTGATACTAACAATACTGACTCAAATGAATACTTGACTGAAAATGAAAACATTGATGAAATAATTAATAATTTAATTTTTTTTTTGTAAATGTAATCTTAAAGTTTGTAATTGTAATTTGTAAATGTAAAATTTCAAGGAATAAATGGCTTTAATAATAATAATAATATAAGGTATGTTGTGTTAATATGTTTTGCGTTATATATATGATAGCGCGACTACTTTTACATACAATTAAATGTTAAAATAAAATTGATTTGTTAACATTTTAGGAATTAGAATAAGCATTTACAATTATTTAATTATACCATGATTGTTTATAACATTATCATTGAAATGTAATACAATTCTTATTTGTGAACAGAGTTTGTTCAATTGATTGTCTTTAATTATAAGGTGAAATCATTTTGTATTCATAAAATACTATTTCTGTATTAGTAATTTATTTTATGATTTTTCACGCTCAAGGAAACGTTTTTGTTATTGATTTAATATTTAAACGCTGCAGTCACTGCGAATTATTGTATTGACTTTCAACTACCGCTTTATAAGTTGTTGTATTGATTATTTGTATTTAAACGGCTGTTAGTCCGTAATAAGAACATTCTGTTGTGTGCCGCGATACGGTAAAGGTCTCTCGGAATAAAACAAGTTAAATTATATTAAGGTATTTCCATTATGGATCCTGCACCTTTTACATCAGAAGAAAGAGACGAAAATCACGCCCATGGTGATCAGCTCGATCCAGGAATTTATTCACCCACTCTGCCACCACCACGCAATTTACACTCAAATGAAGTAAACCTATTGCGACGGCAAGTTGATATATTGGAGCAATTGCTACTTCAAAATAGTACATTCAATCGCCAGGTCAACTATAAAATTAATGATCTTTATTTACCCGAGTTTGACCCTGATGATTATCGACTTACTATAGAAGAATGGTGTAAGCAAGTGGATTCTCTAATTGAAATACGTGGCTGTTCCCCGATGACCGCCATGATGAAGGCACTCTCTTGTCTTCGAGGTCGTGCTAAATTGTGGGCAGATTCCAACGCTCACACGTGTGCCACGTGGAATGTCATCAAACAAGAGCTGGAGACACAATTCAAAGGCGAAAACCGTTACATTAACTACATTAACAAATTCCGAGAATATACTTCGAACAACGCAAGCTCTTACTCAGAATATGTCACGGAAGCCTGGAGACTATTTTCTCGAATTTCTCCTAATGCTTCAATGGAATTAATGGTCGAAGCAGTAATATCTGGAATCAGACCCAAATTTTATCAAGCTGAATTGTTAAGATCAGCACCAAGATCTCAAGCAGAGCTAATCGCAACTTTAAGCAACTACCGGAAAAGGACTTTTGATTATGACGAAGCCCCAACTGCAAACAATCGGAAGAGAATGTCTAATCATCAACCGTTCCAAACAAATACAACCGAAGACGCACCACCCAGAAAGCAACCACGTTTTGAGATAACCTGCAATCAATGTGGAAAGACCGGACACCGACAACGTGACTGCAAAACTATATACTGTAGCTACTGTAAACGTGCTGGTCATCGTACTGAAAACTGCTGGTCCAAACCGTCGACATCAACAATAGTTGGAAATGGATCAAAACAAAAAACTACAAGCGCTCCAGTACAACCAGCAGAGCCACGGCCGCAGCAAGTCAATATAGCCCAGACGACTCCTCCATGTACATCCCGGATCCAAATTGGTAACGTAGACCTATCTTGTTTAATTGATACAGGGGCAGAATGTTCCCTAATAACTACACGATCAGCAGGTTCGATCCCTGGTAAACGGTCCATTGATGTGATATCGCTGCGGGGTATAACTGGCCATCCAGTAATTTCTCATGAAATTATTCATACTATTGCTATGCTGGATTCGGTTTCTTTTGAAATCAATCTTCATTTAGTCGATTCTTTGCCTTACGATGTTATACTTGGAAGAGACTGTTTAAAAATTCCCGGTATTAATATCACAATTACCGAAACTGGTGTCACCATCGAAAGAAGTTTTAGTGTTTCATTTGTCGAAACAAAAACCCAATTTAATGCTATTGACACCGATCTCGATGATTTAACTAAATTAATTGATATTCTCAAACATCATTCTGCAGTCTTTGGCATGAATTTGTCATCTCCAAGAAGAGTTAACACTGGGAGTTTGTCTATTCGCCTGAAAGACCCCAGTAAAATTGTACAGAGGCGACCATACCGACTTTCACCAATAGAAAGAGATAAAGTAAAAAGCATAGTTAATGAATTAAAAAATAAAAAAATAATACGAGACAGCTGCTCACCTTTTGCGAGTCCGATACTTTTAGTTAAAAAGAAAAACGGCGATGATCGTCTTTGTGTTGATTTTCGCGAGCTTAACATGAACACTGTTCGGGACCATTACCCTCTTCCTCTAATTCAGGACCAAATAGACAGACTTGGAAATGCTAAATTCTTCACCTCCCTTGATATGGAATCAGGCTTCCATCAAATTCCGATACAATCTACCTCAATTGAAAAAACAGCTTTCGTTACCCCTGATGGTCAATACGAATATTTGACAATGCCTTTTGGTTTATGCAATGCACCATCGGTATACCAACGCGCAATGAATAACGCCTTAGGCGATTATAAAGACTCTATAGCAATTATTTACATGGATGACGTACTAATCCCGTCACAGACTCCTGAAGAAGGGTTTCAGCGAATTAATTTAGTTTTAGATAGACTTTATAAAGCTGGTTTCTCGATTAATTTATCGAAATGCAAATTTATGAAAAAATCAATAGAGTTTTTGGGTAATGTCATCGAGAACGGTTATGTTAAGGCCAGTCCCCTCAAAATAAATGCTCTTAAAAATTCATGCCCACCCCAAAACCTGAAACAGCTGCGTCAATTTAACGGGTTAGCCGGGTATTTTCGCAGATTCATTCCAAACTTCTCACAATTAATGTCCTCCCTGTACCAGCTAACGAAAAAAGACGTAAAATTTGAATGGACCCCAAATCACGAAACCATAAGGCAACAAGTAATTACGTACCTGATTTCTGAACCAATATTATCAATATTTAACCCAGAATTACCAATCGAAGTCCACACAGATGCCAGCTCCATTGGATATGGGGCAATGCTTATCCAAATCGATGACAACCGCCGTAAAGTTGTTAGTTATTTCAGTATGCGAACTACAGAAACTGAATCTAGGTACCATTCTTATGAATTAGAAACATTAGCAGTAGTAAGGGCTCTAAAACATTTTAGACATTTTCTTTTTGGCCGTAAATTTACCGTCGTGACCGACTGTAACTCTTTAAAAGCAAGTCGTACAAAAAAAGAACTATTACCACGCGTTCATAGATGGTGGGCTTATCTCCAAAGTTTTGAATTCGATATTAAATACCGAAAGGGCAACGAAATGAGTCATGTAGATTATTTAAGCCGAAACCCACAAATTAACATAATTACCAAAGACCCATCATGGATTATTATTGAACAAGAACGCGACGAGGAATTGAAAAAAATTAGAGATGCAATAATACACAAAGAAGATTATGATACTAAATATAAAATCAAAGATAATCTTCTAATGATCACAATTCAGAACAAACAAGGCAAATCACTCAGTCGGACTGTTGTACCAAATTCACTCGTACTTAACCTAATCAATCGTTATCACGATTCTCTCTTACATGCAGGCTGGGAACGAACTCTTGAAAAAATTAGAGAACAATTCTGGTTTAAAAATATGACTAAACGGGTTCGATCATTTTGCGACAGATGTTTGCAATGTAAAATAGGTAAAGAACCATCAGGCAGAAAACAAGTTACTCTTCACCCTATTGACAAATTAGGGATACCATTTCATACTTTGCATGTGGATCTTCTTGGAAACTTAACAGGCTGTGACAAAAAATCATATGCTTTTGTTGCAATCGATGCATTTACCAAATTTGTTATGATTCAACCATTGCGAGACAAATCTACCGATCACATTTTGAAATCATTACAAGACATTATTAACCTATTCGGAACACCTAGTAGAATTATCTCGGACAGAGAACCAGCAATAATGGGGAAAAAAATACAGGACTTTTTCAAGTCCTGCAACATCAGTCATCATGCAATAGCTCGTGGAGTCCCTAGAGGAAATGGACAAGCAGAAAGACTTATGCGCACAATTAGGGATCACTTAGTACCAGTAGCACAAACTCAAAATAGGACCTGGATAACCAAGTTAGGTGAGCTACAGCTTGCTATTAATTGCACTCGATCCAAAGCAACTGGTCATTCCCCACTGGAACTTTTAATAGGTAAACAGTGCTCCCCACCTTCTATTTCTCAGATGACTCTTATAGAGAACTTAATTAACAAGGATGAAATACGTCAAGAAGCTGCTGTCAGAATAGCCGAGCAAGCTGCCAAGAGTAAGACACGCTTTGACTCAAAATGTGCACCAATCACTCCCTTTCAATTAGATGATTATGTTATTTGTAAAGATACTCAATGGTCTAGTAACAAATTGGGTCCGAAGTTTCTAGGCCCTTATCAAATAACCAAAATCTTAGATAATAATAGATATGAAGTCAAAAGTCTTAAACAGAAACATAACAAAAATATTGTTGTGGCACATGAACATGTCAGGCCAGTTCCTACCCCAAATTTATCATCAGACATGGATAGTGACCGTGATAGCGAAAATTGAATGGCCGCTCATTGAAGTAATCCTATTTAATTTTAACAGCTACTTGTCAGAAGAAACCTTTGTGGTTTACTTTAAACAACTGGGCTGCTTGCCGCTTAACTAAAATATAATTCTATTCTATAATATAATAAACTGAGTACGATTAAAATGTTTGTTGTGCCACTTGTTTGTACGGGTTGGATAAAACCAGCTTAGTCTGACAACTGGGCAATATTGGATAACTCCTTACGCCACTTGTTTGTACGGGTTGGATAAAACCAGCTTAGTCTGACAACTGGGCAATATTGGATAACTCCTTACGCCACTTGTTTGTACGGGTTGGATAAAACCAGCTTAGTCTGACAACTGGGCAATATTAAATAACTCCTTACGCCACTTGTTTGTACGGGCTGGACAAAACCAGCTTAGTCTGACAACTGGGCAACTAAGAATAAAACTTTTCTTTTCAAGGCTAAAAATCATAATTATGATACCGAACTGCTCAGAGCGCGAGCAGTTTATCAGAACGGCCGTGATAGCGCGACTACTTTTACATACAATTAAATGTTAAAATAAAATTGATTTGTTAACATTTTAGGAATTAGAATAAGCATTTACAATTATTTAATTATACCATGATTGTTTATAACATTATCATTGAAATGTAATACAATTCTTATTTGTGAACAGAGTTTGTTCAATTGATTGTCTTTAATTATAAGGTGAAATCATTTTGTATTCATAAAATACTATTTCTGTATTAGTAATTTATTTTATGATTTTTCACGCTCAAGGAAACGTTTTTGTTATTGATTTAATATTTAAACGCTGCAGTCACTGCGAATTATTGTATTGACTTTCAACTACCGCTTTATAAGTTGTTGTATTGATTATTTGTATTTAAACGGCTGTTAGTCCGTAATAAGAACATTCTGTTGTGTGCCGCGATACGGTAAAGGTCTCTCGGAATAAAACAAGTTAAATTATATTAAGGTATTTCCATTATGGATCCTGCACCTTTTACATATATATGTATATATATTATTTTTAATAAAATTATGTGTAAAATCAAAAGCCAAAATTAAATATATGTAAATTTTCCTACTCATTTGGTTGAGTCCTGAGTTGCTACAGTTCTTGATTGCTTATTATTTTGTTAATTTTATTTTATTTTTTTACATCACTTAGTTATGTAGTGCTTACCGTGTATCGTTCTGGGGTTGCAGCTGAAAACCAGCGTCAGGTGGTATGCATCACGCATGCACCCTGGCATATGCTGAACTGTTGACCCTTTGGCCTGGTATGATAGTACATAACTAGCTAGATATGCCCATTTATATTCCTAAGCTGTGTATGTATAGTTAGTTAGTTTTGTATAGCTCTGCCATGGTACCATTAAAAATATATTTCTTTCTTTCTTTCAAATATTAAAAGCGAATACCTTTGTATTTATTGAACATATTTTTTTATTCACAAATATAAAATAGAATTGGCAGGTACTTACTTATGAGTTAATATAAAGATATATTAAATTAAATATAAATGGCCATGCTCATTGTAAATAAAACATTATTTGTTATCAACATTATCTGATTCGACGAAACGAGATTCGGTGTTCCGTGGTAGAGCCACTCGGCCTAGTGGTATGAACGTAAACCGCTCAGCTCCCTGTACTGGGTAGTTACAGGTTTGATTCCCAGCGGGAAAAAAACAGACAGGGCCTTCTTGTATTTTGATCTAGGCTTAGTATCATTTTATAGTCTGGTACCAATAGCGTTAGTTGCTTGGTTTATGATCATACAGTTAGTTTGTTATTCTAGATATTTATTCTTGTCTTTAATATTTCCATAACACATAATTATACTATAATGACTCCCTACAAATTAATTGTCACTTTATGAAAATTGTATACAAATAGATTTTATGAAAACCCCTTCAACCGTTATCATGGGGATATCAAATCATGTAGCTCTCGCTTAACAAAGTTTAAACACTGCTACAGCAAATAAACATATCAACGTCAAAACGTACTCCGCAAACACGAGTTCCCAAGGGCGCCCTTTCACATAACAGCAGTAAAGTTATCACACGATTCGTTGAGTCCGCGCTAATGAAATTAACCCCCATTCCGCGCGGCCCGCACGGTGCGGAACGCTGGTAATGATAACGAAACACTGGTAATGAGATGTCCGTAAACTAACAACGTGCGCGTTAGCGAGGAATGACTCGAGTCATTAATGGAATGAAAGCCCATAAATGATGTCGGCTTCCTTTGCCCGGGGATAATAAGGTTTTGTTAACAGAGAGCGGGAATTTGAAGAAAATACGGAATATACCGTTGTTTTACATAATATTTTGGATAAAAATATTATGTTACTAGCTAAGCCCGCGACTTCGTCCGCGTGGAATTTAACTTAACAAAAAGGCCCGCTCCCGCGTTCTGAGCCCGCTCCCGCGTTCTGAGCCCGCTCCCGCTTTCTGAGCCCGCGCGACAGGAGACATTTTTTGTTTGATTTCTAAAATTAAAGAAGCCTAAGTTACTGCTTATAACATCAGCTATCTACCAGTGAAAGTACCGTCAAAATCAGTCCAGCCGTTTCGGAGATACTCTTTGATTTCATGTGTTTTATTGTTTTACTCGGAACCCTATCTGTTTTTTCACAATTAAAGTAGCCTAACTTACGTTTCGGAGATTACCCGGAACAAACATACAGACAGACAGACAAAAAAAATTTAGTCGCGTTTTTGCTATAGGTGTCGTATGTACTTTCATATGCATTTAGTGAAAAGGTGTTATTTTGATATTACAAACAGACACTCCAATTTTATTTATTTGTATAGATGAATGTTACAATGTTTATAAAATAAAATAATCGCTGAAATATATAAACAAGTCGGAACTTATTCTTAAGTATTTTCATTAAAATATATCAATACGAGTACAAATGAATTGCTTACGTAGGTAATGATAGTGTCAATAAGAATAATGACTTGGCAAGAATTATATATTTGTCAGTTCTTAGATACATATACATTTGTCATTTTCTGAACTACAGACCGCTTGGCACTGTGGTTCAAGGGTAGGCCGCTCAGCTCACAGTACATGGTGGTGGCTGTATCGATTCCCGCCGGTGCAAATTTCGGAAATGTCTTTTTCATAATTTGCTCTAGTCTGAGTGTCACTGGGATCGCCCCCTGTCCATTGTACGGTACCCATAGTACAAGGGTTGCTTAGTTTGGTACCACACAGTTGGTGTGTCAGTCTGGCGATATTTATTATTTATTTATATGCTCAGGTAAACATTCTATGTGAGAAACAAGAAGAAATAAGAAACATGAAACCTTTCTTTTTAAGTCGTCTCACAAAGACAGTAACTGCGCCTTCAACACATCTAAAGGGGTCTAATCATCAAAGCGTGCGTAAAAAAGAAACATTTGTTAAGGTCATCGGGACGGAAGTGAAGCCCTTTGAGGGCAGATAATAACGTTTCAGACACAGACGTCGCCGCTGAGTCTACCGTTCACAGGATTTTGGAGATGCTACTATTGTGATATCGCACGATATTATTTTGGGTGCATGTTGTAATAATAATTTATTGAAAACATTTTTCATTTACAGTTTTAGTACTCTTTACTAAACGTTTTACTGTACTTTTTGCAGTAATAGTATTTTTACTAGGAGTTTTGTATTTACAGCAATAATTTATCCAATGGCTCGTATTCATGTATTGTTTGCTGTACATAATCGTATTATTTTCTAACTGAATAGGTTAGGTTTTATTAGGTAGGTATTTCTTGGTATGTAGATATCATATTTTCTAATAAAGATATAGATTATTCTAAGCTATGAAAGTATTAAACACAAACGTAACCAAACCTATTTTAGATAAAAAATAAATTTAGACAGAGTGTGAAACATTTTCGTGCACGATATAAGGTTTATAGAATAGTCATAAAGGCCCAAATCGCATCTGCCCCGGGGCGGCCAGCCTTTGTTCCAAAGGATTAACCGCTACACCTTATCTGTAACCGGGACTTATCGGACCACCTCTGACCAAGGCAAACGTTTATACAGTAAGGCATTGTTTCTGGATTTCTAACTAAAGGGTCTGCGAACCCTTCAGACATGCAAAGTATTATTATCATTATTACTTCAGTTTAGCATTCATTTTTCCACGAACATTATTTTAATGAAAATCAAATACTTCGATACAACTTTGAAAAACTTTACGCAGACGTTTACATGTCGTCTGTGAAACTTTTTTCCAAACTAAACACTAGGTACTCGACTGGTGTAAAATGCAAAGAAAAATAGAACTTATAGACCAGTCATTATAAGTTATTATTAGCATTTTAGTTCGTAGACTGGCGGTTTGACTTTAATGCTCCGTGGGAGGACTTAGTGAACTCCCCAAGACGCTCTTTGTCTCCGACTGGTGAGCCAGAATCACGTCGAAAAGTTAGCTTAAAACTATCGTCAAAGTACTCAGTGGATATTAGCTGTGGTGAAATTTCATGGCTGTGAATATTGTCGACTTTATTCACAGATAGTGTTTTTTAGTAAAGAGGTAACATAATAAATTATTATTACGATGGACTAAGTGTTAGCAGGTTTTTTGAATAATGTTTTGTAATTAAACATCATTTAGATCTGCAACACCTCGAATGTTTGAAATGTTTAAATAGTAAAAAATTACAAAAAATAATTACAAACATCATTTGTTGTCATTATTATTAGTAAAGTGTTCTCTCAGTGTGGTTCATTCAGATTAAAATTAAACAAGTAAATAGTGAGTTATTTTAGTTAGCGTATTTTAGACCTGATGGTGTGTGGAAAACTGTACATAAATACCGTAAGGATTATAGTAACGCAAAAAGAACCTTTTAAGACTATTTAATAGTTTAATAATTTAAGCATTATTTATTTTACAGCTACCAGCGCTAATTACACCTACAGCTTAGCAGCTTAGCACGTTTTTAATTAATTAATCTCAAAATCCTTCTCAAACGTCCACCGACACGTCCGGGCCTCGAGATAATCTGTTATTCTAACAAATATTTTGTGTCTCCTGCACCACTCAACTTACTCATTGATTCTCTTTAAGGAATGTCTCGAGTTAATTTAAAATAAGTAACTGTCCATAATTCTATTGGTGTATTTTAGCAAAGGTAAACCCACCGTAAGGTTAAACAAGTACTGCTGGTAACTCTTCTTACTGCGAGAGAATTTAAAATTTTATCTTCACCGTAATCTGTAATGACTTGATTACAACCTGTTAACGAAATAAGACGCTCGCTCCTGAACTTGCTAAACTTGTTACGACTTGAAGTTTTAACGATTATGGTACAATACACCGGTTCCGTCCCCCGGGTACAGTCGAGCGCACAATATGCGCTCTCAATTACATACACACACGAACAGAACACTGGTTCAACTTGTTAGTATTCACATGCGGCTAATAAATCATGGTTGCGGTTTGGGTACCAGTTTCAATTTAACTTTTGGTCCGCTACGGTGTAACGTGACGTCATAAAATTGGAAGTTCGGCTGTAAATTTGTGTCAATGTTGTGCTGTGTTTGAGACAATGGATGTGCAGTGCGCATTTTCAGTTGATTTACAGTTAAACGCGCTCGTTGGTGAGAAACAAAGAATTTGTACTTATTATTACAAATTCTTTGGTGAGAAATATTGTGAAAATATGGAGGAAATATGGAGAGAAATACTACATTCTAGTACAGTTAGGGTCTAGGGATTTGTTTTTTCGGTGACAGAGTAAGATACGGTTTTCATTCATCATAAGACGTCATGATTCAATGGCGACGAAATAATGTCTAAAAAACAGACCCGAAATATCACTTCTTGTTCATACATTTTTGTTATACTAGTAAATTTAATAATATTGATTCATGTTTCTAAAATATCTGAATCATAATATTTTGTACAGTTTGTTTAAAATATTTCATACTATATTGAAATCAACCTGTAGGCAGAGAATTGAGTTAGCTCGGTAAAATTTTTAGGGTTCCGTAATCTCTACGAAGAACCCTTATGAGATCATCCAGTCAGTCCGTCCGGACGGACCCAGTCTGTCACAGTACTATACTTTCTTCTTTTGTCGGAAGTTGACGAAATTTGGCATAGATTTATGCTAAGAAGAGATCTCACTTTCAAAAATATGAAAGTAGCAAAATTACTTTTTGAGGTACCCCGGAACACGGACAGAGGGGATATTTCTTCTTTAGTTAGGTATCATGTGGGGTATCGTTGAAAACATCTTTTCAAATGAAATTATTTTTCCATACAACATTTTATTAACAGAAATTCCGTTTACGATATTTTTTACTTCTAAAGTTTTAATCAAAATTTACGTAATTAATCCCGACACTTACATTTTTATGATAATCAACAAAACTAGTTAGCCAAAACTATCATTTCGTTATTAAAATGTCTACGGAACCCTACATTGTGCGTGGCACGATACGCACTTTGACAGTTTTTCACATAAAACAGTTTAATTCATCGTCCACGGGCTTGCACTATCACTAAAACATCCAATTTTCCAACTCAATTACAATAGCCGGCCTACCGATAAAAACGTTGGCTGTACTCAGCGTATCGTGCGCAGGTAAACAACGGCTAAAAGCCGAAAGCCGCACCAGAATTAAGCCCATTACGGGAGGACCGCAACTATAGGCTAGGGCTCGGTGTAATGCAGTGGGCAGCCGAGTCAGTGCGGCAGCGGTGACGCTGCGAAGCCTCAATGATGCCACTAGTACTATGATTTTGGAAAATGATTTGCTTCTGGCTTCTTTCTATCAGGAATTGTGGGCATTGTGTAGGAATTTATGACGGAAATATTTTACGACATATTGCTTTGTGGTTGGAGAGGTCTCGTAGAAAAAATTGAGGCATTTGTTAAAAGAATAATGCATTGAGATTTTTAAAACAAAAAAAAATTGCTCTTAAATCCATTTTAAAATTAAGTAGTAAGTTCTTTAAAGAAACCTTTAGATTTATAGCAAAATATCCGGATTGTGGAATAAATTAGGTTTACATATTAAAGAAAACTAGAATGTTCAGAAATAAAGGTAGGGGTATTATAACGCGCCTTGTGCAATGATTGTAGTCAACTATATACATCGTGTAATTAACGAGGCGACGCTCACGAGACGCGACCAATTTGTCATGGTGCGTAGCGTGCTAGCGCTACGGCGCTACGGTGCTACGGTGCTACGTTTTTAGTGGACGTGTTTTAGTTGTTTTGTTTTTTGTTGAGTTGCATAGTTTTGTTTTTGTTGCAAATAAATTTTCCTAAAAATATGATCTTCAAGCAGGTATGGACTTTATGTTAGGGACACAGATCGTTTTGAATGCTCAACGTATAAGGACAATTAGTGCCTAAATGTGTTCCATTTAGGCACTACTTAACGTCGTTTCTCGGTACTTTTAAACAATAGGTGTTGTTGGCTATTTACATAGTGTAATTAACAGGCCGACGCGGACGGGGGGCGGATGCTACAATTTGTCATGGTTCCCGGCGTAGCCATCGTAGTACTACTACGATGCTACGAGGTTACACACAGAGTGGTTTTGTTTTAAATAATCATTACTTATTTTCCTTTATTAGTGTACTATTTACTTATTTAGTGACAATATAGTACCTAAACCATATTTTATTCGTTGAAAATAGTAACCATTGACTTTTATGCCGGATCTTCTCAGTGGAAACATAATTCCTAAACTGTTCTAGATTCTGACTATTCATAAATACTTTGTTGGGTTACATGAATAAAAACAGTTTGAGTGAATAGAGTTGAGTTAGTTATTACTTATAAAATAGTATACTGCAGTGGAAATTATGAATTAAAGAAAAGGTTTTTCGTTTTGGAATAGTTTTATTTTTTATAGATTTATCAAAATTTAATATTTGGATGCGATTTGGACTCACTTTATTATCATATCTTCCACCTCAACAAGAGATTTAATAGCACCTTAAACAGCATGATGTCCGTCGTAAATAACGTAGTCAAGAGACATTCCGATGCACCGAAACTTTACGTCCAACGTTTATTGATCCGCAGGGTGTGGACTAAATATAAAGTTCAATAAAAGTCCCCCACGCGACGCCGAGTCCCGGATTTATCGGTCTAACCCCATGTAAATAAATAAAGTGGAAAAGCATGCATTCCTTATGAGACGGTGGCAGCGAGCGGGTTACAAAAACTATCGATTGTTGTATCAAAACTGTATAGTTATGATTGACGGAGTATTTTCCTGGGATGCTTATACAGTTGACTTTACTTATCTGATACTATTATAATATCATTGACTTAGGACACTATCAGCCGTATTCACAAACATCATTATGAGATCTTACAGTGCGCAGGAACGCCTTTAAGCATTCCATTTCGTTAGTGCCCATTGAGAATTGTCAAATTGTTTATAGAGTTGGTCCCTTGGATAAGTATTAGTTGTGAATAAGGCCGAATTTCTAGCTAGTTTATAAGAAAAGTATTTTTAGAGTAAAAAAAGCTGAAATGACATGTCCAATGTAACAAATTTCATTAAAACCCAATAGCCTATTTATCACTATAACAAAGTGTGTTTCCACGAATGTCGACTTTTTAAAACCAAAATGTCACTCGGTTTGCGTCGATTTATCTAAGTCGCAAGTTCAATCAGATTAAAGTACATTTAACTGTAGGTAAGAGTTCAATTTGGGGAAACCGGCAAAAGAAATATGGCGACAGGTAGAGGGACTCCAATTCAATCAGCTCCCCTGATGCTTTTGGCGATGTGATTTGATGAGATTGTCGGGAATCAGAATAGTATTTATTTATGTTAACACCATATACTTACTCTGTATTAATAGAAAACACACAATATAAAATACCTTTGTAAAATTATAAATATAAATTCCGTGCAAATAAATGATTGTTATTATTGTCATTAAATAAGCTAAGTTTATTTATACCCATATTAATAAACATAACTGTGAGAACAGTGCGCGTGACAGCAGCCTCTTTGTTAAGTATTGTTTGTGAAAACGGCCGTTATATTCATAATAATCATTTGAAATTTGAAATAGTACATACTTGAATATTATATACGGATAATAGTGTACATATACATATAACCGAGTATTTATGCCATAAAAATCTATAAATCTATAAATAAATCACAGTTGAGAACAAACTTAAGTGCCAAAATATTGTTTTATATGAGAACAATATCTACACTTTGAAAATTTGTGATTTGTAATTACAAACTCATGATATAAATATTTGCTGTAATTACACATTAAACGCTTAGTTAAACATTTAGTAAAAATACTTAACCTACTAGGAATTATAAAAACAAAAACAGTTTTTGTCGTTATATTTTTATATGTGCAATATTCAAATTAGCTCACTCTCAGGACTACAAATTTTAAACATGGTAACTAATACCCTGGCATATTTTCACTGAAATATAGTATTATTTATAACATTGTTGCGCTAAATAGCCAAATAAACGCGAAGCCCATTCATTCCGGAGTACATCCAGGCACCTTTAAACCCCATCCAATTTGTTTGGACGACACTCGGATAGCCGCAATGATGTTGACAAATCGAGCGGCAGCCGCGGCCCGCCTTTTTGATGTTCGATCTTTTAGCGAGTTCCATCGAGCCGGCGATTATTTGATTCGAACCCGATGCGATTGAATCGATGACGATGAAAGTTTAGCAAGCAATATACAATACATTGATGGTTTCCTCACCGTTCGAAAATAGTAGTTATACAAGGTGAAACATAATGGGTATACTTTTTTTTCAAAACTTAACTTTGTAATTCTAAAACCATCAGCTTTGGAGGGAACTTGAAAAACAAAAGGTGTTATAGGAATACAGCTGTTGACCGATTTCACAAGTCTACATAACCTTTAGTACTTCAACTGTCCCACAAAGCTGATAGTTTGAGATTTACACAGTTAAGTTGCAAAAAAAATAGTATACCCTTTTTGTTTCACCGAGTAGAAAGGTGTTGAATCTGTTGGCTACAAATTACGATGAAACTAAGGTCCATAGAGAGGTCTTGAGTACGCTTTGGACATGTCTTTTTGTAGTGGAATGACATAAGAATGATATTTCCAAGATCGCTCTTAGATTTAAGATTGATTTATCATTACAGGCCTAAACTTGATACAACTACCAGTATTGATGTCTTGCTTATGCATTACTACCTTGAGGAGAATAGACAGAGCAGAATTAGAATCAATGTTTTTGGGGAGGCGTTTTTGTGCAGCTTAGCGGTGGTGAGACCTATAATGAAATAGTATTTTTATAATTCAATTATTCTAGCACCTTAGTAACAAAGGGACAGGTGGCCAGCGGCTCAACTCTTATAGCCACTGGCATCACGATCGACTCGCAATACGTGAAAACTGACGTATATCGTATGTGAATACGTCATATTTGACAAAAACTGACGTATTGAGAAGCCAGCGGATAATAGAGTTGGTCCCCAGGATTGACCGTATATGACCAAAGACTTTCCACTTTTGTTTCAACGCCATAGTCCTGTACACCATGCCTAAAAACCAAGTGATTATTTTTATCCTATAAAAGCACTTGACGGCATTTATACAAATACTTTGAAGATTCATTTTATTTCTCACATCACACAAACGGCTTTAAAACCCATATCACCTACATAACCCATGTAAACAAGTCTCTGATGTTCTCCGAATAAATTACAGCACATAAAAAAACAACGGGATCCGAACTGATACAAAAGCTGGGTATTTATATCATTCCAAACACATAGGCAAGGGGTCCGATGCCCCTAGCCGGAGGGGCGGCACGTGGTCTAAATGTTTCAGCCGAATTTACATCCAGCGATACTCGACATACTGAATATTTATTTGGAGAGCCCTGTAGCGAGGCGTCGGTGCTAACTAACACGTAGTTATTTAAATATATGATTTACGTATAGTTTTGGGGTTTATTGCAAGTTTTCACTGCATCAAATAGCAATTTTTCTAATGTTTCCATACCTTTACTTACTAACACAGCAACGCCCCTAGCGGAAACGTCCAGCTTTACTCGCTAATGTATGGAGTCGATTACACGCTTGGCATTTGAATATGCTGGTTTATGGTTTTGTACTCAATACTTCAGAAAAAGTATTACAAAGTATGTACCTACATTTTTCGAATATAATTTCTGGACTACGTCCGGATTGGCCAGTTCCCCTTCGCAGCCCAGGATACTGGCAAAGCCTTTTATTAAGTTTTTAAGCAAATATTAATGTTATGTCTTGTGTTCATTAATAACTTTCTATAATTACCAACATATTTAAATAGAAACCAGGAGCTACAAAAATAAATCTTGATATATTTTCAGTGATATCAACAAAATTTAGGGCCAAAGTTATTTTTAAAACTACACATGGTTCTTATAAGCACCTGAGTAGGCACTCGGGTGCAATGAAAGGATCACAGTAGCCTATTCGTAAAGTTGCCTCAACTCGGGAGATATGGAGCGGGGCAAGGGACGCGCCGTAACTGTCCTTATGGGAGGAATGATGATGGGATCACGAGGGTTAAGCATTTTGAGAAATAAAAATCTTATATTTTACCTACAACTATAGCTATGTAATGGTGAAAATAGTTTAAATAATATCTTCCATTTGCGTATCCCAGCTCGGTTGAAATATTAACTAAATGGGATTATTAAATTAAAGATGCAGGTAAATACTAATAATCAAATAAATACGTCTTAGCTAGGTAAATAATAATTGATGATTTTGTTTTCCGTATTAAAACATATTATGAAAGATGCCATAACATTAATAATAGTTTCTTGATCTTGAACATTAGTTAGAAGTCTGTGAAACTTAAAACAATTCCTGGGACTATATCTTTATATTAAATAAACTCTACAAACCACAAATGAAGATTCCAAGGAAATGTATGGTCGAAGAAAATTCCGCTTCTGGGGTTATGAATGAATAACTGGTAATAATAAAAGCAATAAAACCAACCCCAAATACGAAAAGCGTCTTAAGACAAAACCCACTTGCAAAGATTAATCTATTCGGGGCCATGAATTATGTATAAACTATTGTGTCGTGTACCGCAAACAGTGCAAAAACACATTACTACATAATTTACTCATCAATGTATCAACAATTGAAAATGTTCTCTTCAAAATTAAACTCTATGATTCCGCTGTTATGGCTCACATTCGTATATCGGAGGTCGTATGGATAACATGTTATTGTTAGATCTTGTCCAGTTCAGGGTAGTTATGGTACAGGTATTACCAGTTACTACGGCGCGAGGATTTGCGGCCGTGTTGACTTCTCGTTGGGTATTTAAACTAATAGTTTTGGTGTTTGAACTGGGAAATAAACAGCTTGATATTGTTATATTATAACGCTTCCCGGGTAATGTACTTCAGTACACATTTGACACTTTAATTTGGCATGACTTCAATTTTAATTATTACCTTGCAAAAGGATTTAAATATAGTATGGCGCACGACTCAAACATTTAAACAAAGCAAACGGAGGAGGACGGATCACGGTAACAATAATTTTGTTAGTTCTGACTAAAAAAATATGTTTAAGTATCTCTATGTATTTAAGTATTAATTCTCAAAAATAACTCATTTGACGACCGCATGGCGCAGTGGTTCCAGCATAAGGCGGCTCACTGCACATGGTGGTAGCGGGTTCAATTCCCGCTGGGTTAAATTTTGTGATTGCCCCTGGTCTGGGTGTCACTGGGATCACCCCCAGTCCATTGTACGGTACCCATAGTACAAGCGTCGCTTAGTTTGGGACCATACAGTTGGTGTGCCAGTCTGGCGATATATTCTTATTATTTATTATTAACAGTTTCAAAAAATCCTCTCGCGAAATCACAGAGTTGGACGGTACATAGAGAAAAGATCGTATAGACGCGAATTTTATCCTGGACTACCCTCAAAAATCGTAGGGTTATCCTTCGATACTCCATCAACGGAGTTATGATAAGTCCAACATCCTTGATAAGCTACTCACATTAGTGGATTACACGTGAAAGCTTTTCGTTCCTAAGGCGACTCGTAATCGGCTTTCTGACCCTTCTTTATATTATAAATAGTTGACGATATACGAGTATGTATCTATAAGTAGTAAGGTAGGTGCAAAAACGCGTGACTGTAATGATGATATTACAATAAAGTAAATAATAAATGAATATCGCCAGACTAACACACCATCTGTATGGTCACAAACTAAGGAATGTTTCTACTATATGTACATATAATAATTGACTGGGGGCGATCCCAGTGACACCCAGACCAAGGCAAATTACGAAAAGGCTATTTCAGAATCGAACCCGCAACCACCATGTGCAGTAAGCCGAGCGGCCTACGCTGGATATACTGTGCCAAGCGGTCGTCAAAGTGTTTCGTTTAGTCTTTTGACACATATAAATTTTAATGTGTGCTAGATATTTCAATTGGGGCTGAGCTAAGGCTAAAGCGCCCATCTAGCCCGCGAAGTTCAAATTTTTTAAGGTTTTTTAGAAAATTTTCAAAATCTGACGATAATAAAAGGCACATTTTGTAATTCGCGACAAAGACCGTGTGCAGTGCATTTATTAATATATCCAACTTACTCTAAAACATTTCAAGAACGACAGCTATCCACATAATCTGGCAATTTTTGTATATTTAGTGATTAACTAGTATCATATCCACCGTGATAATATTTAGAGTAAAATAAAATTAATTAATAAACGCACTGCATACTATGTTTGTCGCAAATCACAAAATGTTGTCTTAAATGTTTTCAGATTTTGGATAAACTATAAAAATACTCGAAAATTTTGAATTTTGTGGGCTAGACAGGCTTTACCTTAATACTGAATTTGGTATATTTTTTGTTTTTATTCTTACTTTTACCTACCAATTCTATTTTGACATTATTGTGTTTTTTTCATTTTTTAAAATAAACACCAATAAAAGTTTGCAAAAACTACTCAGTTATGATGTCATACCATACTAACTTATACAATTTTCAAAAGTAATCGTTTATATTTTTGCCAATTTTGAAGTTATTTTGAAAATTATGTCACTGATAATAATCACTATTTATAATCAATTATTCCACAAGTAATAAGAAGATCCATAAATCAAAAAATGTAATCATCTTCGTAATTTGCATCTGAATTAAAAAAACGAAGACCGCAGAAGGAAATACAACTTTTTTACCTCTTATTTCTTAACGTCAGAATCAAAGCGATACTCGCAGGCAGTTGGCGGAAAATGGCTTGTAAATAATAAAAGGATTTCGGGGCGCACGTGGAAACCTCCCGCCATGTTTTCTATTCCACGGCGTTGCGTGCGCGAGTTCTCTTATCCTTCGTACGATAGACAGTTTTGGTAACTGGTTCTTGAATGGAAATGTATTGGGACGTAGTTTTGCAACATGGTACCAACCCACACACACTTCTGCAAACTGAAACCAACCTAGAAACACTAACACAAGGGTTGGTTTTGGTCTGCAGCAGTGCATGTGGATTGATTCCATTCTGCAAAACGATAAATCCATTTATGTTTTTTTTGTATATTGACTTATTTCGTGTTAATGTTGGTAGAGGAAATCTGTAGCCAAGTGACTACAGCTCATAATAGGACTGACTCAAACGGGGTAGTACCACCTTCTCACAGAAAATCGCCATAATGTCATTATTATCCCCTCCCATTCAGGTCAGCAACATGCGAGCAATGCCATATTTGAATCGCAAGCATCTATATAGGCTACGGTAAGTAACACTTACTCGTAACATACGATCGAACGATTGTTTGCCGACCTTCGGCCGACGACCGAAATTAACAAAGATAGTTATCGTACCATCACGCCTGTACTTCCAAAAAAGCAGGCAAGGATGTACCGGCTAAACAAATCCATTCCTATGATATCAAGACCCAATGTAGTTTAATAGCTAGGCCAGGTTTTGAATGTTGCATTGAGTTATTGAATTTTGATTTATGAAAACAAAGGGAAATAACTACTTTTAGCACGAGATAATTTTGGGTGATCATTTTCCAGGATTATAGTTATGTCCTCTATATGGATTATACAGCTAAAAAATAAACGTAAAGCTATCTGTTCGCGTGAAGTTTGTAGTTTTTAAGAACAAAGTTGTGCGCCGGCGTGACTCTGCTACTGAACTTAAAAGCTGGTTAAGCCATGGAATACACAGGCGATCATGCACACCGAGCATGCATAATACTGTGAATACCTATAAATTATGCATGTTGGTCGTGTTCAATATCGTTGATTGGTTACTGTAATGATTAGAGTAATACTCATAGTAAAATAATTAATGCAATATGTAAATGGTGCTTAATACCATTAAATGTTACCCAAGATAAGGTTCGATTCCCGTCAGGGTAAATTTCGGAAATGGCCTTTTCGTAATTTGCCCTGGGTGTCACTGGGATCGCCCCAGTCCAGTACGGTACCCATAGAACAAGCGTTGCTTAGTTTGGGACCATACAGTTAGTGTGTTCGTCTGGCGATATTTATTTATTTATCAGCTGGTATTTTAGCAAGAACAAGATCGAGAAAGATCAAGTCTTGAGCAAGTACAAAATTTATTTATTTGAAACGCAAGAGTCTTGCAATATCTCTGTTTTTTTTTTATCTATGTTATAAAGGTCTTATGTCTTAACGTTGACCGGGGTAGTACAATATTCTTGCAGGAAATCGGCGTAAAGTTAATATTATAGATGTATTTCGTACGATTATTAAGACGTACTGGAAGCCAAACCACGCTTATCTCTCCCTTCCTTTGTCCCACTCTCCTTCAGATAACCAACGTGCGCACAATGCCTTTGCTATTGCAAGCATTCAGGTATAGGCTGCGGCAACTCTTTAACATGAAGGAGGTCGTACGCTTGTTAGTTCTATAAAAAAAGTTAATGCAACGTTAATAGGTATGTTGAGTTACGGAACAGAACAAGCTTTATATTCAGGACGAAATTAGCCGTTCAACTTGAAAACAACTATTTCACAAGCTGGCAGAATTACCAGTCCGTATGTAGTGAGCCGTAAGCCGTCGTCAGACAACACCTCGGCAGGCACTCCGGCGAAATTGGAAGAGAAAATAAATATAAAAGTTCACGTACAAGATTACACCTGAGGAGTTTGATGCAAACACGATTTCGGCTGATGCTGTCGGGCGTTTCGATCATAGTTACGTTACTGCAGATGACAGAAACGACAGCACCTATCGAAGAGTGGAAGGAACAATATTGTAGATGCTTGTTTTTCTTTTGAATTTTTTTAAGCTTTCTAATGTCATTTCTTTATATCTAATAGGTCCAGGTATAATAGATTGTTGCTTGTCAGTACTTAAGTTTCTGCTTGAGTTTATCTCATCCAAGTTGAAGCGTCAATAGCCTAGTGGTTAGAGGGGCCGTCCTCGTAGCTGAGAGGTTCCGGGTTCGATCCCCATCCTGGCCATTAAACTATTGACGTGAGCCCACTCCTAGCACAAGCATTAGCTTAGTTGGAGGGGCTAAAGGGAATACTAGTAATGTGATAAACACACATTGCTGGTAATCTTTTTTAAGAAAAAAAAAAAAAAAAGTGTATATACTAGGTGAAACAACAATAAATAAATAAATATCGCCCGACAGACACACCAGCTGTACGGTCCCAAACTAAGCAAAGCCTGTACTATGGGTACCGTACAATGGACTGAGGGCGATCCCAGTGACACCCAGACCAGGATAAATTACGAAAAGGCCATTTACGAAATTTGCCCCGGCGGGAATCGAACCCACGATCACCATGTGCAGTGAGCCGAGCGGCCTACGCTCGAACCACTGCGCCAAGCGGTCGTCAAAAGGGTATTCTATTTTCGTTGCAACTTTACTTTGTAAATCTAAATCTATCGGCTTGTGGGACAGTTGAAGTACTAAAGGTTTTGTAGACTTATGAAATCTGTCAACGGCTGTATCCCTATAACACCTTTTGGTTTTCAATTTTTCTCCAATGCTGATAGTTTTAGAATTACATAGTTAAGTTTCGAAAAAAAGTATACCCTTTCTGTTTCAACCTGTTTAATCTGGTCCCTTGTTGGGTTAATGACCTGATTATGATTGCAGCTAGTTGTCATTCTTGTATTATGACATATCTACGTTGCAATAAGGAACATGATGGTCTAACGTATAGATAGCTGCCTTGCCTTGTCAAGCGAATGGTACTTGAATCGAATTGAAATTGAACATGTGAACCGGGAACACTGAGAAAATAAATTACCACAACAAAATATTTTTGTTGTTCCGTTCCCAGTATAATTATATCTATCATTGATGATATCTATCATTTTACTAGCTGATTTACACATACATCAAAAATATGAATAAGAGGCGTTACATAAAATATCTTTGCTATAATTGCGAAAGTTTTAGTAAAAAGAACTCGCAAAATCATTTGGTGTCGTTTCTTTTTCCAGTGTGCCAACCCAAATGAACCTTCCGACCACCACGTAGCCATCCCTTTTATACATACATAAATATAATTGTTAACTTAACATCGTACTAAATAAAACCCGCTGGAACTCGGCATTCGGAGGCGACAGGCTCCGGGCCGGTTTCCCGCGAGATGATGAAGGCGCGTAATTTACTGTGTCCCGGTTACACTGTGACAGATGGCCGGCCGTGTCACCCACGCCTTACTTAGATTAGCTAAAGGGTGCTCGGATGCGGTAGTTCCTTTAACATTTTCTGAAGCCATTCGTGTCACATATTTGAAGCGTCAATAGCCTAGTGGTTAGAGGGGCCGTCCTCGTAGCTGAGACGTTCCGGGTTCGATCCCCATCCTGGCCATTAAACTATTGACGTGAGCCCACTCCTAGCATAAGCATTAGCTTAGTTGGAGGAGCTAATGGGAATACTAGTAATGTCATAAACACACATTACTAGTAATATTTTTTAAACAAAAAAAAAACATTTTTTTTTAAATTAAATTATTTTATGTGTTAATCCAGGTTATAAACGAAATGTGTGCTAAATTTCATCCAAATCCGTTCAGCCGTTTTTGCGTGATTGAGTTAAAAACATAGTATAAGTTACTAGTGACCGTAGTAGAAGCATGGATTGCGTAAAGCTTCATGAGTAGAAGCCACATTGACAATCCAAAGTTAAAGTTGAGGTAGAGTTGGGCAAACAAAAGTTAAATAAATATAATAGATACCTACTTATGTTTGTGTCAGCCACAGAAGTGAAAACAGAATAGACTTATCAAGCAGACACAGTTATTGATTTAGTTGGTATAGATAAGATATTGATACCTACTACCTATTTCAACTCTACGGTCAAATAATTTAAAAAATCCGGTTGAATAGAGAACAATCCATCTTCTACTTTCGTCTTATCCAAATATCTCTGAAACGTTCAAAATGTGTTTCGTAGCTCAACCAATCCGAACACAGTCCTCATTTACTAAAATATCCGGCCCATCTGCGACCTCATGACTGTTTAGGTTATTTATCATTGCGTTGTGTAACATTTGCGTTATTATAATATTCACAGTTTTTTACGGAAATACCGGTTTAAACTGAATAATTATAATAATTTAGCCCTTTTGATGTCCCACTCCTGGGCACTGGCCTCCCCTCAACACGAGTGGGGTTCAGGCCATAATTCACCACGCTGGCCCAGTGTGAGTTGGCGGATTTCACATGTCTTTAGAAAATTGGTAAGATCTTGTAAGCCATGAAGGTTTCCTCACGATGTTTTCCTTCACCGTAAGCAAGTGATAATCATATAGAAATTATGATTTGCATAGATTTCAAAAAATCCAGAGGTGCGAGCCGGGATTTGAACCCAGGACCTGGTGCCCACAAGACGCGTGCTTAACCAATCGGCTATCACTGCTTATTTTAACTAGTTTAAACTTTGTTTAAAGTAAATAAATAAAAACTAATGACTTTTTTCAGCTTTTATTGTACACCTAAGTAGGCAGTTGTGATTTTCGTTTCTTTTTATCAATATATATGGCGTCTGGCTGTCGTTATACTGAATTTCGATTACTGTCATGTCTTAAGTGACACTTCCAAGATTAAGACAAATAGATTGACGCAAGAATCATCATAATCGGCCTAAGCGTTTGAGCTCTAGAGTACCACCAAGGAACAAACATACATTTTTTTTCTAAAAGGTTAGCGCCGATCTATCATCGTAAATAAAACATAAATACAAATAACACACTGAATGCCATTCCGTTATTTCCTGCTTTCGGGAACGCTCGAGTGTGAAACTGTGCGTTGTTAGACGGGTACTTCTAGAAACCAGAGTAATTTACTGTCACAGCTTCTCTTTTTGATGTGTTAAAATATAGGTTACTAGCTGTGCCCACGGACTTCGTCCGCGTAGTATTTAACGTAACAAAAAAATCGGGATTATCGGGATAAAAAGTATCCTATATGTTAATCCCGGTTATAAACTATCTGTGTTCCAAATTTCATTCAAATCCGTTCAGTAGTTTTTGCGTGAAGGAGTAACAAACATACATACATACATACATCCACACTCACAAACTTTCACATTTATAATATTAGTAGGATATTAGTAGGATTAGTAGGATTTGTTAGGTAGTGTCAAGATTTCTTGCCGAGATTCTTGGCAGTAACGACGACCGCTTGGCGCAGTCGTTCGAGCCTAGGCTGCTCGGCTCACTGCACATGGTGGTTGCGGGTTCGATTCCCGCTGGGGAAAATTTCGGAATTTGCCCTGGTCTGGTTGGCACTGGGATCGCCGCCAGTCCATTGTACGGTACCCATAGTACAAGCGTTGCTTATTTAGGGACCATACTGTTGGTGTGTTCGTCTGGCGATATTATTTATTTATTTATAATAGACGAGCTGTTAGCATTGTAAAACAAAGGCCTACCTTTCATAATTTTCCCCACAGTGTTCCGAAATGTTCCCCGAATACCGTCTGATAGTGGATGCGTAAGGAATGCTCAGTGTTGCATTGACAATCCCCTCTATCTGAGCGCCTCACGCCGCGTCGGGCGAATTATCCAATAAACATAATGAAAATTTAAGCCTACAGACGCTGACGGATACCGTCGGGACGTCTCCTGCAGATAATCCTTAAGCTATATTCACACCGAAGTAGGTAACAATGAGTTTATTCATCGATCAATTGAATAGATTTTACGGTTGATTTTTAACCGAGATAGCTTCAACGATTGCGCTCTTCAGGTTTATTTTTTCATATTTATTTTGATATATTTACGAGGTGGAAAATCGAGAAACAGCATAGGGAACTTCGAAATATAAAGAGGTAGAAAAATATTTTCTAAGGAATCATGTCGTCGATTTTAGAGTTAAGAAAAATTACATTTACAGATTATCAAAAATACACATTGTAACATCGGGAATCGAATCTGGTGCTCCTAAAAAAAGAAAGCTATCTTTATTCATACAGTATATAAATTTAGGTGGTGTCTGGAGATTGACTATTGTATTAATTTCTGCCTTCGTGTCTAACTGATCTCATAAATAAATTAGCTCATCAAGAAACCCAATTTCTTCATATTTTTGACATTGCGTCAAGTATTCTACAGTGCGATCGTACCTTAACAGGGCAGTCTGAAGCGGAATAATACGCAAATTATACTGAAATGAAACGCATTTTGCGACGATAATGGCATCGATTGTTATTGTGAGGGATCTGCTTTTGAATCGGCGATTGTTTGAAAATTAATACAATGTTTTGTAAGGATCAACTTGAAGATGGTATAAGAGGTTTAATCAGTACCACATAAAGAACAACTTTGTAGGTTCAAAACTGTTTCGATTTGGTATTTTCTTTCTTTCTTATCGTAGTCGCAAACTCTAGTGTATGACGTCAAACAAGCGCACGATCTGCCTGATGTTAAGCAGTTATTATATCCCATAGATGCTGGTCATACCAAAGGCATTGCTCGTACTTTGCCGGCCTAAAGGGAAGAGAGACAAGGGAAGGGGAATGAACGGGTGGGGGTTGGGCTTCTGACTCTCTCAGTTTTTAGGTCGCCGGAAGGTCTTCGATGTGACTTAACTACTATAATAGCCGGGACCAACAGCTTTCTGCTGTGCGTACTCTTGTGTATTTTTATGTTCTTTCTTGTGTATCGTCATTGAAATTATATTGATAATGAATTCATTTTAATTTTCAGTATATAAAAATAGATATCGCCAGACGAACACACCAACTTTATGGTTCCAAACTAAGCAACGCTTGTACTATGGGTACCGTACAATGGACTGGGGCAATCCAGTGACAGGCCAGGCCAGAGCAAATTACGAAAAGGTCATTTCCGAAATTTTCCCTGACGGGAATCAAACCTCCAACCACCCGATGCAGTAAGCCGAGCGGCCTATGTTCGCTGCACCAAGCGGTCGTCAAATTAATTAAATTATAAATCAATTGAACACCACCCATATTATGGGATACCAAACAAACAGTTTCGCTTTGTCGTCCTGTCAACATCCTAAAACATAACTAACTTAAACACATGCAATAACGTAATTACTGAAATATAATTGATTACTCTAAATTAATTGCAAAGGCTTCGTCTAACATACGACGTGATGTGGTTACCTTAATCCTTAGGTAGCTGTTTCGGTGAGAAGTTAGCAGCGTAGCAGTTAGCGTATATTACACGCTACGCGCGTTCCCCACATATTTGTCATTATGAAGCGTAGCATATTCGGAGCGAGGTTGTAGCACTAAAATGCGAAAACTAATAAAGAATGTTGTATATTCAACAAGCACAATAAGTATATAATTGCTTCTACTTTTATAACATAGAAAACCCTAAAATGTTTATTTTTCGATTTAGCTATATAATCTGTATTTTTATCTAAATAAAAATATAGTATAAATGCTCATTACGATTATTATGTGCCCAAGATATACAAGTATTTTTTGCGACTAAGTAATATCTACTGTATATTTCTAATTACAAACTACCAGTAAGAAAAAGGCCCTCCATTTAAAACAATATTTTCTTTACTTACATTAATACAAAAAAAGGATTTATGTTCATCCGCTTTCACCACTCCGCTGCACTCTAACCACAGCCTTAGTCTCGTTAACGAATAAAACATTTACAGGGGGCTCGGAACACACCCTATGAATATTAATACTTTACTTTCTCTACCTGAAAGTTTATTTCATTAGGCTCGCGATATGGACGGGTTACGAGACGACCGTCATTCTGTATGGCATCACAAAGTTTATCTGCCTAACTACGAGCTTGATTAAATTGTTCAACAGTAGTAAGTAGTTCTATTAGTTGAATCTAAATATATATAACTCAAAGGTGACTGACTGACTGACTGACTGACATAGTGATCTATCAACGCACAGCCCAAACCACTGGACGGATCGGGCTGAAATTTGGCAGGCAGGTAGATGTTATGACGAAGCCATCCGCTAAGAAAGGATTTTGACTAATTCTACCCCCAAGGGGATAAACTAGGGGATGAAAGTTTGTATGAAATTTTGTCAATTAAATTCCACGCGGACGAAGTCGCGGGCACAGCTAGTTCATTTATAAACTGTTAACCCAATATGATATTATTATTATATTATTATTACCCGTTATGTTATTGATATGGCCAACCGTTTTTTAATGACTCAAATCTTTGATCAAAATAAAATTCTCCATAGTTGAACTCGATACTCCTTGTTAATAAACATGGTTTAGCGGTAGTATAGTTAAACCATGCTTTGTCTTCTTCTTTCTTAAGTCAAATTAAGGATGACAGAACGAGATTATGCGCTGTGTAACTAACTATTCACGCGTGAGACCACGTTTATTAATAAGGAGGTTAATGTTAAAGGTGATATGTATGCCTTCTTTTGCTATTAACAAGACAACTAGCGACCTGCCTCGGCTTCGCACGGCTCTAAAATTATCAGTGTTTCTCTACTATATTATGAATGTATTATACATAATAAACCTTCCTCTTGAATCACTCTATCTATTAAAAAAAATCGTATCAAAATCCGTTGCGTAGTTTTAAAGATCTAAGCATACATAGGGACAGACATACTGTTTTGTACTATGTAGTGATATAAGCCTGTATATTCCCATACATTGATTAAACCTCAGCACAACAAGTAGGTAAGCGTGCCCACCGCAACACCGCCGGTGTTGGTAACACTGAACACGCTTCGCAACCTATTTAATTATTCCTTATTAACGTAATGGCCGACCGGCTGGGCTTGCTGATTTACTAGGTCAGCCTTGCGATGCGAATTAATAAGGCGCTGGTAGTTTTATTGTACGTTTATAATAGATAACTTAGATAGCTAAGTTTATTTATAACTTGTTGTTGGAATTAATGGCACTCAGAAACAGGCAAGTTTCTGGATGTCGTTACATATGAGTACATCGAACGCTGAAAATATTGGGATTCAAATAGATCTTGAAATTAACTATAGTTAGTTCATGAAGTTTGATTTTATTACGGGTGTGTATGGGTAAGAGAATCGGAGCCCAATTCCCTTCCCTTGTCCTTCCGCTATCCCACTTCCTTTCCAATACCGTTGGTATTGCAAACATATAAGCTTTGGTTACTACTTAACATCCTGGTGTTAAGTGTCGTACCCTTTATGTCGAATATGTTTTAAAAAAGGAATTAATCCATAAAGTAACAAGCATATTCTGAAAAAAAATTGATTGTAAGTTTGGGATTTTAATACCTATACTTAGGTATAATTCAAACCTATCAGAGACATGTTTTCATTATTCGACATCATAAGTTCCAAATTCTATATTTTTATCTTATCTTATGGGAACATTCTCAGTAAAGGAAGTGGCTAGTTTTATCCCACGAGTACCATCTAAATTCTGCATACAATACGTAGTTAAAATGGCGTTATCTAAATGAAAAGTTAACAAAGTACGTGTCGTGTAGCGCTTTCAGTTTTATAAGACTGATTTTATGTATAACTAACCGCCCAAGTCGGTTTTATTAAAAAAATATTACCTTGAAGAGCGAGCCTTGCGTGATATTAAGCACGGAATAAGGAATTCCTAGACCACGCGTCACCCAAGATAGTCGACTTGATCTTGACTTCCAAAACCAAAAACAAGCGTCAACGCTTCACCATTTTAAAGAACATTGTAGTTGCATGATTTAATAAGTAGAAAACGAAAAAGAAGAATATCCTCAGACTATTGTTGATAATAAATAAATAATCTTTATAAATAAATGAATGTTACAAACACCTAGCCTTCCCTGTTATTTCAAAACTGTGGAACTAATTGTAAGTGTCTCTAATTTAAACTAGATTTAATTTAAGATAAAACATTTTGTTTGTTATAACGAACAGTAATAATGTACAAGTATTGGAAATATGTGTAGGTATTCTATTCTGCTTTCTGTGGTATCAAGACACGCAGCACTTGTGAATAAGAGCGAGCATAGTGCTGTAAATATGCATATTGTCTGCGGCGCACACTGGAGCACTCCGCGAGACAACAATAGGCCGGCGTAATTTCAAGTTTTTATAGCTTTATTGCGATGTAGAGACTACCCCAGACAATAACTTGAGAGGCATGTGGTTATCAGTAAGGTAGCATTATAAAAAAAGATCCAATGTAGGTAAATAACACATTTTTTGCATATACTCGAATAATTGTATTTTGACGAATATAACATATGCGCCTCTACCTGCTTGAGAATGACGTAGAAATACATGTAGACACTTCGAAATTATCTTAGAAAATAATATGGATTTCGTTAAAAAGAATAGTTAATTGGCACTAATGAATGATTGATATTCTCTCGTTTTAAATTACCTGACGGCAAACAACTTTTTGAAGAAAACGTAAGCAAAACGTAGCGCAGTTTTCGTTAATTATACTTTACAAGTTTACATGAAAACAGCGAGGTACTAACACTGTATAATTATTGCGCCAACTTGCACTGTTACGACGCTGTACCTAAATATATATAACTCAAAGGTGACTGACTGACTGACTGACATAGTGATCTATCAACGCACAGCCCAAACCACTGGACGGATCGGGCTGAAATTTGGCATGCAGGTAGGTGTTATGACGTAGGCATCCGCTAAGAAAGGATTTTGATTAATTCTACTCCCTAGAGGATAAAAGAGGGGATGAAAGTTTGTATGAAACTTTGACAATTTTAAACCGATCGGGCTGAGACTTTGCATTCATAAAGCTACTATGACGTAGACATCCCCTAAGCTAGGATCAAAATTCCACGCGGACGAAGTCGCGGGCTCAGCTAGTTTTCTAATAAAAGAGTCTAGGTTCTAAAACTGACTACAAAAATGTACAATTCAAATAAGGCTATTTTTGTTATATGACTTTAATTTAAAGGTGTACTTTATTAAAGGAGTACATTATTAAAGCCAAACTCGATATGAATGGTCAAACAACCAGTTACGTTTTTGGTTATTTCTTATACTTGCGTGTAGTTAATGTACCTTCTTACATTTTTGGAAAATATGCTATATTAATTAGAAATACGTATAACGATGAGATGGTTATAATGAAATTATAAGAATAAAATCAATCAAACCCTTCATAAACACCGATATCGAGTTTAAAATTAGTACTTGTAGATTTTGAATTTGAGTACAGACCACTAAGGCGCCCTTATTAATAAATCAATCTCAAGGCTGAGAGCGATATGGAAATGTTTGTAGTGTGTCGTACAAAATGACAAGTCAAAAGCTTATATGCCAACTCAACATCAACATCGCTCTAAGACTTGAGATTATTAATTCCAACTGGTTTTTAAGCAGATTAAATAAGCAAAACAAAAGCTACCTGTTTTTTTAAAGACCTCTCAAAATTCTACAAATAGCTATGAAAGAAGCTCTGAGTAATTTAGCGCCAAACACATGATAGTAGGCACTTTAATATTGCTCCTGAATTCGCCACTTGCTCGAAAGGTCGCGTGCCATGGCGCACGTAGCAAGGACTACCAATAACTGGAGGTAACGACATAAGCCGGCCACGTATGGCGTCTACTTAAACAGCATTTATATTCACACAACCTTCTATTTACATAGCATCCCCTGTAATTCGGGGCGGTTACATTTCTGGCGGTTTCAGGTTTTGTATATACTTGGAGGGTAGGCCGGATGTCGATAAAGATAGTGATCTGCGAGATTTGAGAATACATTTGGGAGTTTTTGTGAAATATAAAATGTAGAAATTGGATTTTTTATAAATAATAAGTTGGTATCGTCTAATGAATAAGGCGCCTGTAGATCTACTCAGTAATGAGGATGATGATCAATGTTAAATTTGATATATTTATTATTTTTATAACTCTACTATTTTACATACAAAGGTTTGCCTAGACCATTTTAAACTTCGCATTTCCCAGCGCAAACAAAAAAAGACCATTTTAAACTACTAAAACAAGATTTCTAAATTTACTCCGCTTGGGTATCAAACCTGCGACCACTCAGTTCAGAAAGCTGGGCCAATTGATTAAAATATTCTACCACAGTAACATTTAGTATAAAACTGCATAATTAAACCACTAAACCAATGAGACGGCTGAAACCTAAAACTATTCTCATAGAAATATGGTAGCCTCTGAAATACACTTGAAAAATCAATTGATAGAGCAATAAAAGTCTCCATATCCCAGAGACATGTGGTTGAATTGTAGAGAGTAGCGACGTAGAGCTTGCAATAAGAATGTGATATTGAACATAAGCACTTGAAATATTCGCCGTGGGAATTTTATAACCTAAGCGTAGCAACCTAATCTATGAACTTTTCTACCCGAAACACGGCAGTCATTTTATAACTATATTCTGAGATTTTGAAATTGTTTCATAATTTCATCTATGTTTTTGAAATTTGCCGAGATTCATAAATATGTCAGAATATATTAAATTCAATATAATCCCTAATCCTCATGAAAATAACACTTAAATTTATTTTAGACTTAATCACACTTTAAAGTGTAGGATGATGTATCGGCTGTCCTTAAACTGCTACTACAAATTGAATTGTCAGAAAGACACTTCAATCCGCCATGGCCACCATTAGCGAAATGAGGAATCGTCTGAGAGCATTCGGGACATTCACTAAAAATAACCGAAACGGAAGGAAAAGCACAGAGGATCTAACTTTTCACGAGTTTCTGTATCAAAAAGGAAGGGTACAGTTTCGAACTTTGGGAAAAATGTCTAGATATTTATTATTCGACGTTATAGCGATATAGAGAATAGCTACTCACGTATCGAGTATACTAAGGATTAGATTTAGTAATAACTGCGTGACCACAGGAATAATTTAACTTATACGTCGGCAACTATTTCATCTCCTTATTCTATACTAGCTGTGCCCCCCGACTTCGTCCGCGTAGTATTTAACGTAACAAAAATTTCGGGATTATCGGGATGAAAAGTATCCTATATGTTAATCCCGGTTATAAACTATCTGTGTTCCAAATTTCATCCAAATCCGTTCAGTAGTTTTTGCGTGAAGGAGTAACAAACATACATACATACATACATCCACACTCACAAACTTTCACATGAATATAATACTAGCTGTGCCCGCGACTTCGTCCGCGTTGAATTTAACTTAACAAAAATTTTATTGAACAAAAAAAAATTGTCTAGTTCGCAGAGTTTACGGAAAGTATTTTTTTAATAAAAGTAGCTCACGTTACTTCTTATAACATAAGCTAGCTGCCAGTGAAAGTCCCGTCAAAATCGGAATACCAGAAGTGATAAAAGTATTTATTTTGATTTAAGGATTAATTTGTTACTACTAAATGTACATCCTAATAGTAAGTCGTAGTAGGTAATAAGACTCGGCCACCAGTTAGTTCAAAATAAATTATCATTTTTTATTGTATTTAAAGCTTAGCTTATAAGCTGTAATTATAGCCGATTGGTTAAAGTACGCGTCTTGCGGGCACCAGGTCTTGGGTTCAAACCCCGGCCCGCACCTCTGGATTTTTCGAAATCTATGTGCGAATCATAATTTCTATATGATTATCACTTGCCTACGGTGAAGGAAAACATCGTGAGGAAATCTGCATATCTTAGAATATCTAACCAATTTTCGAAAGACATGTGAAATCCGCCAACCCGCACTGGGCCAGCGTGGTGGATTATGGCCTGAATCCCCCTCGTGTTGAGAGGAGGCCCGTGCCCAGGAGTGGGACGTTAAAAAGGGCTAAATTATTATTATAATTATTATTGTATTTAAGGTTCACTATTTTGGCGATAATGGCTTGCACATAAAAAACACGAAAATCTCACAGCATCGCCCTCGTAGTTTTCGATAATTGCCCCACGGAAACATACTATCGGGATAAAAAGTATTCTATAGGTTAAGAATTATCTGTGTTCCCAATTTAATACAAATCCGTTCAGTAGGATCGATAATGGTCCCACGGGAACATACTATCGGGATAAAAAGTATTCGGGATAAAAAGTATCCCATATTTTAATACAGGTTTTGAACTATCTGGTTTCCAAATTTCATCCAAATCCATTAAGTAGGATCGATAATTGTCCCACGGGAACATACTATCGAGATAAAAAGTATCCCATGTTTTAATCCAGGTTTTGAACTATCTGGTTTCCAAATTTCATCCAAATCCGTTCAGTTGGATCGATAATTGTCCCACGGGAACATACTATCGGGATAAAAAGTATCCCATATTTTAATACAGGTTTTGAAATATCTGGTTTCCAAATTTCATCCAAATCCATTAAGTAGGATCGATAATTGTCCCACGGGAACATACTATCGAGATAAAAAGTATCCCATGTTTTAATCCAGGTTTTGAACTATCTGGTTTCCAAATTTCATCCAAATGCGTTCAGTATGATCGATAATTGTCCCACGGGAACATACTATCGGGATAAAAAGTATTCGGGATAAAAAAGTATCCCATGTTTTAATCCAGGTTTTGAACTATCTGTGTTCCAAATTTCATCCAAATCCGTTCAGTAGGATCGATAATTGTCCCACGGGAGCATACGGGATAAAAAGTATTCCGGATAAAAAGTATTCCATGTTTTAATACAGGTTTTGAACTATCTGGTTTCCAAATTTCATCCAAAAACCGTTCAGTAGGATCGATAATTGTCCCACGGGAACATACTATCGGGATAAAAAGTATCCCATGTTTTAATCCAGGTTTTGAACTATCTGTGTTCCAAATTTCATCCAAAGCCGTTCAGTAGGATCGATAATTGTCCCACGGGAGCATACGGGTTAAAAAGTATCCCATGTTTTAATACAGGTTTTGAACTAACTGGTTTCAAAATGTCATCCTAAAACCGTTCAGTAGGATCGATAATTGTCCCACGGGAGCATACGGGATAAAAAGTATTCCGGATAGGTTCACTATTTTGGCGATAATGGCTTGCACATAACAAACACGAAAATCTCACAGCATCGCCCTCGTAGTTTTCGATAATTGCCCCACGGAAACATACTATCGGGATAAAAAGTATTCTATAGGTTAAGAATTATCTGTGTTCCCAATTTGATACAAATCCGTTCAGTAGGATCGATAATGGTCCCACGGGAACATACTATCGGGATAAAAAGTACTCGGGATAAAAAGTATCCCATGTTTTAATACAGGTTTTGAACTATCTGGTTTCCAAATTTCATCCAAATCCGTTCAGTAGGATCGATAATTGTCCCACGGGAACATACTATCGGGATAAAAAGTATCCCATGTTTTAATCCAGGTTTTGAACTATCTGGTTTCCAAATTTCATCCAAATCCGTTCAGTAGGATCGATAATTGTCCCACGGGAACATACTATCGGGATAAAAAGTATCCCATGTTTTAATACAGGTTTTGAACTATCTGGTTTCCAAATTTCATCCAAATGCGTTCAGTATGATCGATAATTGTCCCACGGGAACATACTATCGAGATAAAAAGTATCCCATGTTTTAATCCAGGTTTTGAACTATCTGGTTTCCAAATTTCATCCAAATGCGTTCAGTATGATCGATAATTGTCCCACGGGAACATACTATCGGGATAAAAAGTATTCGGGATAAAAAAGTATCCCATGTTTTAATCCAGGTTTTAAACTATCTGTGTTCCAAATTTCATCCAAATCCGTTCAGTAGGATCGATAATTGTCCCACGGGAGCATACGGGATAAAAAGTATTCCGGATAAAAAGTATTCCATGTTTTAATACAGGTTTTGAACTATCTGGTTTCCAAATTTCATCCAAAAACCGTTCAGTAGGATCGATAATTGTCCCACGGGAACATACTATCGGGATAAAAAGTATCCCATGTTTTAATCCAGGTTTTGAACTATCTGTGTTCCAAATTTCATCCAAAGCCGTTCAGTAGGATCGATAATTGTCCCACGGGAGCATACGGGTTAAAAAGTATCCCATGTTTTAATACAGGTTTTGAACTAACTGGTTTCAAAATGTCATCCTAAAACCGTTCAGTAGGATCGATAATTGTCCCACGGGAGCATACGGGATAAAAAGTATTCCGGATAGGTTCACTATTTTGGCGATAATGGCTTGCACATAACAAACACGAAAATCTCACAGCATCGCCCTCGTAGTTTTCGATAATTGCCCCACGGAAACATACTATCGGGATAAAAAGTATTCTATAGGTTAAGAATTATCTGTGTTCCCAATTTGATACAAATCCGTTCAGTAGGATCGATAATGGTCCCACGGGAACATACTATCGGGATAAAAAGTACTCGGGATAAAAAGTATCCCATGTTTTAATACAGGTTTTGAACTATCTGGTTTCCAAATTTCATCCAAATCCGTTCAGTAGGATCGATAATTGTCCCACGGGAACATACTATCGGGATAAAAAGTATCCCATGTTTTAATCCAGGTTTTGAACTATCTGGTTTCCAAATTTCATCCAAATCCGTTCAGTAGGATCGATAATTGTCCCACGGGAACATACTATCGGGATAAAAAGTATCCCATGTTTTAATACAGGTTTTGAACTATCTGGTTTCCAAATTTCATCCAAATGCGTTCAGTATGATCGATAATTGTCCCACGGGAACATACTATCGGGATAAAAAGTATTCGGGATAAAAAAGTATCCCATGTTTTAATCCAGGTTTTGAACTATCTGTGTTCCAAATTTCATCCAAATCCGTTCAGTAGGATCGATAATTGTCCCACGGGAGCATACGGGATAAAAAGTATTCCGGATAAAAAGTATCCCATGTTTTAATACAGGTTTTGAACTATCTGGTTTCCAAATTTCATCCAAAAACCGTTCAGTAGGATCGATAATTGTCCCACGGGAGCATACGGGATAAAAAGTATTCCGGATAAAAAGTATCCCATGTTTTAATACAGGTTTTTAACTATCTGGTTTCCAAATTTAATCCAAAAACCGTTCAGTAGGATCGATAATTGGCCCACGGGAACATACTATCGGGATAAAAACTATCCCATGTTTTAATCCGGGTTTTGAACTATCTGTGTTCCAAATTTCATCCAAACCCGTTCAGTAGGATCGATAATTGTCCCACGGGAGCATACGGGTTAAAAAGTATCCCATGTTTTAATACAGGTTTTGAACTATCTGGTTTCCAAATTTCATCCAAATCCGTTCAGTAGGATCGATAATTGTCCCACGGGAACATACTATCGGGATAAAAAGTATCCAATGTTTTAATACAGGTTTTGAACTATCGGGTTTCCAAATTTCATCCAAATGCGTTCAGTATATGATCGATAATTGTCCCACGGGAACATACTATCGGGATAAAAAGTATCCCATGTTTTAATACAGGTTTTGAACTATCTGGTTTCCAAATTAAATCCAAATCCGTTCAGAAGGATCGATAATTGTCCCACGGGAACATACTATCGGGATAAAAAGTATCCCATGTTTTAATACAGGTTTTGAACTATCTGGTTTCCAAATTTCATCCAAATCCGTTCAGTATCATTGATAATTGTCCCACGGGAACATACTATCGGGACAAAAAGTATTCGGGATAAAAAGTATCCCATGTTTTAATACAGGTTTTGAACTATCTGGTTTACAAATTTCATCCAAATCCGTTCAGTAGGATCGATAATTGTCCCACGGGAACATTCTATCGGGATAAAAAGTATCCCATGTTTAAATCCAGGTTTTGAACTATCTGTGTTCCAAATTTCATCCAAATCCGTTCAGTAGGATCGATAATTGTCCCACGGGAACATACAGGATAAAAAGTATTCGGGATAAAAAGTATCCTATATGTTAATCCAGGTTATAAACTATCTGTGTTCCAAATTTCATCCAAATCCGTTCAGTAGTTTTTGCGTGAAGGAGTAACAAACATACATACATACATTCATACATACATACATCCACACTCACAAACTTTCGCATTTATAATATTACATGTTTTAATACAGGTTTTGAACTATCTGGTTTCCAAATTTCATCCAAAAACCGTTCAGTAGGATCGATAATTGTCCCACGGGAGCATACGGGATAAAAAGTATTCCGGATAAAAAGTATCCCATGTTTTAATACAGGTTTTTAACTATCTGGTTTCCAAATTTAATCCAAAAACCGTTCAGTAGGATCGATAATTGGCCCACGGGAACATACTATCGGGATAAAAACTATCCCATGTTTTAATCCGGGTTTTGAACTATCTGTGTTCCAAATTTCATCCAAACCCGTTCAGTAGGATCGATAATTGTCCCACGGGAGCATACGGGTTAAGAAGTATCCCATGTTTTAATACAGGTTTTGAACTATTTGGTTTCCAAATTTCATCCAAATCCGTTCAGTAGGATCGATAATTGTCCCACGGGAACATACTATCGGGATAAAAAGTATCCAATGTTTTAATACAGGTTTTGAACTATCGGGTTTCCAAATTTCATCCAAATGCGTTCAGTATATGATCGATAATTGTCCCACGGGAACATACTATCGGGATAAATGTTTTAATACAGGTTTTGAACTATCTGGTTTCCAAATTAAATCCAAATCCGTTCAGAAGGATCGATAATTGTCCCACGGGAACATACTATCGGGATAAAAAGTATCCCATGTTTTAATACAGGTTTTGAACTATCTGGTTTCCAAATTTCATCCAAATCCGTTCAGTATCATTGATAATTGTCCCACGGGAACATACTATCGGGACAAAAAGTATTCGGGATAAAAAGTATCCCATGTTTTAATACAGGTTTTGAACTATCTGGTTTACAAATTTCATCCAAATCCGTTCAGTAGGATCGATAATTGTCCCACGGGAACATTCTATCGGGATAAAAAGTATCCTATATGTTAATCCAGGTTATAAACTATCTGTGTTCCAAATTTCATCCAAATCCGTTCAGTAGTTTTTGCGTGAAGGAGTAACAAACATACATACATACATTCATACATACATACATCCACACTCACAAACTTTCGCATTTATAATATTAGTAGGATTAGTAGGATCATCTCCATAATTATGTTCGTAGGTTTTATCTATATCTACGTTCCTTTCATATTTCATCCTGAAACGAACGGCCCGTAATATATAACAGCAACATATTACGCAAATGCCAGACAAATTAAAATGTCCGGGCTTTAATTAAATTTATAATAAAACCACATTCATTTGTGAATACTCGTGCAGAAAAAAGATGCAGTAAGGGCGAGTGCAGACCTACCTAATAATGTAAATATGCAAATAGGTTTGCTTACCCATCTCTACAGGAATCCATTCTCTACTTAATGGCTCTACCTTATCGCATCTACACGCCAAAACATTATATTTATTATCTAACTACACATGTGTAAGATTGGACGTATTGTTTGGAAATGCTTTGGATGTTTCGTTTCATTTGCACTTGAAAGATTTACTAATAATGATGAGGTAGAAATAGTCTAATCATGGAGAAAATCTCGTTCGAAGTTGCTTAAAGACTGTTTTATTGTTCCTTTTTCGTAATCTTCCTTAAAAACAAACCACCAGTCTCCTTCTCCTCTCTTTTCTTTAATGCTTACCATTCACTTTTCATTCCCACACTAAGGTCCGAATTAATAATATTAATATCAAAAGCGTACTCAAAATCGTTTTCATCATCAGCCGGAAGACGTCCACGGCTGAACATAGGCATCCCCCACAGAACGCTACAATGGATGGTTGCCCGTTATCTGCATCCAAAGGCTCCCCGCGACTCTCGCCCGATCCAATTCGCTTTACCAAACTATTAATACGGGCCTTATATTGTCAAGTAACGTACCAAAATATAAACAGTGAATGCAATAAGTTACATAGTACAAGAGTTTACAACTCTACATCCTAAAAGGTAAAAACAATCAATCTTTGCCAGCAGATCCGCGTGCTAAAGTAAGTCTCACATAAAAATAGAACGACAGATTTTAGTTAAAGAAAGGAAAAAGTAGTCGTTTGCCCATAATAGAAGGCCGTGATAATGGAATTAGTGGAATATTAGTTGGAAAACAACGTTAGGAAAGCAATTTCGGCTCGCATATTGCCTATTAACAAGTAGCGGTGTTTTGTTTTCACGTTATTTTCCATGGAATATCGAAAGCACATTGTCTTCGTCGGTTCTAATAAAATGAACAAAAGTATACCTTGTATACAAAAAGGATATACAAAAGACACAAGTTAAATAATTATTCAATTGTTTTTAACCGAATTCAACAAAAGTTCTCAATTCGGCTGTATTTCATTATTTCAATGTTTGTTATCTCAGAACTCCATCATTTATAAACCGTCTTCAAATGAAAGAAATTATAAGGTCACCAGTTATTTGTAGCTTTTTAGTGCACCTAGGTTTTTGGTGTTTGTTGTTGTATTGTATGTAAACTATTGTTTTTTTTTTATGTTACTTGATATATTCCGAACTTTAGTGTGCAATAAAGTGTAATAGAATAACTATTATATCCTATTCGATTCCAGGTTTTTTTCAAAGTCATTTCAATGATTTTATTAAAATAATATTTATTTTGTTGTCGTCAATCTCGAGTAAACTAAATTTGTCACCGAATGACACTTGAGTGGAAACATCATTACGTCATCGAAAATGATGATGACGGTAGTAGAGCCGAGCTGTAGCGAATGGACTACGGTATATATACGAGCTGCCTCGAGCGGGTTAGTACCACCTTCTCACAGAAGATCAGCGTAAAGTAAGCTATTAGGTACCTGTAGCTGAGTTTCGAACAATGCTAAGAAAACTGGAATAACATCCCCCATCTCTACCCCTCCCTTTGTACCACTCTCCTTCATTTCGGCAACGTGCGTTCAATGGCTTTGGTAAAACAAGCATCTAAAGGTTACGATAAAAATAGTAAACCAAACATAAATAATAATAATCAAATAATAATAAGCGAAACAAAATTGATTTTCTTTTCACATACAAAATTATAAACTAACAGCCAATTAACAATGATTAAAAACAAACACCAAACCAGAAAGAATAACAGCCACAATGATAACAGCCACAATAGAGCAAATAAATAAATAAATAAAATATATAAGAAAATTAAAAACTTTAATCAGCTGAAACCAATTTGCATAGCAAAAAATATAAACTCAAAACTATGTAGTCCTACAATCCTTATTCATTAAGACAAGCAACCCAACCCAAAATAAGGATTCTGATTACGTCAGAAGAAAAGTGGCGGATTGTGCACATAAAGTGCACAATCATATAAAAAAAGGGTACGATAACTGCTTAACATCTGGCAGTAGGTACGCTTGTTTTCCGACTTTGTTCTTTGAAAAAAGACAGGAAACAGAGATTGATTATTTTACGTGGCTATTCATACTCTTTATTCAGATGACAATTAACGTTATGAGGTCAATAACTTATACGAGTATTATGATACACTTGCTGTGCCCGCGTACTTCGTCCGCGTAGTATTTACTTAACAAAAATTTCGAGATTATCGGGATAAATAGTATCCTATGTGTTCCAAATTTCAACCAAATCTGTTCAGTAGTTTTTGCCTGAAAGAGTAACAAACATCCACACTCACAAACTTTCGCATTTATAATATTAGTAGAATTTATGCCATGTATTGTTTCATACATACACGAGAGATACCAAGCTTCCAAGGAAGCATACATCTTTGAGCATAAAATTATGACGCAATAAACGCACCCCTTTGAATAGGCCGTGCTCCTACTAAATTATGACCCGAACGTACGAAATTTTGAACAATACGCTACTTGCTATCTGTGGGCGTTTTCTTAAGGTGGCCTTACATTGGAGACTATCGATATCGGTCAAGTAAATGGTGAGGCAGATGCAGATAACAATCGATCGTCAATGATCGATAAATCAACGTTCATGAAAGTTTTAAAATAATGATATAGGACGTCTATTGAGGAAATAAATATGTCGTTCGATGGCTTTGAACGATCGGTTTTACTCGTATCGATCTAAGTCAATCACCGATGATGTAAGTTCACCTTCAGGGTGCCCGTCTACTTGAGCTGGGCGGGTTGGCCGGGCTAGCTAGCTCCCTCGCTTCGACCAATATGATCGCCTCATTTATAATGAGATGAGTAAAATGAAGCAGTTGAAGCAAGCGGGCTAGCTAGCCCAGCCAGCCAGCCGGCCTAGCTCAGGTGGACGGGCACCCTTACTATGTTCCTTTACAAAAATCCGGTAACTTAGCAAATCGTCGCACCTGCGCCTGAATAACGTCTTCCCATTTTCCTTTAATATATTTAATAAATCTTCTGTAAAGTTCAGAATATATTCATATGAATATCATATTCTTTATGGTTATCAATTGTGATAAAGTTGAACCTTTTTGAATAATAATTCTTGTGTCATTCACAGCTTTTGCGTTCGTCGCCATTCGCGTCCAACATTTTGTTCGAAATAACTTCGCCGGCCAAACACGAGTTGATTCTCGGTGAATAATTAAAATAGTTGTTTTAAACGAATGCATGAGTTGACCGCATATTTTCAACATATTCCGCTTGATTAAACACTGCCGCCGAAATTAATTACAACAACATTATACAAAGGATTTGTATCATTGGATGCAGTATGTTTAAGTTAATTATGTTTAATAAATTGAAATATGCATGATATTTAAAATAATAAATCTTATTTCAGTTTTTTTTATACATAACTTAGTTTACATAACTCGCCTGATGTGAAGCTGTTACCGTAGCATATAGATGCTTGCAATAATAATAAGGCTTTGTTCGCACGTAGTCAACCTATTATGACAGTTATTTTTTTGTAAAAACAACAACTCAATATATTTTCAGTGCATCTAAGCACAGTGTGTAATATTGTTTTCTTATATTTACGCAAATACTACACATTGAAACAAAACAATTTTTTACGGATTATATCGCGTTTATTTACTTTTTTATGTTCCCGACGTTTCACGTGGTCACGGGGGGACTGAGGTGATAGACGTCCTGATGTCATAGTTAAAAACTGGGTACCCTCAAAATTTAGTTGGTGTTTGCGGTCCGATCCACGCAGAAAGTGCTCACTGTGTCTCGAGGTCTTGCCAAAAAAGTAAATAAACGCAATATAATCCGTAAAAATAGTTATATTTAAACAGTGTGTAATTTTCGAAACTTCGCTTATCAAAACAGGCAAGGCAGATAATAATAATCAATCAGCTGACTTTTATACTTAAAATAGAGACAAACTATTCAAGCACAAACATATAAGGTACCTACCTAAAATTAACCAGTTTTAATAAAATCATCAAATCGTTATAGAACATAATAACGAATATTACGTTGATGTATTATGATCAAAAGATCCGTTTTTTTCCCAGCCAAAGGGTGAGTTTCAATGGTACCCCCTTCCAAATATTGGTTTTTGTGGCCCACGCTTACGTCCAGTAAGAGCAAACTCGTGTTTTCCCATTTACAACGGCACGCACGTTCGCGATATCTAAGTCTATGGATAAAGGCTCCAGTGATGTTTTATAGTGCTACGTCATTAAGCCCTGAATATAAAGTGGGGATATGACAAAACATGAATTAATTTCAGATATGTCGCACGGTACGGTGCTCACCCTTATGATGTGATACACACGGGCTGATAAGTTTCACGGGCAACAATTTTGTACGGACTACTTGGTATTGGTTAACTCAATACGATAATAGAATACCAATATTTGGCGATCTACCTAATATTGGCGTAATTTACTCATTTTTATTAAATTTTAGAAAAAATACTTTTTTTTACTCCAGTTTAAGGACTTAAATAATAATTTACATACTTGATTCTGTTGTTCAATCAAACGCTAACGCCTAGTGGCCGCTGACGTAGCTGAGAGGTCCAGGTTCGATCCCCAAACTATCAACGAGATACCAACTGTTCAGTTTGTTCAATCAATTGTAAATATTGTATAGTTCGTCGCTGCGAGCCGCTGACGATAGATGGCGCTTACTGAACCTTACTGATTACCAATTCTCGTACAATTGTTAAGCTTAGTTGGCTTGCCCTTCGGGACTACTACTAGGGTTATTTAGAGAAATTAAAAAATATCCATGTCTACTCGATTTTTTTATCATTATTAATTAGTAACGGTTAACCAATGCAAAAGAAAACACTACAGACATTTAATTAGTAATTATCAGTCATATTTTCTCAGCTCGCCAACCCACAAAACAGTGTGTCACTATTATTTGTGTGCACGATAAACAGCACCCTTCACAGTGAAAGTGTGGAAATTCGCTCAATTATATCACCCCATAGCTTTTTAGCTTATTTATCAATCAATCTATGATCGGCGATAGGTGCACCTCAATGTCAACAGTGCTAAGTTATGTCGATTCATTGGAACTAATGGAGTTTACGTTTATATTAATGTAATTATTGATACACCCTTGTGTCACAACCTTATTGTCATGCTCTGTGGTTTGATGTTGGGTTAGATAATGATATGATTTGTAAAAATAATGCGGTTAATTTGAATTTGATTTGAATGCTTATAGTTGCATATAGTAGGTACTTTAAAAGATTGTCTGACTATCTCAACTTTAACTTTATCGTTATTGTGACGTTTCATAGTAAAACAAAATTGAAATAAGATACTCAAACATTTCTTATAAATTCCTTTCATGTCCAGCATAGTAAATTCTATAATTATTAGTTTCTCAAAGAACGAGACGCAATATTTTAAAAAAATCAGTGCCGTCTAGGGACGCCCGAAAGAAGCGAAGCTTTGCAGTAGATATTAGATATATTATATTAACGCGTAACGCGTTACGCGTCACGCGTCACGCGTTACGCGTTACGCGTTACGCTTTTCACCGTTCTAGTGCCCGGGTAGCGAGCGCCCCGAACGTCCGTAAAGAAGCTTCGCTTCAAAAATACGTCATTTAGTGTTGGCGTATGCTGAGACGCAGGCGACGCAGCTCACGCAGGGCTGGACAGAGCAGGTTGTATAACATACGGTATGAATAAGAATAAAACTATGTACTTACGTCGCGACCCAAGCACGTGAATCGAGTTATTTCTCTGTCATTAAGTTGCATTGCATTGCAGCGTATATACGCTTATGACCCATACCTGCTACAACATAGCGGCCTGCCAATTTACTATACTAACTGCACTACTACACTGTACACTATACTACACTACACTACACTATAATACTATGTGGTGCTGCGTGACGCCTGCTTTTTAGCATACACTTACCCTTTAAGTAACTGTAACCCTTCTACTTACGAATATTCTCAATTGCTACGAATTTGTCAAGCACCACTAGTGAGGCCCCAGTTACTTGCGTCGCAGCTACACAGCACACATTAGAGGTTACAGTGACACGTGCCTGACACGTGTGCAGACGAGAACACGTCATTAGCTTCACGAGTCGTCCGCAGGGAGGACGTAGTTTTATGTTCATAACAGTTATTTGGGCCAAGCTGTGAACGCATGGCGAAAATATATAGGATTAAATTGTATAATTGACAATTTGTAAGTGATATAATATACAGTGTGACAAAATACACGATTAGTATTTGAATTTAAAAAGGTGTAATTTTTCTTATGTAGCAAAGACGGAAAACGAACGTAAAAGGTTCAGGTGAAGGCACCGGTCTAGCCCGCGACATTCAAAATTTTCGAGTATTTTTATAGTTTATCCATAATCTGAAAACATTAAGGACAACATTTTGTGATTAGAACAACAAACACAGTATGCAGTGCGTTTATTAATACATTTATTTTACTCCAAATATTATCACGGTGGATATGATACGAGTAAATCACGAAATACACAAAAGTTGTCTGGATAGCTGTCGTTCTTGAAATGTTTTAGAGTAAGTTGGATATATTAATAAATGCACTGCACACGGTCTTTGTCGCGAATTACAAAATGTGCCTTTTATTATTGTCAGATTTTGAAAAATTTCAAAAAAACCTCAAAAAATTTGAACTTCGCGGGCTAGATGGGCGCTTTGGCCTTAAACGGTTACCGTAGCTTATTGATGCTTCCAATATCAATAGCATTGCTGGCGCGTTGCCGACCTGGAGGGGAGTGAGATAAAAGAACGGTTTTGGCTTGCGGCGCTCTCACTCATCGCACGGCACGCAGCAATAATAGCTACCAACTTTACGCCGATTTTCTGTGAGAGGCTGGTACTACCCCGGTCAATAATAATAATAATAATAATATCGCCAGACAGACACACCAACTGTACTATGGGTACCGTACAATGGACTGGGGGCGATCCCAGCGACACCCAGACCAGGGTAAATTACGAAAAGGCCATTTCCGAAATTTGCCCCAGCGGGAATCGAACCCGCGACCACCATGTGCAGTGAGCCGAGCGGCCTACGCTCGAACCATTGCGCCAAGCGGTAGTCAATCCAGCCCGTATATGAGTCAGCTGGCTACGGTTTGGCTCTACGACAGTGACCTAAAACCATTTGAAAATGTGGAATATTTCAACTGTGAAATCCGAGCTAACGGTTTTTTTTTCTCATATTTTCGTCCTTAATGACGTCATTAAATCGAGAAATAAATGATCATCTTTGTACGATTTTGGTTACATAGCACAGGTTTTGTAAGCGGCCGAAGGGGCGATGCTTACCTCTTTAATTATTACCTTAGACAAAGGAGTTTGTAAATATTTACAAAAAATGAAGATGTAAACGTGTGAGATTACTTTATCTTTCTCAAATAATTTGGGATGGCATTAAAAACTTTGTAATGTGTGTTCACCTGATCACAATCTCTACTACTTATTTTAACACTGAATAATAAACCTGGCTTTCAAACAAAAGTTAGTTCTGTAGAACTTGGAAAGTCGTCGCCAAGTTCAATAGTTTGTACTGAATATTGATATTTCGCAAACTATCGCCGACTACGTGAAGAGGCTATAGAATAACAAGTAGGTATCTTAAATCGCTGTTCTTTTATGACTTGGCTCGTTTGAAAAGTTGAGATAAAAAAAGGGAGATTACGAGTTGGAGCTTTTTAAATTTCCAGTACGAGGATAGTTGGAGGATACTAATTACGTTGTAATTTAGTAATTGACACTAGCTATAGCATAGTTATTAAGAGTTTAAATGTAGCTAGATGATAGATACTGATCCTTGTGGAAAAAACCTTTAGGTATTAGTTTTTTAAAATATCATCATCATCATCAGCCTATGCTTGCCACTGCTGAACATAGGCCTCCTCTAATGAGCGCCATAGCGCCCTGTCTTCAGCTTGCCGCATCCAGCATCTGCCTGCAGTCTTTCGCAGATCGTCATTCCACCTGGTCGGAGGGCGTCCTACTCTACGCTTGCCGAGTCGAGGTCTCCACTCAAGAACACGTTTACCCCAGCGGTTGTCGGTTCTTCGTGAGATATGGCCAGTCTACTGCCACTTCAGCTTGCTAATTCTTTGAGCTATGTCGATAACTTTGGTTCTCTGTCGGATGAACAATAAAATAAAATATAACAAATATTTTTTGCACTTAGAATAAACCAGATTATAATATCGCAGTAGTCTGCTAAAATCATTATCATTATCTTCATTTAAATGTACCTAACTTATTTCTATTTTGGATATATCGTTTTTACTGTTTAATTCAGACACTTCAGTTGGTGAAAAACGTCCTAATAAATCATTTTTCTCATTAATTAGACAGATAAATAACCTCCCTTATAATTCCCTAATAACTCAAACCAACCTGCACACATTATCACCCCTCCCCACTCCTCTCAAAGGTATCGCCAAAATAAGACCACTCATATAGTGACGACGGAAGACCTCCTTTCCTGAATAATGGCCGTCGACTTCCGGCGATATATTTCCGCTATCTACCGGCAACATGGCGCTGGGGCTTCCGGTTGACCGTTATGAAGTGTTAATCGAGCATTATGTCTGAACGTATGAAAAACTAGTTATTTAGAACTAATGGGGTGGATGATTTCAATGGAAAATTGGTTTAGTTTTCTATTTCAAAGGCACTGAGGGTTCTTATGTTGACTAGGCGTTATTCACAAAGCAAATACGAGAACGGTCACTTCATACATTTTTACTGTTAGGGTTTAAAAACTGTAAAATTAAGTATATGGAAATAACGTTGTCATCTTTGCCAAGATATTTTTTTTTAAATTGGTTATTGAAATGATTACAGAGTGTTTTGTAACAAAAATCGTGAATTATTTATTCTTATACTACGGCAAACCCAAAAGGAAGGGTTATATTTTGTTACAGTATTGAAATAACAATTACTCCCGAACACAATACGGTAATTTAATAGGAAGCATCCAATATCACATATTAATTAAATATTCAACCATATTTTCCTATCCCCATTGATTTTTGATGACATGAATGGAATACAGCCGAGCCATGGTTTCGCGGCAGACGTCATTGTTTGGCTCCCCCACTGCGAGGCCTTTTGTTATCATGAAACCCACCTTGAAACAAAAGAACCTCGCAGTTGAACAAAGACCTAATTACGGAGAAAGGGCTGGAGGAAAAAATCTTTAGATTATATCAAATTTTTCACCGTTATCCTGAACGTAAATGTTTCCCTTTGTTGAGGAGTATTTGTTGAAAGATCAAAAGGCGAATTTTTAAATTTACTTTGGCGTAGTGTCTTTGTTTGCGGTTTTTCTTTGCATAATTCGTTTAGTAGAATTTACGGGCCAGAATAATATTTCCCCTTGATGGGATTAAATCCTACTAATATTATAAATGTGAAAGTTTGTGAGTGTGGATGTATGTTTATTACTCCTTCACGCAAAAACTACTGAACGTAGTCGAGTGAAATTTGGAACATAGATAGTTTATAACAGGGATTATCCCGGGATTATTATATTAAATATCTTACACATTCTATGAATAGGTGCACGAAGGCCCGAGTTTGTGCGAGATGCTCCCGTAGCAAACAACTGTCCATCGCGCTACCGTCTTTTATAAACAGTTCTTGGCACAAAGAAACAAAGTTTATTATGTAAATCAATGCAATCAAATTTGTTGTGACACAATTTGTGTAAAACCATAGTTTGTAGCAGAATCCGTCTATTAGTGAGAGATATCATTTTATATGTGTCTAAGAGAGGGCCGTATGACATGCGGCAGTGGTAGCGTTTATAGTGGATCGATTTTAGAAACTTGACTTGTACCATCTCTATTTGCTCTTTATATTTTTTCTAGAAAGGGTCCCGTACAGCACTCGCATATTCTAGCTGTGATCTTACAAGTGCAAAGTAAAGATAGAGAAGGGAAGCTGATTTTCTGAAATCCTTTGAGGTTCAAGGTCCTTTGATATCCAAGGTTCTAATTCCGGCTCGCACTTCTGAGTTGTTTTAATCTATATGCGTGCGCATCATAATTTCAATATGATTATCAATTGTTTACTATGAAGGAAAACATCGTAAAATTGAAAAAAAAAAACATGTGAGATCAACTAACTCGCACTGGACCAGTATGGTGGTTATATTATGGCGTGCCACCAATGAGACGATAAAAACTGTTCATAAAGAACTAAATTGTTTAATTATAAATTGTTAATAACTTCCCGCAGTATCCCAATCTACCTAATCTATATAGTATATGTAACTTCGTAGCTTTTAAATGGCATCATTAAACACTGCAATATAAAAATCAATCGCATAACAGAGGTGGGCAACCTTTGGCCCATCGTGGGTACGATTCAACACGACACAACACGCTCCGTTTTCCCAAGCATTTTCCAATTACCCCTGCATTTTATAGTCCATAATTTTTGCAATTCTGATCCTGAATTCTTTGAGCGATTGCGCACTGTCTTTAATATTAACAAAAGCCCTTGTTACCCCAACCACGTAATGTTACAGGAGGTTGGTTAAGTAGTCACTTGTCATTGATTTGCGAAGCGAAAATTGTTACTTTGTTATGAAATTGTGGGTTCGATGCGGTTCTTTTGTATCTATTTTTATACATATTTTTAAAAATTCAAACCAACGTAATCCTTCAACCTTTTAAATTCAATCCGCTTGCAAATTGTAATTTTCCTTTTTTCCGTTTTAGGAAATAAAATAGGCGGCAGTCGTATTAAATAATAGATACTGTAATAAGGTTGTAATTTTCTTTTGAATTGAAGTTTCTATACGGACGTTCGGGGCGCTTGCTGCGCGGCACTCTATCCGTGCTACGCGTCAGTAGCGTTACACGACATATACCTATATAGGTATTCAAAGTGGCTGTTTTTAGCGCTTAATACTATGAAGCTTCGCCTCTTTCAGGCGTCCCTAGATGGCACTGTATTTTTGACCTAGTGACAACTTTGACTGAGACCTCTACATATTCTCTAGATAGTAAGGACAAATTAACACACAACTCTTAAAAAACATACAAACGTGACCTACTTTCTCTAACATCGTCAGTGCGCTACATTACTCTATGAATATTGCAATAAACACTGAGAGTCCAGCCTGGATCATTTATAATTCCGTTTGGCCTCACACCGTGTCTGGGGGTGCCAGAAAATGCGTGCTATTACGTTGGATTAAGAGTATGGTGGATGGGTTAGAACTGAAAGTGGGACATTGACATATGTAGTAACATGAGCAAGTATCACTCTATGTTTTTTTCTCACTTGCTTACACGTACCCACTTTGTATATATTCAAATTCAATGCGTTTATTTTGTTTAGGCCTGCGGGGGCACTTACAAATTGTCAATTTTACATTTTCAAACTCAAAAACTAAAAACTCAAAATAGTTTTTATTCATGTAAGCCCACAAAGCATTTATGAATAGTCAGAATCTACCACCAGTTCGGAATGCTGCTTCCACTGAGAAGATCCGGCAAGAAACTCAATGATTACTCTTTCCAATTAATAAAAGTGTTGGCGCTGGTATCGGGTGTTCCTCTCGTCGTGCAGAAAATAAAAATTCTTGGATTCTCCTTATGATTTCGTATAATATTAAAATAAAACGGTACAGAGATGCGATGGTTTGGAGCGAAAAAATGGAAGTATAGTGTGTAAGTAAATGTCAAAACAATAGACGTCAATTCTGACGTTTTAAGTTGGTTCGGATACGCAACATGCCCCCGGCCTTGGAAGCTCCAGCTTCAAAGATTGTACATACTAATCCTCTTCTTGCTGCATGGCTTCTTCTTCCCGGAACAAGGGACATATTTTGCGAAGCTGCGCCGTATTGTGCCAGATGCCGTCCGGATGTCAGCCACTCGCGATACGCCGTCCTTGCCGCTGACAGTGCTGATAATTCGACCAAGAGACCACTTTAATGGAGGAAGCTTGTCATCTTTGATGACAACTAGCGTGTTTGGCTCAAGACTGTCGACGTTCTCTCTCCATTTACATCTGGTCTGCAGCTCTGAGACGTATTCTTTTGACCAGCGTGCCCAAAAATTGTGTCGGATCTGCTCCACTCGCTGATACCGGTTGAGTAATCGCTCAGGTTCGCCTCGCATGTCCTGATACACCGGTGCTGTGAGCGTACGACCAACTAGGAAATGGCCGGGGCTGAGAGGAAGCAAGTCATGGGGATCAGATGATAATGGGGATAAAGGACGGGAGTTTAGGATGGCTTCTACTTGGGTTAAAACCGTGGTAAACTCCTCAAACGTTAAATGTGTGTTACCAATCACACGAGCGAGGTGCAACTTGCATGATTTTATACCCGCCTCCCAAAGACCTCCAAAATGAGCACTATATAAAGGAATGAATCTTAGCTTAATAGCTTGGCTAAGAGCGTACTCGGCTATATCAGATGAACAATTAGTCAAAAATCTAGATAACTCGCTTTTAGCGCCGACAAAATTTTTACCGTTATCCGAAAAAATTTCGGCTGGCTTTGCACGACGCGAAATAAACCGTTTTAACGCTAAAATGTATGCCTCAGTGGATAGATCGCTAACTAGTTCCAAGTGTATGGCGCGCGTAACGAAACAAACAAACAAACAGATATACGATTTTTCAGTTTTAGCACCCCTGCCTTTGCGATTTAGAGTGAGAATTGGTCCCGCATAATCCACACCAGTAAATAAGAATGGGTAGGTAGGGCTCAATCGTTCCTTTGGCAGACTGCCCATAATAGGATTCAAAGTTTTACCTTTCAATCGCTTGCACGTAACGCAATCGTTCACAATCTTCCGTGCAAGATTTCTCCCCCCAATAGGCCACCATCGCTGACGAATGTCGTACAGCAACGCTTGAGGAGCGGCATGAAGCAGACGTTGGTGCTCGTGTCGCATGAGCAAAACTGAAAACGGATGTTTTGAACATAATAGAATTGGATGCCTTTTGTCGTAATCAAAGTTTTCGGCGTTGTTTATTCGGCCGCCGACTCGCATGATTTTGTTGGAGTCGATAAATAAATTTAATTTATGTAGACTCGGCGTCCCCTTTAACGATTGATTTTTAGAAATCAAATCGTACGCTTCGATAAAAGATTCTGCTTGCGAAAGTCTTGCTAGCTCTAACTCAGATCTTCTCAACTCGTCCAAAGTAAGTGCGCCTGATTGACGATTTGTTTTGTTGCGCGTGTTATTAATAAAACGTAGTACGTACGCAAAAGAACGTCTCATTCGTTCGAACTGAGAAAACCTGGCAAACGAGAATGATTCTACCTTTTGTTTGGTGAGTAGAACATTTAATGCGCTGGTCTTAACCTCGGGAAGCTCGTCATCCCGCATTATAGATGGACCCGAATCCGAAGCTAAGCTGGAGCAATTGAAGTCACCGTCGCGGAGGAAAGGCGGCCCCTCCCACCAAAGCGTAGAAGATGTAAGATCAGGTAAGGAGCACCCTCGTGACACCAAGTCAGCGGGGTTGTCTATTCCACTTACATGTCTCCATGGTAAGTATTTCGTGAGCTCGTTAATTTCAACTACTCGATTTTGTACGAAAGTTTTGAGCTGGCTAGGTGCCATGCGCAACCACCCTAGCACAATAGTGGAGTCAGACCAAAACATTACACTTTTAAACTCACAATTCAATGAGTCACGTATTTTAGCATACATCTGTGCGCCTAACAATGCTCCACATAGTTCGAGTCTAGGTACACTCACTGGTTTTAACGGCGCGACTTTGCCCTTGGAGCAGAGCAGCCTGACTGATGCGCTGCCTGTCTTATCGTTGACCGTGCGAATATACGAGCAGGCACCATAAGCCGTTTGCGACGCGTCGGTAAAAATGTGAAGCTCGATATAACTAGCCTCAGTACCTATAACGTGGCGCGGTACTCGGACGTTGTCGAGCGCTGATAAGCTAGTAGCAAACCGGTTCCAAGCCTCTGTGACGTCATGAGGCAGCGTGTCGTCCCAGTCTAATTTTATTAACCACAGTTTCTGCAATAAAACTTTCGCAATCATGATAGTGGGACTAAGTAAACCATACGGGTCAAAGATTTGAGACACATGTGACAATATAGAACGCTTCGTGATTTTTGTGTCGTCTTTAAATTGCGTGTTATAACGAAACTCATCGGTTACGTTATTCCAGCCAATACCTAACGTCTTACAATGGCTAGATTCGTCTAAATTTAACGATTTAATGCCGTCAAACATTTTTGATGATGCCCGATCACCACAATCAAAATTAAATACCCATTTACGTAATGGAAAGCACCCTGATAGTAAAACTTCGTATATTTTTTCGCATAAATCAAGTAACTTGTCCTTGTCATCTAGTGTGGTGATCATGTCATCTACGAAGAAGTCTTCATTAATGACCCTTTTGACCTCAAGGTCATTGCAATCAACTGCAGTTTGCTTCAGACATCGACATGCCATAAAAGCCGCTGCCGCCGTGCCGTATACAATACGGTTGTGACGATAGATACCTATTTCCTGCGTTGGATCGTCGCGCCATATGATCAATTGTAAATCACGCTGGTTTTCACATATTTCAGCTTGCCTGTACATTTTTTCAATATCTGCGCAAGCAACATATTTATGTATACGTAGGCGCAATAGTATAGCTAACAAGTTACCCTGTATAGGCGGGCCTACGAGCTGGAGATCGTTAAGCGAAACTCCAGTGCTCGAAGCTGCGCTTGCGTTGAATACCACCCGCAGCTTAGTTGTGGAGCTATGCTCGCGCAATACACCGTGATGCGGTAGGAAAAAGTTAGGTACTCCGTATGAGCCTACTCGCGTCATATGACCTAAGGATACATACTCGTGGATAAAGTCAGTGTACAACCGTTTGTATTCAGGATCACGTTGCAATCGCTTTTCTAACGATAAAAATCGGTTGAGCGCTTGAGGATACGTTTCTCCTAAGCATTCTGTTGAGGACTTGAGTGGAATGTTGACGCAAAACCTTCCGTCACTATTGCGCGTCGTAGTTTTGACGAAATGGTCTTCGCACTGCTTCTCTTCCTCTGAACGCGTATCAGAAAGCTTAGGAAGTTCCTCAAGCTCCCAAAACTTGCGCAATTGAGTTTCTACCGTCTGAGAGAAATTACAACGAATGTAATTTTGATTTCGCTTTATATTTATGGGACCTGAAACAATCCATCCTAATAGCGTATTTTGTAGGAATGGACCTTTAGGTAAACGCATTTTTCCCTCGCTTAATAAATCCCAAAACTTATCCGCGCCTATTAGGATATCGACGCTTTGAGACTCATGAAAATAAGGATCGGCTAACTGTAAGTTTTCAGGGATCCCAAACTGCGCGTGTTGTTTGGGTATCGCTGGCAACGTCGACGTAATGTTTGGTAAAACAATACATTGTATTCGCATTATAAATGGGTTGGTGCGCGATTTGACCTCAATATCACATATTTGCGTTGACTGTGATACCGAATTACCAACCCCGCATATTTCGTGAGTGGACTGTATACATTGTGCGTCTAGTTTTTCGCATAATGATTGCGTTATGATACACCGCTCGCTTCCCGAATCAAGGAGCGCGCGCGCTGTTTGATAATTATTGTACCTATTTTTTACCTCCACTAATGCCGTCGATAACAGGACTGGTTGCGCACATGGATAATTAGCGCATAGAATGTTAGTGTGCGTGCCTGCCGTATGCATAGGAGGCGCGGTGAGGGACGGCTGCGTCGCCGAAACCTGTTTGTTGTTTTCACTAGAAGTGGGAGTAGCTAAGTCACGACTCACTGCACTATCTTTATGGATTAACGAGTTATGTTTGTGTTCGCATTTCCTGCACGGACCGAATCTGCATTCATTTACGGTATGCCCCGCGCGTAAACAGTTCTCGCATAGCCTATTATCTTTTACGAACTTTAATTTAGCTTCTAAACTATAATTAAGAAACTTTTGACATGCATATAGTGGATGGTTGTATTGTTTGCAAATCAAACATGACTTCTTCGCTTGACTGTGCGGATTATCGGTGGAGACATTGCATTGAATTTTGTGATTCGTTTGTGCGTTCGTGTTTTGCCTTTTGTTATTATAAGTGCTCGCGTGTGATACTTGCAATGTTTCCAACATATCCGCCCTATCTTTGAGGAACGTCAATAAAACATCCACCTTCAGGATCGACTTGGAGTCACCAGATTGTTTTAGTATCGTGTTTTTATATTGTTCCCATTCGCGCTCTGTGATTTTATCTAATTTTGTTACGATAATATAAATAATCAAAGTGTCCCAGCTGTCTACCGGTTCACCTAACAATTTCAGAGCGCGTAAATTCTTTAAAACCGTGTCGACTAAATGACGTAAAAGATCTGGTGCCTCTTTTGTCAAAGCCTGGATGGTAAATAATGACTTCACGTGATTATGTACGAGTAACCTGCTATTGTCGTACCTACTGAGCAGCAGTTCCCATGCTATGGGGTAGTTAACAGCGGAAAGCTCAAGCGAATCGATCACCAACGCTGCACTGCCCTTTAGTGAGGACTTGAGGTAATGGAACTTTTGGATGCTAGTAATTTGATCGGAATTGTGAATAAGCGACTGAAAAGTATCTCTAAATTCCAACCAATGCTCACAAGAACCGTCAAAGGTAGGTATCGCTATCGTAGGTAATTTTACTGATTTCATGCCGCTACTGGGAGCTTTCTTGGAGCTAGAATCGTCCTCCTCACTACCGAGCATACATTTAGCCCTAGCTATAGTGTCGTAGTAGCTGTCTTCAAACAAATCGCGTTGGTTAAGTTGCTCATCGAGATCTACTTCTAAAACCGATTGTTCTAGCTGCGTTTGAAGATTATTAAACTCCGTGAACAGACTGGAAGCTCCTTGAATGCGTAGCCTTAGATCTATACGCGTTTGTACAGGTAAATCTAATTTTACCTCTAATTTTAATTTATGTAGGTAGGTAGAAAAGCGAGTAAGACGACCTTTAACAATAGCTCGCTTTTTAATTAGCTCACGTATGAGTGTGTTTGTATCTTCGTCATCTGTAACCGTCAATTTGTACGGGGATTTAGACCTAGCCCTAGGTTCTGTGCTCATCTTGGAAGTCTAGTAAAAGGTGGAGTACTCACGATTGGCAAGTGGCAGCGATGCTGGCTGTGGCTAACGCTGCTAGACACTGTGCTAACTGATGGTAGCTCACTGCGCCTCAATTACTGAAACATTTTACCGCGAAATTAACACAAGAAAGGACAGGCGTTTGGAAAGGATGGATCGTTGGTCGTACCGTTTCTCTCAATAGATAGGTGTGCGTGCTTCTGGACAGCGATCCTGGTTGAATCCTCAGGAGAATCCTTGTTCAGTCTTCGAAAATTAACCGTTGACACCTTGCGACCGTTAAGTGATGTGAAGGTAGGTCGTGCTTGCGTGGGTCCGTTGTATATTCGGCTTTGAAGGTCCAAATTATGTTGGCGCTGGTATCGGGTGTTCCTCTCGTCGTGCAGAAAATAAAAATTCTTGGATTCTCCTTATGATTTCGTATAATATTAAAATAAAACGGTACAGAGATGCGATGGTTTGGAGCGAAAAAATGGAAGTATAGTGTGTAAGTAAATGTCAAAACAATAGACGTCAATTCTGACGTTTTAAGTTGGTTCGGATACGCAACAAAAAGATAGTGCACATTCTTAGGAACAGCAACAGAATATGAGCAGGCAACACCATTGTCACTACATAAGTAAATAATAATCCAATCTCACTCAGATTTAGGTATTTAATAATAATAATATGAGAAAGCTAGTTTAGCTGGGTGTGCATACCCATTCACACGTTACATTTTTTTCTTATATCTACAACCGGATCGGATATCAAGCCGAGCTTATAGCCTCTAGAGCTCACATACGGGGTCCTCCGGGGTTGTGGCAGTCTCTCACAGAAGATCAGCGTAAAGTAGTTACTGTTGCTGCATTTCGTAAGATAAGTGAGAGAGCAGGGCTGCTACTCTGCAAATCGACAACGATACATTCGAAACGATACGACATTACTTCGAATATATCTACCTTACCCTACTCTAACAAATGTTCGTATTCCTTGTCGTGTTTCGTATCCATAGACTATGTTCGGAGTGAATGATACGAATAATAAATGAAAAGTTTGTTGAAAACCTGAATATTCTCTATGGCCTCATTTGTTTTATCTGTGGGGCAGAGACACAAAAATAGATAAAGAAACAAATATGTATTCATAAGACTCGCTAGCTCTTTCACGTTCGCTGTTTTTTGTATAGCGCCGTTTCACTTTATCCATTGTCTTATCTATAGACTTTTCTATGTATGGTCACAAGCGTATTGAGTTAATCTGTGGTCATAAACCGTAAACAAAACTTGCTTTTATTTTTATTTTATCGCTTCTTGCAAATTCATCATCAGGAGTGGTTAAATATTATTTAAATGTTCCCGCATTTGCTGCCTCCTCCTTCTATGGGCAATATTTTCTTTCCTGATGGCTTCCAAGGACAGGAAAAATCATGACATTGTAATCAAAAACTTATACAGAAGTCAGCAGAGGAGCTCATGGCTACACTGATAAAAACATCAATATAATATTTCAAACATCTCATCATGCAACTGTTTTATTAATTTATTATTTATTTATCACGAATTTAAATGTCATTTTACACCAAACTGCTATGAAATTAACCAAACGATAATGCCGACGACGTCCTAAGAGGTGTCGTTGAGATTATCGCAAAAATTACGTGTTGGTCGTTGTCAAATTCGAATATTCGTGTCTGACATTTAAACCTAAGAGTAGGGTTTAGCTCGATATATCGGATTATGAATCGTTCGTTCCGTCATCGATACGACATTAAAAACGATGTAACTTAGAGTAGGATTCGACACGACAAATGTCACGATATATCGATTATCGTTTTCAAGAGTAGCACCCCTGGAAGCCACTCTAAGTTACTACACGCGAAAAAACCTAAAGACATAGGGCCACTAATTTGCTTATTCCCATAATATCTGTGTTCAAACCCCGGCTCGCACCTCTGGATTTTTCATAATCTATGCGTGAATCATAATTTCTATATGATTATCACTTGCTTACGGTGAAGGAAAACATCGTGAGGAAACATGTCTTAGAAGATCTAACCAATTTTCGAAAGACATGTGATAACCGCCAACCCGCACTGGGCCAACGTGGTGGATTATGGCCTGAATCCTCCTCGTGTTGAGGGCAGGCCCGTGCCCAGGAGTGGGACGTCAAAAGGGCTAAATTATTATTATTATTTTATTTTATCTGTGTTAATTAGCTGTTTGGAGAGTAGGTACCTTATGTAAAGCTTAATTAAATGCTTCATGTCTAATTAGACTGGAGGCGGTACAATACGCTCCGAACTCACAAGACAGTAAGAAGGAAGTAATTAAAATATTATCGTATCTACAGACTGTAATGTTTTTGTCCAGGTCTGTGTTTCAGCAAGTTGCAAGAAATTACCGTGTTTCCACGTTGAAAGGAGTCGTTCGTTTGAAATAAAATTTTAAATGGGATAATATCTTGGATGTTTAGGTGGATATACTGTTAAAATTCCCGAAACAGACGTTTCGAAAATACACTATTTTTGTTACGAAATGAAGTTTCTACCTACTTTAAGGTACCTGCTTTATAGATTACTAGCTGTGCCCGCGACTTCGTTCGCGTGGAATTTAATTGACAAAGTTTCATACAAACTTTCATTCCCTATTTTATCCCCTTGGGGGTAGAATTAATCAAAATCCTTTCTTAGCGGATGCCTATGTCATAACATCTACCTGCATGCCAAATTTCAGCCCGATCCGCCCAGTGGTTTGGGCTGTGCGTTGATAGATCACTATGTCAGTCAGTCAGTCAGTCACATATTCATCATTTAGTAGGATTATCCGATTGGCTAAAAGCTTTTATTTGTTTTTTAAAGCGAGAACTTGCAAGCACATCACCTTATTTTGTAATTTCTTTATTTTATTAGGTAGGTATAGTAGGCATTGTATGAATGTAGCGATTCCAAAATTCTCTTCAAAAACAAAAGCACATCAAGGAGGGGCCATATTTTTACAATTCAGTATTTTTGTTCCGTCACAATATTTCCCGGTGGTAGGGTACAGTCGGGTACACCGTTGGTCCCGATGTTTGCCCACGTGTGTGCTCCCACGGGCCTCTACTGTTAGCATTATGCTAATTCTGTACACACACCGAGTATTATTGTTAGTAACTTTTGTGCGTGATGTTACTTTTTAAGCGAGTGGTATTTTAATTCTGTAGGTACCGTTCTTTTATGGACACGTCTGCTAATTGTTTTGAAGGCAATGAGCGTAGCCTTTTCATAATCAGAATGACATGATAAGGGTAGGATTCTCATGTGTTGAATATATTGTTTCCTCTATCTACGTTTTTCTCATTAAAACAACCGATTAGGGATAGCGCCTGATGCTCGAGCCAATTCTTAAAATCTGCAGTTTGTGTTACTAGCACACAATTTGGTCAATTGGAGTGAATACGGTATTGGAATAGTGCCCAATGGAACGAGTAGTTAATTAACTGACATCAATACCGAAAATCTTAAAAACAGATATGCTATTATGTATTTCATCAAATAAACATAATAGCAGTGATAGCCGATTGGTTAAAGCACGCGTCTTGCGGGCACCAGGTCTTGGGTTCAAACCCCGGCTTGCACCTCTAGATTTTTCGAAATCTATGTGGGAATCATAATTTCTACATGATTATCACTTGCTTAAGGTGAAGGAAAAACATCGTGAAGAAACCTGCATGTCTTAGAAGATCTAACCAATTTTCGAAAGACATGTGAAATCCGTCAACCCGCACTGGGCCAGCGTTATGGATTATGGCCTGAATCCCCCTCATGTTGAGGGGAGGCCCGTGCCCAGGAGTGGGATGTCACAAGGGCTAAAATTATAAAATTAACATAATTGACATAGTTGCATTCAAACCTAACTGAATAATTTTTTATGGCAATGATGAATTAATTTAGATGTTGACTGTACCTACCAACATAAGTAGGTAGAAGATTAATAACAACATCTTAATTGCTTCACTAAACTCTACACTCGCAACACGTCCGAATACTTGTAACCACGTATTAAGGCTGTAACAAGTTCCCGCATAACTGTCTCACCCCACGCCGGAAGTTTCCGCGCTGCAACACAACTAGGGGATGAACTAACTTCGCCATGTATAAACAAAGACTATTGAACCTTCTAAAATAATACATTTTCTAGGATTATTAAAATAATAATAATAATAATGAATATCGCCAGACTTTATGGTCCCAAACTAAGCAATGCTTGTACCTACTATGGGTATCGCTTGGCTTAAGGTCGGCTCACTCCACTAAGTAGTTGCGGGTTCCATTCCCATCAGGGTAGATTTTGTTAATGACCTCTTCTTAATTTGCCTGCAGTGGGCCATATCCATAGACTATGGCCTATACAAGCATTGCATAGTTTCGGACCATACAGTTATGTTTTTCTGGCGATATTATATTATTGTTCCACCTCCATCTGCCCATTCCAAGTCTCTAAGGCCTATATTAATAAATGGAACTCAAAACTGGGAGCAATCTAGAGTGCGCTTTTGTAATGTAATTTTATACTGATATGACATAAAAACGACATTTCCAAGATCGCTCTCAGACCGGTGATCGTTTTATTTATACAGGTCTAATTCTCATAATAGACTCATCCAAAACTTACCAGTACATGCACGGGGTGCATCGGGCCCATCTCATTGGCCACGAACAAGGAAGAGGCGGTGCGCGTCGCCCGTCAAGCCTCGGCCTATTCACAGTAATTGATGCTTTGCATTCATATCTGATTGGCAAATAGCATGGTTGGTATAATAAAGGCAAAAATAGGCACGGACACATTGTTTGAAGCGAACCTTCCATATAGGTATAATAAATAAAAAAATAAAAAAGCTTTTTTATTCCACATCCATGATCCAAGTTCTGTTGGTTAGTAAATTACTTAATTAAAATGAAAAATAAAAAATAAACACAAAGTAATAATAACAAAAGATAAAAGAGAAAAAAATAAAAAATAGTTTGATGGTTGTTAGTCTTATTTTCTATTTTTCCCAGCGATGTGGACCCCTTACTGGGTAAAAGCCTCCCCCAGTGTCCTCCACTGGACTCTGTCCTTCGCTACGTCCATCCATCCTGTTCCTGTCGCGGCCGTTATTTCGTCCGCCCATCGCCTCCTTGGTCTACCAACGCTTCTCTTTCCGATGGGTCCTGCCCATTCTGTAGTTTTAATAGTCCAACGTTGGTCTTTAAGCCTCGAGATGTGGCCTGCCCATTGCCATTTTAACTTAAGAGCATATTGGATAGCATCTGTGATTTTTGTTCTTTTTCTTATTACATCGCTTCTGATTTTGTGTATTTTCTTTATGTTCAGAATGCTCCTCTCCATAGCTTTTTGACAGGTGACTATTTTATTCCTGGTTTTGGTTGAATAGACCCAGGTTTGGCATCCGTAGGAGACAGGTATCTATAACAATTTTTTTCATACATAGTGAGAATGCACCTTTAAGAATTTCTTTATGTGCCCAAAATTTGTTCCAGCTTAGTGTAATCCGTCTACTGACTTCTTCTTCGGTGTTTTCGTCATTAAATGATACTTGCTTGCCGAGATATATATAGTTACTTACATACTCAATTTCTGTTTTATTTAAAAATATTTTCTTTTGCTTGCTGTTTGTCATTACTTTTGTTTTGCTTATATTCATTTGCAGACCAACTTTTTGACTTTCGGAATCTAATGAACATATCATTCTTTCAAGTCCACAACTAGATTCAGCAAATAAAGCAATATCATCAGCGAATCTGAGATGGCTCAGGTATGTATTTGCTATTTTGATACCTTCCTCTCTCCAATTCAATTCTCGAAATACGTTCTCTAGGATTGCAATGAACAGCTTAGGTGATAAAGGGTCACCCTGTCTGACGCCTCTGCCAATTTGTATTACATCACCTCTTGACTCCAGCCTTAGTCTACTTATACTATTTTGATATATGCTTCTTAAAATGCTGCTGTATTTTTGGTTGACTCCACATGAGTCCAGCGCTTTCCAGATAGCATTATGTGATATGCTATCAAATGCTTTTGTGTAGTCTATATAGGTATACAAAGTTTTAACGCTTAGTACCTATGCTTTATACTATACAGCTTCTCTTCTTTTTTATAATTCGACGTACGCTTGGCGCAGTGGTTTGAGCGTAGGCTCACTGCACCGGATGGTTGCGGGTTCGATTCCCGTCGGGGTAAATTTCGGAATGGCCTACTCGTCATTTGCACAGGTCAAGGTATCAGTGAGATTGCCCCCCGTCCATTGTACGGTACCCATAGAATCAGCGTTGCTTAGTTTGGGACCATACAGTTGGTGTGTTAGTCTGGGGATATTTATTTAATTTTGGTGGTCTGTCGCCTGTTTTGTTTAATTTGTTGATTTTATAGACGTGTTGTTTTTTGTTAATATATTTGGTGCTTGGTTTGGTGGTATAATTAGAATGGAAAAACCTACGTATATTCATTATTTTCTGCTGTAATTTTTTAAAAAATAGGTAATAAATTCAAGCGATTTTTCGCAAGTCAGTTGCCACCTATGCTGTCTTATTGAATTAAAATAACAGAGGTCCTTTATGGTCCTAGTCCCACGTAGTCGGATTTGATTGGTCGTGGATATGATTTCCGTGCGAGACAAATTACAAAAATGTTACTTCCACTATTTTACATGAGTTTGATAGGTAGGTACTATGATAGCTACCGAAGAAGGTAGCTATCTTAGTAACATATAAATTTTTCTTTTGGTCCACAAGTAGGTAATTTTCGGAAAATTATCTCCAAAATAATCCAGTGAATAGACCGGACAGAAACGTGCGCTCTCGAAGCGTCACAGATTGCGTGTATTATTTATAGCTAGGACGCGACCCCAGCAATTTCGTTTCCAACTTTCCCTTCCGCTCTTTTTTATTCCAATTTCGCAATACTAGAGAGAAAATATGACGATATTATTGGAAGAGTCAAGTTATGAGGCGGGCGCGGTCAAGCGGAAGGGGTGAGCTTTTTATTCAGATCCGTGACGGAACAAAATTTGATTCAGAAACGTATAGGATTAATCATTTATGGAGTGGTCTGGAGTTTGAGTTTCAATGCAGATGGAATATAAATGTATTGGAATAAGCACATGCTTTCTGTTTTGGTAGGTAGGTATGTGTGTTGTTAATTCTCGTACCTGTAACAATGATTTCAGAGTTTTGTAATTTGACTTTACATCCACACACAGTTGAAACTAGGACATCAGATCGGTTCCCAATTCAACTTGTAGGTTTTTTTTGTAGAATAAAAAGGTCATTGACCTCTCCAAAACATTCTTCGACCGTCGATAAATCGCTCGTTTTCTTCATGTAACCCTTAAGAAATTCCTAACCCTACGGCTGCCATCGGTATCCAAATCATTTTTTAATATATTTCCTTGAAATCTGCTCAGTTATTTTAAAATTAAACTACACACTTAAGATAAGCTGAGATGCAAAAACAAATTAAATTCCGAGACGTCGTACCACGAGCATGGTATTTTTTACTTAAAGAAAAGTAAATATTATTTATATTATTTAGCATTTTTTATTTCTTTTTTCAAACTGCAGGGATGAAACAATTTAATAAGTAAGACTGATATCAATATTTCTGAAACAAATGAATTTCCGTTTTCTACCCATCAATCATCTCATCGCCCATCACCACGTTCTAATACATTCTCGATTCCTAACGTTTTCAAGTTGACCCTGTTTACAAAGGGGAAGACTGGTAGATTTTGCATAGCCAGCGCCGAGTAACATTACATATTTATGAGCACCCCATCCAGATCGCAGGCAGAAAGTCAAACATTAATGAACGCTTAAATATTCCTTACATGTTGATAAAGAAATGAATTTTTACATCATAATGGGACAACGGAAGTATTGGAATGTAAATTGAGTTTACTTTAGGATTCGCAATTATTTTTTTAGTGTTGATTTCGGAGGAACGTTTGTTGTGTTATCTAGTTTAGACGCTGTCGTGTTCAAGCTTTGTTAAAGCCACAAATAATTGTCATCATCACCTTGCCCTTATCCCACACTAGGTGGGGTCGGCGCAGCACGTTCTCTTCTTCCATTCAAGCCTATCATCCGTCATCTCTGCACTCACTCCCTTTTCGCTCATACCCTCTTCCACGCAGTTCATCCACGTCTTTTTAGGACGTCCCCTACCCCGAATACCGCTCACTCTCATACCCATCGTCCTTTTGACCGCATGATCATCCTCTCTTCGCATAACATGTCCATACCACGCTAACCTTCCGCTCTTTATTTTCTCTGTCACCGGCGCTACTTTCAGGCTTCCCCTTATATACTCATTTCAAATTTTATCCATCCTTGTTACACCACACATCCATCTCAACATTCGCATCTCTGCTACATGCACTCTTCTTTCATTCACCACTATTGTAGCCCAGCACTCTTGTATGTATTGCAAAACGATTTTTGAAGGAGTTAAATTTCTTTGGCACATTTATTAGATTTATATCTGGGTTAAATAAACGTGTAAAGTAAATGGGCGTTTTTACATTGGACTATAACGATTTCGGAACGATATCGACTAGACATCGGTGACCGACGACCACAGAAATAAGGACCGTGAGATCAGTAAACGATTGTTACCAGTATCAAGCAATCCATTACTAATCCAACGGTCCGTTAATGTGCTGGGGAACTCAAGCCGTATGGCCAATATCGGGATATCGGTGACGATAACGCCGCAGTGTGAAAGCATTTAGTACAAAATGTATGAGATTATCTGTTCGAGCACATCGTGCCGATAATGATGTCGTTATAGGCAAATGTGAAAATGCCCAATAATGTAAATTATGTCATCTATTTATTAACATTTTGTATAAGCGATTCATTGTTTGTTAATCCAAATAAATGCTCATAGCACATTTTAAAACTCTCTTTCATCAATTGAAAAAAATCTAAATAAGAATCAATGCTATGTAATGTATGGGTATTTAAAAGCTCGCCCCAAATATTTGCATTTAAAACATAACAAGACATGACCACTGATTAGCCACGATTCATTGAACAATTAACTGACCGTGGCCGATCAGTGGCCGCAGCACACACAAACGGAAATACATGCACCGGATGTGGTCGGCCATAACTCAAAGAGAGAACTTCCGGTGCGCCTGATAGCGCAGCCACGTTCGACCTTTGAGAAACCCCCTTTTGTGGTCTGAATCGGTTTTGCATTAAAGATTAGGTCGTTTTGGTAACGTTACGGTGAGCATAAAGGTGGTTTAAGTTTTGTTAGGTGTTTAAAGGAAAGAGTGCTTTGTTTTATTTGGGACAAGCACTTCGTTTGCACTGACAAAATATTCACACCAATTGAGATTGTTGTCTCTACTTCGTTTAAAATATTCTATATTTAATGTAGAGACAACAACATAAAATAAATAAATAAATATCGCCAGAGTGACACACCAACTGTATGGTCCGCAACTAAGCAACGCTTGTACTATGGGTACAATGGACTCGAGGCGATCCCAGTGACACCCAGACCAGGGCAAATTACGAAAAGGCCATTTTCGAAATTTACCCTTTCAGAAATCGAACCCGCAACCTATATGTGCAGTGAGCCCACGCTCGAATCACTACGTCATAAATCGGTGTATATGTTTCCTCTGCGCAAAGGAGCGCTCTATATCAGAAGACAACCTAGCAAAGTGACATAACTTATATTTAAGCATCATTTTTTTTGCAAAAAGTCTTCAACCAATCGTACGACCCGCCTTATATTAAGCAGTTGATGTAGCCTATAGATGTTTGCAATACCTTAGGCAATGCTCACATGTTTCCGGCTTGAAGTTGAGTAAAGGAAGGTAGTGTTGGGCTTTCAGCTCTCTCACTCATTTTTTATGCACTGCTGTAACGTTATTCGCACACGCCAGGCGCGTGGGCCGCATAGTCGTAGCGCTAACACAGGGTGTGTGTTATCCGCACTGCTGTAACGATATTCGCACACGCCAGGCGCGTGGGCCGCATAGTCGTAGCGCTAACACAAGGTGTGTGTTATCCGCACTGCTGTAACGATATTCGCACACGCCAGGCGCGTGGGCCGCATAGTCGTAGCGCTAACACAGGGTGTGTGTTATCCGCACTGCTGTAACGATATTCGCACACGCCAGGCGCGTGGGCTGCATAGTCGTAGCGCTAACACAGGGTGTGTGTTATCCGCACTGCTGTAACGATATTCGCACACGCCAGGCGCGTAGGCCGCATAGTCGTAGCGCTAACACAAGGTGTGTGTTATCCGCACTGCTGTAATGATATTCGCAAACTCCAGGCGCGTGGGCTACATAGTCGTTGTGCTTATTTTTTTTCGCAACCATTGTGCGTCAAACACACCTAGTATGTAGAGTACGGTATCGTAAGTTTTATAAGCTAGAACGGACGCAGGCAACGTGTTAAAACGCAAGTATGCCAGATCGTATTAGAGCTGTAGTCATTAGGTCTGTAGTCATTATAGTATGCCTCTACCACCCTCAAATCTATGTATAATATCACTTTATTTAAACCATAAAGTCTGTTTGTTCGGGCAAGTTAATCCTAATTTGGGATTTTGTTCCATTAAAAATTAAATTACTTGTTAAAAAACCAACACTTTGCAGGTAAGCGCCAAATTGTAAAGAGCACTTAAATATATTAACGCGGCAGCTAATCTAACTTAATCTTTATAAGGAAAATCTCGTTCCCTTCGCGTTTTACAACTTTGTGAAAACAAAAATGTGTAGGACAGGGTGCCTTAAATAATTACCCTACGTGCTGGTTGACCCCTCATTTCAATCTAGAAGAGAAATAACTTATGTGTTGCCAGGGTGGTATTTTTCCCATAATGTTGTTAAAAACTTTACACATCGCGTTCTGTTTATTATTGGTATAGTTTAGTGTTCATATTTTTTTCATGGCACTAACCACAAAGCATCACTGTTACTCCTGCTGGAAGCCAGTGTTGGCTATAGTGTCCAATGACGGCACCGAGGTTTGATCCTCGACGAGTCCGGGGAAAGGTTAAATTGTCTTGGAAACCGTACGAATTTAATCGAATCGGTTGATTCATACATCTATTAATTTGATACCGAGATATAATATAGGTTCCCAATCATTTTATTCTGAACAAAGTATTTTTTATTCAGACATTGCAACCCGTACAGACTACTAGCAATGTGCTGACTTGGATTACTAAGTACGTAGTTAGTGGATAGTAGTTAACATATTTTGTTTTTCAGACATTGCAACCCATTCAGATGACTTGTAAAGTAATGTGCCGACTTGGTTTGCTAATTAGTTTAAAGTAATGTATAATACTCCCTACAGGTCGATTGCAGGGAAATTTTATATTTAAATCTGGTATCCCCGAACAACTCCGGTCGTGCGTAACAGCTTGCTGTAACAGTTATTTATGGACGGACCCCGAGATTTGGGCACTTTAAAAAAGTTTTTCCATTTACGTAACTTAACCGAAATACGGTGCGAGACACCGAAACATGAATAATAATTAAGTGAAAATTACATTTTAAATTATTCCATTTAAAAGAGTTTTTTCTGCATATTTTGTTATTTTTAGTGCTTCAAATATCAAATGAATCAGTGTCCTTGTTTGGAGCATAAATATGTTTTAATTAAAATTTATCTCATAACAAGTTTATGTAAGTACCTACTTACTTATAAACAAGCAATGTGTACGAGTATGTACACCTTACTTGCACTCCTCGCTTATTTCCATGTACCTTTATTAATAAGAATAAGAATAAATTTATTATAAAAAACATTAGTTACACGTACAAAATTTTAAATAGTAGGTACAAGAGGTATATTGCTAGTAACAAAATCACAATTACGTGGACGTATTACTGTGGATCCCAAACTAAGCAAATGCTTGTATCTTGGGAACCAGAGTAGTGGCATAATTATGCTACTATATTTAAATTTAATGGAGATGATTACAAATATTATTAATACATTTTCATAGGTTAGATGAAGTAAGGTAAGCTACGTGTAACAATATTAGAGAAAAAAATATATAATAGGAACAAAATAAGGTGAATGCATGCATATGAAGGTGTGATAGCGAGTGTATGTATGTATAGTGTGAGTGAGTGTATGTCGGTAAGGGTAGTGTGGAGAGATGGTGTGTTAAAAAGTGCGAGAGTGAGATTAAGTTTATGAAATAATGTTTTCGGTTTCATTATAGGTTAAGGAAGACAGCCATTTTTTTAAAACGTGTTTGCACGAGAAAATTGATAGACCTTTAATTTCGACGTATTTAGAGATTTTATTATAAATAAAAGGATGTAAATAGGCTGGACAACGGCGAGCCATGTGAGAAACAGCAAGAGGTAAGGGAATTGAGAAAACGCGCTTTGAAACGAGAGTTTGATAGTCTGGTCTACACTTGAGGGATTTATGGACTTTAAGAGTAGCTTTGAAAATAAATAACTGTCTCACTCGGAGCACTGGAAATTCTTTGTATAATTGGTCTGTGGGGTGACGTAAAGGCTTCCTTAACATTACTTTAATAACTGCTCTTTGAGCTCGCTCTAATAGAATAAAGGTGCTTTTACCGGCTCCTCCCCAGACCAGTATCCCGTATTGTAAAATGGACTGACAAAGGGCATGAAATATAGTGGTCAATGTTTTGAGTGGTGTGCAGTCCCGTAACTTTTTTGACATAAAAATCAGTTTCCTTACTCTTTTGGCAAGCTGGTGAACATGAGTTTTGTATGATAAGTTTTCATCTAGTGTGATGCCTAAATATCTAAAAGATTGGGTTCGATCTAAGGTGGGACAGGTACAACAGCAAGAGGAATAGTTTTTTTGCAGGTGTGAGTTGCAAATGTGAAATTTTAATGTTAAACTGTTTGGGGGTCTGCTCTTTAGGGTTTTAAAGAAAGTGATGAACTTGGATTTTTTAATGTTTAGGGTTAGTAAATTTCTGTCTAGTGCTTCAGCGACCATTAATAATCCGTTTTCAGCGTGGCGAAAGACTTGATCCCAGGTATTGGCGTGAAAAATTTATGCTGTATCGTCTGCGTAGGATATTATGTGTGCGTTGGGGATTTGAAGATTGAGTATTTCATTTATGTAGAGAGAAAAGAGAGTTGGACCAAGTATACTACCCTGCGGAACTCCATACTTAATAGGAAGTATCCCGCTTGTGTTGTCTCCAACCTTAACGAATTGCTTACGGTTGGAAAGATAGCTATCAAACCAGGCAAGCGGAGCACCTCTGATGCCCGCTGTTTCTAGTTTTTTCAAAAGTAGTGGAATCGAGACCGTGTCAAAGGCTTTTGCTAAGTCAATGAAAACAGCCAAAGTGGGTTCGTTGTTATCTGTAGATGAACATACTAGATTTGTAAGCAGCGTGGCAGCCTCCTCAGTCGATCTCCCTTTCCTGAAGCCAAACTGTCTTTCTGAAATGCGGCCATTCTGTTCTAAGAACTTTGATAAGCGGGAGTGGACGATTCTTTCAAGAATTTTCGAGAAGATGTTCAGAAGTGCGATAGGCCTGTAGTTGTCGGGGATATCCTTCGGACCACTTTTATATATGGGGCTCACTGCCGCAACCTTCCAACTATCTGGGAAGATACCAGTGTCTAGGCTTAAGTTGATTAGGTGATATTTAATAAAACATCAGGTTTCTTGTTATAAAATGAGCTCATGCATATCCAACCTTTTTAGAAACATAGTAAAAGGTATAAAAGTGGAACGCCTCACAGAAAAATAATAGCAACACAAAAATTATTGCCATACTTTTTCCCAAAGGCGCTGTAAGCTCTCGATCATGGAACCGCTGTTATTGGTACTGTCAACATCAAAAGTACATTAGTATTGGAAATTTTCAAAAGTATCCCGTTGTTAACACGTTATAATAGTATGGCACCCGATGGTGTCCAGAATATTTTACTTTGGCTATATTATTTTGGACCGTTCAGGTACCAAGTTACTTTTGCTGTTAACTGTACCTATAGGACAAACTTCAGTGTCTTGAAGGAGACCAGATGTACTCTACAGTGTGCAGACGTCGCCCTAACACATAAATTACAACGGACCCTTGTTTCTTCGTAGGAAAAAGTTTCTAACATTGCTCAGTGTTATAAAAGCTTGTTGAGAATTACCCTGATAAGGTAAAGATAATAGAGTTAAATTAATGAAGGCTTTCATAATTATTTTTTTTTATTTTTTACCCTTTCATAGCTCGTTTGGCTATACAGTTTTTCTTGGGTAATTGATATTGATTTTTTTATTAAAAAACAACGTGCTGGCAATTTCAGGAGAGTCCCGTTGAGGGTACTCTATTATTTTAGGATAGGGTATTTCAAATGTTTTCACCTGAAAATGATGATCATAACTTGAAGGGGATTGGAAATGGGGGTGGAGCGAGGGAAAGGGGGCAGTTTTGTTCTTCCGGCTCTACACTCATCGTACGAAATGCTAAGCTAAGCTAAGCTAAGCGAAATTCTAGCTACTTGACGCCGATCTTCTGTGAGAGGTGTGTACTACCCCTGTCTACCCAGTCCTTATAAGAGCTGTAGTCAATTGGCGACAGGTTCGCTCTACCACCGTAATTTTGTTGTCACGGATATAAAAATCGCTAAATTAGACCCTTTGTAACAATGTGCTCTACTAAGTGCCTCTACAAGAGACAAAAACAATTTTCTTCCGCCTTGAACAAAAGCCAAACATTAGCAAGGACAAAGTAAGTCGCAACTTAGTCTCGTCGTCAGACTAACTTGGGAAGCTAATTGTATAAAACAACATAGAAGATTGGGTTGGCTCATAGCCCTGGGTCACTGACACGTCTAGCACTGAAATAATATGTAAAGATGTGTGTTTAACGGAACACGTACGTTTCCTAACGTTTCCTCCCAGGGTCACCATGCAATGCGGGTAGTTCGGGGTGCCAATAGTACACGTTTATGTCCGTTAACGTGTGGTTTATTACTGTTTCAATACATCACTTAACCTACCTTAAATACCGAGGCCGGAATTAATAAATCGATCTCAAATTCCAGAATGGTACTGAGTAAGCTTTTGACATGTCGTTTTGTACTGATATGACATAAGAATGACATTTCTAAGATCGCTCCCAGATTTGTGATCTATTTATTAATACACTTTAAGGGCTATTTCTAGCGTATGCCAAATAAACTTGCATAAACTAAATGAACATTTCTGGTTGATAATAGAATCATTAATAGAAACAATAATATCGCGAAATCGTTGCTTTTATTGCAGTTTGCGGCGCTTTGAGCGTTAAATTTGATAGTTTATCTTCCACACGACCTATAAACGACTTTATAATTACTAAAGTGCAGTTTAATTGCGTTTGCTTCGTTAATGGGTGTATTGTAGGACTTATTTACTATCAATTTGTTGGTTTGAGACCAGATTTGTTGGGTGTAATGGTTTTTTTAAATCTTTTCAATTGGAATATTTTTAAGTAAGTCTAGGGCCATTAGGGCTTTGTAAATACATATATCAGTTAACAGTAATAGAGCATTTCTTTTTCCAAATTCACTGTTTATTTATCTTATAAGAGACCTGCCGTGTTATATTACAAAAAACTTAAAAACCACAATACTACTTGCAATACTTGACATAACTTGTGTTAATCGCGTGTTTAACTTTTTCGCAATAACGCCAATAATGTTTTATAAACATTTCCGCTTAGGTAATCGAATCATACATTTATGTAAACAGCTTTTCAAGAAGACGTACAAAATAATAAGACGGTAGAGCGCGCTACGGAGGCAGAACATTGCAAGGTTACGAAGGCCTCCATCTCTGGGGAGCCGTAGCGCTACGACTCGTAGCACAGACGTAGCTGCTACGGCAGCCAGAGACGTAGTAAAGTTTTAGAACGGCACAATATTTTTCGTAGCGCTCAAATGACGTTTTATAAATAAGTTTGACAGTGACAGCGTGCTTTCTCGATCACAATACGAAAGCAACTGAGTAGCGGCTGGTATTATTATTGAGTAAGATGTAGCTACTGATTTTGGAATATTATTTACCCATTTCTACCCATTGCTGAACATGGGCATTGAGTACGATCTTCAACTATTTGCATCCAGTTTCTAAATATAACTTTCTTCCGCTCACTCTTTTAAAGGTTAATAATACTATTTGATAAATAAGTCCCTTCCCATTCACTATAAAAGTGCAATTTCCAGCCCACGTATATTCTGAAATATTCTTCAGGCTTCGTCGAGACGAACGTAATCAGTATCGTTCATCGCCCCACGCAACCGGTAGTTGGATTTCTCGAACCGTGAAATTTTATCAAGAGTATTAATCTCGTGGAACTTTCCCCTTGGACACTGCCTCTTTTATTTTTTAATTCGAACCCAAATTGATTCCAGTTATTCCGGGGATCCATGAAATCCCGACAAAGGTCAGCTTTGAAGTTTTCCGAGTTTCGCGAAAAGGTTCTAAGTAGCCCGAGTATTTCATTACCATCACCACCGAGGAGCTATTTTTAACTAGCAATGCCTCTAGATTATTTTTAACCTGTGTAACAAAACAGTGACTTTAAAGTTTATAGGTGTATTTAGTAAAGCAAAAATAAGTATTAATAATATTCTTAAGAAATGTTGCAAATAATCTACCGAATACCTAGAAGCAGTGTTTCCAAGCTTTAGAATTTGTTTATAAAACAAATTGTTTAGTTTGTGTAAAAAACGTTTCTAAATTTGTATCCCTCATAAAGGATGCCAAAACACATAATCATGAAATAATTGCCGACATGAGAAAGGTGTTACCCCACTTCTTTACTCTACATTATGCAATAATCTGTCATTAAAGACAAATAGTCTATTCGAATTTCAATCCAATTGACTACACGATAATGTACAAAATACAAAAAATATTCATAGACTGGCTAATACATTATTCCATAATGTTTTGCTACGTGTGAATACAAATTCATCAAACGTACAATTACCTGTCAACCCTTCGACGACTCCATTGACACGTCCGCACCCTATTGTCTGTTTGAAGTCATGCTGCAGGCGCCATTATTAATTTAATATGCAGAATTAGTAAGAAAACTGGTGTTAGGTTATTATAATTAAAGGGAACTGGACTGTAAATAAGTGTTTTGTACCGGAGCACTGAGTTTTAGATAATGTCAGCAACAATGCCACCTGCCGGTTACAACTATTGCAAAGAAACATCCAAGTTGCTCCATAAGTACTCACAAAAAATAGCATCAAAACCGGTCAAGCCGTCTAGGAGGATAATAATTACGAACACACGCAATTGTTACTCTTTCACGCAAAAAATAATGCACCGATTCCGATAAAATTTGGAACACGGATAGTTTATAACCTGGATTAACTAATAGAATGCTTTACTTAAGTCTAGGCGGACGAAGTCGCGGGCAGAAACTAGTGATAAATATATTAGTAAATAATAATTAGTACTTTTTATAGACATTTGGAAGCTTGAGGGTATTACCCGAGCAATGTAAAGGCTATAAGAGCAGCCCACACTGGCTCAAAATAGACTTCAAGAGTCATTCCGCGAATATTTTGAGTTCCACAAATAAGCGGATTGGGCGCTTATAAAATAATAATTATTAGTTATTATTTAAATCAAGACTCACTCACACGTGTAATAAAAATAGCTTACGCGCTTAGCGCTAAACGGCTTAACCGATTTAGATGTTTGTTTTTGTACCTATAGGGTGTCCATAACTATAGTTGGATCCGATAGGTGACTCTATTGTCAACATCCAGCATAATAAAGCCTACTCTAGCAAAACTGCGAGAAAAAAGCAAATTAAAAAATATTTTTGATATAATACACTTTTATATCCACATTAACAAACCTACAGAGACTTCAAGCTTTTGTTCGAAGCATGAAGGTGCTCATAAATAAAGCTGAAGACGGTGAATATTTTATAATGCCTCCTCCATTATCGGATGGGGTAGGGATGTCCGGGCCCGCCTTCGATCCGGGAAATCTGTCCTGTCTGACATATAACTTAACGACTGGTATATCATAGCTTCCTGTTGGGTGTATTGTGTTTTATTTGTAGAGGTGCTTTGAACGTATTTGCAATGTATTTAGAAATAACTCGATTTTATCATTATATCACTTGATGTGGATGTTATTGTTGGTGGTGTTTTGTACTGAGTAATATAATAATACTCATTTAAGTCTTTGGACCTCCTTGGACACGTGTCTCTTGGATACAGGCCTTCCCTCACTACGAGTGGGATTTAGGCAGCAATCCACCACACTGGTTGCCGGATTTCACATGTCTTTCGACAATTGGTAAAATTTTCGAAGACATGCAGGTTTCCTCACGATGTTTTCCATCACCGAACGCAAGTGATAATCATATGGAAATTATGATTCGGACATAGATTTCGAAAATCCTAGAGGTGCGAGGCAAGGTTTGAACCAAGGACCCAGTACCTGGTCCCAGGACCAGGCCCGCAAGACGCGTGCTTAACCAATCGGCTATCACTGCTGCTATCACTGTACTTGGTAACAATTACAATTACCTACTCATCCAATTTGATAATAATAATATGGTGCTTGAATAGAATACTATTCAAGCAAATTCTTCTTTCTCTCTCTTCTCTTCTTTATTCAAGCTAAACTAAGACAAAACAAATATGTTTTGTCTATAATTATGTTAATTGTGTCAGGATTATTGAATTACTTCAAATTTGGCAATAATACAGATGTGCCATTATGAACTCATTCCAATATTCACCGAACCAAAATAAGTAATTTTTAAACTAAAAATAAGTAACTAAACTAAAAATAAGATTACATTCAAAATATCTCACTTTCAAACATGAGAAATTATGACAAGCTCCTGACACGCTATAAAAAATAAAAATCAAATCAATGATTTTGACAAGCAACCCTAAATCCCGATCACTAGGCATTATAATAATATCATTCACCGAGCTTGTCCTTGGCGATCGAGGTGTGATCGACCCGCCGTATCACCGTCGACTTATAAAACATTCATGACCTCTGCCGTTACTCATTCATGACGCTTCATTCCCGGCAAATCCGGATCACAAAACGACCCGAATAGCACAACGGTTATCCTTTAAAAGTGTTTAAATTTGTTTTTTTTTAGCGCATTTGAGAACACTAGGCGTTTTTGGATGTGTGTTATTAGTTGAATATCAAAAGCTCGTATTTCATTTGTGATTGGGCAAGCGTTACTATTATATACCTACTACCTATCATTACAGTGGCTAGATTCAATGATAAACATCGAAAATTATCGTAGCTGTAAATTTATTACAATACACATCAAAATATTAGATCATTAGTTTTAAAAGTATATTATAAATTGCTTTCAGTATTTGAGATACAAAATAAAATTCATCGTAGGTACCTATATAATTTTCTAAAAGCCCCTTTTCATTCGATCTGATTCACCAAACAACAGCAGAATCCGCGTCTCGACGTCTCGAATTTTCATTACCATTCCAAAGGACGGATTGAATGGAACGAAACGGGGATTATAAATGCGCGAGGACAGTTTATTGACAATTTAAAATTCCACGATGATGTGAATGAATGAGTGCCACCAGAGGGTTTATTAGCTTCCTCTTTAAGGCGTACGACGGGAGACATACTTGCTTACAATTGCTTACATAGGTCGATCAAGAAATGAAATCGCCGGATTTAATGTAAATAAAAACGACTCAAAAAATAACATTTTCGGAAGTGATGTCGCTAGTTACAGTAAAACCTTCATTATAATTATTACCAATGTCTTTAATAGTCTTTCTTTCGCTCCTTTTAGCAGTATTTCTAGAAGTTTCCTACTTCATTTTGTACCTTTCTATGTTGCGTCACAATCAACCTTTTGATAATGGTTTTTGTTAGTAACAAATAAGCTTTGCATTATAGAAAATTACGTTACGTAAGTTTCATTGTTTGTTTAACCCCTCATGTTCCTAACGCGATGGTACCCTACAACCTTCTACGCAATTCTACCATTGGCCATAGTTTTTAAATTATAGTTGGTTGTATTTTTCAGAATAAAAAATGGTCAAAATTTGTAATGCTTTTGATGAATCAAAAATCGGCTCCCGGTGGATTCTCCAAATAATGCGAGGCTTAGCGATGTTCAATATCGTTGGCATGTGAAACACTGCCTGTTGATAGAAGCTGCTATTGTAAGAATGCCGGCTGCCAAACGAGATTGGAATACTCCATTTTGCAATTCTCATGGAATTTTCGAACATCACGTTGATGAGACAAATATTTAATTTTAAATAACAAGTAAGTATCATTGCTTATTTGTTTTAGATTTGTTTCAAATTAATTTATGACTCAAGAATGTAAAGTATTTGTTGAGCTATTATATTTCCAACTCATACGTTACCTTCTTAAACAATTAGGAAAAGGTTGCATAAAGACTCATAATTTAAAATTGTAATATTAAAATATAAAATTATAAATAAGTGTCACCTTAGCTAATTCTAAATTACAATCTTTATATTAATACGTGAAGGAAAAACTTTGGTGCACTTTTTACGAAAATTGTGTGGACGGAGGAGTATTAAATTTGGCACCCTTATAGTTTATACAGAGAAGGAGTGCAGAATGCTATTTTTTGTAATTATGCATAAAAATACATTAAATCAATAAATAAAACATTACACACGCTACCATGCGTTTGACTCACACACGTTTGTAACTTCCACTTGGAAACTGACTGACTGTCTGACTGACAAACGGTGACGGTGACAGTGCATTCAGCGTGGTCGAATTTCTACCACGGGCGACCACTAGTACAGATATCATATTAAAAAAAATATATACGAAACCGCGTCTAACGAATAAGAATTTTCTCAAAATATATTTTCCGTAACTAGCGAAATACTCGCATTTGTGTGAATTTTTAATTAATTAGCCGCACTTCACCACTAGGGGAGACTTTGATGCTGCGACTATTTATTTGCACCTTGAAAAGGCAACTCCATTAGCAGAATGAGCGTAGGGAGTGAATAGAGGTCATTCAGGAGATGTCGACTGTCGCAAAGAGAAGGCAGGTAGGTACAGACTTATAAATAGGCACGTTTTTGTCGGCACTTTGAATGGAAAATATTACTTTTATGTGCAAGGACAGTGGAGTGTATTAAATTATTTTGGTTACAGCCCCTACAGGTGTTGATAAAGGTCACTGCCCTCTTCTATTATAAATACAATTCTGTATATAGAAAAAAAAATACAGTTCTGGAAGTTAAATAATGCATGCTGCTAAGAAATTGCAAAATTCATCTTAAAAAATAATCTAAAAATATATTTTTGTTGTCATCGCGACTCTCAATCCGATATGTATCGTAGCTCCAGCTATTTGTTTCTTTTGCCCAACTGCGGCAAAGTTTTAAGGAAGGGTTATGTTTTTAGCAGTCTGTGTATGTATGTTTCTATGTATCATTTTTGTGTTCCATCGTAGCACCTAAACTACCAATCCGATTTTGATGAATGAGGTGGCAATCAATTTCATAAATATTAATATAGTACATACAATACAAAATATACCAAGAACAGAAAAACAATTTCATACTTGTTTCAACGTTTATAAATACTACTAATTCATATACTTATCTAAAACAACATAATTTTCCGGAATCAGGTTACAGTTTTTATAACCAAAGCTACCAAGAATTCACACAAGCCTAAACAAAGGTGTCCTTGCCACGCTCCCATTGGATGGATAGGGTGGGTAATAAATCAATTGGTAGTGAGAATTTATTTTCGCTGACTGAATGACGTTTGAGCCTCCTCCCTCAATCGATAGCTCAAGTTAGTGTGGACATACCCGAAATTATCGGTAGCTTTTTTTTACAAAAGATCGGCGTAAAGCAGCTCTTAAAGCTGCGTTTTGTACTATGAGTGAGAGAGCCAAAAGATATTTCATCGTACTTACCCACAGATATAAATTGACATAGGTAACGCAAGTATCACGATTTGTATTGAAACCAAGCGTGCCGAATTTTTAACACCTAGTGTGACGTCATTAGTGTCGGGAAATCCAAACCGATTCAAAGACACCGATGCCGCCGATGCCCCTCCGCCCGCTGCGATTCTCTCTGGTGATTATGTCGCTCATACTCATATTTTTTTATCTGTAGTCGCGCGAACTTTAAATTAGCGGCGACCAACCTTGGCGCTTGGTCGGGGTTTCGTACACGCGAAGTACATGCATTTGCGTTATCTATGTAAATCTATATCTGTGTACCTACCTTATTCAACATCGATTGTGTCTACGACTTGCACCCTTGAATGTGACCCAATGATTGGTTAATTTTGCGATTAGTCTAGTTTTATTGATAACTGTAGAATATGGCTTCCATTTTTTTTTAAATTTCAAACACTAGCGTCATATCTCTACAAAAACAATGCCCAAGAATGCAATACAGCCGGATACTGAGATGCGATAACGAATGCAATTTTCCAAGTCTCTGAACAGTGTTAAGGCGGATCCGGGCTGATCAGGGGTCCTGACTGCTACCTGACTTGCTGAATGATGCCTTATTTTGTTACTAGCGGAGAGATTACGTACATTTTGACACTAGATAGGTATCGATACGATATCTATTTACATTTAGGATAAATGTACTTTTGCGACTATTTTCACCTTAAGACGTGCAACGTCAAATTTATTCATCTGTACAAATTAACAGTAAGGTGTCTGTTTGTTATAATAAAATAACAGCTTTTTACTAGATGCATATGAATGGTACTTAAAACAAAAAAGTTTTGTCTGTCTATCTGTTTGTTCCGGCAAATCTCCGAAATGGCTGGACCGATTTTGATCGGACTTTTACTGGTAGATAGCTGATGTTATAACCTACTACGCGGATAGCTTAGGGTTCCATCATTAGAATCAAAATTAATTTCCTAACTATTTGCTGTTTCAAACCAGAGGTCAAAATGAGCATTTCAAAAGGATTAACTAGGTTGAAGACAAAAACACATTGTGACTTGGTGTGAAGAAGAACCATAACTTTGGCCAGCTTAGAAAGGTTGATAAAAATATGGAAGAAAGCATAGAGGTCTTATTGAAATAAAAATCGATACAAACATTGTCGCATTTCAAAATCAAACGCTCAAATCTCATAACGTTTTACATTATGCCAATACATTATAATAGAGCGAATGGCCAGGGGACCGCTGTTTGGTGCGGATAATCCCCTTTTATAGAAAAATGAGTAGCTAATACTTTCATGTAAATTGAATGAACGGATCGCATGTGCTTAATGTCCTAGACATGTGAAGTGATATCGATTATTTCATGGCATTAGTTGGAAAGCTTATAATACAGGCCAACTGTGCTCATAGCCATTGATAAATTATACATTTGGATCCATGATTTAAAATGTTGACAGCATTCACGACTGTAATACATACGTAATTCTTGGTAATATCAAAAGGCAACACACGGAGCTATTATAATATTTATATTAATATATACTACCCTTTGTAATTATGGTTTATAAGCAACTGGCAATAAAAAAAAGACATGTAAAAAGACAAGCCCGCTGAGTTTCTTGCCGGATCTTGTCAGTTGAGGTGGCTTTCCGATCCGGTTGTAGATATAAGAAAAAAATATGTAAAATTGACAATTTGTAAGTGCCCCCGTAGGCCTAAACAAAATAAATGATTTGAATTTGATTATGCTATAGTTAATTTACAGACCTCGACTCGGCAAGCGTAGTGTAGGACGCCCTCCGACCAGGTGGGATGACGATCTGCGAAAGACTGCAGGCAGATGCTGGATGCGGCAAGCTGAAGACAGGGCGCTATGGCGCTCATTAGAGGAGGCCTATGTCCAGCAGTGGACAAGCATAGGCTGATGATGATGATGATGAATTTACAGGCTGATTTGAACGGAGTAGTACGACCCACTCAGAGAAAATTGGCGTAGTGTTTTCTACAATGAGTGAGAGAGCCGGAAGCCAAACCCCCTGCCTTCCTCTCCCTCTGGCCTGGGAGTGCAAGTCGTCTTTCAAGTGGGAAACGTGCGAGAAATGCCTTTGGTATTGCAAGCATCGGAAACTGCTTAACATCAGACGGGTCGAACGCTCGTTTGCAGACTTTGTTATAAACAACAAATAATCCTACTAATATTATAAATGTGAAAGTTTGTGAGTGTGGATGTATGTTTGTTACTCCTTCACGCAAAAACTACTGAACGGTGCCTGACAAAAATAACAGATAACGACGACATCCCAAAAAGCTCTTAGTGGGACTTAAATATTTGAGTAGCGATTTGGTATTCAGTCGTTAATAAATTAACTCATTTCATCCAAAACTCCATTTCGAGCTGCAAATTACCCTTAATCAAATCTTTACACGAATTACGACCCCTATTCGAGACATTTTTCGCGTTTAAGGGTGACGGTTCACTTGGCTGTACTACGAAGCGGGCCATGGCCGCTTCAACAAATAGGATCGCTTCATTTCCTCAGCTTCACCCAGCTTAGCTCATATTTATAGGAATCGAAGTCATCCTATTGGTTGAAGCAGCAGGCCCGCTTCATAGTACAGCCAAGTGGACGGCCATCCTAATACTCCACAACTAAGCCCGAAAATCGATGGGGACGTCTTGAAAGCAACTTTCTAACGACATAACCGCATGCAATTGATATGCCCCAAGAGTAGGGACCATTGTAAAGAAAGGAAAATCCCGATCCGAAAATCTTGTGAGAGTTAGGGCATCAGTATTCTGGCCGCGCTGCCTCCCCGGTGTCGGTTGCCGGCTCCCCACCCCTCCGAATGCGGTAAACTCCTCCAGTAATTTGACTTTGTTGTTATAACTCAGTTTTAGTTGTTTGTCGCCGCCGGCAGATTTATTGCTTTAGTGAAATCCGCTAAACAGTGACAAGCATCGCTGTGGGCTTGCAGTCCGTTTGTGGGATAGGGTTTGTTTCAAGTTTGTTCGGCATTTGTGTCGTGTTTAGGCTTTGTTTGATCTGACGGCGTTTTGCTGGACAAGTGTTCTTCTATTGAGATAGTTCGGTAGTGGTTTATGCATCGTACTTATTCCTTCTGTGACTTTAGTATTTTAGTATCCCATTTTTCAAATGTAAAAAGTGCAGACCAATACCGAACGCAAAGTATGAAGTCACATACTAAACGAAATGACTGTATAGACAGATGGATGGTCATCTCAAAATTGGAATTCCTTAGTTTGACTAATAACATTTTTTATAAAACAAAATCGAAGAACAAGCGTAGGTACGATCCTATACAGCATGGCGCTACCATGGCGACTTTAAATTAACACACGAATTAGGCTTCGCGTTTTCTGAATTTCGAGATATTTAAATTTTATTAAACATTATTATTTACAAAATATTTTTTTTTTTCTAAAATACCTTTTGAAGCAGCCTGTATGTAAATAACTCTAGCGCAGAGGGCATCTGCCGCAATCAAGTAACATTTCTCCAATGAAATTAAAACGAAAAATAAATACTAGTAGAAATAATAATAATAAATACTATTAGCTCGCCCCGCTCCGAGTAGTAGGTTAGAGCATAAAAGTAGCTGAATGAATCGGATTTCAAGGGTGATGCCAATTTGATTACTGTATTTAGTATCTATTTTGGTCGAAAATATTTTTTTTTCTATTTACGGACTTTTATTTTTTTATTACTCTTATGATTATTGACCACTAGCCCTACTTGTGTATTAAATTAAAGTCGCCATGGTAGCACCAGGCTGTATATGCTTACAATACGTAAGGCATTTCTCGCACGTCGCCCACCTAAAGGAAAGTCGGATAGAGGAAGGTTTAGGGTACTCATCGTACGAAACACAGCTAAAGCAGTAACTTCAAGCCGATCTTCTGTGAGAGGGTGGTACTACCTCAATCGATCCAACTCGTATGTTAGCTGTAGTGAATTGGCGACAGATTGGCTCACCTTTAACCTCAGTACCTACTTTTGATAATCCTACTACTATTATAAATGCGAAAGTTTGTGAGTGTGGATGTTTGTTACTCTGTTCAAGCAAAAACTACTGAACGGATTTGGATGAAATTTGGAACACAGATAGTTTATAACCGGGATTAACACATATGATACTTTTTATCCCGATAATCCTGAAATTTTTGTTTAGTTAAATACTACGCGGACGAAGTCGGTGGGCACAGCTAGTGTCGTTATAAAGCAATGAACCAGCATCACTATTACTTAATTATCACAAAGTAATATCATCACACATTAATCTTTGTTCGCTTCTAATGTAACAAAGGCACGCTGCCTTTGATCATCATAAATTCCTCTACCATTAACTCAATTACGATATTCGAAAACAACGCTCGCTTACACCGGTATTTCGGTTCTATTAAATCCATGGTATTGTGGCCAATCCTATTCAGTTTGAATGGCGTACGCTGTGGCTTCATCAAATTGCATTGAATGGACGTTAGGGGAGGCCGTGGAAGTAAGCTGGCCAGCTGTGCTGTACTGTGCCAGCGAAGCTATCGTAAATTTGCGGAGATGCGTTTATGTTGAAACTCTTATTAAATTCTTCCAGTAAGCTGGGCTGGAATATACTTGTCTCTGTCACTAAGCTGTGTTTAATACTTTTTTTTTTTTTTATTCCGTAGGTCGTATGTACAGTGAGGAGAAAAAACACAACAAACTTACTTATTTGTGTTGTTCCTATCCATTTTTGTATTGCTTCCAAAACATCTTGTAATCAGCAAACAATTATAAGGCATTACAAATTTTGTTGCTGTAAAAACGTAAAAAAATAATAAAAGGGAAAAAAACCTCCTGTACTGTCGCAATTATTTTCCTCAGTGTAAATCTCAATAAATCAACATAGGCACTCAAGACTATAAACTACAAGAGAGTGCGTGCCCAGTAGTAAATGCAGCACGACTTGATTCAGGCTAGTAATGTTTTTAAACCTTGTGTGAGCGGGATACAGCACAGCATAGCTCTAGCATCACCCTTAGCGCACTCATCGAGCATGGTCTGAGGGTAAAAATTTGAATGGACCATAGTACGGGGTGGTATGAAAGGCATGGTGACGCCCACTCAGCCCACTGGCACTGCGCTCGTAGGAAATGCTCCCGACCACTCGGACGAAGCTCACAATGGATCGGCACGGCCTCAATCCGATATTGAAATTGGAGAACGAACAGCGGTTTTTAACCCCCGACGAAAAACGAGGGGTGTTATAAGTTTAACATGTGTATCTGTGTATCTGTGTATCTGTGTATCTGTGTATCTGTGTATCTGTGGATCTGTGTGTCTGTCTGTGGCAACGTAGCGCCCAAGCTGATGAACCGATTTCAATTTTGTTTCTTTTGTTAGATAGGTATTCTGATCGAGAGTGTTCTTAGCTATGTTTCATGAAAATCGGTTCAGCCGTTTGAAGATCATCAGCTCTTTTGTAGGTTAAAAAAGCCACATTCACGGCCAAAACCAATTCCCTCGGCTCGAATCCAGTCGAAATTTGAGATGATTGGATTTAGATTTATTATATTTTTAAATGATCGTAATAGTCTGAACTGGCTTTTGACAATATAATAAATTTGAAAAGTTTCCCTGATTCTGAAAAAAATGAATATTTTATCAATTTTATTGAGATTTGTGTATGAACTAAAGACGTTCCATAAGTCACGTTTCAAATGATGGATACGCGCATGCGTTAAATTTTGTTTGGTTTGTTAATGGTCATGGAATATTACGCTATAATAATTCTAGAGGGCGTTGCTCCGCCATTCGCAAAGAATATAAAAACACTAATCTAATTTAAAATAATTTTAGCGTTATTGAAAATTCTTCCCGTCTACCTCAACCAGAGTTATTACATCAAATTGAATCATAATTGATAATATTTTACTAGGAATAAAACCTCCGTGACATCAATATTTAGATTCGTTGTCTATTCTAATGTCAATTATTATAATGTCATAACAAAATAATGTCTCATACTTTTACACAGATTTTCTGTTGATTATTGTACATCTTAGATTATAAATGAGGAAGCCAAAACAAATGATTTCATGGTGCTTTCATAATCTGGCATCGAAACTAGTTGTACCAGATGAATTTGCGAGATGAGCTATGGATACTGAGCTACGGGAGCTACGCAAATCGCGCTAACATCATTATTTGGAAGAACTAGGTAAATTATACATTTGATGAACAGGTCATCGCATCGGGGGTTTTTAAATTTTCAATTTAGAGTTATCTTTTATTCACTTCGACATGGTTTCGGAATCCAATCGGCGGATGCGTGACAGGTAAGGTTTCTTAACATAGAAGAGGTTTTAATACATACTCAATTATTGATGTCTATGTATATGACATTGTTAAAATATATATGTTACACATTAATATAAAAAAATATTTTTGTCGTTTTGGTAGAATTACCTAGGTAATTAGGTTATAAACTAGGTAATTAAACTACTCAAGTACGTTTGTGTAGACACAACGATGTATTTTTTTCTCTAGAAACCTAGGCATTTATGTTCATATTCTGTTGTATACAATGCTTCCTCCATTCCTCCGTCTTCTTCATTTTGTCATGCATAAAATCAATTTCCAAAAACACAAAATTAATTAACTCACTACAGCCACCTTCAGCTCAAAATCTCATACACAAACTGCGTTAAATCGTCAATGCATTCAGAGTCACGGAGGGTCTGTCCCCCGATCATGGGGTCATTAATGATACCATCCCTCATGCTAAGCTGCAATGTAGGTTACTGTGCAAACAGCGACGGGGTGGTCGGCCTTTGGGTTCCGTCGGTAAGACGCGCGGTGACGCCGGACAAAGTTTACTGTCGGTTTTAATTACAAACTTAGTTCGTGGTGCTTCGGGTGCCTTCGGATTTCTTCGTTTTCAAACATACTAGCCCGTATGAATAAATCTATCTCATATCTGTTAGCGCTCTTTTGTTTTTTTTATTTTAATGGCCTCTTTCCATTGGGTCAGGCCCAGTGTGATTATGCCAATGTCGAGTAACAAATAGCAATAACAAACACAATTAATAACAATACAATACAAAAATGGGACCGTCCATTTTGGAAAACCTAAATGCAACGCGATCTTTTGTACGCTTTTGACATGTCATTTATTACTGGTCATTTCCGAGATCGCTCGTACTATTGATCTATTAATACGGGACCTTATCACAACAGTGATCTGTGTTCCTAGTACTGCGTATAAGGTTTGTACCTAGAAAGGGAGATTTACACTCGATTCTTATTTGGTTCGGTAAAATGCGGATACGTACCAAATACGGATGAATGTAAAAGCGGCCTAATAAAATCTAAATAACGGAATTATATGGAACTTGAAAGGAGACTTTATTTATCGGCAAACTACATACATTGCAAACACTACTGAAAAATAAATATTATGATTGCATAAAACCAAATTAAATAGTAAATATGTTTACCCACACACATAAATTATGGACAGGAAGAAAAAACAAAGGGTTCCTTAACCGATACAGTCCCTTCCATATCTTGGTCTGCGGCGAAATTTATGGCACACGAAATTAAAACCAAATTTCATTGTGCATAAAATATTTAAGATAATGTTGACAATGGATAAGCCACCCTTTCTTACGGTGACCATAAATTACGTGCACTCGTGTACCATAAACGGACGAATGCAGAAACCATTAGAAGCCCCATTGCAATAGATGCGTGCACAAATCACTTTCCCTAGTCGTGTGCGCATTTTTGTTCGCATGAAACGTGACACTGAAAATAACACTCTATTTTATCGGACCAATAAGTTCAATTTTAAATGTTGTTACAAAATAGGTTTTGAAAATGGAAAATTGAACTTTATTCACTCACGATAAAGCATAAATATCGAACATTAGAATACAAATCATAGATAACATGGTGACCTACATCTCTAGAGAGAGACTTCGTTGCATTAGAGTGTCTATTGGGAATAATATTTATAGGGTGCATTATGCACATGACACTTTTATGTTTTCGACGTCCGTTGATAGGGAACCATTGTTCGGTTTCCTTTTTATTTGCGAAATATTCGATGCCGAATCATTTATCATGTTCTCGATAATGAATTACATAGGATCACTTAATTTCGTTAAGTAATCTTACATACGATTAGCTTGTGAAATTATGTTATGTATCGCTCAGGTTTTCCAATAAATATATTGCATGTATTATTTATTATTTTAATATTTATTTCATTACTCATACTCTGAAAGTAGGTCTGAAGTTGCCTGAGGAGCGGGTTGAAAGTAATACTTTTCCGCCCTAGGGAGAATCGCTTTCAACTGACAGGAGTCAAATTATAAAAAAAAACTAGTTCCATTTTCACATTTCTATGGAACCATGTTCCAACTTTTTCTACAGTCACTCAATTACAGCGCGATGTTAAATTGAAATAACATAAAGTTAAGTAATAATTAAAGAATATATATTTATAAATGACTGAATTATAATTTAGTTTCAATAATTTCTTTAATTTATTATTATTATTATTAATTTCTTTAAAATAACATAGATTTGGGCAAAATATTTAGTGATGAAAATAATGGCTAAATAAAGAAGTTGGCCGGCCAACGAAAAAAAAAAACAAAATAGGGCGCAATCCGATCTTTTTTTTTTGAGTTGTAGAGTATTGTTCATACTTTCTTGTATTATGTCTTTAGCCAATTCAATGTTTTTATTTATACTTTCCTTGTATTCGTAATGAAAAGCACAGTGTTTACCTCGGGTGAAAGACTTATTTTGTCCCTCGATCTATTGGCGCCCTCGCTACGCTCAGGCGCCAAACCACGTCTCGGGCCAAAATAAGTTACATTCACCCCTTGTGTAACAATGTACTATTACGGTGGTAGAGCCATGAAAGAAATCAAAAGAATATCGGCGCAAAGTATCTATTATAGTTATGTTTCTTAAACTTAAGGAGCTCCTAAATAAGAATTGTGTCTGATTACTAAAAAAAAAGCTTTAATCTTAACCTTTTAGAGTAGAACAAGGAAAATCAATTTCCATCAAAGCCTGTCCAAGAGGCCTTACAAAACTCTCAGCGTTAGTTTCTGACGGGCCATTTCAAAGAAGCGACAAGAAATTATTGTTTAATGCCTGTCCCATCTCGGAAGGGCTCCAACCCAGCTGGGGCCCGATTGTCTCCCAAATTGCTGTTTAGATTTCACTAGACTGTTATTTGCACATGCAAATCAGCATTTTGTTTTCATTCCGAAGCGAGATGACGCAAGTGTGGGTAGGAATATTTGCTCTAGAGGCGTTTGACACAGATTTGCATAAACTATTAAGAATTAGCAGCTGAGCTAAATATATTCTCTTATTTGGGTTGGAGTAAATTTCAGTTTAATTTTGAACGCGCGTGTTATTATATACGTCCAATTAGCAATATATCTTGGAATTAAATTGTTATTGTGACAGTTAACAGCATCAGGAAATGTGGGATTAACATGTATCTGAAAAGAATTCGCTTTTGCGTCACGACTCACGGATTTCAGTTTTGCGACCTATGGAGCTTAAAATTATTTAAATATGAAAATTATTATGGCTGCGAGAGGGAATGAGCTTTGATCCGCGAATTAAATAGTAAATGTATCTGGTCGTCGAACGACGTATTGCTGCAAAGAAACCCCGTTAAAGTTTATTGTTTCAAAAACAAAGTGCCCAGGGCAGCACGGCTGAGTGGTTATTGGTGAAAAATCAATAGAATATACCGCCCCTCTAATGCAATGATGGATTGCACAACACTTATCTGTACGAGACATCGGAGCGGTTTTTTTCTCTTTTGTTCTTTGTCATGTGTTGATTCAACGCCGTATTCAACGCCGTGCCCTTGGTGAAATTCCGATAATGTGAATGATAATCAAGGCAAATAAACCTAATACTGACTTTATACACTATAATGTAAGTGTAAACGCTTCATTGTTCTCGAGATAAAGAAACAAAGTAAAAGCAATGTATTTGTAAAAGTTAATATTAAGAATTGTTTCTGAGTTTTCTTCGACTTTTTCATAGAGTAGTTTAATCATTGACTGTAAAATAAGACAAGCTTTAGCCAGTTCACTAGTTCATATACAGACTCTATACTCCTTTTCAAAGAAGATTTGCGTAACGTAACTATTATAGCTGCTTTTCGCACGACAAGTGAGAGAAACCAGAAGCATTCCCCTCCCTCTGTCCCACTCCCCTACTGGTCGGCAGCGTGCGAGCAAAGCCTTTGGTATTACAAACATATATAAATATATCTCATAATATATAGATACGGTAACCCCTTAACATCAGACACGTCGTACGCTTGTTTTTCGACTTTATTATATACTAGCTGTGCCCCCGACTTCGTCCGCGTAGTATTTAACGTAACAAAAATTTCGGGATTATCGGGATAAAAAGTATCCTATATGTTAATCCCGGTTATAAACCATCTGTGTTCCAAATTTCATCCAAATCCGTTCGGTAGTTTTTGCGTGAAGAAGTAACAAACATACGTCCACACTCACAAACTTTCACATTTATAATATTAAGTAGGACTAATGACCCGCCCTGGCTTTGCACAGGTATTTTTTATCAGTGTTTCTCTAGTATATTATGCTTGTATTATACATATAAACCTTCCTCTTGAATCACTCTATCTATTAAAAACCGCATCAAAATCCGTTGCGTAGATTTAAAGATCTAAGCATACACAGGGACAGACAGCGGGAAGCGAGTGTATTTTATACTATGTAGTGAAGTACGTACATAAAAAATAGATTTTGAAATGAACGAAGTAAAGTCAGACTACGTTTAGTAGTAAACATTCAAACTTCCGAGTATGAATAAATTAGTTACCGACGCCGAATATATACCTTTACGTGTCTAGACGCCGTTGTGAAGGGTGAGACGACCAGCCTGTCTGCGGAAGATGTATTGTCCCTATTTATTAGCGACGCACACGCGATAACTTTCAAAATATTGATTTAGTAGGCTTCGTTAATGTTCTATTTTAGATCGTACAATAGATAAGGCACCATAGACGTAAAGGGTCGGTGACACAATCTCTTTTTTGGGTTTAAGGAATCTAATAGACCTAGTTTCGGTATCGTTGAGAGCAAAGAGTTTATAATACTTAGGTAATAACATTACAATTTAAATTTGATTGTAATAATAATATTATTATAATTACTTTGGTCGCGACCTTTTGGAAAGCCGTATCACTCAAGGTATCTGAGATTTACAGACAAAAAAACAGATGTAGAGGTTAGTTTTCCTGCGTCTTATCTGAATATGTACCTACTGTTTAATTTGACCCTCGTAGTATGTAGGTATTGAATTTTAACTTAATTTAAGTGTAATCAAATAAATAAATAATAAATATCGCCAGACTGACACACCAACTGTATGGTCCCAAACTAAACAACGCTTGAACTATGGGCACCATACAATAGACTGGGAGCGATCCCACTGACACCCAGACCTGGGCAAATTACGAAAAGGCCATTTCTGAAATTTGCCCCGGCGGGAATCAAACCCGCAACCACCACGCGCCAAGCGATCCTAATTGCGATAGTAATGTCGCACTTACTCGCATACATCAAACCTCAAATAACAAAACTCCCCAATTTCATCAGATAGCAAGCTTCATACCCCCTCATATTTCAGAGTAAGCATCGGAAAACTTTAATACCACTAAGTTTGTGAAAGCTTGTTCAAAATACAGCGGAATTCACGCGATACACGGTATACGCAGAGTCTTTTAAACCGAGCATTATTGCTGCTAGTCTGTGTGAGTCTATATCTGAACCTACCATAGAGCCTTGTCTATGTACCGGTTTAATCTGGCTAGAGGCGGACAAAACCTGACCATTATTGTGATGTTTCCAGTTTCAAACTAAGCTTTTCAACTTGCAAATTGTGGCAATTTGAGCGTTATTTTATGTGAAAGCGGTATTTAAGCGTTCGGGAACTCCGGGAATTTATGTTAGTTACTACATCGATGGAAACAACTGGGTGTAAAGTTGTCTGGGCTTGTATGTGAGTATCTAATCTCTATTAAAATTTATACTATGCTACATTGTTTGTACCTATTAGTGGGAACTTTATTAGCAGTAGTACAGATTGTAGCGTAGTGGGTCCAAGAAAGGTTGATACGAGTATGAACATTCTCAGTTTTGAAAATTGCTGGCCAAACTTTATAATAGCACCAAATCATTTTTTTTTTTCTTAATTTAAAATATATTTTAATAATTTTGCTAATATTCATTTCGGTAAGATAAGCAGTGATAGCCGATTGGTTAAGCACGTGTCTTGCGGGCTACCCGGTCTCGGGTTCAAACCCCGGCTCGAACCTCTGGATTTTTCGAAATCTATGTGCGAATCATAATTTCTATATGATTATCACTTGCTTACGGTGAAGGAAATCATCGCGAGGAAACCTGCATGTCTTAGAAGATTTAACCAATTTTCGAAAGACATGTAACATCCGCCAACCCGCACTGGGCCAGCGTGGTGGATTATGGCCTGAATCCCCCTCGTGTTGAGGGGAGGCCCGTGCCCAGGAGTGGGACGTCAAAAGGGCTAACATTTAAGATTCCTCAATCTTCGTAAAATAAATTGTAATTAATACCGATTTCAGAAAATTAGGTATGTTCCGCGACGTCGCCGACTGTTCGACTGTAGAAGGCGAAATCCTACGATGAGCTGGATCCAAATCAAGCCCCACCCTTATCTTAAGGCAATCAGCTAGTTGTATCTCTAAATAGCTTTAAGACAGAACCTGGATGCATTAAATGCTTGGCGTCTCGTCCGGTATAGCGGTAAAGGCTATTTGTAGCCAAAAGTTAGACAGTTTAGAGTTTGCTCGTGTCTGGGTTTTCTAAAATATAGTCTCATGTGGAAAAGCAGTACTTTTACACAATCCACTCTCTTAGTTTTAAGAGCTCTTTTGGACTAGCGTTTCCGCGCAACCTCGCAAGGCTGCTCGTTCAGTGAACCTGCAAATACTTCAGCACACCACATAACCATTTCATGCGGATCAATAAGGTCATTCAACAGATCCGTTAATACCTAATAACACCATGGATCCCATAGATAATCCCGCTCAACCCTCCAATATTAACCCGTCCGAGCTAACGACTCACTATCGCTCACGACACACACATGCGTTTGACAGAACTGTTATTACGTCATTAATAAAATTACAAAAGTGCCGTCCCATGTGCTGGCATCGTCAAGTTAGGGCCCATTTTGTCCCGGCGCGAGCGCGTTTAAAGGGTTGGTATGCAGACGGCGTAATTAAATTTGGGCAATCGTCGCAGTGTGTTAGACCTCGTTATTTTAGACGCGTGAATGGACAGTGTTCAAAGAATAGGTGCGTAGATTAAGTTGTTTAATGACAATCAGCACCGCATTTTGCGAATAAAACTTTTGAATAATTTCTCAAAAAATTATAGACTTATATTAATAAATGGTATTACATAAGAATGACATTTCCAAGATCGCTCTCAGACTTGTTATCGATTTATTAATACGAGCCATAAATATACGCAAAATGATTACGTAAGTATAAAAACGTTACGACGAAATATAGGTCGCCGAATCACGTTTCACCGAAACATTACTTATTTACCGTCAATTCTACCTTGGTCATTGAAACGGTTAACACGGAACCGATAATTTCCATACGTTTTACTATATCCGGCCATCTGTCAAAAATTTACCTTTACTACAAACGGTGTTGTCTTCTTCGTGTGAATGACTGCCAACCTGCATTGTGATAAATAAAAAAAATAAATATTACGCCGACCGTCAGTTTTTTCAGCAAAACCCACATTTGATATCTACTGCTAACGGCGCGTAAATAAATACCAATAGAACTACCAAATATGTAGTATTTAACTTAATAAAATAGCGTGTCTGATCTACAACTTAGTTTACTCTATCTCACGTCGAACAGGGTGTGTACTAAATGCGTTAGTTTGACAATGACCCCGAGTGAGAATTAAGTGAATTAAGTTGAAACACGTCTGTCGCTTATCGCGTGATGCAGGCGTGAGTTGCACTTATTTACTGTTCTCTTTGTGAGTTTGATTACTTCAATTGGAGGAAACTGTCTGTTTCAATTGTACAGGAACATTTGACCATACAAAATGTTTGTATACGCCCTTCTGGCACCTGTAAACTAGTTTTATTTTAAGAAAATATGTAATTAACCTGTTTATCTCAGGCAGATAAATTGAAAATTTTGAGAAAAAAAATTCTTGAACAATATAATACCTAGATGTTGGTTACAAATCCATAATTTTCCGTTGGGTTAGTCTATCTTTCGAACTTTACTTCTTCAGGTCCAATTTAAAATACTAAGCTCATTAGGAACAGTATCTTGCGCCATAACATGTTACTAAAGTCATTTTGTTGACTTTGGAATAGGCGCGTTCACATGTTTTGTTTTTGCGTTCTGACATCAAAACTGACGCCCGACCGCGGTGCTCACCAAAAGCCATCTACCCTCATAACAACCTTCATAATCCCATCTTCCATGCATTTAAAAAGGCCTTATTTAACTAAAAACCCATTAAAAAATGTCACTGTAACACGGGTCCCGATAAGCACGGCTGGGGTACGATATTAAAAGGCCCAGGAGTGTTCCCCTGAAAAGCCCCTGAACATTTCTGACGCTCGCTCACTTGAGCACAGTATTAAGGGCACTTTAGGCTTAAGGGCGACCGTATATTATTGCTGCCTTTTCCTATATACGATGCAAAGAAGTCTTTTTGAAGAAATTTTATATGCATTTATATTTTTCAGCAATTGTTGCTTTGTGTTTAAATTTATCTACCTAGGTATATCTAAGCCTATTTCTTAAATTTGCTTTGTAAATTCAATCTAACAATTCTTTAGGCGTCGATTTTTTTATAAGGCTTATACGAGTAAATAACACAGACATCCCGTTTTAAGTTATTTCTGTAGTTGTTTTTACAATCAAGAGCTCACTGAAACAATTAGCCACTATTACCTACGAGTATATACCAAAAAATAAATGATTTTACAATATATACCATCTCCCATATATACTAGGGATACAAAATTTAATACATCAACATAGAACCCGTTACATACATGCCCGAACCACTCGGGAACCTATTAATTGATTGACAATCCAACCTCGGGCCGTACTCCCCGAACTGAGTGTACAAATTTTCCATTAACTTAATTGACGTAACCGCACCTTGTCGAAATCATATTTCCACAAAAGTAGTGGCAGTGACGGACGTCCCTTAATGTGGCAATTAACTCCTAATGCAATTACATACGTCATTCGCGGGTCTATCCGTGACTGGGACATTTTTCGATCGTGGGTCACTTTTCAGAAATATATTGGATAATTTTCTGAGTCAATAAACACACAGAAACGAAACCCATCGTATTTCATCTTCAAAAATGTTAAATTAAAACAATTCATCTAAAAACTAAATAAGTAAATAAAATCATGTAAAAATTGTTGCGATGACCGCTTGGCGCAGTGGTTCGAGCGTAGGCCGCTTGGCTTACCGCACATGGTGGTTGCGGGTATGATTCCCGCCGGGGCCAATTCCGTAAATCGCCTTTTCGTAGTGTGCCCAGAGTTGGTTGTTATTGGGATCTTCCCAGGTCCATTGTACGGAACCCATAGTACAAGCGTTGCTCAATTTGAGACCGTATAGTTGCTTGGTCTGTCAGTCTGGCGATATTTATTTATTTCATCGTCTTGTTAATTTAAAACAGTTGATTTAAAAACTAAATAATTAATTCAAATCCGGTAGAAAATTCAAAACTTGGTAACTGTTTTAAATTTCCTTCCTATGACGACCGCTTGGCGCAGTGGTTCGAGCGTAGGCCGCTCGGCTCAATGCACATGGTGGTCGCGGGTTCGATTCCCGCCGGGGCAAATTTCAAAAATGGCCTTTTCGTAATTTGCTCTGGTCTGGGTATCACTGGGATCGCCCCCAGTCCATTGTACGGTAGCCATAGTACAAGCTTTGCTTAGTTTGGGACCATACAGTTGGTGTGTCTGTCTGGCGATATTTATGATATTTATTATTATCGGATATTTGTCTTAATGCATAAGTATTAGTATCTTCAAAACCTACCAAATCAATTAATCTATCACTCATGTGTATTAAGACACAATAGTTTATTTAACAATCATTATACATATTTGCAACGAGGCCACGCTAAATCCCGCACGAGTTCGTTGATCAGTTAACTTAGCTCATTAAAATAGATGGTTCATTTGGTTGGAGTAAATTTTCAGGCAGGCGGAAAATTAAAACGGGACCCGCGGCACCGCACACACCAATGCTGTTGTGCTATTGTAGCGAACGGGGTCGGACTTAGCTCCGGGGATCCGGGGTATATCTAGGGCCGCTACACTGAGAATAAAAAAATGAGTTTCTAATATTATTTCGTATTCTTTACTAAAAGTTTTTTAAGCACAGCAAATAACTTATAAATACTAGGAATTTAATGAATCTTTGCTGTAATTGTAATACAAAAATTAATTTTGTCAGTGTATTTTTGTATTATTTGTTATTAAGTTTTAATTTATTTTTGGATTTCTTGAATAGAAAAAGAATATGCTACTTATTAATTTTTTTAACACAAATAGGTGAAAATTAATTACATTTTACTCTCAGCTTAAGTACTGCACACAAACATAGCAATCTCAAAGTTTTCAGACTATTAATTATTATTTTATAATAGTGAATGTGGGCTTCATCCTTATATAATCCGATCGGAAATCCGTCACTGTACAAAAAATACATACATAACTGGTTTGAAAGAGAACGGCCTCGCGTGTTTTCATACGTTTACTTCGCTCTAAAAAGTTTATCAGCGGAGTTGGACAGATTTCATTTTGTTTGAATTCAGCTCGTATTGCAGCCGCGTGTAGTAAATATTTGTGAGGTTTGCTGTCCATATTGGGAGCATTGTGTAGGTACACTCGGCCATGATTTAAGCTACATCCAGAATTCGACAAATTTGGACTAAGTATTTGTCTCAATCTGTTTCAGTAGAATACCAATCCTAAAGTAGACATACATTCAAAGCTTTCTAGGAAGGTAATGGTCATGGGTATTTGTTTTGACAATGATGGAATTTTAAAAGTACTTACCTAATGGTGATTTCTGGCATGCCAATACAGATTCCTAACCTATCCTGAATCAGGGTTTTCTATAACTTTTCTGAACAAGGATTCTGAATGACAGCGCCCTTTCACACATATTAGTTAGTTTAATCTGAACACACTTCTCTAATTCAAACAGCTGGCCAGTTATAATTATTTTTAGTTAGTACGACCGCTTGGCGCAGTGGTTCTAACGTAGGCCGCTCGGCTCATTACACCGGGTGGTTGCGGGTTCGATTCCCGTCGATGCAGATTTTGGAAATGGCCTTTTCCTAATTTGCCCAGGTCTGAGTGACACTGGGATCGCCCCCAGTCCATTGTACGCTACTCATAGTACAAGCATTGCTTAGTGTGGGACCACACAGTTTGTGGGTCAGTCTAAAAAAAAAACTATGTGCAAGGTGACCAACAGCCAATACTACCTATTGTGCTGTGGCCGCACACGTCGCGATGATTGATGCGAATATATATACGTGTTACATCCGCTATGTATATAGCCACCCCTTTCGCGAAGTCTAATAGAAAGCATATTAACTATTATGACGTAACTCAATTCATTATTCAAATGTCCCTCATTCCGTCCGGATTTACTGAACAAAGCCTCCATATTATAGCCTCGTTGGAAGACAATATGGAATGCCTACATACGGTAATGTGGGTTAGTTATCAGTGAATTACAGTCGGACCGGCGGCCGGTGCTATATGCGAATCGATAGCATACTTACAGCGGGTGTAGGAACCAGATTTGCGAAGTCACAAACGAATTGAAACGTGGACAATTGTGTGGTGTGATTTAAATTTTCATTTCAGTGTACTTAATGCTTTGTTTGGTGCTGTTATTGAAGTAAGGAATTTATGGGTTATTGTTTCCATGTTGATAAAGTGTTATGTTAGATTTTAACATTGTTCTACTTGTCTATCTACTTCATTCAAGTCTGTAACGAAGTAAAGAAACTTATCCAGGCTGGTCTTCAGTTTTTCTAAGAACGCCTCAAACGGTCACTTGTGTACCTAATAGTGTGAAATAAAAATACCATCATCATTAGTAGTTTAAATTATTTTATTAAAAAATATGTATTCAAAAAATAATACAAAAGAAAATTAAATCCGTCATAGTATTATGGTGATGAACAGAATAACCTTAATTAGCACACGTAAATAGGCATTCGGATAGAGGTAAGTACATTTCGCTTTTTTAAATAATAAAAAAAGAAATATACTAATTCATTAACCCGGTCATACCTACTTTAATATGGACATACGCTCATTGTACCTACCTATACTTTATTGTATACAAATATAGGAGAACATTGATTTAAAATAAAACTGGTAGGTACTTATATCATCTATTAAATGTCAGTAGCAACAGAGACAGTCATTTGCAAATTGATAGTAAAAGGCGTACCGTACAAATTCCAACTTTATGAACTACAACACTGGGTTTTATATCCACTTCCAAACGACTGAATTTTAAAAAGCGTTTTGTAGTAACCAATGATAATAAATAGTCATAAACGATATTGAATAATGCTCCGCGCGGTTTTAATATTCAATAATAATGGCATTTATTACAAAAAAAAATATTTCAATAATTTCAAATATTTCATTCACGTTATAATGCTATTGTCCACATGAATATAGTCTAACAAAATGTGTAAGCGAATGATCCATACTTTAATAACTACAGTTATTCTATTTTGATGTACAAAGCAAGGTATCTAAATATTATATTTCCGTGTTAGTTTGTGTGTCGTGACAGCATCTTGTAATTTAAATAATCTGAAAGTACTAACTAATTAATATTTATGGGGCGAATGCTAGCAATCGCGTTGAAGTCTATTGATACGGACACAGATATATCGTTATTGCTAATTTGCTTTCGTAGTGCATGCGTAAAATATTAATAAACTACATGCACACGGCACAGAAGAAAATATTTTTTGCATACATTTTGTCCGTATTCGGAAAAAAATGTAAAGCCGTGGCCGCAACGGTAAGGCGATTGCACCGCAATGGCGATTTCTATACAAATTATCGCTTATGTGATGCGAGCACCGCCATAATGTGTATTGTAGTTCAATCGCTCTCGCATCGCATCGCCGTACCGTTGTAGCCCCAGCCTTATAATGTTCCTTGTTTATGACAGTCAATATTTTATGACTACAAAGCTGTAGGTCTATAATGGTGGCTGTCCACTTAGTTGTGATATAGCTGCCCACCCGCTTCGACCAATAGGTTCACTTCATTTCCCATCAACTTAACCGAAGCTGGGTGAAGCTGAGGAAATGAAACTATCCTATTCGTCGAAGCGTGTGGCCCCGCTTCATAGCATACCCAAGTAGACGGTCACCCTAAGAGTTTGATCGAATTTTGTCACGAAAATTTGAACTAACAGATAGCCTCTATACAGTGTTTACGTAGACAGAGAAACAAGATCAGATAAAGTACGAAATAGAAGTTAACTTCATTTTACATTATTACCTATTAACAAAATGAAGGAATAACCAATTTTAGGGTCCGTACAGATAGGCTAATTAGTTGCTTTTTGATTAGAGTACTCGTAATAATCGCGCTCAAACCAATGAGGCCTGTATTAATAAATTGATCTCAAGTCTAGAAGCGGTCTTAAGTATGCTTTTGACATGTCATTTTGTACTGGTATGACATAAGAATGAAATTTCAAAGATCGTTCTCGATCGATTTATTAATACGGGCCGAAAAATCATGCCTTTTTTATTACACAAGCTGCCTAAGATTTGACCAAAATTAAATATAATAAATATCGCCAGCCAGACACCAACTGTACGGTCCCAAACTAAGCAAAGCTTGTACTATAGGTACCGTACAATGGACTGGGGGCGATCCCAGTGACACCCAGACCTGGGCAAATTACGAAAAGGCCATTTCCGAAATTTGCCCCTGCGGGAATCGAACTTGCAACCACCATGTGCAGTGATCCGAGCGGCCTTCGCTCGCACCACTGCGCTAAGCGGTCGTCAAATTTTTTTGCAAAAATTGTTTTATCTTATCTGCTTACATAACTCTTGAAAGGGAGATCAATACAAATACCTATATAAAGAGATTGTAAGGTACATAATTGGATTTAATGTAACCTGTTCACAGGGCTTGATCTGAATTAGAAAAAACACAGCTAAGTAGGTACTAAATTTAAAAAATAAAATTAAGTTACACTTCTCATTTCTTCTCATGGCTCTGTCCTTCATCAGATCTGGCCGAGGAGCGGATGTAAACCAAAGCTCGTTCTATTATAAATTCAACCATAAGTCCTAAGCTAAAGCGCCAATCATTTAAAGTGTCGATAGTCTAGTGGTTGAAGGGGCCGCCCTCATAGCTAAGAGGTTCCGGGTTCGATCCCCATCCTGGCCTTGAAACTATTGACGTGGGCCCACTCCTAACACAAGCATTAGCTTAGCTAGAGCGGTTAACGGGATTACTAGTAATGTGATAAACTCACATTGCTAGTAATGTTTACTAAAAAAAAATAATCATGACTAACTCTAGCGCGTCTGTACGGGTCTTTATAGTCTTCAGATATGGAAGCGTTCTAATCAATAACATTTTTTTTTAACTATTATAGTACTAATACATCTGATATGCAATACATAGTGCTATTTATTATATAACAAGTGGCTATATAAACTGATATCACATCACATTACGTAGATTATAAACTTTAGGTTTATGTAAAAGCTTCATTTGAATTTCATTTCACAACTCCAATGTTACATTAAGCTATGAACCCCTACTTATGGCACGTGAAATAAATCTAATAAATAATACTAATTAAACGTAGTTAATAGAACTAAATAGTCTTTATTATTATTAGTTATCATGGGCGTACTTAAATTCTGGCATAGGGGAGGATCATAACTTTTGACATTTGCTCAAATATGAGTTACATTTTTGACTCACCTATGGGGGAACAGGTGCCCCCGTTGTCATTCCTGGCTCCCGTCTCTCCCCGCTCCTCAGTACGGCTATTTAAATTTTTGTTTCTATAAAGCCATTGAAACAATTTCAGAGGCTAGAATATTTTATGTACAATGTTGAGTACTTATATTATTCTACTTGAATAATGGCAGTGTAATACTCAATCACTTGAAAATTGTTCAAAAGATGTTCGCGATAAATGTTTTGCAGTAAGTATTTAAGGTGAAGGCGCGTGTCTAGCCCGCGAAATTCAAAATTTTAGAGTATTTTTATAGTTTATCCATAATCTGAAAACATTTAAGACAACATTTTGTGATTTGCGACAAACACAGTATATAGTTTATTAATACATTTATTTTACTCTAAATATTATCACGGTGGACTAGTAAATCACTAAATATACAAAAATTGCCAGATTATCTGGATAGCTGTCATTCTTGAAATGTTTTAGAGTAAGTTGGATATATTAATAAATGCACTGCACACGGTCTTTGTCGCGAATTACAAAATGTGCCTTTCATTATTGTCAGATTTTGAAAAAAACCTGAAAAATCTCAAAAAATTTGAACTTCGCGGGTTAGATGGGCGCTTTAGCCTTAAGTAGAATATTATAAGTACTCGATATAATTTTAAATGTTATTCAAATTATTGCCAAGCGTTGATTGTTCAGTTTCATGTATCATCATAATATCCTTACACTAGTGATATAGGATTACAAATTCGTTTATTGATATTCAGACGGACATATCAATTGAATCCAATTCCAATAATAACATTAACGTTTATCAGGACCGATAAAGCAACTTTATTAAGTTCACTTTAAAGTTTAAATTAGCCATCTATGTACAATATTTACAATTCTATACAAAGACTAGGAATACTTTTGTTATAAGTAATATATTATCAAGAATTTTCAAAGTAAAATAAACCGCTAAATATAAATTGTTTTAGGCCGGTCACTTTCATCACACTCATTAGGACCAATGTCTTAGCACTTTATGAAGAAACCGTTTCTCCTAACAACCACCACCGCCACCAAAACTGAAAGGAAGTGCTGCGACCGCTTTTAGTGACGTCACTACACTACTAGGAAACATTGGTCTATACGTCCGTTTGGCACAGTTCGCCGAACACCGGCAAGGCGTGATACTACCGAGTCACCGAGTCGACGCGGGGGTGAGGCGCGGGGGGCGGGTGCGACGGCGCCAGGCACGCCTTAGAACCACCCGTCAGCCCTTGGCCTTGCCTGAATGACGTCAGCCGAGCCGTTCTCGTCCCGTCGTTGTCAAAATTAGGCCTTTCATACTGATGCTGAGGTCTTTGTCTCTGAGGCTGCATAGCTTGCAACTCATCGTACCCTCCATCTTCCAGATAAGTCTCCTCATCCGTATCCTCGTCACCAAACGCTCGGTATGTTGTTTCCGTTTCAGAATTCTTTCTGGAACGAATGCCGTAAGTCCGACCAATCAGCGATTGAGTTACGTCAGTCTTTGAATTGTTGTCTCCCTTCCTCTCCTCTAAACTCTGGTTGTACCTCAGTTGAGTTTTTTGAGTTTTGTCCATTGATGGCAAGTCATAAAATTTTAGTACATTTGGATGACCTTGGAAATATTTTTCGCTGTAAACGTTTCTGTTGTAATAACCACCATTGCTGGCTGGATACATTTCTTCATCAGGAGCGTAGCGGTTATCGAAAGATTCAACATTCTTCCCAGTCGGTGGAAACCAGCCCTGCGAGAAATACATGGAATAAGAAGACCAAATTAATACAACATAAGACACAAATTTGCTTGGATACTCAACGTTAAAAGACGAGTTCATACCTCAGGGAATCAGTTACTAATGGGCGGATAAATGCTCTAAAAGCTTTTGTTACGTCCAAATTGGCAAACTTTCAAGTCTCAGAGTGCCTACCTACATGAAAATCTTATATTTAATGGGCCACTCACCAATGAGCTCACACACTGCCTCGTATTGGCGACCAAAGTTACCGAAGCGTATGCAGCCGGCGAAGTTGCAGTCTTACTTGTATTCCATTCATTTGCATTCGCTCTCGAAGACGTCACTTCTGCATATTCCGGTAATTGCTGAGCAACTTTATCGTATTCAGAATTAGTTTTCTCCTTCCCCTGGCTTGTTTGCGTACCGGACATGCATAACCCCGGCTGGTTCTCCATCCACAACAATGACTCAGTTTTAGTTACCGTATTCTTATTGTAACAACTGGTCAGTGGATGCGACAATGACACTGCCGCTTTTATGTTCATTTGCGTCACCAAGCTCGTTCCGTTGGAATCTGAAACAAAATCCTCAATTATACAGAGACCGCATCATAATAATATCGTTTGTCAACGATTCCTTAAGCCGTATGCAAATGATCTCGTTTACCGAAGACTTAAAAGATGTGAAACGCAATAACAAACAAAGCGAGGGAAATTGGCTTAAAGGTAACTGGGTGAGTCAACAAACGAATCGTCTGGAGAAAACAAAATAGAAAACATTTACATTTACTGGGTCTTTATTTTACGGATTTGTATCATTCCTTTGTGCCTCGAACGTGAATGCAAAGTGAAAGAGATCCACTGCGCTCACGAGAGGGCTCGTGCTACCTTTCAACTCGAAAGTAATCTAGCTCCCCTCCCTCGTCGTCGCGTGGCAAAGCCTCCGTCAAACAAACGCTCGCCCTGCACCACCCTGCGACACCCGTGGAATGTTTTTAATTTTGAAATTCTGATGCTGATTCCACGGAAAAAGATAGCGCTCCGAGATAAGCCGAATAACTGTTTGTTTTTGAGTAAGTGTCGGTTGTTTTACTCGAAACATTTGTCGATGTAAAGCATTAATAGAGTAAATACACGAATTAAACATACTTTAAACGAAAAAGTTTTCGAAACACACGCCTAGTAAGGTAAATAAAATGATTGAATAATCATAATTTATTATTATGTTCGGTAGACTAATCACAAATGCGTTACCTCCGCTGCAGAACTGTAATTAATTTCGAAATTATTTTGATGTATTCCTAGTGTGTAGTCCAAAGGGAAGGCAGTACTCGGCTGAATACGATATAAACGTACCTACATATGAATGCAAAAATACTTACCGTAAATATTCGGTAGAGCGGACTTTTTAGCGAAAATGTTGTGCTTTCTCACGTATATTATGCCGCCAATCACAATTATCTTGAACAGAACAATCGCTCCAATCAAAAAGTAAAACCATTTTTCCATCACGAAGTCCCCAGCCACTATAGACACCTCCCCGTTCAACGGATATCTGGAATAAAATAAATTTGTCAGAACGTTCATTGAATGTTGCGTATAATGACATCTCATTTGCTTTTGAATTTATTTTTCTGAATCGAAATTACCTTGATAAAGGATCCAGCCCAACGGAACGGGAGTCGATGTTTAAATAAACTCTTTGGCTGAATGGTCCCCGCCCAACGATAGTTTCAGCGGCAATTTGTACTGAATAACTGACGCCTGAAGTCAAATTTGTCATAATTAAGCTGGTGATTTGATGGACTGTCGTGTTGATAGCCACCATGGATTTGTTCGCAGGTATGTCCAACCAATTAACCACTACATTGTATCCGGTTATAATTCCGTTTTGTAAATGAGCCTCTGGAGGGGACCATTTTAAATGAACCGTTGTGGTGTTCAATATAAACATTTCAATGTTAATCGGAGGGCCGTCGGGAACTGTGAAAAAATATAAATTTTATTAAGTCGCACAAAATTTTCGTATTCAAAGTTGATACAAAATTAAAGTAATGTATTTACCGTCGTCCAAAGTTTGGGCGACCCTAGAATTCGACGGCTTCCCTTCGAATTTCTTATAAAAAGGTATGAGAAAAAACTCGTATTTCGTGTATTTTCTCAGGGAAGTTATTTCATATCCGGAGACGTCGTTGGAATGCAAAATAGTTTTCATTTCGTACTCCGTTGTAATATTGTCAAGTGGTCTGAAGTATATGAATAGGCCTTCTAGATAGTAGAAATTCAATATCTCCCACATTAGTTTTATAGTTTTTGAATCGATGGGAGTGGCTTCGATGAGTTCCACTATATTGTCAGTTAGTATGTTATTCCTTATCTCTGTGTTATTAGAAAAGACGCCCGTCTCCCATAAAGAGTTTGTGTCATCTCCAACAGTAACAGCATCTGATACACCGCTCGGTCCAGACAACCCATGGGAATTTTCAGCCCTCACAATAAACATGTATGCCACGCCAGGCACTAGAGATTTAGCTGTGTAATGACTCTGATGAACCCGCTTCGCTAAAACAACCCAGCCTCTAGAATTCCGGGGCGTATTATTGCCTGAAAGTGTTTCTCGGGAGAATACTTCAACTTGATACCCCAGTATCGACGATGATCCTATTTTGTTATTCTGATTCCAAGTTATAGTGATACTTGAGTCCGTTACGTTGTATATTTGCGGCTTAGTCGGTGATCCTGGCAGAGAGGATACATCAGCCGCTCGAAAAAAGTGTATATTAGGATTTATCGGTCTATCCACAAGCAGGGTACCGCTCCACACATATTTTCCGTGATGAGATGAAGCGACACACGTGTAAGTACCGCTGTCGCCTTTGTCCAAATCTTTCAATATGAGAGTGCCGTCATTAGTCACATTCCTTCTATGATTTTGTAATAACGCCTCCCCTTCGAAATACCAGGCTATGATTGGTTCAGGTGTGCCGACGGCTGTGCAGGGGAAAACTGCCATCGATTTTATAGGTAACGTTTGGTTAGAGGGCCCGTTTGTTATGATTGGCGGCGGGCGGTCATCGTCGGACGTCACGGTTAGTTTCCCTCTGGTAAACGAACTACCGGCGAAGTTTACCGCCGAACAAACTATCGTGTTGCCGCTGTCATTTTTGTTTGTGTCGTTGATTGTTAAAACTGTTACTCCATCGAGGACCGTCGACGCGTGGTATTTGCCCCGGGACGTACCGGGGAATATGATTGTTCTGTTCCCGTCTATGCTCCAGAACATGGTCGGCTCGGGCCGGCCTGTGGCTGTACACGCGAATGTCGCTTTAGTTCCGCTGTCTGCATTCACTGAATGAGGTTGTAGAGAAATTGTTGGAGGATCTAAAAAAAAACCGACACAATTTAACCTAAATATCTATTATCCTTATTCCTCATAAAATAAGCAGAAAATTGAGTTTTTTTTTATATATATATATATATATTTTAATGAAAACACAATTAACTCACCATACACCGTCAAATATCCGGTAGCGCTCACTGCGCCAACAGAGTTATCAGCCTCACAAGAGTACTCTCCCTCGTCCTCTAAAATAACGTTATCGAGCCTGAGACTCCTGTCGTCGAGGACTTTGACGCGGCCGAGTGGCATGTTTCCACCGCCAGCGGTCCTCCTCCACAGCACGTCAGGGAGGGGGTCCCCTCCCACCCGGCACTGGAATGTCACGCTGCCCCCAGTCTGCGCCACGACATCCTCCGGGCCCGTGACTAAGTACGGCTTAACTGTGTAGTGAGAAATGTCGCTCTGAATTATGACAAAAGAGGTGTTCGCGAGAAACGGCGGGCATCAGGAATTAGTGCGCTAATTACTGGTGGCGCGTCCGTTGTTTATGAATTGAATACGACAAATGTTAGAGGTTTACTCACTATGTATTTTAAGCACAGCAATGGCTGATTCTCTCGTTCCAGCTGCATTCCTTGCGATGCATTGATATCTCCCGGCATCGGTTTGCCTCGCGTCTTGTATTACGAGGTTGCCGCCGTCGACTAAATGCATCCTGTCGCGATAAACATTGCATTTTATTGCGCATACCGAATGCTTGTTTCAATATTCATAATGAACTTTTTTTGTTCAACGTAACAAAGTCATTCAAATGTGGGGCGGAATGATTCAATAGGAAATTAACATTTAATAAGGGGTCCGGTGAGTCAGAACTATTGAGATTTTTACTTGATTGCTTGTCGAGCTCTTCAAATATCCCCTTTTATAACTTTGATGTACCTACCCACCCTCGGTACGGCTGTTAATTATTTTTATGCTCCGCCATACGTAACGACGCGCCCTCAAGATGTGACGCTCATAAAAATTCATAGAGATCTAAGTGAAAATTGGCTATACAACTTTTGAGCCAAATTCAATTTTTCGCTTTAAGATTTATTTTATACGATGTGGAACTTGTTTAATATTTGGGTGCTTAAGGTGAAGGCGCCTGTCTACCCGCGAAATTCAAAATTTTCGAGTATTTTTATAGTTTATCCAAAATCTGAAACCATTTAAGACAACATTTTGTGATTTGCGACAAACACAGTATGCAGTGCGTTTATTAGTACATTTATTTCACTCTAAATATTATCACGGTGGATATGATACTAGTAAATCACTAAATATACAAAAATTGCCAGATTATCTGGATAGCTGTCGTTCTTGAAATGTTTTAGAGTAAGTTGGATATATTAATAAATGCACTGCACACGGTCTTTGTCACGGTGTTTATAATTGTCAGATTTTGAAAAAATTCTAAAAAACCTCAAAAAATTTGAACTTGTCGGGCTAGATGGGCGCTTTAGCCTTAAGTAACTTTTTATAGCTTTGATTTTATTATCAACGATCAAAAATGTGTTAGTGCAATTTATTTTTAAAGTAATTATCCGACATATTTTGTCATATATAACGATTTAATATAAGTAATCAGTTCCTAAAAATGAGTTGTTTTTTTTAATCAGACACTAGAAATTAAACGCTTTATTTTTTAACAGTACCAGTATCACACTCTTCCAAAACTATCTCGGACTTTATCATCTCATCAGGACTCTACCGCCTTTAAAGTTCTATAAATATTCCCGACATTTACCAGTTTCCACAAAGTGACAACATCGTAAAAGACTCCCTACCGCAGTTAAATCCGCATAAATTAGTACCTAGTTTGATTGCTCGCGAACTAAATATATGGCGTAAGAGATATCAGATATCAAACGGCTCTATTCCCAAGCCATAAGACTATCCAGTTTCTCGCATCCCTACTCTTAGTCGGCAAGAGCACTTGGTACCCTCGAATTTGCTTCAAACATCGCTTTATCAACGTAACTTTTCGGTATCTAGAACTTTTTAAGCTAGTTTGATTACAGCGGATCGTTTGTTCGCTAGTATGGGATTTGTTGGCAAACGATTTAAGTTTCTGAGGTATTGTTCGACCATTGAATTGAATTTCCTGAATTGATTATTCTTCCATACTTTTGCTAAGAAAATTTTGTTTGAAACTACAAAGTTTGGATACTATGTAAACATTCGCTAGGGAACTTTGAAGAACCGAATTTGAGATTACTTTTCCTTCAAATCTTTTCATGACTTTTTGGTGAAAGACACTTTATAGAGCTTTTTGACACACCTTTTTAAATGACTAACCTGGAGTCACCGTCGAAATGCAGCATTTGTCCATTTTTCTTCCAGTAAATCGTGGGTTCCGGAGAACCTCTTGGTGGTAAGCACTCCAGTATCACAGTCTCGCCTTGCGCGGACTGTGTGGACACCGGTTCTAGTCTGAACTCTTCACGTAGCACTGTACAAATAAAAATAACTGTTTAGCTTGTCTATTTTTGTCTAATATGCAAAGAGGTTATGAGATTTTATTAGGAAATACTGTTGCTGTGACAATGTTAATTGTTTTACAAGGAGATAGGTACCTTAGTACACTGAGAAAAAAAACGACTGAGTATAGTAATAAGTATACGAAATTCCTTATTTTTCCTTACTTAATATACTTGTTTAAATGTTTTGCAATTACAGCAAATATTTACGTAGTACCTTACTATATTTATAAATTAACTTTATTAATTCTCAAGCCTTTAATAAAAATAATAAAAGGAGACTTAAATTCATGTCGTAATTTTTTTCGCAGCTTAGATGAAGTAAACATAAACTGATATTTATCTGCGGCCAATAAAAAAAGTGTTTTAGATGAATAATATCTGATCTCTGTTCTCCAAAATAAACATAACAATCAACATAATGATCTTACCGGCGACATGTAAGCTGGCATTCCTGCTCCTCGCGGTACCATAAGGATTCGTCGCCTCACACCAATATACACCGGCATCAGAATGCGCCCTCCCATGAGTAGTTCTCAAGAAGAACAGTCCACCAGCGGGTAGTAGGCTTCTATGGGTATCGGAGACGACCAACAATCCCCCCTTGTACCATCTTATAGTGGGCGGAGGGGAGCCGCCGGCTCGGCAGTTGAGTGTCGCGGGTTGATGACGAGCTACAGTGACGTCGAGAGGCTGTTCAATGATGTATGGCGCTTCTCCATTGCTCGCGTAGTCATCGCTCATGCCGCTTTCCACTGGACCTATTGACAAGAGTACAATTTTGGGGTAAACAAGACTATTTTGAAAAGTAAAATTAGATTTAGGTATTTATAAGAACTACCAAGGTAGCAAAAATTACTAATAATAATTAGCAATTGTGATTGTGAAATCAGGCCTTAATCCATCACGCTGGCCCAGTGTGTTTCGGCGGATTTTATATGTCTTTCAAAACTTTTTTAGATATTTTAATAAATGCAAGTTTCCACTATTATTATTATCTTTCAAGTGATAATCGTATTGAAATAATTATTCATATTGATAAGAGCTTAGTTAGAAGAACTACACTGAACCGCAAAGAAAAAGGGTTGGTGAGAAAATCTTCAGTATCTTCTAAAGCACCTGAAGACTAAATTAAAGAATATTTAATGCTAGTTCATGTAGAGTAGTAACATCCAGTACAATTTATAGAATACAATATGTATTTAATTGATATCTAAGTCCATGTGGCAACATTTGAAGGAGTCCATATTGTGTCCAACCGTAGACTTTTCACGTGTGATAAAAAATCAGGGACTTTATTTGAGAATGGCATAAATAATTACATCACATCACATACAGTACTTGTTGACTATACTAGGTGAAACAGAAAGGGTATACCTACTATTTTTTTGCAACTTAACTTTGTAAATCTTAAACCTACTGGCTTTGTGGAACAGTTGAAATACTAAAGGTTTTGTAGACTTATGAAATCTGTCAACAGCTGTATCCCTATAACACCTTTTGTTTTTTAAGTTTCCTCTGAAGCTAATAGTTTTAGAATTACACAGTTAAGTGTTGTAGTTGTAAGTGAAAAACACTAGAACTTTTGCACAAAATGAACTAGCTACTTCAACAATACTGATAACATTATCAAAGCAGATATTCGATCTGGACGTGGGTCATTAATGTGTCCCCATTATCGCCCGTAAAATATAAATTACTCCGTAAACACTCACGGTCGAGTGTTATGCAATATGCGACCTAATAAAAGGGAGCGTTCGCTTCAAAATCTATTCCACCTACTGCAGTTAACTACCTAACACTATTTTAAAATTTACCCAACAAAAGCCTTCCTTGCCTACGGTTTATTTTAATAATAGGTGGAGTATGTCATTTGCAGTTGCTATAAAGCGTCGCACAATAATGAGCTATAAACACAGGCTTCCCCATAGACCCCATGTTTAGACCCCCATTTTACTCTCCGACGTATGCGCAGATGGTAGTTTTTGACACTCGAATTGATGTATTTCTTTTGTTATAGTTCGTTATAGTTCGCTATTGTAGTGACGGAAAAAATCGAGAGAAAAAAATTCGATTCGGTGTCCGATTCGACAAAATGAACCTTCATAATCGATGCGACTCGATTTCATAGGCAATGTTGTGTTTTGCGAAAATCGATAGGGATTACTCTTTTGTGTGTTGTAATTGTGTTTATTTATTCACGTGTCCCGACGATCTGAATGTGGTGCGCGGCACAAGGGCTAATCTATAATTGAATCTCCATTCGATTTGCTATCTTTCGATATACGGTATAGTGCATCCCTATTTTTATTTTGAAGCGAAGCTTCTTTACGGACGTTCGGGGCGCTCGCTACCCGGGCACTCAAACGGTGAAAAGCGTAACGCGTAACGCGTGACGCGTGACGCGTAACGCGTAACGCGTAACGCGTTACGCTTTAATATAATATATCTAATATCTACTGCAAAGCTTCGCTTCTTTCGGGCGTCCCTAGACGGCACAGATTTTTTTTTTATAGTTTTTACACCGTGTTACTGACCTATTTCTACAAAAAATTGCAATAAAATATCTCGAAACAAAAGCGACATGCGTTTTAGACCTATTACCCATTTTGCTGGTTATGGCCTGTTTCACAATAAAAAATAATTAAGTGTTCATTGAATCACGCTATATGAAAGAGGGACGGAACAACTTTTTTCACAGTGACTGGGAGCTACAAAATTCGTATCATTCATCATTAACCGACGTACCCCATGCTAATACAAAATATTCCATTGACACCTACAAAAGTTGCATCGTCAGCATGCATAAATTAAATACCAAATTCATTTTTATCTCCCACAAAAGTAGAGATGAGCCAAATCTCCCATGAATAGGATTCCGCCAAAAAATATTGTCCACACAAACGGCGACTGTGACAGCTATAAATTAACTGTCAACCTCGTAAAGAACGCACCGATATGATATGGTCCACTACACAGATAGATGGGTCGGGCTTTGAAACTGCGACGGCGAAATGAAGCGCGAAAAAATAATAATAAAGGATACATTCTGTCGCAATATAACATAAAATAAATGTCCGGAATACTTAGCATTTATATATATAATTATGATCATAAATAAATGATAACTACAGCTATTGTGGTTTAGAATCAGGCATAATTTACTTAGGTATGACCAGGTACTTACTTATGGTGAAATTCTGACTAATATAATCCCCACATTTCATGCTGTTTGAGTTGGAACCTAAGTATTTTATTATCAACTAACCTGTATTCATACATACAGTTCTATCTATTTTATCTATTGACGACCGCTTGGCACAGTGGCTCGAGCGTAGGCCGCTCAGCTCACTGCACATAGTGGTTGCGGGTTCGATTCCCGCTGGGGCAAATTTCGGAAATGGCCTTTTCGTAATTTGGGCCTGGGTGTCACTGGGATCGCCCCCGGTCCATTGTATCGGTACCCATAGTACAAGCGTTGCTTAGTTTGGGACCATACAGTTGGTGTGTCAGTCTGGCGATGTTATTTTTTCTATCTTAGAAGCAATGACAAATGCGATGATAGCGATATCTTCTCATAACAGATACCAGAATGGCTCTCACTGTTTCTCCGCTGTCACTATTACTAGCCCGCTTAATCCCTGGCCACACAGTGTAAGACGCGCAGAGATAAAAATAAGATTTAGCAGATTGCGTGGAACATAAAATATTGTTTATGTTTATCTATATGTTGGTTTATCGCACATAAACCCAACTTTATCGCATAGTTGTGCGTTAGAACTCTATTGATTATTGGATATTAGACGCGATATATCCTTCCTACAGTTTACTGCGTTAAGATATAAACTTTATTATCCGTGACTCATAAATATTTTATATAATTAGAAAATAAGTTATGGACCCAATGTTGCAACGTCCGATGTACTTATTAACTTTGTAAGTTTTTATTGATGCTCGGAACTTTGTTTATTTTTAATATTTATTTTGTCATAAATTCAAGTGGATTATGTATCTTTTAAGCAATATAGAATGCCAGAAAAGGCAATATTGCAAGGCGGTATTTTTTGTGTCGCTCGCATTACCGTGAACTAATTTGAACTTGATGTATTCACACTATCAAATTTAAATATTAATGACCTTTGTATTTACCTACTGAAAATTAAAGAATGCGAAATCGTAACTTAGTACATACTTATAAAATTCCGGTGTGCATATGTTCGTAATCTTATCATCCTAAACGACTTGACTGATTTTGATGTTTTTTTTACTTATGGGGTCACATGGATTGTTCATAGTTATAGTTGGGCTCGATAGCTGGCGCTGTTATTGACATTCAGAAAATCAAGTGTAAAACGCTAGCATAACTTCGCTATTTAACTAAAATAAACGTCCACAAAGTTTACGCAGCAGATGTCCATGTATAATAGCTTTAATAGACCATCAAATCTTTGCATAAATTGCCGTCTTCCGGTTACGGTTAAGAACCCTCCTGAAAAAATATTGGGTTGCGCAAAAACTGTCAGTGACTTTAGATTGTAGTATTTTTTTTTACTTTTTTTGATGCCGTGTCTGTAAGTAAGCATTCATTCTAAATTGTATAGCAATATGAAGTAATACGGAGCTCCTAAAACGAAATGAACGAATGAACTTCTGCCTAACTAAAACCAGAATATACTAAATTGTCTCGTGTCCTGACTTAATTAATTGTACAAAAAATTTGCATAGTAGATACTTTCCTAGTTGATTTATGCCGATTTTAAAAACTACATTTTAATTTGAAATGCTTAGTGAATTTCGTTCACATTTTGCTACGACACATTAGTTCTCATACCCGGATACCCTTAAGTACTATTTCAGACTTTTGCAACACCGTAATCTTGTTGCTTTTGAAGAATGTTGTACTCCCACACGCCAACAGTAAAGGGAGTATGTTTTAAACTCGCACGCGAGTAGTTACAGGCTATTGTTCAAAAATCTTTGTTAAAAAAATCGCGAGGGTTATTCGTGTCCCCTACTAATTTACTGCCGGCACATGGCGACACGCGTCGAAAGAAGGAAAAATAAATATAAAAAATCGGCCATAGAGACATGGGTTTCGCATTAAGGGTAAGACCATAACACTGAACTGTACTGTGCTTTGCCGCTCAGCTCTTCAATGCTACGCGTAGCATTTTTCTATCCTATATTTAGCAAAGTGTAACTAAACAGCAGCCATAAATGAAAATATATGTAAGGAACATAGCTTTATTTATTAAGTACCTATCTTTTAAAAGGTAAAACTGAAACAACTGATTTTTATAGTAAATCTAAAAGTATTGGCTTGGGGAGGAATTTCCAGGATTAAATATAGGTGGTTGTAGACTTATGAAATCTTTAGACCATCAGGAATATACCTACAATACCATTGTAGTTGGTTTAAGAACACAAAAATATAATTATCCTTTCCATTTCATGTATATTTTGTATTATACATAATTTTTAAATTATTTGCTTTATCTCGCTTTCGAACATAGTTTTGATATACACTCCTTCTCATTGCGAGTTGTACGCTATCGTAAACATTAGCGCTTACAATACTTCAATATAGGACAGCTCAGTTACGTGGAGTCACCCTAAACTCGTCCGCCACGCGGCCAAAGTGTTGCAAGTCCGTTTGAACCGATCCGTTAATGTTTTTTGTCGGTAACCGATAGCTCTCATGTGTCCGTGAACTAATAAACTTTTAGAACATACGATTGCACTCGGCTCGATATTCGGGTTTATAGATGTGTAAAATCCACTTTTGATCCGAATGATTTGGTACCTATTGCAATAAAATTTATCGTTATATAATTTTCTTTGATCAATAGGTAATCCGTCGCGTTAAATGTAATATCTTCAAAAGCTTACTTTAGTGAGAAGATATAATTGCATTCATTTTTAATTTTAAAAGGAAATTACGTTTTCATGAGAACATTCTAGTTTTAGCTACTAGATTACAACTTCTACTTACTTACTACCTAGCTTATCATACATCAAAAATATGTACTTAAGTACTTTGATGTTGCAAAACGTCAATTTACCAATAATAAATGACCCTAGATTTCATCTAATCAAGTCATTTCGAACTCAGCGAACAGTTTCAAATGCTCATAACTGTCACCCCAAGTAACACGATAACCGTTTGAATTTCGAATATCTAATTCTAATGGCTGTGATTGGCTCCCTTAGGAGGTAATCATGATTTTTGAACTTCGAACACGTGTTCAATTCTGCGCTCCCTTTGCAATATGAAGCTAGTGACGTTATTAGTTGTCAGTGCGTTGCCAATTTTATCTCAGTGCACGCAATTAGTAGGAAATTAAAGTTCGTGTCAATCTTTTGTGATGAGGGTAAGTCCTTTATATTACTAACATGAGTAGCAATTGTTTTAGTAACTTTTGGTCGTGAGTTACATCTTGAATTTTACTAATATGGACACACACTGCCTTTGTATTCCTCAAACTAGTAAGAAAGCACATGCTTTTGGTGGAGGGTGTGTAGTGAGGTGCACTATTGGCCGTCAACACTATTTACCAAATTTATTATAAACTGTTTTGAATAATAATATATTTCTAACCACGATAATTATCTTCGAATAACAAAATTATTTCTAATCTTTTTTCTAGTAGTTCTGCAACATATGGTATTTTCGTAAATAAAATAGTTCATAATTCTGAATATACTTTTTTTCTAAACTCTTCAAGCCGCTAAAAATAAATAACCTAAAAGAAACATTATCTACCACTTTAGCGCTTTATTAGAACCGTTTTCACACATCCGACTTCACACGAACACGTGATACTGACGGCTCGTAATAAATGAAACTCAGTTTGAACACAAAACAGTCGACTTCACGGTTAATGAAATAACACTTATATTTTACAGCGCAAAAAAGGCACATGTGGCACGAATTAGCCCAGGATGGACGGATTACATAAATGTGAATTCCGTGAGTTAGTATGTTTGTGTTGTAGGGCGACATAATGCATGGAGGGACAAATTGTTTACACAGTGTCATCTTTCGGGGCCGATACCTGGAGACACCCTATTGACAATTTATTTGCAGTTGTCAAAAATACTCATAGGCCATTATCGACTTTATTGCCGTAGTTTAGTATGAATGGATGTATTTTTGGACGGCAAAAGTTTGATAATGGATGTTGTAGCAATGTGACAGTCGGTTACGGAAATATCTTGGCGGCAGTTGTGTTCTTGTTGTTGTTCGGCGCGTGGGCAGATGCAATAATATGTTTTTCTTCCGTTGAGGCATGACAAAGATACTTTCAACTGAGGGATATTCGTAAATATTACTAGCTAACCAGAACATTGTTCTCAATGCCGTTTCTTTTATGAATACAGTTACCTACTCCGCACTAGGTAATTATAACTTAATAAGTAAGTAAGTTCCGAGATATTAAGCCAAAACAAAATGAATTATGTTTGTCTATATCCTTAACTATGCGCTTCAATAGCTAGATTAAAATAAAATCCATGCGTCTAAGCCTAATGTCAAATAATGAGGGGATAGTTTTTGCTCTTATTAAACAACCAAATAATGGGATAAGTTTTTTATACGAATTTAGATAGAACTCGCTAAAGGAAGCTACCGAAAAAATATATAAAAAGGTAGTTTCGCAGTCTCGTGTTATCTGATCGCCTTTTAGAGGGAATGTTTTTTTTGCGATCGCAACTCGCGATAACATTGCTGATTAACTTAGCGACATCTATATTTAGGACCGAGAATCGAGATACGCATCGGTAGCCAGTTACACAAAAAGCCAATGCCTGGGATTTTTTTTATTTATTTGTTTTTGCGACAGATTAATGAAAATACTCCTTTTTATCCCGCCTGGAATCTGAACTGCCTCTTGATTCAGGTTATAGGTCACTTTCTAAGTTCAGGGTTAATAATAGTTAGGGGTAAAAAAGCATAACATTGTGATTTAACCATGGTAATTTTTTTGCAGCGTTTTTGTTTTCATTTGTTCTATGATACTGTAACCTATTTTGATGACTATTCTTATTTGTTATTTATATTTAACTAGCGACCCGCCCCGGCTTCGCACGGATGTAATAAATTATCAGTGTTTCTCTACTATATTATGCATGTATTATACATATAAACCTATCTCTCGAATCATGAATCATCTTTATGTATTAAAAAAAACCGCATCAAAATTTGTTGCGTAGTTTTAAAGATCTTAGCATACATAGGGACATACAGACAGCGGGAAGCGACTTTGTTTTATACTATTGATAAGGTCATTAATCGTCGTACTAATATATGAGGTTCTTTATAAAATCCATAGAAGCACTGTATTTCTCTCAATTTCTGTGTACCGAACATATTTCAAAAATACATCGACCCGTAGTTCTATAGGGGTCACACTCGCGTCAATATTCATAAAAGTCAAAGTTTTGTTTAGGCCAACGTTTGAGATACGATCGGTTTTTCAAACATCGAACAATGACGTTCAGTGTACCGGCCATGCCCATTGTATGTTCCACGATTGGCCCTGTTTATATTTTAAAAACATGGTGACTTTTGCCCGCCGGCGTGTTGTACACGTACTTTGGATTTTAGTCGATTCTTTTTGGGTAACTTTCTATTCTCTAAATCGAGTAGAATAGTGTTCTTTATTCGTTATGTTATAATGTAGTTTATTTTTTTAAAGTGTAAAGTGCTGTATCAATGTATATTTTTTAAATAAATAAAAAATGCACAACTTTATCTCAAAAAAAAATTTTGAAGCCTACAAATCGAAGCTTATATTACGGTAAGGCTTAGAGCATGTTTAATAGGTATTTTCTTTGTTACAAAGCTTAGAGCCCTGGATACCTGGATGTATAAAACCATAGCTTTAGTCAGAACATGCAGAATTTTTCTTTAAACACTCATTGCCAGAAAAACTACTTGCGACCAATTTGAATGTTTTCCGTACAATAATTATGTATACTTAAAAAGGGCATTGTTAAATTTACTTTGGTAAAACTTTATAGTAACTTTTATACTTACACTTTCTTCCCATTAGGTGCATCGGTAACGCATTAGACACAAAAGATAGGCGTCGTTTAACATTAGCTTAACTTCTTAACGGTTTGATAGCCGCCCCGGGTGCGAGTCCTTTGGGGTTCCGGGGTTGATTAGTGTGAACCGTGCAATTCTGTATTTATTTACAGCTATGCTAGTATCTCGTATAGATAAGTATTTTTTGTTGAGTTCATTTTTAAGTTAATAAGTGCAAACTGTAGTTTATTATATCATATAGTCGCTACTATATTTTCTGTAACCTACACGTTATGGAAGTAGTGAAACTACTGACACATATTTTTTCAAATTAAGAACTAAGGCGGCTATTAATAAATCGATCTGAAGTCTGACAGCGGTCTCAAGGTAAGCTTTTAACGTGTCATTTTGTACTGATATGACATAAGAATTGCAATGGCATTTCCAAGATCACTTACCTACGTGCCTTACGCATCTACCTATATATTTGAAATAGATAGAGTCTCTTAACTTGATAGCTACCAGAAATAATTAAGAGATACAGAAATTAACTTACTAAACAAAATCTCAGATTGTAGCATACCAGATAGGCGTTTACAAATTAAATTTACGACAATTTTATTCCCCCATTGCCATCCCTATTCACGGCCACAGACTAAATAATTACCTAGCAGCGACACGATTTTCTTTACAGTTCGACAATATCCAGATACGGTGTTTTTATACTCTATTGATTGTAAAATACGCAACAGACAGATGCGGGCCACACATGTGTTTTGTTAAACTAATGAGATTTGTCAATAAGTTACGCTTCCCGCTTTATATGAGACCCACGAGGATAATTATGCCGTGTTTGTTTAGTAAAACACGATTTTTACGGCTCATAAATGTTTTGAGGACTGTTTTTTAAATGTTATATGTGTGTTAAGTGTATATGCAGTGGTAGGTTTTATGAAGTAGTAAAGCAGTAAATGAAAACTCGCAGTCATCAAACGTCTTTACTTCTTTTCAGGTAGGTTTTGATTCTACCATGTTTTAATTCTATATTTAAACAATCAAGATATAATGACATTTTGGGTAGACAATACAATGCAATTTTGTACTAAGTATAGTTGACAGACCGGTGTTAGCTTCTTCGTGTAAATTACCGCTTTGTAAACTAATATATATAGTAGTATTAGTTGACATACTTACTTATACAAAAATAACACTTAATAAATTCGTACAAGGTCCCAAATTAGTCCCAATTTTTTTCCCTCCTTGATAAATAAAACCCATAGACCGGTGACACGGTTATTCTCGTCGCTAAGTGGTGCCACAAATCTAAGATGGTACCACAAGGCACTATATCCGTGGGGGATCGTAACCCCGAGGGTGAAAGCCATTAGGAGATTGAACTTTGACTTATAACAATTTCTTTTCGCGATTTTGAATTGGTTTACTATTTTTGGGGTGATGAATAGATAGAGCATTCACTCGTGTGGAAAAGTAGCCTCTATATTAATGTAGAGCATAACTCTGTAGAGTCGAGCTCTAGCCAATTGACTACAGGGCCCTAACCACGCTAGCTACTCAAATCGTAATAGCAAAGCAAACGCTCGCGATTACGTTTCAAACGCTCCGCTTTTGACATTTTGCTGACACCATACCATATCAATGTCAGTAGAAATCGTGAAGCTCGTGTTAGCAAAACGTCAAAAGCGGAGCGTTTGAATCGTAATCGCGCAGGTCATATACGGGTTGGCTCAACTGGGTAGCACCACCCTCTCACGGAAGATCGGAGTAAAGTCGCTATTATAGTTGCGTCTCGTACAATGAGTGAGAGACCTGGAAGCCTAACCCCTCCTACTTTTCCCTCTCTCTTTCCCATTCCCCTTCAGCTCGGCAAAGTGTGAGCAATTCCTTTGGTATTGCCAGCAGATGCTATATGACCTATAGATATAGGTAGCTACTTTTTAGCTGAGTTTGTAATAAAATAATAATAATAATTTAGCCCTCTTGACGACCCACTCCTGGGCACGGGTCTCCCCTCAACACGAGGGGGATTCAGGCCGCAATCCACCACGCTGGCCCAGTGCTGGTCGAAAATTGGTTAGATCTTTTAAGACATGCAGGTTTCCTCACGACGTTTTCCTTCACCGTAAGCAAGTGATAATCATATAGAAATTATGATTCGCACATAGATTTCGACAAATCCAGAGGTGCGAGCCGGGGTTTAAACCCAAGACCCGGTGCTATCACAGCTTAGTTAGGTTGTAATATTAAAAAAAAAATCTAAACCCGGGTACAAAATGTGGGTTGAACCTAGGCCCTAACCACGCTAGCTACTCAAATCGTAATAGAAAGGCAAAAGCTAGCGATTACGTTTCAAACGCTTGGCCAATATTTGGTACCACGCTAGCGTCTCATTTGCGAGTGGCTTATGTCATCGAACGCTTTGTAGTTTTTTTTATTTGGATCTGCGTTGGTAACTACGTTTGGCTTTATGCCAATGTTCATAAAAAAAATTCTGTGAGTGGGGGCAATTGGACGAATAGTAATGAAACATGATTATTCGAGTTCCCCCAATAAGTCTGGTAATATTAGGCCTAGACAAAGACCTTCATATAAAACTTGAAAATTATATTTACTCGACATTGGCTAAATGCGTAAAGCAAAACATCGCAAACTTTACTTTAAAAAAAACGAAGTCAGGCGCAACCTCAAGGTCAAATGCTAAGAATCGCGAGTGTGGTACCAAATCAATGTCAGTATAAATCGTGAAGCTTGTGTCAGCAAAACGTAAAAAGCGGAGCGTTTGAAACGTAATCGCTAAGGTTAGGGCCCTGGACATTACCTGGATATAAACAAATAAGGCCGAGCAGCGACGTCACCACGGTCAAGGTATCCATTCTGAGAGCCAACTACCACATCTTCAGCTTGATGATTGCGATTCTTGAGGCCAAGATGTCTTCATCGTTCCCTTTATAGTGTTTCATCTGAAAAGAAAAGAAAACAATTGACGCTTTGCTATTCTGGACACAAATTTAGTACCTATACTTAAATTCCCTGTGACTGTAAGCCTAAACTAAACTAATTTAAGTTACTTCGACTGTTGTTTATATATTAAAATATAACTATTATCGGTATAAATATATTAATAGGTATATGAGTTCAAGCTCAGAACCGACCGTCGTGAAAAACTGGCATATGCAGCCTTTGCCCAGCAGTGGACGTCTTTCGGCTGAAATGATGATGATGATTTAGATAATTGTACTCCTCAATGACCAGTGAGTGTGTTTGGTGTGACAGAGAATAATGTGGAGGGGACAAAGAGTAGATCTGTCCCATAGGCTAAAAAAACTTGTTTGCCTACTCAACCGGACCAATAATTCTTCCCATAAATAATTACTCCAAATTTACTTTCCTTCTAACCGAGCACCTTCAAAAGGTAACTCAAATAGCCCTCGCGTTAATTTCATTGCGTTCATCAGTTTAGGACCGCAACGTAATTTAGTTTTCTTTACACGTCGAATTTCATAAAACCCTCGGCCTTTATCCAATAATGTAACGAGTTAACGGAACCCCGACCGAATTTGGGTGAAGTAAATTTTGGGGTGAAAATGGGAACAGCTGGGATGGCAGTGGGATGAGATGAAATAAAGAAAAAATGCACTGAGGTCACTTTAAACATAATGTTGGGAAAATATTAGGATCTCATCCAAAATAACTAATATAAAAAAAAAAAAATTTTTCAACTCGCTTGACTAAATTAAAATACTATGAAAATTTTACAAAAATGCATGAAGAGCGAGGATGAAATGTTTCAAGTTTTATCCAATAAATAGGATTTGTGTATTTAAATTATGTAAAATATTTTTTAATTACGGATGCGACGTCGTTTTTATTTTTTAGTAACACACGTGGTAAATGTTGTTATTCAATAAATGTCGTGCATTTCAAAAACATTTCATCAAGATAAATGATTGCTATGTTTACGAAATGCTACAGAAGAAACATGTGTTGTGAAACGTTAATAATGATTATTAATTTTATATCTGATTTTAGATTTGGATGATATTATGCAATTTCATCTTCGAATTCCTTAATTTCGTGAGAGATAATAAACTCAAACAATAGTGTTATGCAATGTGTTTTTAAATAATTAATTTGATAAATTTAGAAACTTGATCAACTCTTGTATCCATTATTATTTGATAATAATAGGTATTTTTCATTTTTTTCTTCAGGACCAAACAATTTTCTTAAATAATTACCAATCTAAACATGAAATTAAGGGTTTATATTTTATTTTATGTTCGTTATTAGGTATTTAGGTATACAAATATCAATCGAGTTGTTACTCAATGTAGGTACTACTTAACAAAGTGCTCAAAACACACAAACATCAAATTAATGCGTTGATTGACAAGGATGTTTCAATTAAACTGACAGTCTCTTAACTGATCCAATAATATGATATCCTTTATTGGTAACAAATATTCAATATTCGGGAGTGGAAATCATGCCAAGTTTGACAAGCGATTTAAAACCTTATTGTATAACAACCAATGATGAGTTTAAGTTGCTAGAAATAGTGTAAAATATATTGATTCTGCGGGTAATCTCTGTTAACCCGTAAAAGGATTTACGGTGTTCTATATTACCAAGTTAAATGTCAGTAGTTCAACATTGAGATACAAAAGGGCAGTAAACGTAAAGTATGCTGAATTAAACCCTAGTTACGTCAAAACAAAGATAAACAAAATATATAGACCTACAAAGGACGCTGTCCAATATTGAAAAAGAAAGGAATTTAGTATCTACCTAGATACTAACTATACTTTATAGGACTTGTGAAACTATGAACCTATGTCTAATAAGTACCAACGTTCTCGAGGTTGGCGCAAATTAAATAATTCACGGGCTTTATCGCGTTCGTTTTATGTTTCACCGCGCTATTACAGTTTCAGTGGTATTCGTGCAAATAAAAACAATCGTCAAGTGACATCTGTATCCTTATCCTCTTCAAAGTCCTATTGTTTAACTTTTGAGTGGTTCAAATTAGTTTATCAGAAGTCGACCGCTCTCGGCAACTTCCGGTAGCGGCGCTATATTGGTGCCTATTGCCTCTATGAGTTTATTGTTTGATTGCCGATATTGTTTCTGAATGGCGTATAATAGTATTACCTAAGTTATTAAACGAAAATATTAAAAAAAAAAACAAATATATTATAATTAGTTGGCTTTGACGAGAATCGGATCAACAAACTGAATTTCGGCATTCCATGGTAGAGTCAATTAAAAAAAATAACAAAAAGCACTAGCAGATATATTGTGGCACTAGATGACTATTTAAGCCAGTTTTTGTGGCGGTAAATGTTTTCCTAAGATTCATCTGAAAATCTCCCGCTGTTTCCGGAATAATCGCAGTGGGGAATGAAAGACTTTTTCAGGCAAACAGGCAACAATAGTGTATACATATAGGTACCTACTCCTCACTCTACGTGTTTTACTTTCCTTAACAAAGAAGAGCGCTAATAGCCACCATAACTTACTCTTTCGAAAATGTTTTGTTACTATATTAATATCCTGTAATAAGACGTCGGGGCCGGCAGATAAGATAGCCGCGGTTGTAAATAAAAGGATTAAGGTAACATCATTATTACATGTTACGCAACGGTCTGACCACGTCGTCGCTTGGGAAACGAACACAAACAAAACTTTGTAGCGTTTAATCGGTGAGAAGGTTTTGTCTAATCACCTAGATCTAGGTGAGTGATAATAAATATATTAAGTCTTTAATGTATATCTTTGAAAATTACTGTAAAAGTTAGAGGAATTAACTTTATATTTGAACAATGACCACAAGACGTTTGTTAGTTTTTCAGCCGATTAACATAAATTAATTTCCAATTAGCGCCCAAGGGGGTGAATTTTAATTTTCTTTTTTTTTGTTAGAAAGTTATTCTGATCGCGAGTATTCTTAGCTATATTTCATTAAAATCTTAATAAGTTTAATAAGTCTTGGTGGCATCGGGGGTTTTTAAATGTAATTTTAAATTTTTTATTTAAATTTAACATCGGAAGGCAGATACCGGGTAGGTACAATTTCACTTTGCTTACGTTGCACAACGTACGCTAAATATGTCACTGGTACAGGAATACCATACAGTTTGGACACCATAACGTAACATCCGTTATGGTGTCCAAACTTTATAGTTTAACGAGACATTATGCAACGATAGGAAATTATTAACAACCAATAAACCCAGTCTCGAGTTTAGTACATATTTTCACAGTGATAAGGAAGGCAAATCCGCCATTATATAGTAAACCTATCCTATCCTACTTATATATAATATTATAAATGCACAAGTTTGTGAGTGTGGATGTATGTTTGTTACTCTTTCACGAAAAAAACTACTGAACGGATTTGGATAAAATTTGGAACACAGTTTATAACCTGGATTAACACGTAGAATACTTTACTTAAGTCTATGCGGATGAAGTCGCGGACAGAAACTAGTTATACTATATTTTATCCTCACAACTATTGGCTACATAAAGTACTTACACTAAGAAAAATATCGACTAAACATGATAATATTAAATAATTTGTAGTGATTTTTTTCAGGGTAATATGAATTATGTCTACAAGTCTTGTTGCGATAAACATAACTGCACTACGTATACATATTTTAATTTCTTTTCAGTGTAAGGCACGTATTAATAAATCTATCTCGAGTCTGAGAGTGATCTTTTGAAATTTCACTTTGTACTCAAGATAGCTTTCAGACTTGAGAACGATCTATTAATATGGGCCCAATTCATCTAATAGAATTTTAATACGATTTTTTAAAATTGATAATTTTTGTTAACTGGTTTACGAATTAATCCTATGAAAATATTTATTGTCTCGATGAAGTTAATACATAGTTATTTTTTTTTGGGCTGGTAAACTACTGTTTGGTGCTGGAGGAGGATGGAAAGAATAAGCTGGACGGAAAAGATAACGAACCAAGAAGTACTAGAGAGAGTAGATGAAAGGAGAAGCCTGTTAACCAGCATTGAAAATAGAAGAGGAAAGATGATCGGGTATTTGATACGACATGACACTTTTATGAAAACAATCATAGAAGGGAAGATAGAAGGCAAGAGGGGAAGAGGAAGACCTAGGAGAAGCTATTTCGACCAAGTGAAGGAAAAAGTGAATGTCGTGTGGTATCAAATGGTCAAAGAACTGGGAGAAAATCGCAGTAAATGGAAAAAAACTCCACCGACAAGAGCATCGCTCTTAAGTTAATGATGATGATGAAACTACTGTTTACTTTCTTATAACACGTTCAATAACACAAAATACCATTTAAAATTAAAAAATAATTTAAAAAATCGGTTCACAATTGGCGAAAATATCGATGAACATACACAAAAAAAATACAAACAGACGAACATAGTAACGTCCTCATTTTGGAAGTCGGTTAAATAGTAATTCACTTAACTCATCCATTATGGTTTCTAAACGATTTTAGATTGGATTCGAAATCGTGCTGGATTATCCATCACGATAATGAACTAATATCGGAGATTAGTGGGAAATAGTTTCAGTCACTTCCAATGCGATGTGGTTCCGAAGTGTGTTAATGATTTGTAATGGTTTGTAGATAATATACTAATACATACATTTAAATTAACTCTATAAGAATTAAGTCGAGCATTCGTTTTGGAAATGGATTGGAAATAACAATCTTAATATGAATGTCGTGTGGAGAACAAAATACCAAAGGAGATAAGTACTCAGAACTAAACACACACTACTAAACTAAACAAAACTAAACACACAGAACTAAAAAAAACTTGTCACTTCTTTCCCAGTGCACTATCTGACTCACTCCATATAAAATCTCCGAAACCTAAAGAGAATTTGGCGTGCGGCTTCTTCTAGCCATTTATAGGTGATCAGTAAGGGTATAATATTTATAAAAGGAGGCTGATGAATAAAGCCAAATTCCACACACAAAAAAATAAAATAAACTAAGTAACATAATCCATCGATCTAAAATAACTAAAGATAAAATCAAAATCATTACATAATTACCCCACTCGAGTTCTGTATACAGCGGGCTCCCGTTATGTAAACAATTTAGACCAACACAAATACATAAAACTAACCTCACATAAAGTTTCTCACGATGCACATATGACTGCAGCCGAAGCATAACATTTCCAAGGTTAAGTTTATAATTTATAACCTCTTGAGCGATGACAGGCGGACATTTAGTCGAAAATAATGTACCCTGTATAAACAATGGACCCTTTCGAATGTGAAGTTGTGTTGAAGAAGTTATTATCGTGTGGTAGCGCATTTATTTGTGTTCAATAATAGAATAATTAAAAGGTTTAAAACAATATTACAACTGCAAACGTAACAATCGAATTAACTAAATCTAATCAAGTACTAAACAGTTATAAGCCTCATGAAATTATGCCAATTGGTACAAATTCAGGTCTCATCATGATTAAACTAAATTAACTTTACGATGTACCTACCTACAACAGAATTAGCGCCAATAACAAAAAAACAAATTTTATTAATTTGCGCATGTTATTAAAGCTGTCCTACTTTTCCAGTAAATTGCACCTTGTAATTATCGGTTAAACTTGTTTCACGTTAGCGGTTGAATAATTAATGATATTGCATGACTGTGAAGCATGATCTGCACGGCGGCAAATTGAAAACAGTAAGTCATGCAAGATTTAAGGGACAGCTTTTTTACATACTTCAAAGTAGTTGAACTGTAATAAAATAAAAGTATTAGGGCTACATATGCTTTATATTTTAGGGTTCCGTACAACAGATAGGAATATACTCAAGTTCAAGGATTATTAATGCGTCTTTTTTTAAATTAGGTATATTTTCAAGGTCTGGCTCATAATACAAGTATTCAATTAAAATGTCAAAAGAACTGTTGTGGCGGGATAGCTTATATAAAGTGAGATACAAGATGACAATGATCATCTCCAGAAAATTCATCTCACACCTAACTGTAAAAAAATTTCACAACATCAAAAACACTTGTACACAAGATACCGTTAGAATATTTCTCATAAATCCCTTTAAGGGTTTCCTTTCTAACATCAGTCTATATAAGTAAATGTGTTAGTAAACTAAGCAGATACAATAATCCTCAACGACACTCGAAAATATAATGCATCTATTGACTTTCACCAAGTTATGGAGATGAGTTTAGCAAACCTACTGACGGTTCTACAATGTTTATTCTTCGCGTAGTGTAGTTACATGGTTTATTATCGTTGAAACTCGTATGCGGAACCCGTTAGTGGTATTGATAGCTTTAACATGTTGCTCCGGAGTATTTTTTTATTTGCCCCAGTAATGAAGTGTAGAATATTATTGAATGGGTTTAAATATAATATAATTTAAATTAGATGTAGGTAGTAATTGAAGCAAAATAAATTCACTTCGCTATTATAATGACGAAAACATATTTACGAACGGATTTGGTCTTTGTTTACACAACATATTTTAATATGTCTCAAGAATTGGCGCCAAGATTAAATTTGGAAGTGTAATGTTTACCTAGTTGTAAACTTGTGAATCAACAATTGCACCACACAAAAATATTGTGACTACAAAATGAAAAGTTTATATTATGAACGCCTCACGTAACCTGCGCGTAGCGATCACACGCGGCTGCCTTAACCGTGGGTGTTATTATAAAAATAAATAACATATTGAATAATGTTTGTTTTGAACAACCCGTAATCGCGGAGGCGTCGAAGACCCACACAAAGACGGATTGATCGTTCCACTAAAATATGAAGCGCTCCACTTTTAGAATTGATTAATTGTAAGTGCGACTAAGTCCCCGTTCCAATTTGAGAACAGTCCCAAACGGTTATTTGTCGGAGGCGAAGCTAGTTTTTTAATTGCTGGCACCATCAATCGCTCAATGCCGACGTTGATTTACAAGCTAACGACGCTTTATAACGCACAATCGAAATTTAAAATCTGACGTTTTGTGTCATTTGACAGACATATTTTTAAAGGTACAGTCGCGGCAGTAAGAAAGGCATTGTGCGCGTCGGTGCGTATTGCCGAAATTGCGCAAGTTTTTGCGAAAGTTGTACAAAGCTTGGTACACAATGGTATATTTTTGTTCGTGCGGTGTGTACTGACAGTTCGTGTGATGTATTGGGCCGGCGTTGGGGATTATTTTTACCCATTTCACGAAGTTTGCATGCATCTATTGTGTGAGACGGAAGCGGCTCCACAAAGCGGGCAGGAGATTATTGTTCGAAGGGAATTTTTGATGCTTATGAATGATTGGGGATTTGAAATGTAATATTTCGAAAAGGATCATAAGCTTCTTATTTCTTTTAAATAAATTACTATTTAGTGTATGTACTTGCCTACGTACTTATGAAATTAAAACAGCCATTCTGAAATATATGACTAACATTTTTGTATATTTTCATACGTACAAGACTAAGTAAGCACCTACCTAATTGGTAGGTACACGGTAATAATAATAGAAGTAATATATAAAAATTACAAGCGCCTTTATCCCACCCTGCAAAACATTCGTAGAATTAGGTACCAGTAACTCAGTATACGGGGCTTACAAAACGTTTTTTTACAAAATTACGCCTGAGAGAGTCGCATACGAGTAAATAAAAAGAGATTACGTGCGAAGGTGTCAATGGAGAATAGCCGAATACAAAAAATGCTAAAGCGATACAAAGGCTGGTTCCCAAGTTAACGCCCCTATTTATCGAAGCGCTAAGCTGTATAATGGTCGCATTGACATTGATTAGTCAGCTCGAGGCGCACCTGGGATAGGTTTTTAAATGTTATTTTTTGGAAGTAAATTTTCTAAACATTTTTAATAATAAAAAAAACTAGTCTTATATTTACGCGAATACTACACATTGAAATAAAACTATTTTACGGATTCTATCGCGTTTATTCACTTTAACGTCGGGAACATAAAAAAGTGAATAAACGCGATAGAATCCGTAAAATAGTTTAATTTTAATAAAAAAAAAATTGTTGCTAATTATAAATATTTTAAATTATAGTACTAACCTAAAAGAAAATAAAAATTCTTGGTAGGTAATTAAATACAGCAATATTAAAAGAATATAATAGGTATATAAAATAATTTATGATTAAATAATAAAAAATACAAAGCCATTTAGGTACATACTTAATAAAATGACCGCTCAAATGAGTACTTAGATTTTTTTTATTTATTTGATGAACAAACTTATCATTAATCTATCAAAGTATATCCCATGTCTCATAAAAGCTAAAATCTATCATCAAACAGATACCGCATCATAAAAATATTAAACAAATCGATCCAACATATCATCGCAACGCAAACACGCAAATAAATATTTATATAAATAAAATAACAACTTTGAAGTCTTTCCAAATGTAGATGTCAAAATGTTAAAAGAGCAAGAAGTTTGTGTTACCAGCGTTCGCGTTCGCGATCAAAGTTAGAAACCCTTTACGAGTTCGACGGATTGTGTAACGATACACATTTAAATATTATTGCGGAAAAAAAATATATTTTACGATGCACTTTTTGAGATAAACCGTGCTGACGAAACCTTTGAAGAGTGCTAATAAAAATTTTGTGATGTACGAATGGTGTCCAAATGGTGATACGATATTTTAAATGGACATAAAATATAAATAGAATTCTGAATTTGATATTTTGTTCTGCGAACACATATTTTCAGGTGGCCTCTTAACAAAAGCATCAGTATAACTCTACTGAACTTAGATGTAGTATTCAAATTTTTTTTTGGATTTGGCTAAGGGAATTGTAACAATATGAAATGTAAGGTCTTGAGGCACTACTCTCGCACTACTACTTAAGTACACGTGAATACGGTACGGTACGGTCAAACAGCTTTAATTTGTTTATTCAATTCCTTCCTTCCTTTTTCAATTCCCCTCGCATCATTAGTGCACGTTGTCAACGGCGTTTACCTTCATTGGGATCCGCACTCTAACTTGCCTTTACTCCGAACCACATACGCTTCATAAGGTGTATAAGATTTACGATCGACCAATCACAAACTACTATTATCTTCGATAGACCAATCAATAATAAGTCGCCTCTGGTCCCGACCAATGAAATAGGTGTTACTTCTGCTCCCGCTCCGCAACTTTTTTCGGAATTATTTTGATGCAAGGCAGCCTAGTACAGAGTCCATAATAGCTTACAAATTGCTTTACTTACTTTAATTCAAATGAGGTAGGTATGTAAAATACCTACAGCGGATACAATTATGGCATCCAATGTATACTGTTCACAATAAATAGCACATTCATTCGGAACATTCTTGACGCCTCTACAACCAGCTCCTTGTCTGGACCCTGACATTTTGTTCGCTTGAGATAAACTTAAGTAATTATTTATTAACTGATAGCCCTATGTCAGGATCATCAAGTGTTATCTAAGCATTCTTGATCCGTGTACAACTTTGTTAACTGAAGCTTTATACTAAATATAGTATTTTGTTATGTGATAGTGAGTAATGGCTTTATTATTTGATATGACAATATAGGTATTGTCTTCTGTGTTCAATGAGGCTTCGATTATATTTATTACTAGCTTTTGCCCGCAACTTGTATAGCGTCTTTTATGGATGTTGACCACAGCGCCACCTATACCAGGTACAATTATAACTAGGAAACATCCAGGCGACCCTATAAGTACTTACCTACAAAAAATAATAAATCTAAATATATATAACTCAAAGGTGACTGACTGACATAGTGATCTATCAAAGCTCAGCACCACTGGACGGATCGGGCTGAAATTTGGCATGCAGGTAGATGTTATGACGTAGGCATCCGCTAAGAAAGGATTTTGATTAATTCTACGCCAAGGGGATAAAATAGGGGATGAAAGTTTGTTAAGTTAAGTCCACGCGGCAAAGTCGCGGGCTCAACTAGTTTTATAATATAAAGATTAAGGTGGGTATATATAATTTTCGAATTTTTTGTTGTCTTTTAAGTATACCTGATTATATATTTTTTATTTTAATAACGCACGATATTCTGGATGGCACTATATAAAGGCTAAACGCTACCACAAAAAATCTGATTTGTTTATTTCTAATCGATGACCTTTGATGACATCCCTCGCTATCAACCAACTTTATTTTTATTTGTTCTGATTTTTAACCCCCGACGAAAAACGAGGGGTGTTATAAGTTTAACATGTGTATCTGTGTATCTGTGTCTGTGTATCTGTGTATCTGTGTATCTGTGTATCTGTGTGTCTGTCTGTGGCAACGTAGCGCCCAAGCTGATGATCCGATTTAAATTTTGTTTCTTTTGTTAGAAAGGTATTCTGATCGAGAGTGTTCTTAGCTATGTTTCATGAAAATCGGTTCAGCCGTTTGAAGATCATCAGCTCTTTTATAGGTTAAAAAAGCCACAGGTAAGGCCAAAACCAACTTCCACGGCTCGAATCCGCTCGAAATTTGAGATTATTGGATTTCGTTTTATTATATTTTTAAATGATCGTAATAGTCTGAATTGCCTTTTTACAATATTATAAATGTGAAAAGTTTCCCGGATTCTGGAAAAAATGGAATATTTATCAATTTTTATATGAGATTTCTGTATGAACTAAAGACGTTCCATAAGTCACGTGTCAAATGATGGATACGCGCATGCGTTATATTTTGTTTGTTTTGTTAATGGTCATGGAATATTACGCAATAATAATTCTAGAGGGCGCTGCTCCGCCATTGAGAAAAAATACAGGAAAACAAATATAATTTCAAATAATTTTAGCGTTATTTAAAATTCTTCCCCTGGGTTGCGTTCGTCCACCTCAACCAGAGTTATTACATCAAATTGAATCATAATTGATAATCTTTTACTAGGAATTAAACCTCCGGCATCAATATTTAGATTCGTTGTCTATTCTAATGTCAATGATTATAATGTCATAACAAGATAATGTCTCATAATTTTACACAGATTTTATGTTGGATATTGTACATTGCATTGGAATCGAGTGGAATGGCATCTTAGATTATGAGGAAGCCAAAAATAATTATGTAGGTAAATGGCGCTTTCATAATCTGGCAGCGAAACTAGTTGTACCAGATGAATTTGCGAGATGAGCAATGAATACTGAGCTACGGTAGCTACGCAAATCTCGCTAACTTATTTTTTTGGAAGAACTATACTTCATTTATTATAACATTAGACATAAGAGGCTCGCAGAAGCAGGGATGCAAAACATTTTATTTCCAAGTCAAAACAACTTTTATTTAGAGTCATTACATTGAAATTGTTTTAACATAACTTTTGGTAGATAAATCTAAAATACTAGCTAAATACTTCAATAAACAAAATAAAAGTACTTTTTATATTATGTTTTATTAATAACAAGTATCCGCACGGTGATGGATGATTCGCAACATGACGTTATCAACGGCTATACCTAGGTTTAACTATGTATACGTTATTTCGCATTGTTAAATGATTTTCAGTTCTGAAATTAATAGTCCTAGTTTCATTTCCAATTAATAATTTACAAAACTTGCTAACCTTATTTAAAATGCATCTAAGTGAGATATTATAGGTATTAACTTATATGTGACTAGCTGTGCCCCGCAACTTCATCCACGTAGTATTGGATTATTGGGTTAAAAAGTATCCTATATGTTAATCCCGGTTATAATCTATCTGTGTTCCAAATTTCATCCAAATCCGTTCAGTAGTTTTTGCGTGAAGGAGTAACAAACATACATACATACATACATACATCCACACTCACAAACTTTCGCATTTATAATATTAGTAGGATAACATCGTAGGTATCACATTTTAAACTGACAACAAAAAATGAATCAAACAACTGATTACATGATGATTTAAATCAATTTAAGATTAAGGGAAATAAAAGATTTTTTTTTAAACAATAATTTATTTAAAATAACTTACAACACACAATACATCGGTGAAATTTCCTCATCTTCATCAACTCACTTAGTCACTATCATCAGATGATGAAGATGATGAAGTTTCACCGACACTAATAATAAATTTTTCCACCACATCATCCATAATGCCATCAAGTTGACAAAACCTTTCTTCTTCTTTAATTGTATGTGACACGCAAGACTGCCATCGTTCTGGTGTTATATTAGCCAGAGCTTGTGGGAGTAGGCGTTTTATCTCGTCTAATTTGAATGTTTTATTTTGTTGCGCCACATACCCTTTCATTTGAGCCCATATTAATTCTATAGGGTTGAGCTCGCAGTGGTAGGGTGGGAGGCGCAACACTAAAATACCCTTTTCTCTTGCCATCTCATCCACAACAAACTTTTGATATGAATGTTTTTGTTCTTTTACTTTCTGTAATAGTGTTGCCCTAAGGTCTTTTTCCTCAAAAGGAATATTTTTTGTTTTTAACCACTCTTGTATATCTGCCTTTCGTGTGGCTGTAGTTGGCAGCTTTTCCAATTTTCTTGAGTGGTATGGCGCATTGTCCATTACGATTACAGCGCCACTCTCAATTTTAGTCAAAATTAATTTGAACCACTTTTCAAAATTATATGCATCCATTTCAGAGTGATAATCTCCATCTCCTTTCTTCGCATCAAATATTAATTCAGCATCCGTTAAAAACCCTTCACTTGATCCTGTGAAATAATATTAATACAAGTCAATTATTCTGTACCCCCTATAGGTATAATTTCACTGCTGGAAATAGGGCTGTGTATATACTTTACATATGTAGCAACAACACTTATGTTAAAACTTTAATAGTTGGCTTTGCATGTGTTAATTTGTAATAAAATATTGTTTACTTTACAATGCAATTGGGTGGTCACTTGTTGTCGGTGAGGATAGTCAACTTAATATATTAAAAGCAAATGCAAGTTAATCAAGTGCATACCAATATGGCCAATGATAAGCCGTCTTCCTTTTCCCGTTGGGTTCTTTAAACCAGTAGATAGGCCTTCCCTATGCGCATGTTTTGTGGACTTAATAGTGGTGTCTTGCCATATTAAGCTTTTTGTGTGACCTGTGTGTATGATAAAAGGGTATTAATTTAAAAACAATATTCACACAAAAAATTTATGAAATGATGTTGTACTTTTCTCTTATTTTATTTAACTGTATTTATAATATCATAATAAACAGTTATAACTTAATGACCCATCAAGCAAAAAAAAGATAAGTCTTATCTATTGTTATTGAATTTAGGAGGTTAAACACTGCTTGGTCCGTAACAAACTGTTAAGAAATATTAGTAGCACTGTACCTTCATTTAGCCAAGTCTCATCTAAATAATATATTTTTCTTCCTTCATTCCTTAGCATTTTTATTTCTTTGAGATATTTCAGTCTCCATAAGATGATCTCCTGCTTGTCGATGAGTGCACTTTTTCTGCTCCTTTTAATATAAGTGAACTTTAATTTTTCTTTCATTATTTTATATAGACTGCTTCTCTTAAAATCTGGCAGAGACTCGTCACTGTTTACTGCTTCCAGTATCTTATCTAAGGTGGGCAACTCATTATTGAAGAAGAAGGAATGAATTTTTCTGCGTACTCCACTTAAAGTTATGTCATCATAATCATGTTGCCTTTGCTTCGGCTGGCGAGGAGGGGGGGATTGCAGGCGACCTTTTGTGTTGTACTCTTTGAGCAAATTGTACACAGTAGCCCGAGATACGCCTATAAATAATAAAAAATATGTTTCATCATAATGCATGTTACTTTCAAATATTTTTATACAAAGAAATAATTTTATAAATATTCTTACCGGCAACTTCTGCAGTTTTCTTTATCATCTCAGTCTTATAACGAGGAGAACCTTCAGGCCAGGACTCATTAACTTGCTTGAAAATATTTATTACAGTTTGCTTTTCTACAGCACGCAGTGGAGTTTGCTTCATTCTCTTTTTCTTGGGAGACATTATTATGTCCTCGGGGTCAACTTTGGGGGTGCGTTTCTGACGCCGTTGGCTTTGGTCAGCAGACTCAGAACTTACATGTTGTAAGCCACTCGGGCCCGGACCGGGATCACCCATAGCTCGACAAAACGTAACGTTTTGTACAAACGAGTCAATAACAACAGTAATAACGATAACAAAACAATAACAAAGGAAAACAGTAACAAGTAACAATTAAATCACGAAAATTCGACAACAATAACAAACAAGGTATTCACAGGAACTTAAGAGTGCAGGCGAATGACTCAATGACAAACACTGACAGCACATTATTTACGTCAATCTCATAGATAACATAGTCCGACAAAATTAAAAATACCCTGCTGTCATAACCTCTGAAGGGATTACGTAATATTTTAGATTTGGTAGGATTATAATGAAGCGAAAAACGTTCCCGGTATGTTCAACCCTGCTTCTTTTAGGTTTTTAGCATCGACACTAATTTTAAATTGTAATGAAATAATCATTATTTAAATATAAGGCAATATATTTAATAAGATAAATAATTAATATTATTACAGTTAGGTGTGACAAGCTGGTATATAAATAGATTATATTAAATACGACGTCAATCGTAACTGTAACTCGTTAATTGTACTTTTATTACAAAGTGGACACTAAAAATAACCTTTTTTAACTTCTGTCTAATGCTATAACAAATGGAGTATAGGTAAAGTATACATTTGATGAAAATGTCGTCGCATCGGGGGTTTTTAAATTTTCAATTTAGAGTTATTCTTTACTTTTAGTCATATTTTGCATGTACACAGGCCTTTTGAAAAATATCGTGCATTATTAAAATAAGACCTTATATGTGTAACGAACCTACTTATGACTATGTAAACATACTTTGTTCAGTATACTTCAAATGGTAGGTTTATTTTCATGTTCCAACAATGCAACGTACTGTTGATGTTAGATGTTCCCATGAGAATCTCATGTTTTCCCCGGATGCTGCTGGCGTAAATTACATTCATGTGGTATAAGTATGTACCTATGATAATGTAAGACATTTTAAAAGCCGTCACTTTATATTAAACAAAATATATTTTTTTACTTTAAGATTATAAGTACTTATTACTAGCTGATCCGGCAAACGTTGTTCTGCCATATAAATACATTTTTAAGTAAGAAATATACCTACTTTAAGACATATTCTCATACCTACCAAATATACATAAAGAATTTCATAAAATTCGGTCGAGCCGTTTCGTAGGAGCGCGACCACAAACACCGTGAATCACACATTGCTATTGAACGAATGGATCGATTTAGACGCATTTTTTTCGTCAATAGCTGATAATTCTAAAATAGTTTTTAGTGTCAAGTTTAGCTGTTTACGACATTAAGTTAACAATATCGAAGAATAGGTACCGGCTTGGTTAAATTTCATTTACAAATAACTTGAGCAGAAATAAAAAGTCGACTTTATTACACAATACAAAGCTCGAGCGACTGAAATAGTCACTAAATAAATAAAAATAATTTCAGTTGAAACCATAATTTGTGGAGTTTAAGACCTATTGCCGTGGGGGTATATTTGCTTTTAGGATGACAGAGAGAAAGAGGCTTATACCGACACGTCTTGGATATTCACCCGGATGTGTATCGGACAAAAGATTATCTATTGCCTTCTTATGTACTCTTTGGCGAAATCGTAGTACTAACCTACAACAACGTAAAAATTAAGTATTGTAACGATTTATTTGTGGCGACGTCGTAATTTATTTGGAATCATCATCAAGTATCTAAACAATCTTATAATTTGATCATTATATAGGCATAATAAATAATTTAAATAAACCGCTATAATCAAATGAGTCGTTTGTTTTACTGGGTTTGTCTATATCGGCATTTGTATAAAGATGTTTCTTGCAAAATACAAGATCACAGATAGATACATACACCTAAGGGTATAACCACACTACTGACTTTTATCGCCAAGAGGCAACGAGGCAAGGCGCGAGGGAATCTGCGGCGCGACAATAACTGCATAATTTGAGTCACGCCCACCGCCCCAGGCCGGGTGTCAAATTTTCCACATCATTAAACCACACTTTCGAAATTAGGTTTTTAAAATTTACAAGCGTTTATCGATTCGCAATACCTATGTCGAGACTCGAGAGTTGATAACATTTTTTTGTAATTTAATATTACTTATGGAATTTAAAAAATATAATTATAAATTATTGCTAGATAGGTAATATAGTATAAGGGTAAAAAATAGCTCTCTCAATAACTCCATGGGTCAGCTAAAATATTCTAGAAACCCCATCGGAGATCAATATCTCCGACGGCGTTACAGTCCGTGTCAATACACGACAGACATTTTCGAATAGTGAATAGACAACGTAGAATATTCCAATCAAAATAGCTACCGTGGCTTGCCGAATGAATAAAATAAGTATAAAATAGTGTTCCGCGAAACGCCTTTGATGTGGAGGAATTTCTCGAGATAGCGGTTGAATCATGGCAGACAGATATTTCTGGCACTCGAGCCCTGCGCACGCGCGGCGAAAGCTTGGAAACCAGTACGTGCCACGTCGATTAAACATTATTGCACAATGTTTGACCACATGTTACAGCCATAACCACGCGCGCTATCAAAATATTGACGCTCTTATCCGCATCGAGGTTGCATTGTGGCTTTACACAAGTGTGTCCGCGTCCTTATTTGCCTACCCTATTAGCGGGTACTTAATGTCGACGGCATTAAAAAAATATTGAGTTAAGTGGCGTCAGAGGTACGAATCAAATTCGACTTATCAACCTTCATTACGACCAATTACAGGCGGCTACCTATTATTTTTTTGCCCATTTGTTTAGGATTATTTTTTGTTGAAAGGCGACCCTTTAGACCGTATAAGCCGTAAAGGGTGGGCCTGGAACAATTAAGGAGCCGCTAAAAAATGTCAGCCTAAAAAAGTGTTGGGTCAAAAAAGTGGACATTTTTTTATCACCTGGTTTGGAAGTCACAAAATGTTTATCGCCACTCGAAGGCATGTTGATTTATGTTTCCACCCCGACGACGGGGTTCGGCCGAAATGAATTAGATTGTTTAATTGGTCATTTATTTTGGGAGATAACGCCGGGCGGGTCGTTGAGTGATTTTAGGTCACCGAAGTGGTACTTGGAGGATAATCGAGTATGATTAAAACACCCTCATTTAGAATCAACTGAATGGTTTTGACGTTAAACGTGAAATATTTACGTTACTGGTCATTCCACGGCTGTACCCGGCATCGATAATATCTAAAAGTTTTATTGTAATACGCCCATTATCTATCAAAAATATATAGATAGAACGGTGTTGGATTCTTCGTGTGAATGACCGCTTACTTAACAAAATGACGTATGGAACAGAATTAAGCGTCATAGAACAAATAAAACCACCACACTCCTTTTGCCTCCAATGTTTCTGGGCACAATTTATGGACATGGTCTTAAAATACGAAATTGGTTGGACAAAATAAATTCAGGCATCAGCTGTTGATCTAACTTGAGATTTATTACACATAATTGCTATGAGGAGCGGCGTATCTCATGCATTATGGATTACGCCCGAGAAATATGATGTACTTTAGACAAAAGGTATAAGATTTTATACAAAAAACAACGCCTAATGACCGTCTTACACTTTCCCTCAGCCCACCCGTGACGAAGAAATTAAAGGTGAACCTTAAATTATGGTTAATTGAAGGTTCTAAAAATATAGATTGAATTTCAATGGGTTTGATTGATGGGTACCGCATGTGATGTAGGAATTCCTGAATTTATTAGTCTAATTAGCATAGGTGTTTGTTACAGCACGACCGTAAAACGAACAATAAGACTGTTTGATGTTAGCGCAAAGAACTTGGGCGTAAAGTAGCTAAGTGTTACAGCTGCATTTCGAACGATGAGTGAGTAAGCCGAAAGACGAACCCCTTTTCTTCCCTCGTTCCCACTCCCCATCAGGTCGGCAACGTGTGCGCAACGCTATTGGTTTTGCAAGGTATATGGAGTAATGCCATTGGTTTTGCAAGGTATATGGAGTAATGCCATTGGTTTTACAAGGTATATGGAGTAATGCCATTGGTTTTACAAGGTACTTATAAATGGTAGCATACTTAACATCAGGCAGTACGTATGCTTGTATAAAAATATAAAATCATATAAAAAAATTGAAGCAGTGCTAGCCGATTGGTTAAGCACGCGTCTTGCGGGCACCAGGTCTCGGGTTCAAACCCCGGCTCGAATCTCTGGATTTTTCGAAATCTATGTGCGAATCATAATTTCTTTATGACTATCACTTGCTTACGGTGAAGGAAAAATATAGTGAGGAAACCAGCATGTCTTCGAAGATTTAACCAATTTTCGAAAGACATGTGAAATCCGTCAACCCGCACTGGGCCAGCGTAGTGGATTATGACCTGAATCCCCCTCGTGTTGAGGGGAGGCCCGTGCCCAGGAGTGGGACGTCAAAAGGGCTAAAATTATTATTTTTTTCTTTTATAAAAAAATATAATAAATACTTATGTCATATTATGAAATATGAAACGAATAAAATAAACGTGAATTCAAATGTTGACTACTCAATTTGAGGTCGGTGGCTAAAACATTCAAATCTCAAATCCTAGGTTCTTCGTATACTTATAGCTAGATAAAAATATCTACCTCATAATATTACTACGAAATATGTATATAGAGTCTCACAATAAAAAACTTATTATGTATCTGCAATAATCTCTATAAAACTAGGAGGGGGGATGTCCAGTAGTGCACCGCAATAGGCTGAAGATGATGATTATTTTTTTCCGTAACGTAACGTAACGTAACATCTCATACGGTAAACAAATTTAAATATTTCAAGAGGCTCTTCTCTATATGAGAATCTCGTCTTGTTTACAAGTAACTAGTTTCACTCGATTCATGTTTAAACGATTAAGCAGTTAACTATCGACGGTCGAGTGTTAAATGCAACACAGTAGTTAAAGCGCCGGCAAGTGTTGCCAGTTAATGTACTTCCCAGACGTGTATTGGAGATTTAGACTTTAGTTTTTACTTACAGTACTGTGGATACACAAACTAAACGTGAATAAACTGTATGTGTTGCCGTCCTACTCATGGTCCAATGTACAAGCGAGACAGTGAGTATATTAAGTCATGACCAATTAGATTAATCGTGATTTGTAGACAACTGAGTCGACACAAATAAACTGGTATTATTATTATTTTTCTTAATTTTTTACACGATTCGTTATCTGTACTATTTAACAAAACTTACAGTGGCTCTATTTACCTGTAGCTCTATCATGAGACCTTTCGCTAGTCGCGAGCGTGTACATTAAATTGAACTATAGAAAATTGTTAGTTTCTCGATGGCTGATAGGCTGTACCATACAATACAACTTTTTTTTCGTAGATCATAGCGTCTAGCGAGCATAAATCACGCATTAAATTCATGGTAGAGCTATTGACTGTTGAAAGTATCATTGACTACTTCTATTTATCGCTTGCTAAGACACCAGGCATAATATCGTGCATTATTAAAATAAGATCTTATATAATTATTATACAATAACAAAAAAAAACCTAGTAATTAAAGAATGTAGAGAATATTTTATATTGTTATTTGCCTCACCAGGATCGGTTTTAAATCTACAAAACTTAAACCCCGCAGATTAATTTTAAAATAATATAACAATTATCAAAACAGGAAACACCACCAAGGGGAATCAAATGCTAAATGAAAATTCTCGTAATTAGTTGCACATAAATATATGACGTCGAATGTGGTGGCCATAAATAATATAATGGAACCTGTACACCGTTCATAAAACGTGGAACTCGAGCTCTGAATATTGCCACCACGTATTCCATTAGCGAGCTGAAACGATTTCCCCTTTAAAAAAACGGGGTGTTAACATTTCTAAACATATCGGGTTGTACTTTTATGAATTATTAATTAAATTATTATAAGCAGTGTAAGGCTACTATTACCTACTACTACTGTACTAGGAGCCATCATCAATCCCGACGCTTAAGACACTGGACACACACTGGATGCTTAAGATCGCGGTAGAGACAGGTCTCCAAACAAAAGTGTCTTGATAGACAGACTGACAGACGGACAACAAAGTGATCCTATAAGGGTTCCGATTTTTCCTTTTGAGCTACCGAACCCTAAATTTAGTTTTCCCTATAAAAGATAACATAAGCTCTTCATAAATCCACTTCAAGCATATATTCAAACAATGCACACCTATAGAAACACGGGTGAATCACACTATTAACATAAAATCTCTTCATTTAAGAGCTGAAACAATGCCGCATTGTTCCCGAAACCGAAACACAATGCTTGCACTATTCTGTACTGTTAAGGTTTCCAAGCTTACGATATTCTTGGGACATATTCATTAATTGTTATATCAAAGGTATCTAACATTATAACAATTTTTTATTTAAAATTATTTGTCGAAATATTTCCAGCTTATATTTGAAAATGTAAATATAAAATTGAGGTATCTACAAAAATAACATATAACAGCGTATTTATTAAGTTTTTTTATAATAAAAAATACGATGCATTGGTCAAATACTCTTTTATGATCTTTTCAATTCCAAGTAATTCTTATTACACAATCAAAATAGCCATAGTAGTTACATCTTGCGATATCTTCCTATTGAATCTGAGTGATTTCGAATTAATGCTTAAGTACATGCACTCTGAAGGAAACTGCATGGAAGCTGTATCGTTTTAATTGGCCTGACAAAAAACTGCTCCAGAATTCTCAACAAAGGTGCTTGTTGAAACAACAGATGTTAACAACAGCTACTTTTATGATGTTTTTGTATTCGCCCGTTTAGGAGTGCATGTGTTTTTCTTAAAAGGTTTTTGTTGTGAATTTCTTTTGGCAAATTTATTTTACGTGAAGTAGTCTAGTTTAGAAGGAGCTATTTATTAAAGTGGGTAGATGAGATGTGGGCTTGATTTTAAGAATCCTAAGGTCCATGTTTTTTACTCAATGAAGTCGTAACGGCTGAAGATATTTGAATGACGGGAGTGTGAGAGCCGGAGGTCAATCCCCTTCCTTTCCATCCCCTGTTCCACTCCTCTTTAGGTCGTTAATGAACGAATATTGCCTTTAGTATTGCAAGGATCATAGGTTTGTTTGCTGACTTATACATAAAAAAAATTATGGTGTAGGCAGGAACCACATTTTCATTTTCATTTCACTACATTTATTTTTCAAAAAAAAACTTATGACTATACAATAGAATATAATAGCCGCACCACAAAAACCGCATAGGGCTTATATGTGTGTCGGCGAGTCGTTTTGAATGTAAAAGGACTTAAGTTTAGTTTTGAGAACCCGCGTTTTGGATATATTTAATAATTGTAATATTACATACAAATAGCAGTCTTTCTACGTGTTGTGTCCATCCAAAGATTTTGCTGGCAGTAACAAATCAGCCTGTAATAGAACCTACAATGGCCATGCAATGATTACGCACTCATAATTTACCGCAAATGCCTCCGACCGCTGTCAATGGGGCGAAATGGTGCAAAATAGAGACGGCTGGACGTGGGCGGAGATGGAGACAGTTAATTCTAATTATGGCCGTATTGTGCGGCCAAATTTTATTGCTATCTCATTGGCGGACTCATTACGAGTGGCCGCGGTAATTGTGCGCTATTGTGCGAGCCAGACAAGCGACAGTTTTTATCCCGAACCGTGTGAATTTGGGACGAGGGGTGTCGTTAATTTCCATTGAGTTTGCTGATTTTGAGAATATTTTTAGAGGGTTTTGCGTTTCACCAATACTACTGTGAATTTCGTTTTTATTAAGACAAAATACCGTTGCATTAATTTAATAAATATTATAAATTTTTATTCAATAAAAATCATTGTTTTCATGTCTCCGATAACATCTGATAATCCTTATAATCGATATAACAACAGTGCATTAATAAATCGATGCCTCACGATCCTTGAGCAAACACCAAACAAGATATTCATTAAAAATAACGATCTCCAGGGCTTTCGCTAAAAGGATAATAGAATAAATAGCTGCGTTTATTGTGTGCCTATTTTTGGGGCACACGTTGGCATTTTAGAAGACCACTGATGGATGCCGGGGTTTCATCGCGGCCTGTCGGAACGATTAGCGGCCTGACAGCTAATTTATATACCTACTCAACTTACTGTTCTATTCCCGGAGGGATGACGGGAGACTCTAGTATGTATAGAAGTGGCGGGATATAATATTTAACAATATAACATAACAATATACCAATAATGCTAGAGTGAGTTAGTAAGAGCTACGCTCGCGCCATTAGAGCTAAACTATAATGCGTACACTGTTAAAAAAAATGCTATAGCAAATTATTTTTGTGGATCCTGGTAATCTTTTCACTATTTTTTGCCAAATGTTTTGTATTTACAGTAAACACATATTTATGTGTTACATACTGTAATTACGTAACGTAGAGTAAAAAACACTACAGGTTTACAAGGAATTTTAAAAAATATTTGTCATATTTTTTCTCACAATAATTGTAATTACTTTACTGTAATTTCATATTATTAGATAGGGAGTCACAACCTCAGAAACCAATCCTATCTACACAACCCTAAAATTTATCAATAAAACTCTGTCATACAAAATATACTGAAACCGTTATATTATTTACAGCACCGATCGTTTGCGATAACTATGTATAATAACCGTATCAATATACAGGATGGCGAATCGCTATCAATATCGTAAATTTGGCTAAGCCCAGTCGCGTTGCGGTAAACGATAGGTATCGCGCCTAAAGCTCAGAGTCCATACCTAAGCTACGATATACTTAACGAACAATTGAAATAAAACTATTTTACGGATTATATCGCGTTTATTAACTTGTTTATGGTTCCGACCGTAAACGCGATATAATCCTAAAATAGTTTTATTTCAAAGTGTAGTATTCGCGTAAATATAAGAAAACTTGACGAACGATGTTAATTAAAATTACACTTTTCATTATTATTGACTTGTTTTTTTTTCTCTTAAACGCTGGTAGAGCCCAGTTGGAGCCGATAGACTACTGCTCATATGCGGACTGGCATAACCGGGGTAGTACGGTAGTAAGGTGTTCTCACAGAAGATTAGAAAGTAGCTATTATTGGCTGCATATCGTACGATGAGTGAAAGAGGCGAAACCCAAGCCCGATACCCTCTCTCTCTGTCCCACTCCCTTCAAGTCAGTAACGTGCGATCAATGCCTTCGGCACGGTAACTGTTTAACATCAGGCGGGCCATAACCTTTTTGCCAACTTTGTTATATCTAAATATATATAACGCAAAGGTGACTGACTGACTGACATAGTGATCTATCAACGCACAGCCCAAACCACTGGACGGATCGGGCTGAAATTTGGCATGCAGATAGATGTTATGACGTAGGCATCCGCTAAGAAAGGATTTTGATTAATTCTACCCCCAAGGGGATAAATAGGGGATGAATAATCCCGAAATTTTTGTTAAGTTTCGAACATAGGTTTATTTCATACTATTTACAGTATTAAAACTACTTATCAACTAACTTACAGTAAATATATATAAAAACAAAAACAAAATAAAATAATAATTAAAATTATATATACAAAAGTGCCTCCACATCGTCGTCGATGCCAAAAGTGCCCAGCAGGCTGTTAAGTTAAATTACACGCGGACGAAGTCGCGGGCACAGCTAGTATATTATATAGTATATTATATTATATACCTACTATGTAAAAAAAAACAAGGAACTCGGAATGTGTGTTTACATTAGAATAAAAAAAATATTTGGTTCAGCGGTCGGTTTGGTTCAGTTAAAGTGTATTCATACACTCGTGTACCCGTAACTTTTAGAACGTATTCGCCAACTTCGCCATTACACGCAAGTGTGCGCGCAGCACAAAGCCGGCAGATGCGCCGCGCTCACACCTCATTGCGTTTTCCATGACATTGGGCGACATCATAAAAGATATTGTGTTTAATAATATCACAGCATCGCATTGATTTATGACGCTTACCGATGAAGTTGCACTTTTGCGAACGATATTTCGAGCTATTGACAACGACGTTTTGAAGAAGGCATAAACTATGAAACAACATGTTTTATAGCTTTTGATGTGAATGCGTCTTTAAATTTAAATCGGATTGAAAAATATATTATATAAATATTTTACTCGATAGCACTTTTTCATAGTTATAGTTAGGATTTAGAGGCAATGCCAGTTTACTATTTTAGTTACAATGTCTGTCTAGGTTTTTCCCAATTTCATTGTTAAATCTAGGTAGATTTGACCACAGATATAGATTTACATAGATAACGCAAATGCATATACTTCGCGTGTACGAAACCCCGACCAAGCGTCAAGGTTGGTCGCGGCTGACTTACAGTCTGCGCGACTATACATATAAAAAAATATGAGTATGAGCGAGATAATCACTCGAGAGAATCGTAGCGGGCGGAGGAACATAGGCGGCATCCGTGTATTTGAATCGGTTTGGATTTCCCGTCACTATTGACGTCACAGTAGGTGTTAAAAATTCGGCACGCTTGGTTTCAATATAAATCGTGATACTTGCGTTATCTATATAAATCTATATCTGTGGATTTGACAATAAGTATATACTTAGTAGCTTTAAAAAGGAACAAAACATAGAGCGGCTGCCCGTTTAATAAATCGATCTCAAGTCTGAGATTGATCTTGATCTTGAGTTCAATTTTTACAGGTCAGTCTGTACTGGTATGACATAACAATGACAGTTCCAATAGCGCTCTCAGACTTGAGATCGATTTATTAATTCGGGTTTTTCTTATCTATAACCTTACCTCTGGAAACGGGACTACCTTTTGGTCTTCACTAACATGATATCGATACCTCCCACGTAAGTTGTTGTATGCCACAAAAATGCCATTTTGCGTTTTTACTGAAAACTATCCTAATTTGTATTATTGAATGCATTCAAAGTGAAAAAATAATGAAAACACGAATTTTTCAAGGTTTTTCCAGACGTATTTTGTTGTAACTTTTGAACGAGAACGGGCTAAAACGTTGTATATACCTTTGCAATGGTATACGCGGGGTGCGGGAGAGTGGGAATCGCGCGCTCGCGTGTCGTATTGGTCACATAAAACAGACTACGCCGGACTTTCAACCGACTTACAATGTTGTATAGATTACTTACAACAGTATACGTCGTTTGAGCGTTCATGAAAAATGTTGTATGTAATACATATACCATTTTACGTTTACATATAAATAAAAATATTGTTGTATGTAATAAATACTACATTTTACTTCGGGAGTTGTTATTCAAAAGTTTGTTGTATGGTGACATACTATATTTTACGTTGCTATAACTTTTTTTTTACTTCAATTCTATGTTGTATGTCGAAAGTAATTTCTAAAATTGGGTCTTAAAATGCTTTGCTTAATATATCATATTTTAAATAAAAAAAATTAAACCGACATCCAATAACTTGGGTGCACTAAAAAGCTAGAAATAACCACCTTGTAATTTATTTCATTTGGAGTCGGTGCCACTATCTTTACACAACGTTAATATTACTTCTTACCTACTACCCCTAATTACTTGAATTGTCACCGACCGAATTTATGTTCTGGTCTGATAATTGTGCCGGTCAGAACCGCAATCGCATTGTCTTTGCGTTTTATGTATATATTGCTCATAAACTTAACATAACTATAAAACATACCTTTCTCGAAAACGGTCATACACAAGCAGAGGGTGACAGCTTTCAAGCTGTCATAGAACGTTTATCTAAAAATAAACTTATTTATACACCTTTGGAATGGTTTAGCTTGGTTAGATGAGCTAACCAGGATGGAAGACAAATATAATGTCATAGAAATTAAGCATAGTGATTTATATAACTAAAAATAACTTTTGAACTGGCGTAATTGGGCGAAATCTTCAACTAGAGAGAGCATGTACACCGAGTTCCATAACCCGCGAGACTGCTCTAAAATCGGTAGATTATTTAGTCCGATATCTGTCGTTTACAAAGATCTTCTGACCGAATGGCAATCCAGATGGGATACAACAACGAAGGGCCGCTAATTCCACCAATTGTTTTCATGCGTAAGTAAACGTCTGGAAAGAGCGTGGTTGGAGGTGCACCACTCAATTTATAACTAGACATGGCAACTTTAGGAGCAAACTTCAAATTGGTTCCTTTCTGTCAATATTCGACGCCGCAAAACAATCATGAACAATCTGCACATCACATCCTGTGGGAGTGCAGTCTCTGGCACAACGAATGGACTACTATGCTAAATAGCCTGCAAGTGACATCTGGAGCAGTTTATTACACAGACCTTGTGGAAACCAGGGACAATATCCGTGCGTTCAAGCGCATGGCAAAACCTATGTTGCGGGACTAGTCCTAAGAAGGGCGTAATTGGTCGTAAATAATAAGTGGAGACGTAGTTAAATGGACCGACATGATAGAAGAGCCGAAAATCATTTTAAAATTGACGACTGCAGTGGTTCGAACGCAGGCCGCTGGTCTCACTGCACATGGTGGTTGCGGTTTCGACTCCCGTTGGGGAAAATATCGGAAATAGCCTTTTCGTAATTTGCCCTGGTCTGGGTGTCACGGGGATGGCTCCCAGTCCATTGTACTGTACCTGTAGTACAAGAATTGCTTAGTTTGGAACGATACAGTTGGTGTATCAGTCTGCTAATATTTAACATAAATAAAATTATATCGTTACGATTTGGTAAACAGTAATGCTATTTCCATTAACACCAATACCCGAAGACGTCAAAGAAATAGTATGGCAGAGCTATGCCGTCTCTATTCCAAACATATTCACTTAACAAAGGCAAAATATGATGACTTAATGAGTCTCTTTCTTTTCTTTTCGACTTTTTCAGGAGTCTATCTTTTGTTGCTGGTTCTCATAATGATGATTATTTCTGATTCAGAATTCATTAGGAGGTAAATTAGTATTTTCTTTTTTAAGTTATTTATATTTATTTTAATTATGCGTCTTCGTTTTTATTTGCTTCGTTTTTTACTGATTTAAGGCTACGCTGCCGATAATTACAAATGGTTACCTGGTTTCTAGTTATCTTCATTTTATGTTTCGACATGTTATTTTTTATGATTATATTTTTTGTTCTTAAAAGAAGATTTTATTATGTTAAAATACCGTTGAGAGTGAGCCATGTTTAATGTTTTGTTATTTTTATTTTGTTTCTAAATAACCTTATCAGTGTTTTCATTTATATTAATTTTATTACAGAGTAATGGAAGACATTACTTTTTTATTATAAATTTAATTTAAATCATTTTTTTTAAATATGTCATATTACTAAAATGAAGACATTTATCCTAGATCATAATTAATTTTTATTTTCTTTACCTATAATTTGTTCACGTGCAATAACACACTCAAATTTATGTCAGATTTATATGGTTACTGTCACATACAACAACTGACGAAATTCAAACTTCGCGGTATATTGTTGCAAGTATGAGATACGACAATTGGCGCAGCCTGTACTCCGCAGTAAAATGTTGTATATATAACATACAACAACTGGCGCAGCCTCTACTCCGCAGTAAAATGTTGTAAGTATGACATACAACAACTGGCGCAGCTTGTACTCCGCAGTGAAATGTTGTATGAACAATATCTCATAAAATATTAATATTTTCCATAATTATCTTTCTACATAGTCTAGAATACTATAAATTAAACTTATATACCAAATTTCACAAAGATACAATAATAAATGCAGTTTTTAGTGCAATTTGAATCTTTAAAATGCTCTCCTGTAAAATTACGTTTTTGGGGATACAACAACTTACGTGGGAGGTATCGATATACAGGCCAAGGTTGATTGATATATGGTAGGTAATCATTGTTATCAACTTTCGACCTCCGAACAAACTATATTAATAACAAATTATAAACAATTACGAACAATGAATAAGCTTACCAATTTTCAAATTGCCACTCTATGAGATTAATAAACCAAGCTTGTTAGACAATGTCTCGTCTCCGTCATCCGAGGCGTAACCCCGAAACCCCTTCGGGTCTAAATGCGGAACAATTTTCGGAATGGAATTGCTTGACAAATAATTTGAGTACAAATTGGTCGAACGCTTGTACTATTAAAGACTTGTTTATGTCTTGAAATACTTAGCGGGCCACATGAGAACAGTTTTGGGAATCGCCTTTTACACTTTGAATGTCAAGGAATGTGAGTTATATTTATAGATCGAGCTTTATTTTATAACTACTTACGTTTATTATTCTGTGGCAAAAGTGTACTGTGAGACCTGTATTGCAAGACCTCGAGACACAGTGAGCACTTTTTGCGTGGATCGGACCGCAAACACCAACTAAATTTGAGGGTATCCAGTTTTTAACTATGACATCAGGACGTCTAACACCTCAGTCCCGCCGTGACCACGGTTTCTGTAAAGCAACCGAAACGTCGGGAACATAAAAAAAGTAAATAAATGCGATATAATCCGTAAAAATAGTTTTATTTCAAAGTGTACTGTGAGAATTAATTGTTTGATATGTCTAGCTTTATTGTTTATTCAGCCTATTATTATTTTCGTTCATCTAATGAAATTCGGTCAGTGGTGTCTTAAGATAGTAATAAATAACACGCGTATATTAAACTCAAATAATATCGAACCTAATAATCATTGATACCGCTTAATAATAATAACAATTAGCGTCATAATCAATTTAGCGTCTAATAACTACTGATAAATTAGTTAATTGCCTGAGGCACGACCTACGCTGTAATTTAATTTAATATTTAAATCGCTATCAAGATGTTATCGATAATTTGTAAGTGGAATACACATGAATTGGTGTCTAAGAGTATCGTTGTAAGGTCGCTTATCATCTAAAGAGACATAAATTTCGGAAGAAATCGTTATTCCGAGCCATCGCCCTAAAACGGGGCTTGTGTGCTTGCATGCTCGTAAATTACCCAGCGACGACGCACTAAAATAGCGGAACACCCCAATGCCATGGGAACGGAGAACCCACCCCGCGGACTCACGCTAAATGCCTACAAATCTCGTGCGGGCCCGAATCAAAAAGACATTCAGATAGTCAGATTGGAGACGCCTGTTCGATAAACAATTTATTGGGGACGGATATTTCACAGCCACGATAGATGCATCAGTCATGCGATGGGGAAACGTGTGAATTGTGGATCAATAAAGTTAAGGCAGTACTTTACTGTTAAGACGATTGCTCACTACCGTTGCCAGTATCTTTGCGAAATTTTGGACAGTTTATATTGTTTTTTTACTTTTTAGCCTAATATTTGTAGTGTGTCATTCAACGCACTTGTCAAATCGGGTTTCAATGTCTAGAAACACGTTATAGTTTTATTAAATTTCATAAAGTAGTTTTAAAGTTTAAAATTACATTATGTTTTTTATTACGTTGGTAATCGTGTTGACACCCTTTTGCACAACACATACTTTTTTAGTTTAGTGTGAGCTCAATGTTCGCCTAACCTAGATCGTTGACGTCACAGTACATAACTGGCGTCGGCGACGTAAAAAATAAAAAAATCATCTCGACAAATAAAAATAATTTAAACATTTTATATTTAAAAAATATACGATCAGCATAAAACAAAAAAATCATGCCTACCCCCCACTCTATTGGCGAATTCTCCCATTCAATTACAAATGACACATTGGTGATCGGTCATTCCGAGGTTGGTCTCCATAGACTGGTGGCCAATGGCGCGGAGCGGCCAATGTACCAGTCCCATCAATCAGTACATTCGCCATACACTGATAATGTATCGCCAACCACCCAACATTTAATTGGTGATGGATGGCCAAGAATCCCCGTTATGCGAATTATTTTTAAATTATTTATGCGAATAATTTCCAGTTTTTATTTTATTTTAAACGATTACTTGCGATGTATTCTTATTACATTACTAGTATTCCCGTTAGCCCCTCCAGCTAAGCTAATGATTGTGTTAGGAGTGGGCCCACGACAATAGTTTAATGGCCAGGATGGGGATCGAACCCGGAACCTCTCAACTACGAGTACGGCGCCTCTAACCACTAGGCTATTGACGCCTTACGCCTTAATTCAACTGTTTATACATATGAATGTTTCCTTGAAAAGCAGTTGATGTTTATAATGAGAGATTTAGATTTAGTTATTGATAACGCTGCACTATCCTAGTGACCTGAGGTGCGACTCTACATTTTTTCCGCTAACGTCATTATCTTTTTTAATAAAAAATAATACCTAGTATCTTCTGTAATCACATGTTTTGATTGACGAATACCAAGTAATATATTTATTTATTTATTTTAGCCCTTTTGACGTCCCACTCCTGGGCACGAGCCTCCCCTCAACACGAGGGGGATTCAGGCCATAATCCACCACGCTGGCCCAGTGCGGGTTGGCGGATTTCACATGTCTTTCGAAAATTGGTTAAATCTTCTAAGATATGCAGGTTTCCTCACGATGTTTTCCTTCACCGTAAGCAAGTGATAATCATATAGAAATTATGATTCGCACATAGATTTCGAAAAAATCCAGAGGTTCGAGCCGGGGTTTGAACCTGAGACCTGGTAGCCCGCAAGACGCGTGCTTAACCAATCGGCTATCACTGCTATCACAAGTAATATATAGATTTTATTTTATATTTATAAGTATTTGGTAAATTTTGAGCAAAAAAAACGCTGTTCAATCGTGCATATTCGATACGGATTTATTATTTTCGTCTTTACATCTTACCCTCTTCGGGCTCGGAAGCGATACGTGAAATGACGGAAGATATGAAGGGCGGTAATGGGGGAAAATTGTACTTTATTCGATTTTGATAGACTTGATGGTGGATTTAGGTCCCGCTGTCACTGACGGGCGCCGATGAGTTGTGAAGCGATTATTATGAGACACAGATTTTGAAAAAGGAAATTGAACGTTATTTTTTAAATAACTTCTAAGGCAAGTGATGGTTCTAATTCTGATGGCCCACAACTAGAACTGACTAAACTAACTGTGTTGCCATGCTTCCCATCGACGTATGAGCAAAACAAAAATACTCTTAGTTACCTAATTAGCATAGTCGAGATATTACAATAGCAAAATTGGCATCCATCATTAACTTAATTGATTTTTAAACTCTTTTTGTATACTGATATGTTTTTCTTTAACACGAACTAAAAGATAGCTATATATAAATACTAGCTGTGCCCCCCGACTTCGCCCGCGTAGTATTAAACGTAACAAAAATTTCGGGATTATCGGGATAAAAAGTATCCTATATGTTAATCCCGGTTATAAACTATCTGTGTTCCAAATTTCATCCAAATCCGTTCAGTAGTTTTTGCGTGAAGGAGTAACAAACATACATACATACATCCACACTCACAAACTTTCACATTTATAATATTAGTAGGATGATCCTTTACAAAAATATATTATTATAATTGTCATTAGCATCCATTGTTCCACATCTGCGCTCATCAAAACTAGCTAATTAATTATTGTGTTTCTGTTAATGGATAACGTCTGCACTAAATTACACGACTAAACATATGCATACCTAAACTAAAACATGCTAACACACTCTCGCATACATATTATTATTAGGAAGCATTAACAGATAAATCCAAAGCGGATTATAACGTAATTAATTAAACGTTAATTAGAAATACGTGTTGAGCGCCCTCTCGTGAACGCTGGGTGTTCCGAAGTATAAAAGTTTATATTTTTTAGACGTTATCTTCGCCCAACAAAGGACTTCTGAGGGAGCATTTTGATATATTTGTCTCAACAGATAAGCCACGGGCTCAGATATCAGTGTGTTTAAAAAGTGGGCAAATAGGATCTACTTCTTATGAAAAAATAAAATGTTGACAAAGAGCTGAGCTTTTGGGTTTTTATTATGTTACATACGGTTACGTGAACACATTTTATTCGACTTAAAAACAATAAAAAGTTTTAAGACTAATCTAATAGCTTATGTGAAAACTAAATAAAGGATTTAAAGTGACATAACATATTTGTATGTCGGTAGCGTGTCCACATATCATGTGGCAAGACAGAAAGGGTCCAGCAAGCAGTTCAACATGACATAATGTTATCCGAAGAGCGATAACAATGTTTCGCGCGTCTGTACACTAAAACTCAAAATGTGGCAAAGGTCATGACGTCATTTAGTACCTAAATGTACTCACACCCTCAATCAGGAACCAATTCCGGGAAACCCCAAAGGGGCTGATTTGTATCACTTTGTCGAAACCACCCAATCGAGTTAAGATTGTATAATTTAATTTATAGCCGCCATCGATACCCCATATTCTACGGTCGCCCACATCCCCAATTACCTATACGATAAGGCTTATTTACGATCCGACGGGAATTAAAATTCATTGTTTCTTATCCTGAAAATACATACCTACAGATATAGCGAGGTCAGGAGATATCAACGGCTTATCGGAACAAGAATAGGCTTTTAAGAGACGAGCGGCGCCCGATACCGGTGGAATAATTTCGTGACCTCTTAAAGTTGGAAATTTTAACGGTCAGGACTGTTGATCTATGGAAGTTAAGCTATCGAGTTTCATGGATCCAAAGTTTCGGACTATTGGGTGTTAGATGACAATATTAGATAAGGATCGAATTATATTGCTTGGAAAGTGGTTATAAAAGTTTCCTTTTGTTCTTAGTGAGTTATCGCAATGAAAGAGAGGATAATAAATGTTATTATTCTGTTATGTAGAGTAGTGAATAACAGAAAAATATTAAAATATCAGAGCTGACGTTTGCACCCGAAACATTCACACGAATTATGCTATTGTCTCTATTTTTGGCTGTCATAAAATGGAGAAAACAATATGTTTTGAAAAATCATGACTTAACTTAGTAATTTAATACATGTAAAAATATTTATAACTATGGCCAAATAGATTAGTTTAGTGTACCAACATAATCAGCTTCGATAAACATTAAAATTTACTATTAAAAGCTAACTCAAAATAAGATCTGTTAACCATCATTATAAGGCTTAATTTTGTATGTCCAGAATTAGAAGAAATAAAGTTATCGAAATACGGAGCAAATGCATAAATATTCAGACAAGCTTTTTTAATTTCCCGTGTATTTCGCAAGAAGCAAGTACTGAAGTCTAAGTGGGACAACGACGGGATGCTTTAAATATGCGCATATCCTCAGCATTGTATGTAAAGCGTATGATGCCTCTACATTAAGAACATTTGTTTGACATGTAAAACGTTACAGAAGGATATAACCAGATTATACGAGTAAGAACATCGTCAAACCAAATAATAGTTGAGTTAAAGGGATAGGGTCTCTAGATAGCTGTGTAGGAGGCATAATTTATCTGAATAGGCCAAAGATATTACAGTGAGCCGCGTGTTCAGTATAGCAATTCTAATAAACTTATTATTTAGAAGCCTGTAGAGTAAAACTCTCTTTAAGAAGAGCTTACAAATGCTAGAAACATAAAGGTTGTAACCTATGACGATAAAGATTCTATCAACTTCATCGTCATTAAAAAAATATTTAATTTGACGGTATTATGTAGATATTGCATTGCGTACCTATCTAGGTGGATACGCCAAGTTTAGATGAACGTAATGAAGAGCGCTGGGCGGTAGAGAAACTGGGGAAGGTGCCTGACCAAATTTGGTATAGAGAGCTGAAGACTGAGCTACTTAGCGTGCATAGAGGGACTCTATGTCCAGCTGTGGCCAGTAATAGGATGATGATGGTGACCTCACCCACTAAGCGCTATAACAACATGTGTTGTCAACTGCATCTGTTTATACGGAATATATTTACATAGTAGACCTTGAGGACGGAGACATAAGAATTTCAAGTAGGTAGACATTTTGTATTTTATATTCTCCCTATAGCGGACGTGTTTATGTTTCCCGAGATATCCTTATCCTGGTGAATTTTATCTTCGTTTAAGTACTTAGTATAAAAGTAACATTCGTTATACCTATTAACACTATCCTACTAATATTATAAATGTGACAGTTTGTGAGTGTGGATGTATGTATGTTTGTTACTCCTTCACGCAAAAACTACTGAACGGATTTGAATGAAATTTGGAACACAGATAGTTTATAACCGGGATTAACATATAGGATACTTTTTATCCCGATAATCCCGAAATTTTTGTTACGTTAAATACTACGCGGACGAAGTCCGTGGGCACAGCTAGTATATAATAAACCCATTATAGAACTGAAATTCTGTATATAAGGCTATGCTCAGGAGATCGAACGTAAAAAATAAATAGTTCCCCAAAAATAAAGAACAGACTGCACGGTGTTCACAGTAATTGAACTCAATATAAAGCGAATGTATCAGATGTTGTTGTAACGAGAACTAATGTGTCTATTTGTATCCAGTGTGTTTCCGGCTTTTTGCCGCTGCAGCGTGGGACTAGGCTATTAAGGAGATTTGTGGCGCTTCGTTCTAGCGTATCTTTTTATTATTGCTAACCTCCTTGAGGTGTGTAGAGTCATTGACGACCGCTTGGCGCAGTGGTTCGAGCGTAGGCCGCTCGGCTCATTGCACCGGGTGGTTGTGGGTTCGATTCCCGTCGTCGGGGTAAATTTCTAAAATAGCCTTTTCTCAATTTGCCCCGCTTTGGGTTGTACTGGCATCGCCCCTAGTCCACTGTACGGTACACATAGTACAAGCGTTGCTTACTTTGGAACCATACAGTTGGTGTGTCAGTCCAGCGATATTTATTTATTTATCATTTATTTATTTATTTATTTGTTGGACTAGAATTAACAATGTACCGAAAAGGAGCATGCATTAAGAATGTTTTATGTGTTTTAAAGAATGTTATCAATGCGGTAATATTTCAAGTCTGTTTAGCCAGAAGATACTACTACATTGGATTTAAGTATCATTCATAAGTACTTTTCGTTTTATTTTTCAAGAGCCAGTTGTGAACAAGCGCAGGCGCTAAATAAATAAATAATAATAGTCAAAAACATCTGCATAATTATTTTTTAATTCACCATTTTTTGTAAATTCAATTCATATCGACCGCTGGGTACATTTTCGCTAATTCATGTCGTCTACCAAGTGGTTGCCGACTTCGCCGGAAGTCACTTTTCGTCCCGCAAACTCAAGAGTCCGCAAAAATGTCTTCGAAACGACTTTTTTCCCTTTTAAGTACATATTCCGTCATTCTTTTTTTAACAACGGCCGCCACCACTTAAGCTAGCGTAGTGTGTTTGGCGTTGTCATTGACAGGTAGAAAATACTATTCAAACGTGATTTAGAATGATGTTTATGTAGGTACTGCCTGTGTTGATTTAGTAAGTACTTGGGATTAGTGCTGCTGGCTTTTGTATTTTGAGACTATGGTTTTTTTTAAAAAAAGATTACTAACAATGTGAGTTAATCACATTACTAGTATTCCCATTAGCCCCTTTAGCTAAGCTAATGCTTGTATTATAAGTGGGCCCACGTTAATAGTTAAATGGCCAGGATTGGGAACGAACCCGGAACCTCTCGGTAACGAGGGTGGCACCTCTAACCACTAGGGTATTGACGCATTTTTTTTTAAAACCTCTGTTTTCAATCCTTTATCAGGATGTGTTTCTATAAACTTAACTTTATTCATTAAATTCTTGAATAATCGGGCTAGATTTTTTTTAAACCTAACTAAAAACTTAAAATAATAATAATAATAAATTTAAACTTACAATATTCATACATCCATATCACCATCAAAGTCTATAACAGTCACTGAATCACAGAATCCACCAAATATAAAAAATGAAATGTCACAGACGCACGCTTCCACGTTTAAAATTCGCGCCAACCGCGCCCAGCGAGCAACGCCCTTCTCGCCCAAAAGCTCGGAAGCAACTAATACGGTCTCGTCGTCAGTCTAGACGAGGGGATCCGAGGGGGGGACGAAGCGGGGGCGGGATCGCAGGGCGAATCACCCCCTGCCAACATTTGCCCAGAAAACGTCCAAGCTCAAACATCAATAAGGAAGTATCTCATTAAGCATTAATAACCTCTGCTTTGTACTTCAATTAGATAAAATCATTGGACGTGATATCCCAAACAGTGGTTAATCCTGTAGGCGATTTAAGCGCTGATTCCGACGCAAGATAATTAAGAATCTCTTTGAAATTTAAAACTTCCGAAGTGGCCGTTGTCAGGAGTTTGGCAACTTTATTTGTCTCGAGGCGGTTGAGATTCTTTGTCTTACCTTTTGGGCATGTTTGGACATAATTTCAATGTTTGTAATGGTAAAAACATTTTTTTTATTAAAAATGACGCTACTTTGGCTGTACATCTAAATATATATAACTCAAAGGTGACTGACTGACTGTCATAGTGATATATCAACGCACCGTCCAAACCACTGGATGGATCGGATGAAATTTGGCATGCAGGTAGATGTTATGACGTAGGCATCCGCTAAGAAAGGATTTTGATTAATTCAACCCCCAAGGGGATAAAATAGGGGATGAATAATCCCGAAATTTTTGTTAAGTTAAATTACACGCGGGCGAAGTCGCGGGCACAATGACAAATAGTACAGCGCGCCTGTAGTCTACCTGAAGACATAATTTACGTAGATGATAGCGAATTTTATCTTCTACAGATGGAACGTTAGTATAAATTCATGGTAGAGCTGATTTAGATCGTACCAAGTGTCTTGCTGATGACAGAAAAGCAACCCATATTAAACTTATTAACGGTGCAAGTACTTCTTGTTAGTATCTTCATTGCAATTAATAGCCAAAGTAACATCATAATGTAATAACTCTTAATTGAAAATGAAAAAAAAAGATGCAACGAATTTTTTAGCTATAAGAAAGCTGATAATGTTCAAACAACTGAACCGATTTTCATGAAATATAGCTAAGAACATTCACGATCCGAATACCTTTCTAACAAAAAAAAAACAAAATTAAAGTCGGGTCATCCGCTACGGCGCTACGATGCCACAGACAGACACAGATGCACCATATCTTAAACTTATAACACCCCTCTTTTTTCGTCGGGAGTTAAAAATAACGCTTAAATTGTCTTCTTTGGTTCAAAATTTAAGCTGCTTTAAGCTATTGCTTTTAAATTTGTTGTTCCTGAAGAAGCTGACCGTCAAACTGTTAATTTGAATACTATAGGTAACGGGTGAAAATTGGGATAGAATAATAATATCCGATTCAGCGCGGAGAGAGTCGCTCGTGGGCAACCCTGTACAATATTATGAGCTTCGAAAGAAAAATACAGCTTTCCGTATTTTTTCCAAGAATCTTGCAACATTTATAGATGAAGTCTTTATTTATACATAGTAACCAACAGAGGAACAATTTTATTCGCATACATAATCGCTTGTAAAAACAACTCGCTGTACAGAAGTCGATGACCGGAAACACTAACAAACTGAAAAGTTCAAGATTGGTCAGTGTGGATTTTATTTTTTGCATGTTTGGATTTCCACCAATATAATGAATATGTTTTGCTATAAAACAACTGTTTTACTAATAATAGTTTCGATATTTATTGGAGATAAAGAAAATACTGATTTATAGTCTGCAAGAGAATATCACAGTTGCTATAAAATAGTTAAAGTTGTTACTCTATTAGTGGTGAACCACTGATCTTTTAACGACACATGTCCCTCCCCCCCATTCCCCTCCCTTCCCCTCCCTTCCCCTCCCTTCTCCTCCCCTTCCCCCTCCCCTTCCCCTCCCTTCCCCTCCCCTCCCCCTATCTGACACCCGTTCAGGTCGGCCACGTGCGAACAAAGTCTTTGGTATTTCTAGCATTAAAAAGCTTCGGTAATTGCTCTACATCAGGTGGGTCTTGCTTGTTGTCCGACTTTGTTACATAAATTAAACTTTATGAGACAAATCAATAACTTTTAGAATAGCAATTGTTGTTAGCCGCAAATGGAGCTTTTTATTATCATTGAGTTTAGTACTGTTTTCTTTATATTATTATACTTATAAGCACTTGGGCTAATATGCAACTCCCATCACAATGAGGCTACCACAATTATAATTCACAAAACATAGTTTTTTTAATGTGCACTGTAATAAAGTAACAATCAAATTAGTGTTAAAGCAATTCGTATACTCGAATGAGTACATACTTGAATCTTAAACAGTGCGACCTATTAATAAAATGTCTGCACCGCCAATGCGCTGGATGCTGGGAATAATCCGTATTGATCTAGTTTAAATTTAGTTCAGTACCGAACGTAAAAGGAAACGATGGTAGCGCGCAGGCTCCCTGTAACAGTAGAGGAAATCGATTAAATTCGATATACTTTCCGTGTAATCTCTTATTGGGCTTCCCTTGAATACTTTATTTTATGTTAAAGTGGTAAATTAAATTAACTCTGATTGAGGTTGAGTAACTATTTTAAGAACTCTATTACAATTATTTAAAACATACAAGCGAATCTTTCCTTTAGTCATCTCCTTCTTTGTCTCTCTATCTCGTGATTATCTTTTCTATTTCTGCAGTTTCTACAATGTTATCCTGCTCATCTTGCACAATAATCATTCTTATTTATCTTATCTAAATGTATGTCCATTATAAAATGTTATTATAACAAATTAAGTAGCGCAGCCATTATAGACTCTACCACAAAACAAAACAAGATTATAGTGACTTATCCCACGTAAAACGTAGACAGAAGATGCGGGTATAATAACAAATTGATGCACTTATGAAAACGTCATTTTAATACGACGAGTTTACACTTGGCACTGACTGATAGAGTCGTGATGATACGGCAGAATTGAATAATGTATGATAGGTGTCTGTGTGGCAATCAAATTGTTTAACAGATGAAGGGGTGGAAGGCGTTTCTAAAGCAATAGTATTTTTTTGTCTTGGTTTTATTTCCTATAAATGTTCTTGAAGGTCGGCACCACATCTGCTCTCCTAAAGTTGTAGATATTCTAGGCGAAAGTTTCCACTAACCGTTAGGAGGATATTCTGATCAATAACTGATAATTATTTAGACAACACATTTTATATAAACATTTTAGTTGGTCCTAACATCGTTACGATAATGTCAATTTACCGAGGATATTAAAGTGCGCTTACTGAGAAAGCTAAACATAGGCATGCCACAAGGTTACCTCCTCTCTAATTTCCATGCATCGTGTCAATTCCAAGAAGAGATACAAATGTTGACTTGAAAGTGTAGCGACGTGAAGTGGACGGGTTAATCGTGAAGTTTGCGCGCTTCAAAGCTCTGAAGCACCAGTTAATCTCTCATGTTGAGTTAAGCTCACAAAATCTTTAGTAGATAAAGCTTTCGGCCCGCCGGCGCCTGCGGGCACACTTCATTATCTTGTACACACGAATTTTCTATTTAATCTGTATGTTTGAGGGAATAAAACATCGGTCTGCCAAATTAAATTTACCCCAAAATTTTGCACAAAAGGTTTGTGTGTAATAAGTTCTATTTTATTACAATAGAAACGTACTATTGTTGTGTGGATTATTAGGGCCTTTGTTGGGGAATGTTAATTTAGTTTAGGCATAGCATATAGTTTTGGAAGTGGGAAACACGGTTATACATTATTGCGGGAATTAAAAATGGATGACAAAGTGGAATCTGGAACTGAAAGTTACAATATTTCATTCTCAAAATGGTAACAGCTTGGTGTCAGAAAATATCCGTTTTTAGGGTTCCGTAGTCCCTACGAGGAACCCTTATAGGATCACCCAGTTCGTCCGTCCGTCCGTCACAGTCTGTGGCAGGGCCATATCTTCTACAGTTTATTTTAACTCAAATTACATTTTCATCAGTGGGCGTAAGTAGCGCCGGGCAAACGAAACTCAGCATTGAATCTAACCAGAAACCTAGATTAAATAAATAATCGATATGTGATCATGGACAAAGTAAAATAAGGTCAGAGGTGTTTCGAAATTTCTTAGTGAACTAGTTATCTATAGTCTCAGAGTATTCGACGACTTTCTGACTTAACAATATTATCGGTAAGTACTATATATCTGTGCTCACTTGAGCCTATATTGTCCACTATTACAATAGTACAGCGGATTTGTGTCATCACTGGTTTAGTCCGAGTGTGAGACGAACAATAAGACAATGGCCGCGACGGTCGGAAGCTCTTCCTTCCCAAACACATTAATTTAACAGCTCCAGATATATTTAGGAATAACAATAAAGCGACACAAGTAGCGGTGCTTTTACTACAGGGGTTTTAATAGGTTGCCTTAATTGTAGTTGAAAGGGGAAGACTCATTTTGGTTTTCTTAACAACAATCTGTAACAGCTAGCTTTAGGGTTAATTTTTATAGTCTGGATGTCATCAACAGCACCACTTACCGCGTCTAACTATAGCTAAGAACCATACAGGTGGTGACCCCATAAGTAAAAAAAAACCATCAAAGTCGGTCAAGCCGTTTAGGACTAAATTACGATCACACGCACACCGGATTTTTATATAATAATAATAATTAGTAAGTAATCATGGAGTAAGAGAGATTTGAGTAGGCGCTTATAATGATGATTTGAAGACATTAGCTCGCTAAGTAAATGCACAGGTTATAGTTAATTTGATAATTATACTGATATCATAACGTCTTTTAATCAATGGGTCGAAATATTTCAAGATGTTCTTGAAAACTTAACAAAATATAGGTAGGTGAAATAACTAATATTAAAATATGTTACGAAATTCAACAAAGATGGAGCCAATCTATGATAGATAGGAATATCTTGCCGGGGTGCCAATATTGAGAGATTAATTGCATAAATCACTTCCACACTGGAGGCGAGAAATTTGCAGCCTTGCTCGGCATCGCTGAACGGTTATAGTGCCGATACTCAAGCGTGCATGAAAGGCCTGAACTTAGAGCTCAAGTATTCTTGAGGTACTTCATCAATGCACTACGAGTTGAGCTGGAGGAATTTACACGAGAAGATGTTCATGTAATACTGATATTAAACCAGAAGTACAATGTAGTAAAATAACATTATTTAAGGTGTCAATAGCCTAGTGGTTAGAGGAGCTGCTCTCGTAGTTGAGAGGTTCCGACTTCGATCTTCATCCTGGCCATTAAACTATTACCTGGAGCCCATTCCTAACACAATCATTAGCTTAGTTGGAGAGGCTCAAGTGAATACTAGTGGTGTGATTAACACACATTGATAGTGATCTTTAAAAAAACCCAGCGGAAATCGCACACGAAGATTATTGAATCTACGGAGACATCAAACATCTTATCTCATTCATCTAAGCAGGTACTTACCAGATGAGTAGATCAGACAAATTAGCGGCGATTCATTTACAGCCGGAAATAGGAAGTAAAATGTACATAGTTCTTTGTTCGGAGATCTTAGTGTGCTTATGTTATACTTTCTTGAAAGTGCTTTAGAAATGAGGTTCTTCCTTCTTCACGTATTTTGAGAATATACCTATCATTACTATTATTCTATTTCTGTATCTTGATCGAAAGGTAGTAACGAATAAGTCCGAATCAGAAGTTTTGTACTCCACTTACTACATACAAAAAAGTGGCACGTGTTTATTTTTGGTATTGTATCCAGTAGTACGTCTAATGAAACTAAATAATATTCAGAATATCCTACTCATATTATAAATGTGAAAGTTTGTGAGTGTGGATGTATGTATGTATGTTTGTTACTCCTTCACGCAAAAACTACTGAACGGATTTGGATGAAATATGGAACACAGATAGTTTATAACCGGGATTAACATATAGGATACTTTTTATCCCGATAATCCCAAAATTTTTGTTACGTTAAATACTACGCGGACGAAGTCGGGGGGCACAGCTAGTTACAAATAAAAATAACAATAGTGACAGAAAAACAATTATATACTATTATTCGGCATTACTGCAAGCGCTATATATCGATAAATTTTCTCGCGGATTTTTGGGCAGTCAGGTTCCAGTTTTCAGAACATTCTTACTTGTTATCAATATTTATCTCGTACCACCCTCCTCCCATCCAACTATCTAATGTATATAAGACACCCTGGAGCCGTTCCAAAGGTTCAGTACCAGACTCATTACCGTACTAGGTTAACGCGGAATGCCCGTGAAAATTTCATTGCCCACTTATTTTCAGTTTAAATTATGTCTCTACAACTTGCTTCGTTAATTTTCGAGAGGTCATTTGGCTCATGTTTTAGTAGTAAGAGTTGAGTATTTAAATTTTTAGCCAAATCTGCACTACAAATTTACGAAACTGATTTAATTTTCTTTTGGCTCTGAAGATAAACGGGGACGAATAAACTACGAATACTTTAATAATACAAATGAATGTCGGGCGACATTAATTCCTGCAACCATGACAAGTTATGTATTGGTAGTTTCCAACAAAATGTTAGGAAATATCATCGCTTGTGAAATTAAAAGTATGCGTTAAGTACGTCAGTATGTATTGAAACTGTTGTGGAAATTCCATTCACTTGGGCAAACGTAAAAATCATTATCCATCAACCAAGTTATATTAATATCTCCCAGGACTCTATCAAAGCATACCTCATTTCGGTCGGATAGATATCCTCTATAAAAACACAGCTGCCGGCAACAAAGAGCCTATCCCGATGGTCACTTATTGTTCAACACCGACCACGTACAATGGCCGACATCAGAGATCACCCGGCTCACACCAACAATACATTGGTTTTGTAATAAGCTTTCGGACCGATCACAACTGTAGGTGACCAAACTTTTTGAAGGAGTAAAATAGTGTAACCAGTGATTTATTTCAATCGATTTATGTATAGGAGGTTTTGATCGCTGTTCCCATGTTACGCGTAGGTTGATGTCGTTTTATTTGGACAAACGGACGTGCATTCCCTTTGTTGTCTTTCGCGCCATATATCAACCGTTGACACTTAATTCTGTAACAAAAAAAAGTTGGAAAAAAAATTGAATGAAACTTTTTTCCAACGTGAATCGATAAAATTGAAATAGTCGAATTTTGAATGGAATATCTTCGATATAAAGCTCGATTCTTCGTCCGCTCTCGTAATTCTATTTTTAAAAACCTTTAAATTTTTACGATATTTTTTACCGTTCCCGTATATCTAATGGTGCAATGGTATGGTGGGTAATGATTTACATAAAAAATGTCACCTGTTGTAATCGGAACAATTAAACGAATGGTTTCTAATAACAGTTGGTTTATTATCGTGCCGATAGAATTTCAATAGACGCGACCACCCGCCGAAGTCACTAACGATGTCATTCTGGAAACAATAGTAGTGGTACAATGCAAGAGTAACGACCTTCCAAGACTCTCCACCATTGATACTGATGGTGGCTAAACAGCCAAAAACAAAAGACGAATATAAATCACCGATCCCGGTACACGCGTCTAAATGCAAAATACATTTTCTGTCAACAAAATTCAGTTCACCAAATAATGCACTCTAACTCCTAGCAATAAGGGTTCTAATCCCCATCCCACTCTAAATTCCTACAGAATGCATTGTGATTCTTAACACTAACCGCTTCTATGTAAACAATAGGTTTTACAACGCCAGCATTATTACGTCGGTAACATAATTATTGACCCATTGTTGGGCGTACGATTCTCAAAAATGCATCATGGGTGTTAAATGGTCGTACAATTGAATGCGGGTGGACGGGAGTGGACAAAATATTTTTACCACCATGCATAGCGAATTAATTGTAATACGTTCGAATTTTAAAAGTATTTTTTTTTCTTAGCTAACGGCATTGTCATTTTGTTAAAAGCTTGCATTGTAATTTATGGATGTCAGTATTTAAATAAAGAAACAAAAGTGTAACTTTTCAGGTTGTGTTCAAATTGTGTGACAAATTTATGGGTTTTTCTTTTTTACTTAAATTTGTTCTCTTTTTTTTTTTTAGGTTGTCATTCATCTTAAGATCTCACCGATGCAGACAGGTGAGTATTCCTAGACATTTATTTAGTCTTGCTCGGTATGTCATACCGCTCGAGATTGTCGGGAATCTATATAACGCCAATGCCCTGTCTGGGAATGAAGCATTTGACCAAACATTCCGAAACCTGGATTAAGATAGACAAATTCCTATACCTAACGAAATAATTAATATTTCGTCAAACACTATACATCTGTTCACGTAGAGAATATGTTCAAAAAAGTTAACTATAAAAAATATTATAAGCATGCAGGAATAAGTAAAAGTAAAACTATTTGGAGGATATAAATCTATAAATTATTACCGGAAAGGGTAGTGTGGGTAGGCCTCCCACAAGGTGGACTGACAACCTGGTGAAGGCCTGGCAGCGCAAGACTGGTCATTGTGGCGAACCTTGGGGGAGGCCTATGTTCAGCAGTGGACGTCTTTCGGCTGAGATGATGATTAATTTATAGATAACACATACCTAGGTGCCTATATAACGAAAACATAAGAGATACCATAAATGACTCGACCATTAAAACCAATTAAGTGCCATTTAAGCAAATATTTTCAGTAATAGACATGAGCATCAACAGAGTAAACTCGTAAACCTGACCGCAACCCTAGCCTAATTACCCTATCGCCCTCTCCCTCGCTCCATAGGGGTCGGACAGGGAGAGAAGGCCCGATAGCTCCTCTTCCGAACAATTTACGGGCGCGAAGCGTTCCTGTTAATCTAATTGGCGCTTCCACGTTTAGTTCGGCATCGCCTTGACCTTTTGTAAATGCGTTTTGTATGTTTTATGTTGTTTTGTTACTGTACAGCAATTTAGGGACGAGGGGGCAATTTAATTGTAGGCCCTCGTATTTAAATGTACGTCTGGGATTTGGGTGTGTCTGCATCTTTTAATTCGTATACCTAGTACTTACCCGTAGAACGTTACTTACGTAGGTATAGTGGTTGTTTTCTTGCGTTGACTATTTGATTTTGGAACGTGGTGTAATTTGTGGAATGAATAAAAAAAAAAACAAATAAATCTATGGCATTTAGCAGAGCCGCGTTTTTTTTAATTTCTCTCGTTTTTTCTGTTTAAGAATTGTATTTTTCATAGATCGTGTTTTTTTAAAAATAAAATTCCTGAGTTCGAATGCAATTCAAAACACCTTAACTCGTAGTGAACCCCTAAATAAGTTATACCACCCCAATCACCGCACACCATAAAAGAAAACCACGAAGCGTGATCGGAAAAACGCATTTTTCTTACACGCAATGCGTAATTGCGTGCGTCAATTCCTATTGTGACGCCCCCATAGCAGAAATTGGTGTAGCTCATCGCATGACAGCGCAAATTAACACATCATTCGGTTCTTGTTCCCTTATGTTTGTACACGAGACACACACAAGTTACACAAGATACACGTGGAAAAGGAAGCAAGGCGTCTAAGCAGTTTTTTTGTTAATGGGACTTGTCACACACTTCCACCACTATTACTCCTGTAAACCAGGATCGACAATGGTGACCAATAATGACGTCGAGGTTTGACCGTCGACGAGTACCCGAGAAAAGTTAAATTGTCTTGGAATCCGTAGGAATTTAATCGAAAGAAATAATCGGAGGAGATGAATGAAAAAATAATCCACTTTGCTTCGGTGCAAAGCGGGAGACAAAAATAGCTGGTATAGGCTGGTTGTCATAGAAGCAAGACTGTTACAGCTGATTGTAAGGCACCACATAACGATACTAATTTGACCTAAACTCGCGAGCTGATTATACGAGTACTTGATTCCAGTAATTGGTATGGCGAGCAGTTTCAACAAAAAAACTCGCCCTTTTTTATTATTTTTCGTAACATAGCAAATGCGTATGCGTGGGTTGTAGGCCATAACTTCAGACGTTCTGAGGCCTAGTCTGTTAACGTTACACTAACGCTCGTATTGCACTTGACTCACAATACGTCAGTTTTGACAGTTTACCGTAGTACACTAAATCCTTGCACACCAGTGCCGATTCTCGACTCGACCCACACACGGGAGTCGAGAAGCAGTCGTTAGTAGACTTTGAATTTTTTGGCTCGATCGTAAATGTCAGTCTGAGTGACCAGTCATATCTGGGTGGAATGATACCCGATTCCGACACTTATACACTTACAATAGCGAAAAAGCAAAAAAAAGTTTAAAAAAAGATAACAGATCACGGTTTAAATGTTAAAATGAATAATATATTCAGGCCAGTATTAATAAAGCGATCTCAAGTTTGAGAGCGGTCTTGAGTACGCTTTTGAGGTGTAATTTTGGACTTGTATGACATAAGAATGACATTTCCAAGATCGCTCTCAGACTTGATATCGATTCATTAATACGCGCCTCAAACGTAACAATGAAACTTAAAACAAATTATTTAACACTAGTTGCTGCCCGCGACTTCGTCCGCGTAGACTTAAGTAAAGTATTATATCTGTTAATCCAGGGTTTAAACTACCTGTGTTCTAAATTTCATCGAAATCTGCTCAGTAGTTTTTGCGTGAAAGAGTAACAAACATACATCCACACTCACAAACCTTCGCATTTATAATATTAGTAGGATTACAAAATTACACAAGCAATTAGGACAATTGTTTCCCACATAGCGTATCTACAATCTACATATTCCTAATCCTATCATGCGTAGTTACCTCTATCCTCCCGGACTAGGGGAAAACTACTAGCACAACACTATAACAGATTTACTATAATTCGTGCAGTATTTGCAACGTAACTTGCGGGGGTTAGAAAATGTCGGGATTGCGTGCGCTTTGCGAAATAGAATCCTAATTCACATGTCTCACGGTTAATTATTTCTTTATTGAGGCTGTAATATAGTAATCATTTTCAATATTTTTATCGTAATAGGTACTATTTGGCAATGGTAATGGTAATTGTATTAAGCAGTGATAGCCGATTGGTTAAGCACGCGTCTTGCGGGCTACCAGGTCTCGGGTTCAAAACCCGGCTCGAACCTCTGGATTTTTCGAAATCTATGTGCGAATCATAATTTCTATATGATTATCACTTGCTTACGGTGAAGGAAAACATCGTGAGGAAACCTGCATGTCTTAGAAGATTTAACCAATTTTCGAAAGACATGTGAAATCCGCCAACCCGCACTGGGCCAGCGTGGTGGATTATGGCCTGAATCCCCCTCGTGTTGAGGGGAGGCCCGTGCCCAGGGGTGGGACGTCAAAAGGGCTAAAATTATTATTATTATTATTAGGTACTATGTATCTTTTTAAAATGGCGCCCAGTGAAAAGGTAATATAATACGTCACTTATTATTATATACTACATGAATTTTATTTTATTTTATTACCGGTATTATTTTTACAACTGTCTCCAAAAGAACTTCATCCTATACGCAATTTGTGTTAATTAACTGTAAACCGGCCTATGTCCTTAATTAAATAATACAAACGGCATACGATGACGTGTGTGTTTACAAGATCTATTGTTTCTAACCTGGGTTATTCCTCAAACTACAGTGTAATTGTGAGAAAAAGTTTGCGACGTAATCTGGTGTTAGGAAAATTTTCGTATCGCGTGTTCTATGCGTACAAACAGACACGAAGGCGTCTCACACGCGATCATTTATCCCAGCCGCGGAGAAAACGGACGCTATGATTTATATTATTTGACGACCGCTTGGCGCAGTGGTTCGAGAGCAGGCCGCTCGGCTGACTGCACGTGATGGTTGCGGGCTCTATCCCTGCCAAGGCAAATTTCAGCAATGGCCTTTTCGTAATTTTTCTTTGGTCTAAGTATCACTGGGATCGCCCCCAGTCCATTGTGCGATACCCATAGTACAAGCGTTGCTTAGTTTGGGACCATACAGTTGGTGTGACAGTCTGCCGATACTTATTATACAAATGACACGCTGTGAACAGCCTATATTTTCTGGGAGCTTAAGAAATGTGTTTTAATTTAAATACGTACCTTAATATTTAAAACACATGTTTAATGGTACAGTCGTATAAATTGTCTATTCTCAGCCAGTTTAATGAAATTCAAACTAGTCGAAGTATATCTTATCATCTTATGGTAGAGCTAATGATGAGTGCTATCTAAGTAGTTCTTTAGAACTGAGTAACCTTATAATTTTACACAAATTAAGGCTAAAGCGTCCATCTAGCCCGCGAAAATCAAATTTTTTGAGGTATTTTTGAAGTTTTTTTTAGTCTGACAATAATAAAAGGCACATTTTGTAATTCGCGACGAACACCGTGTGCAGTGCATTTATTAATATATCCAACTTACTCTAAAACATTTCAAGAACGACAGCTATCCAGATAATCTGGCATTTTTTGTATATTTAGTGATTAACTAGTATCATATCCACCGTGATATTTTGAATTTCGCGGGCTAGACAGGCGCCTTCACCTTAATCAGTTTTTTATATTATATTACCTCGGCAAACAAGCATCCGCCCACCCGCACTGGGCCAGCGTGGTGGATTATGGCCTGAATCCCCCTCGTGTTGAGGGGAGGCCCGTGCCTATGAGTGGGACGTCAAAAGGGCTAAAATTAAACAAGCATACGACTCGCCTGATATTAAGCAGATACTTAGTTAGGTTAGGCTCACGCATCGTACGAAGCGAAAATATAATTGCAACTTTACGCCGATCTTCTGTGAGAGGGTGGTGCTACCCTAGTCGAGCCAGTCTCTATTTGAGCTGTAGTAAATGGATACAAATTGGCTCTACCACTATAAAACTAAGAACCTAGTGGGGTACTTACATCCTACTAATATTATAAATGCGAAAGTTTGTGAGTGTGGATGTATGTTTGTCACTCTTTCACGCAAAAACTACTGAACGGATTTGGATGAAATTTGGAACACAGATAGTTTATAACCTGGATTAACACATAGAATACTTTATTAAAGTCTACGCAGACGAAGTCGCGGGCAGCAACTAGTAAATAAATAATAATAAATAAATATCGCCATACGAACACACCAACTGTATGGTACCAAACTAAGCAACGCTTGTACCATGGGTACCGTACAATGGACTGGGGGCGATCCCAGAGACACCCAGACTAGGGCAAATTATGAAAAAGCCATTTCCAAAATGTACCCTGACGGGAATCGAACCCGCAACCACCCGGTGTAGTGAGACGAGCGGCCTACGCTCGAAACACTGCGCCAAGCGGTCAACATGACAGTTGACATTTTAGTTTTCCGAAAGGCAAGTACTTAAGCTCCTTTCGTGAATCATTACATAGTATAAAACAAAGTCGCTTCCCGCTGTCTGTATGTCCCTATGTATGCTTAGATCATTAAAACTACGCAACGAATTTTGATGCAGTTTTTTTAATACATAGAGTGATTCAAGAGGAAGGTTTATATGTATAATACATGCATAATATAGTAGAGAAACACTGATAATTTATTGCATCCGTGCGAAGCCGGGGCGGGTCGCTAGTTATGTATATTTTACTCTGTACTTAACTATTTTATGAAACTGAATCTCTTTATCGCAAGGGTTCTCGTAATATAATAAGGTACCTATGCAGCTAGTATGAATACGGCATCGACTAAATTATGACTCCCTAATTCCTGCCTGCGTCCTACGAAAATTGTCCTTTCCCAACATTGGACCTTCAGTCGATTTATTAAACCGACCCGCTTTTCATCACAGTATCCATGGCATTATGTTTTCCTATTACTTTCATAATATTTATTTTACATGGTTCGCGTCCTTCCTATCAAAAATAAACTCTCCTTAAAGTGTAATAGAGTCTCTTTTTGTGGGGAACGGTAATAACATTCAGCGCTTTTCCAAGTTGAGCGAGTCCATTTCTTTCGCCGCCCATAATAATGTTTGGCGATTTATCAAATCGCAATTTCGTAATAGATACCCGCTTGATATGAAAGATGATAAGAATATAATATTATTGTCCCATTTTGTGTAAATTGAAAATACCTTTCAGTCAATTTAGTATTTCAAAGACGTCATGATGAAATAATAATATTGTGATATTTCTTGAGGGAGATAATTATTACGGCTTTCTCATAATACCGTAATCGAAGATATTTTATAATAATTAATTAGTAGAAGACAGGCTTTTATAATATATTGTAGTACTACTTAACATTGAGAAAAATAAATATAACCCCATTAAATGATTTTTGTACTGTCTATTTTTTACCAAACGTTTTGAAATTACAGAAAATATTTTTTGAATATGAGATTCTCTGCTACAATTACAAAAAAAAAAAATGTCTTTTTATCAGTATAATTATTCACATCTCGAATAACTCCCAAATCATTACCCAAAATATTAATTATTATACTGAATTATGTTCCCGATTACGTACCAACCTATCATACAGGTGTCTTTGAATTTCATATAGGCAATGAGTATCGAGTTGGGATCATATCAAATCTACACACAATCGAGCATCGATACAGCGTAGGCCGCCGCTGTTTACGTAATAATACCTTTTGTTACAACCTTTTGTACCGCGCTATCTGTTTTATCGCTACCTCTTTGTGATAATGCAACCTTTATTTTACCAGATTCTTATATACGTATGTTCCTTAATATAACTGTCGTAAAGTTGAATTGGGTTTGGATGGAGGTTTTCGAAGTGACATTGTCGCATTGTTTTCTCCTGGTGTACCAGAGATGACAATAGATTTAAATGACTTTATTCGTGATGGCTCGTGTCCGGTCCCGTGTGCGCGAGGCGTTATAGTAATTTATGTTTGTCTTTTTAAAATTCGTGTTGGTACAAGTGGTACAGATAGGGTCCAAGAATAATATTTGAATAATCGTGAGGCGGATCTCGTTGGGTTATTTTTGTTTGAAGATGACCTTTGTGTTTGCGTTCTTAACGGATTGTGGGGTCGGTTACAAGGGGTATAAGTTACATTTCTTTATTTTTTCTTTTCAATCTAAAAGTAGGGCCACCCTAGCGGGCGGACGAACGTTTGTTGTGAGTCTGAGTAATTTTTATGTCTTAGTTATAAATTTGTTTTAACCTTTAACAATATTTTAAAATTAAACTCGTTTAAAAGATTTCGTAAAAAATAAATCATAATAGAAAAATGGGTAAAAATTCTTAATTACGTTTACGCTTTACCACATTTAATTCAGATATTACTATTATGCCATATTAATTTGGATTTGTAGCCTTAATTGATCAACATTAGTTATGTGCCGTTCCAAAGGGCATTACCTATATTACGTCTACTGTTGGTAGACGTAATAGATAGCCATAAACCTACTACCTCTACTTTTCAAATTTGTAAACCATAATTATATTCAAAACAATTTTGATAACAAGTATTTACAATTCCTTATCACGTACAATTGTTTTTTTATTGTATTAAATAAACTTACAAAAAAAAGTAAAAAACAATCTAATAAGAACAACTTACATAACGTGTCCATGAAAACCAAATAAGTCCAATCACAGAGTCAATACACAACACAGCACTCGCGAATATTGGTAGCGTTACGAATAGAACGCCGTAGGCGGAATAGCCGCCCAAACGCGTGCGCCCTCCAGGACTGTTCCAACGGTACTACTGAGGGGAGGGCCAGTGTCTACGGCAGGCTGACGCGCGCATCCCTTACCTTAAACTGTAAAGCCTTCGTATGTTAGAGAGCAGGTAAGCCAGGACCTGGAGAGATACGGCTCCTTAAATTTGATGTTGTACTTTAGTAAGGACAATGAGGATTTTAGTAAATGTTACAGGATACAGTTCAGGTTTTAATTAGATTTTTATTTCTGAGGTAGAATGAACTTTGTATTTAAGCTGGTGATTATCATTGTAGCCACTATGTTTGAGGGTAGGACTGGAAGAACAACTGGAAGAAAACATTGCAGTTATATTATCTAATAACCACCAATAAGAATATTAAAGTTCAGCCACTATTAAGTAGCACTATTAATTTCTTATTGGCTTAGCCTACTTGTTGGAAAACTGTGTCCCATTTTAATAATAATTATAATTAATACTTATTTATTAAAAATAGTACCTACCCCATGGTAGATACATTAACTATCTAAAACTAAAAAAAAACAATCCTTTTATAGGAAAGAAAACAACTAAACGAGAAAGTACAACTAAACTAACCGCTTAATTAATCGCCCGTGGGAAGCAACGGAGCGGCATTTTATTGCTTTTGCCAAGATAAATGCATTCATCGTGGCACATGTCGAGTGAACACAATATATTATTTCCCCGAGCAAGGAAAAATTACGCACAATAAAAAGTTGAAGTTCCCGAGAAATTAACGATGTACGAGTTGACAGCGGCTCAGCTTATCTACCCGTTTTAATGGCCAGGGAAAGCTGCAAAATGGTGTATACCTAGTATGCGTTACAGGAAATAGGGCTTGATGATGCTCTAACTGTAATATATGGCCTAAATCTAAGTAGGTATATTTTAAGCGTTTTATTATTATCAGGTTCTAAACTAGATTGTGTAAGTACATTCATTACGCGTAAGGTTTTCATGGTTTAGATCGTAATTTACATACCTACTTATCTTTGAGAAAAACCATGAAATATTCACAGTTAATAGTCAGATTATAAATTATTTCTCTGAATCACTGTCTAAAATTTCAGCTAAATGTATACGTGTTTTTCAAACAGGCTGTAATTGAAACAACTTACTGCTAATTATTGCAACATTATTTATACTATGTGTTATTACTTTTACGTTATCTCTTAACGTATGCTAAGTATGTCTGCATTTATATCTCTACATTTCCACATCACACCATTAACTGTGTTTTCTTTTTAGTACCTAATGAAATGTTTTCCATCGTTTAAGTCTTTTATTTTCGTCCCTTTCATGTTTTTTTAAGCCATTAGATCTAGAAATTATAAATAACCACAATTATCTGACTACGGAGTAAACACAACGCAGTTATTAAATATACGTAAAACGTGAGCAATGCAAATTATAAAGAGTTTTAAACAATTTATTGTTTTGGTGTATCTGACATAATATGTAATTTGTAATTTCAATGGTTCCATAGTTACACAAAATCAATAAGACGAACCTCCCACACTCTCCCACCACAGTTACTCCTGTGTGATGATGTCCAATGATGACACTGAGTTTTGGCCCACGACGTGTCCTGGGAAAAACCTAAATTGTCAATTAATTGATGAACGAATCTATTGACCCAAGTATACTTGCATTAGAATTAAGTAATTTGCATTGCTACACGTGCATTTACATCAACTAGTATTCCCGTTATAATGGTCGAAATTCAACCATAATTGATTTAAATTTTAATTTTAAACGTTATTAAGGTTTTATTGACAAATACTATTTGATACTGGCACGCAGAATGCACTATGAAGTCCCGCCCTCCAAAAACTGTCACCGTTTATCAGTCAGACAGTCAGTCGGTGTGCAAGTTACAAATGTGTATGTGTGTCAATTCATGGTAGTGTGTGTAATGTTTAATTTACTGATTTTATTGTATTTCTAAGTATTATAATACAAAAATATTAGCATTGTGCACTCCTTCTCTATATAAACTATAGGTGTGCCAAATTTTATACTCCTCCATCCGCGCAATTTTCGTATTAAGCGCCTGAAAGTTTTTCCTTCACGTATTAATATATAGATTTTCTACTGGACCCAATATCCCTACTTCATGTAGGTACGAATGAAATCTAAGCATTTTATGAACAGTTTAAAAAATAAATACCTAATACCAACCACACACCAAGCATAAGTACAAAAAGTCCTTAATACTAATAATGTAGCAATGACACAAGCTATTTCCTTTAGAGCACTTTTACCCACTGAACGCACTTTTAAAAACACCTCGCCGACCATTCCAACTCGACCCTTCATCTTCCCGCATACACCCGTCTTTTACACAAACTGTTGAATCACAAGAGGGCAGGGGAGGCGAAGTTACACTGGCGGTGTTATAAAAAGATATATGTTCCTCTTTCGACTATTAATCAATGTCGCCCAAAAGCCTCTGTGCTACACAAAAAATTAACACAGTACGATTGTGTGAGATAGAACGCGGTTTGTGTGGTACTTTTGTCTGGTGTCCGAGGCGGTGTGATTATGTAGATTAGCCATGGTTAAAGTGAATGAGGACAGTGGGCATCATAAGTCTTGTTTTTCTAGCGAATGATGAGTGTTACCTTTTGTTTCAATAACAGTTTCTAATTGTTCTTATTTCTTTTCAGAACTTCTATAGTTTATTTATCCCCGCGACCGCAGGGTTCTGGCTCTCTTTTATAACTCTGATTTCTGTGATTGATCCAACAGCATTAACATTTGCTTAAGCAGGTATATGTTATATACGAAATAGCGTTCTAAGTACGGTCGCCTAAATACGTGTCAAAAACAAAAGCTTATTGGCAGGTTAAGAATAATCTGGAGAAATAATAAAACTAAATAAGAGAAACATAAAAAAGATGTGATAGCCGATTGTTTAAAGCACGCGTCTTGCGGGCACCAGGTCTTGGGTTCAAACCCCAGCTCGCACCTCTGGATTTTTCTAAATCTATGTGCGAATCATAATTTCTATATGATTATCACTTGCTTACGGTGAAGGAAACCATCGTGAGGAAACCTGCATGTCTTAGAAGATCTACCTAATTTTCGAAAGACATGTGAAATCCGCCAGCTCGCACTGAGCCAGCGTGGTGGATTATAGCTGAATCCCCCTCGTGTTGAGGGAAGGCCCGTGCCCAGAAGTGGGCCGTCAAAAGGCCTAAATTATTATTTATATTATTAACGATATGAGATAAACATTGTTTTTGAAGCGAAGCTTCTTTACGGACATTCGGGGCGCTCGCTACCCGGGCACTAAAACGGTGAAAAGCGTAACGCGTTACGCGTTAATATAATATATCTAATATCTACTGCAAAGCTTCGCTTCTTTCGGGCGTCCCTAGACGGCACAGATTTTTTTTTTAATGAGTTAAATCATTTTAGCGTAATTTATGAAGTATCTCATGGCATACGAATGCACTTTTTTATGTCACATACATCACCATTGACGCTGTCAACGCGCTTTTCGGCGATACTTTTGCGCAACTAAATTATAGGAAAGTTTTGACGTGCCATACGTAAACTACAGATAACACGTCTCAAACTGCTAAGTGGGATTTCAACATATGAGAAGCGTTTCAGTTTTTGGTTCTAAATTGTATGATCGGCCTAATGTTAGTAAATTCTAAACATCCTTTTACAGAAACGGAAGTCTTAATACACTAAAGTGAGGTTGCTACCATTGAAATATATTTTCAGATTCAATGCTGTTAAAGTCCTCGCTGGTTGGTCACGTCTCGAAGTCAGAGTGACACCTAATCCATTTATCCCGACCATTTTAAGGTTCTCCATGCGACTAACGTTTTAAATGTATTACCTACTTAGGTAACTAGGTTAAGAACCTGTGCTTTCAATGAGATTTATCTGAGTACGGAAAGTTCTCCTTAGAAAAAGGGGTATAAATTAAAACGATTTTGACTCGCTTCAATTGTATTGGTATAGAATCTAAATTAATAATGATTGTGGTGTAAAAAAAAACTCATAACTAAAAATTGTATTATTCATGTAAGCCAACAAAGCATTTATAAATAGTCAGAAGCTACCACCGGTTGGGAATGTTGCTTCCACTGAGAAGATCCGGCAAGAAACTCAATGGCTTACTCTTTTCAATGAATAAAAGGTGTGATATTATAAATGTGAAATTTTAATAGTAGGTATGGTGATTGAAGTCGGAATATGTTATATTAGGTATAAGTTGCGTATACATATTTTAATATCGTATACTCACTGAATTGTAACACGAAAAAAAGTTATATGCGACGTATGTTATAATAGAGCTAAAGAATAATAGGTACCTACTTACCTGGAACATCTATAAATTTCTCCTAAATCTCAATGGTAAACGGTTTTAAGAAAAGGGTTTAACACAATTAATAATACCTTAAACACACAAATTCACCTATCGCACCGAACATAACAATAAAATCCGTAAAGTCAAACCGCGAATGACGTAAAATACAGAATAAAAATGTTAATGGAAAACGTTGCACAGATAACAGAAGATTTACGATGACTGAACAGGCAAAATAAGAATCATTCGGATTGAGTGCGGCCCTGGAATTTAATTTTGTAAATAGGGTTCTGTTTGTGTAAAAGCATTTAAACATACGTTTCTACTTATTTTCAACGTTTAAACATAATATACGCATTACGCATACTACGCATTTTAATGTCTGCAAAAAATATTAAATACTCATGAAATTTCATACTTAGGTACCTACTACAATCTGAAATAAAAACGAATGAACACCTTCCTTCTAAAATTGCACAAATTAAATCCTCCAAAGCGCCTCGGTTATAACTAAAAGAATTAATTAATAAGGTGTGCACTTAAAGTCTCGTGTAAAAAGGCTTAAGCGCAAAGTTTCCCGTAGCCGGCGCCCATCGACCAACCCTTAATCCCACCGTAGCCAGGCAATGCCGGAAAATATGGTTAAAAGCAAACGTGGCTTGAAAGCTGAGGGTTCCGTATTGCTAATTTTTTGCTAATCATTCACCCTTTTGGTATAGGATTTCTACGAAGTGTGGGTTTTTCTACCTCTTTCATGCCGACCGCTGGGTCATTCACACGAAGAAGCCGACATCGTTCTGTCTATACATTTTTGACAGATAATAGCCATATCAGACATCGAAATGCAGTAAAATGTACATAGATCATTAGTGCCGATTGATAAAAAAAGGTTGAAAATGCATAAACTGCAAATAGACACACTTTTATAAAAAAAAAACGGAATTATTGCTTGTTTTCTGTTATAAAATCTACAATATCTATATTTTATTGCCAGTTCAAAATCATTGATACAGTTGCTGTCACTTTTCAAGTCGTCTTTCTAGGCGCAGAACCCCAAAAAGTGTTGCCAACCGTCGAAAATGCGGATTACAGCAGTAATCTGGGAATAATACAGGACGAATATACTGCGCTGCGTCAATGTATTGATAGGATTAAAATTAACATCGTTAAATAGCTTTTCAATGATGTATGGGCCACGGGTAAATAAGCTGGGACATTACTTATATATTTAAATAATTCTGGACGAATTATTAACGATTTTCTGTGACACCTGCTTTTGGAAATATTTTTGTAATTATAGTTTTTATGTTATTTATTTCTATTACCTGCATTTGTTTTGATAACACTTAAACAAAAAGCTTTTAAGTAACGCAAACATAGGCGTACCGATGGGGGAGAGGTGGTGTCTGCTGCCATGCTGTCATATAAGCATGCTGCAATTATAAGTCAGTTTATAAAAAAAATAACATGCAGAACATAAATTTAAGTCCTACCTAATATACGAGGTGAATTCAGGCCATACGCCACCACGCTGGTCTAGTATGGATTCCGCATGCCTTGCGAAAATTTGTTAGATTTTCTAAGCCATGCAGGCGTGCTACTCTTAGCAACGATAATCGATATGTCGCAGCCAAATAGCTTAATTCGGCGTTCAATTAACAGCCTAGGCACTTTACTAAACAGCGCCGTTCAACTAACGGCCTAAATGATATTCAGCCGTATCGTCTATTACAACATTTAATAAACTGGCTGGCTAATGCTTAGGCAACTGGTTGACATTTAAGTACTATAAAACTTTTGCAAAATACTACCCAAGCAGAACGACCTGGATGGGTTTAGGTTAGGGTAATTTTTTTTATGACCCCACAGAAACCCCACCCGGGAAATAGGTTCGGTGGATCTAAAAAAAATCGTAAAAACCTAAGTACCTAATAAAATTATTCCATCAAAGTTGTTTTTTTCCGACGCCATATTGACCAAAGAGAATATAGAATATAGAGATATTGACAGTTTGGTGAGTTTCGGCGCTAGGTGGCAGAAAGTAGAACTAAATTGAAATGAACAGGCTAGGCAGGTAATTAAACGGCTAGGCAAGTAGTTAAACGTCATCGATCCAAGTCATTTGCCTAGCTGTTTGATCAAATGGCTGAATATCATTCAGGCCACTAGTTGAACGGCGCCGTTTAGTTAAGTGCCTAGGCTGTTAATTGAACGGCGAATTAAGCTAGTTGGCGGCGACAGATATATCGTGACATTCGTATTGTCGAATCCTACTCTAAATTCCATCTTTTTTACAGTCGTATACGAACGAAAGATGATTTTGTATTGTTCGTTCAGTAATCGATACGACGGCGAAAAATAAGAATATATCGATTATCGTTGCTAAGAGTAGCATCCCTGGTTTCCTCACGATGTTTCCTTCACCGTATTAACGTGCCTATGTATAACTTACCTATTTTCATTCAAGCTTAAAATTCAAGACATCGCACTCGACAGTTCCGCAACTCACATTATCCCGGCAGATCGCGTTTTAATATCATAAACGTAGCAAATCACATCCCGCTCGTCCTCAGGTTGCAATTAAAATTTGGAAACACCCCCCAGTTTAAAGTTTGAAGCACCTACACGGCTAGAAGGTGAGAACTCGAAACAAATTGCGTTAAAACGTAATAGAAACTCGTTTCCCGTAAAAGTTTCCATCAGATTACGAAGCAAATTCAATATTTAAGATTGATTTGGGCAGATGCTTGAAGGGCAGCCCCTGTCTTGCGAAAAGGGCATCGGATATACGAGATAAATTTACAGTGGGTAGTCAAGGGTAGAGGTTATCGAATTTGGAATGCCTTTCTAAGAATTTCTGTTTTTTTTAAGATGACTAGCTATGTGAGTTTATCACATACAGTGTTCCCGTTAGCCCCTCTAGCTAGGCTAATTGCTTGTGTTAGGAGTGGGCTCACGTCAATAGTTTAATGGCCAGGATGGGGAACGAACCCGGATCCTTTTAGCTACGACGACGGCGCCTCTAACCACTAGGCTATTGAGGAAGCACTTGTTCATGTATTTACGAATTCAGAAAAAGATAAGGAAACCCAGTATAATAAGCTGTTTAGATCAACAAAATTTGGGGTTTACATCTATGAACATCTGTCCATTTCTTATCTAAATACGGCCGCGATGGTATAAAATAATGCTTTCCTCGTTTACTACCCAGAGATGGATAAAAACGGCAATAAAGATAATTCAAAGAGCTCCACCATATTCTATTACAGATTGTTTAGAGCCATTAGGGTCCATCTAAAGTGTACCGCACGAAAAATTCTCAGTCAATTAAGCATTCTCCTTGGAAAATAGTCCAGCCTTTGTTAACATTGTAAGCGAGACGAATGTAAAAGCATTTTTACGACATGACCCAAAACCTTAAGAAAATGAAAGGGAAAAAATAAAACGAATTTCATACTTTTGGTTAAGGATGCGAACGCTTCGCGCTTGAGTTTGAGTCATATCGATTGCCAAGCATCGATGCTTTCTCATAAAAAAACAAAAGGTACCTATACTAAAATTCCGACGTGTGTGTTCGTAATTATTCCTCCGAAAGGGCTCGTCCAATTTTGATGAATTTTTGTAGTTATGGGGTTATCCGGATGATTCTTAGTTACATTTAAAACCGATAGGTGGCGCTGTTATCAACATCCGAAAAATAAAATCCACATTAGCTAAGTTGCAGGTTTTAATATACAATTGAGTGATTGGTTATAAATAAAATTATTATAAGTGGAATATTTTTGCGGTTTTATTGATTATATTATTATTTTTATTGATCGTATTTTCCGTTGACTTAATATAATAACCTATTTTAAACAAAATATCATAGTTCGTAACAGGTTAGTGGTCTAAATGATTAGGCCCATACAAATCTTGTTTCCCAAGAACTAGAACGACTCCGAGGATTGGTTCGCACAATCCCATCACTATTCGAACCCGTGGAAATTTGCATGATATTACAGCTCATCTGCCTCTCGCGAGCTTTCTGTATAACGGTAAACGGTCCGCAACAGAAAATTTGAATTTTTCCTTTGAAATACTGAAGAATTGCTAATTAGATCGCCGTTATTTCCCTGTAAAACACGCTTTTGAAAATGAATTGACATTAATGCTGTCTCTTTGGAGATTTTAAGATTATAAACATTTTTATGATAAGTACGTTATAGGAAAAGAACAAGAGACAATTATAAGCACTAAACAGATCTGGAATTGCTATTGGAATTCATTTATCTGTTCCTGAGCTACGATGCCACAGACAGGTAGACAGGTAAATTAAACTTATAACACTTATTTTTATATTACATCTGGGGTTAAAATTTCATCAAATCGTTTTGCCGCTCGATACAAAATCGTGGCAACTGGAGAGAACGCAAATACCACAGATATAGATTTACATAGGTAACGCAAATGCATGTACTTCGCGTGTACGAAACCCCGACCAAGCGTCAAGGTTGGCTGCCGCTAACTTACAGGTTACAGTCCGCTCTACTACAAGTATAAAAAATATGAGTATGAGCGAGATAATCACTCGAGAGAATCGTAGCGGGCGGAGGGGCATCATCGGCATCGGTGTCTTTGAATCGGTTTGGATTTCCTGTCACTAATGACGTCACAGCAGGTGTTAAAAATTCGGCACGCTTGGTTTCAATACAAATCGTGATACTTGCATTATCTATGTAAATCTATATCTGTGGCAAATACACACAGACAAGCCTGTCATCGCCCTTCCAAATGAACCATGCTGTCCCTTGCATCTACATGAGTAGGTATAATACCTACCCCATTCTTTTCTCTGTAAACGCCCCGAAGCGTCCAATTTACAGAAAAATCCCACAAACACACAGTGTTCACCCGCTTCAGATCACACCATGCACTATTTGAATCCCTCCCCAAGGAGGGTGGAATCAATTTAAATTTTAACTCACACTTAATACACCCTTGTTTGGTGTCTAAGTGGTGTGTTTGAGGCACCCTCTGTTTGGTATAATAAGTTCGGAAGACAGCCTCGTGTAAAATGCGAAACAATTATTTTCGGCATTACCGGTAATTTTAATATAACCTACCTATATACATCTTCTGTTTGGGGTAATTGGTGTAATTTTAAAAGGATATTTTCTGTTGGGTTAAGTATGATAATATAATTTTAAAGGATGCATTTAAAAGTGTATTAATTTATGTTAACTAATTTCGGCCCCATTTGAGAAAATATTAAAAAAAAAACATGCAAAAGAAAATTAAATCATGACGGGTCCATGTATCTAAAGAAATAAAACGCTACTCCACTTCAGAACTGTATTCATACATTTGGAGACCATTTGGAATGCGCATAAACGTCACCAGAATTTCCTGCACAAAGATCTCTTGAATATCAGGTGAGCTGAAATGAATTTGCCAAATTATGTGTTGGATACTTAGCTTTGCGCACGACTTTGCTTTTTACATGATTAAATAATAGAGCCTGTTTACAATGTATGTTAGGGCCATATTAATAAATCTTGATTGATCTTTTGTACACTTTTCAGTTACGCAAGCAATTTTGTACACAATTCTGCTCGTATTATTGTTTACTTGCTATTTATTTATACGTGCCTTTGTTATTTGAACTTGGCACATACATTGTCATGTGTAGATACTACTTACTTGTTCCTTCAATTCTGCGGATTGTGACTGAGATTTTCTAGTACTTTACTTTTTTATTGGCTACTAGCTGAGCCCGCGACTTCGTCCGCGTGGAATTTAACTTAACAAAAACGCCCGCTCCCGCGTTGTGAGCCCGCGCGGCAGGACCCATTTTTTATATTTTGTTTTTCTAAAATAAAAGTAGTCTAAGTTACTGCTTATAATATCAGCTATCTACCAGTGAAAGTCCCGTCAAAATCGGTCCAGCCGTTTTGGAGATACTCTTTGATTTCATGTGTTTTTATTTTTTTACGCGCAACCCCAATTGTTTTTCTAAAATTAAAGTAGCCTAAGTTACTCCTTATAACATCAGCTATCTGCCAGTGAAAGTCCGGTCAAAATCGATCGTAATCTCCGAAACGGCTGGACGTTTCGGAGATTACCCGGAACAAACACACAGACAGACAGACATACAGACGAAAATGTTTTCAATAGCGTTTTTGCTATAGGTGTCGTATGTACTTTCATATGCCTTTAGTGAAAAGGTGTTATTTTGATATTACAAACAGACACTCCAATTTTATTTATTTGTATAGATATGACTGAGAATCATTGTAGATATATTAAACGCTCTGAGAAATGAAATATACAACTTTGACTCCTGACAAGCAAAATGAATACTTAAGTATTTAAAAAGTTTACGGACAAACATGCGTGTTCATATTTCTTATAGTAGGTGGCTAAATATGTGAGCATCGCATTACCAACCGTGTAAGCGTTAGGCGTCCAAATAGAAATTGTAAATTTCACAAATGTGCTTCCGGCTTGGATCTCACCATTCAGATTCCCTACATGACCTTAGTGCAAATAAATCTAGAGTTTATGTAATGAATATGTCTAGGAAAATAACGTTTTAGTGAACTGTAGATTTGTGTGGAACTGAGAAAGCTGTTATAAACTCGAAAGTATGTGATTAAGCTATTGTAGAATATATTGATTTCTTATATTTACGCGAATATTACACATTGAAATAAAACTATTTTTACGGATTATATCGCGTTTATTTTTACTTTTTATGTTCCCGACGTTTAAGAACACGCGTAAAAGAACACATAGCTGACGTGAAACACCGGCGCTCCACGAAGTCTGCAATCTGTGAACATGTACAGGACCGCACCCGCCATTATATCAGATTTGATAAACCACAGATCCTCGCAAAAGAACACCGATTCCGACCAAGGATGATACGTGAGGCCATTGAAATTAAAAAACATTCTAATTTCAATGGGGAAGATGGCTGGGTGCTACCACCAACTTGGGATCCAGTAATTAATATAATTAAATCCAAAACCAAGCGTACCATTGCAAGACCTCGAGACACAGTGAGCACTTTCTGCGTGGATCGGACCGCAAACACCAACTAAATTTTGAGGGTACCCAGTTTTTAACTATGACATCAGGACGTCTAACACTTCAGTCCCCCCGTGACCACGGTTGCTGTAAAGCAACCGAATCGTCGGGAACATAAAAAGTAAAAATAAACGCGATATAATCCGTAAAAATAGTTTTATTTCAATATTGTAGAATATATTATTATTGATTGTTCTAAATATTCAATAATCGATAGAATTAGATGCTGTTTTCCTGGAATTTTGCTAAATAATAAACAATGAGCGTATTGTTCTGATATAACAGATCTAGGTAGTTTCCTATTAGGAGTGCATCCATGATTTTCCCTATGTTCCTATTGATATACTGGATTGATATGACGCAGCAATAGCGGGACCCTAGTTACACTTTTGTTTTAGAGCATATAAGGATTCATAAAATTCTTTATATAATAACTAATTACTATAATAGCAGTGATACCCGATTGGTTAGAGCACGCGTCTTCCGGACTCAAGGTCCTGGATTCAAACCCCTATCTATGAAATCTATGTGCGAATCATAATTTCTATATGATTATCACTCGCTTACAGTGACATCGTGATGTGACAAGGACGGCAACACATTTAGTTAAATCATATTGTTTAGTTTGTGTGCCAACTGCTGCGTCCACATGTACCGAGTTCGTGTCTCTGTTAACCTTTAGAAAAACCTGTCAAAATAGGCCTACCTAAGTATTCATCTCCGCGATGTGTCAGTTTTGACGTATTGCGAGTTACATATAATTGTTTTTACCTAAATAAATATAGTGTTAGACCTAATTACTTGGCTTCGCTGATGGCTATTTACACGTTTTTATGATAAAATTATGAAATTCAAGTAAAACACAGCTTTTTTAGTTCACGATTTCCCAAAAAAAGAGAATTCTAATTTTTTTTTAAACCATACTCAAATAAAAACAGTCTCCGAGAGTCTTATACATTTACCACGAGTCGAGTCGTGTTGAGCGACAGTGTGGTTACCAGAGTTGAGCCCCGGGCATCGAACTGCTCGGGCACGCAAGCGCGGTACATGTGGACGCACCTAATTATTTATACACCTACTCACGCGAGTTAACTTGCTGAATTAATTGGACCTACTTAAAACTATACTCCGCCACGCTTTTTGATAAGCACAATTAGTTTATGGTCAACACTAATTAAAGACTTCTTGGAACACGTCAATTTGTATTAATACGGATAAAAAGGTAGACTTCAAATTAATTATCGGTTTTTCGACATCACTATACAAGTCCGAATAATTGTAGTATGGTGGACGTTCGTGTGTGTGTGTTGGAGTGGAGAGAGGAAGAGAAGGCCTATGCCCAACATTAGGACAGCGCAGGTTGAACCAATATTGGAAAGTAACTTTTTTCCAAAGTCACTATCTCGTCCTTTGCTCACTTTAACCTATTTACTAACTTAGGACCTGTTCATAAACATTTCTTATTTTTTTATACTTTTAAAAATGTCTAGAAAACATCCAGCTTTGTATCACGCAATACTTATGACTTTTCACCCACCAAAAATAGCTCCATTTCAAAAAGCTTACCTATTTATCGCTCTTGAAATCATTAAGTGAAAGACGTAATTCATTTAATTTCCCGCAGTAAGCTTCAGAGTAGAGACGGCTATGAATGCAATGGACATCAATTACGTCGAGTTGTTTAGCATAATACATCCTGGAACAGAAAAGGCTTCAGAGCGATCGGACTTACTGCAGAAATTGAGGATGAAAATTTTAAGGAATACTAGTTTGAATGGTGGACTCGGTGACTAGCTTTAAGGGTGCTTCCACGTACTTGCTGAGTCGAGGCGAACAAAGGCCAGTTCCTGCGAGTGCCTGGCCAGCATATTTACTGGGGCCTAATTCTGTTTAGGTGAAGGCGCCTGTCTAGCCCGCGAAATTCAAAATTTTCGAGTATTTTTATAGTTTATCCAAAGTCTGAGAACATTTAAGAAATCATTTTGTGATTTGCGACAAACGCAGTATGCAGTGCGTTTATGAATACATTTATTTTACTCTAAATATTATAACGGTGGATATGATACTAGTTAATCACTAAATATACAAAAATTGCCAGATTATCTGGATAGCTGTCGTTCTTGAAATGTTTTAGAGTAAGTTGGATATATTAACAAATGCACTGCACACGGTCTCTGTCGCGAATTACAAAATGTGCCTTTTATTATTGTCAGATTTTGAAAAAAATCTAAGAAACCTCAAAAAATTTGAACTTCGCGGGCTAGATGGGTGCTTTAGCCTTAACCGATGCCATCTCGAGCGACTCGCAATACGTCAACCCTGACATATCACGTATCTGAATACGTCAGTATTTACAGATTGTTGATTGAACTGACAACACTTATGTATCGATGGAGATACCAACGCTTACAAGACTTGGGGCCCTTACCTTTGCTAGCTATGGTTTGCTAGACGTTGAGGATTTTCACATTGGCCGTTGACGCAACCAACACAGTATCGACAGACGATATAATAATAATAATAATAACCCCACCGCCGTATCTCTACGTTGTAGGCGTGGTGGGGCTTGCGTACTTCAATGATCGTTAGGGCTATGCCGGTAGAGACACTCATGCCGGACAGGTCTAAAGTGAGAGGTCAGACTAAGCGAGATACAACCCAAGCTTCTGGTCCACACCCAGGCCTGAAGTATTTCCTTTTACCCATTTCCGTGATCCAATTCCTTTATGCCTTCTCCAAATCCTTATCCTTGTTGTCCTTATCCTTTTTGTCTAAGCCAAGGTGAAACAGCATACGCCGAGGGCTGCATGACTAGGGGAGAGCCCAGTCGATAGTATGCGAACTCGGGATATCAGGGGACCTCCCGTTTTAATTTACCCTTACCGCGGTGAACGCAGGGCTCTGCCGTGGTTGTCATTTTTAGTCCCTAGCTACTCGTGGGAATACGATGATTACTAGATCTAAAAGCAAAAAAATATCTCAGGCTGTTATGCCTGTTTCAAATGAAACCACACGAGTTTCATCACCTTCTTCTTCAAATTCATTAACGTCACCTACTATATCCGCTGCTATTGCCCATCCTATTTCAACTTCATCTCCACAAACGCCCTTAAGCAGCCTTTTCTCATCACCCAAGTCATCACCTAATCCATTTGATGGGCAATTAAATTCCATACCATCATCATCATCATTATCATCACCAATGTCGGTGGATGTTGTTCAAGAGGCAAATGCCTGCATACTTGGACCCACTGCTGGCAATACACGCGCGAGAAGAAAATGGACAAATGAAATGAATGAGTTCATATGGCGCACCTATCTCATCATCACCCGATTAGAAACTAACACGCGAGGATATTTAGGACCTTTACACGATAGCTTCACTACACAATATCCTGAAATGAATGCATCAAAGCAAAGCATAGGAGATCAACGCCGAGCAATAGTTAGGAATAAATTACTACCACTTAGTACATTTGATCAAATAAAACAAGACGTAATAGCTTACTTAGAACTAAACCAACAACCAGAACCCATAGTTACACAAACCACAAACCGAATGAGATGGACCAATGACATCAATGAAACGATTTTACGTATCTACTTTGAAATTACGCATATGGAAACTAACCTGACAGCATATAGACCAAAATTACACAATAAATTCATTGAAGCATACCCCCACCTATCCCATGTCTCTGAACAAAGACTATCAGATCAAAGAAGAGCAATAATCAATAACAGAATGGTGTCACAAGCGCGCATACAACAAATAAAACAAGAAATTGAGATACAACTACACATTACACGAGCTCACATCCCATCAAATACTCAACATAATGCTCAAACACTATCTGAAACACACATACAAACACCACATTACAGCTCTCAACACAACAACTCCTCATCCCAAAATACCATTAATATTGTGGCTGGATTAGACTCATCATGCACACTTCCAACAGAAAACACAAGTCCTCATACAGATAATAATTTAGGACAGCCTAATAACCAGCAAATACAGTACATACCGGCGGATTTTGATAATAAAATAAATGAAATATTTGTGGCCACATATGCAAAATACACACATACGGAACCTACAGACAGGCCATTTATACCAAAACAACGATCCTCTAAAAAGTTTAAATACATAATAAACCATATAAATAATAAAATTATACCTGAATATATACCTTCAATTAGTAGTTTCTTAGATACCAATACAATAATATACTGCGCCGCATATACTGCAGCAGTTGCAAATGAGACTAAAATAAGAGACAGCACAAAATTAAATAATAATCATAGGGAAAACATACCACCGTGGCAACAGAGACTACAGCGCAGAATACAACATTTCAGAAGGGACATAGGTAGAATAACACAATTTATGCAAGGAAATAGGAGTAGAAGGCTTATTACACTAGTAGACGAAATAAGACAGAAGCACAGAATACACTCACAACACGAAGAATCGAACAGAACCGACGAGCAGTTATTAGATACACTTAAACAGAAATTGAATGCTACTACTAGTCGATTAAGAAGATACGTAAATTGCACACTTAGGAAAAAACAAAATACACAGTTTATTACAAATGAAAAACAATTTTACAGAAGACTCGGCACAGGACTGCAACAGGCTACAAATAATCAAAATTCAGAATTACGAACACCTACAGCAGATACATTACAACAGTTCTGGGCTAGTATATGGTCCAATCCAGCACAACACAACGAGGAAGCTGAATGGATACAGTCATCAACACAACATACAACAGAGATAACACAAATGCAATTCACAGAAGTATCAATAGACACACTGATGCGTATAATACAGAAAACTCATAATTGGAAAGCACCCGGTACGGACAATATACACAACTTCTGGTATAAGAAATTCACGTCATGCCATGTTACACCGACATATTAACGAATTCATCCATAATCCGGCTACCATGCCACAATATATTTCACAAGGAATTACATATATGATCCCTAAAGATGTAAATGATCTCGAAAACCCATCAAAATATAGACCTATAACATGTTTACAAACCATTTATAAAATCATCACTTCTTGCATAACTGAACTCATTTATCAACACACAGATAAAAACAAAATATTAGCAGAAGAACAGAAAGGATGTAGAAAAAATAGTTAAGGGTGCAAGGAACAACTTATCATAGATTCAGTAGCGATGAAACAAGCACTCCGTAACAAAAAAGACCTAAGTACCATGTACATTGATTACCGTAAAGCATACGACTCCGTGCCCCATAGCTGGCTATTATACATACTTAAACAATATAAAATTCATCCTACCATAATAGCATTCCTTGAAAATACCATGTGCAATTGGAAAACTAAACTAAAGATCGGCAACAAAATCTCTAGTGTACAAACAGATGCTATCCCCATCAGACGTGGTATTTTCCAAGGAGATGCTCTCAGCCCACTATGGTTCTGTTTAGCCTTAAATCCACTTTCTTATCTCTTGAATGAAAGTAATGAAGGGTTGCACATAGAAACAAATAATGATCAGCACACACCGACAACACTTACGCACCTTATGTACATGGATGACATAAAACTCTACAGTAACACTACAATATCACTACATCACCTGGCAGACATCACACAGACATTCTCAAACGACATCCAGATGAGTTTTGGTATTGATAAATGTAAAACACTGACAATATCTAGAGGACTAATAGAACAAAATGAATATACAATACATACGGGGGAGAGGATTGAACCTATGGACCAATATAGTACATACAAATATCTAGGATTCCAACAATCACGTCAGATACACCAAAAGGAAACAAAAACAGAAATCACCAAAAAATTCAAACATAGGTTAAACTCAACACTCAAATCACAACTGAATTCCCGTAATATAATCAAAGCTATCAATACCTATGCAGTCCCTATATTAACATATTCATTTGGAATTATAAAATGGTCCCAATCTGAACTGAAACAATTACAAAGAACTATCAACACTACAATGCCAACCCACAGAAAACATCACCCCAGATCCTGTATACAAAGACTAACGTTACCCAGAGAAGATGGAGGAAGGGGACTAATTGATATAACAAATATGCACAATAGACAAATAGTTACACTACGACAATATTTCTTCGCCAAAGCACAACACTCCACACTTCATCACAGTATAAACATTGCTGATAAACACCTCACACCACTCAACTTACACGACACAAACACTCAACAATGCGAAAAACTCATAAGCAAAGCAGATAAAATGCTAGCATGGGCACAAAAATCACTCCATGGACGACACCATCAGGACTTACAGCAAACACACATTGACACAAGTGCAACAAACGCCTGGTTATGTCGAGGAGAACTCTTTCCGGAAACTGAAGCATTCATCACAGCCATCCAAGATCAGATAATAGATACACGCAATTATCAAAAATTCATCATCCGTAGACCCAACCTTGTAACCGACAAATGCAGACGATGCCATGTAAGCTCAGAAACAATTCAGCATATAACTGGAGCCTGTAAATCTATAGCACAGACGGACTATAAACACCGACATGACCAGGTAGCCTCTATAATTCATCAAAACCTAGCATTCAAATATTCACTCATCGCCCAAAAAACAGCATATTATAAATACATACCGCAAACTGTATTAGAATCAGCTAATTATAAATTATACTGGGATCGAACAATTATAACAGACAAAACTATACATTTCAATAGACCAGACATACTTTTTCTTGACAAAAATAACAAAATAGTATATCTCATAGACATTGCCATACCAAATACGCACAACCTTACATCAACTCACACTGAAAAAATAGCAAAATACACAGACCTAGCAATAGAAATTAAAACCCAATGGAAAGTTAACACTGTCCACACCATCCCTATCATTCTGTCCTCTACCGGAGTGATACCACACACACTACACACAAGCCTCGGCACTCTCAACATGCATCCATCCACATACATACTGTTACAAAAAGCAGTCATCCTCAACACCTGCAGAATAGTTCGAAAATTTCTGTCCATGTCCTAAATATCAGAACATGATCATTAGCTTCCTTAGTCACTTGGCTCCGGCCCGTGCCTTTGGATTTACCTTTCCTTAAACAAGGAAAGTGATAGAGAAATCTATAAAAAACAAAATAATAATAATAATAATGTATTTCTCCCAACCAAAAATAATTATCTTAATTATTAACAAAACCTTAACAATGTTATAAGTTATTCAAGAGAGAATGTTGACGTATATACTTGTATAAACTGTGCAACAGCCGTCAGACGTATCCACATATCCCACGTATCTTATCCAGATTCCGGCACTCTCAATCATTGTATGTATGATATATATCTACAATAGCTATTTTACGTCCATCTTCTGTGGGAGGGTAGTACAACTGTGGTCGAGCCAGTCTATTGGCTACAGCTACCACTACAGCTACGGCTACAGCTACGGCTACAGCTACGGCTACGGCTACGGCTACAGCTATATTCATTAAAAGAAAACACAAAATTGATTCCGTCACACATTATTTATTCAGTAGTCAACCCGTTCTCACCTTATGATAGCGAGGGTCAGTGTGCTTTAATATTAAAATTTAATTATAAAATTCATTAAGATTTGAGATTAAATAGGTACAAAAATATGTTCATTTCAATTATTAATACAAATATTTTTTTAAAGCAATAAGTGTTGTTCGAAATTTGACGAACGCTTGGCGCAGTGGTTCGAGCGTAGGCCGCTCGGCGAACTGCACATGGTGGTCGCGGGTTCGATTCCCGCCGGGGGAAATTTCGGAAATGGCCTTTTCGTAATTTACCCTGGTCTGGGTGTCACTGGGATCGCCCCCAGTCCATTGTACGGTACCGATAGTACAAGCTTTGCTTAGTTTGGGACCGTACAGTTGGTGTGTCTGTCTGGCGATATTTATAATTTATTATTTATTTATCTACCGGAGTGATACCACACACACTACACACAAGCCTCGGCACTCTCAACATGCATCCATCCACATAATATTATTGAAATAATAATAATAATTTGGAATAATATAACTTTTGTTATAAGTGTTAAGCAATTAATATCCAGTACGGCGCTGCGCAAACGTAGACACTTTTTGATGTCGACACGGGACACTTCCATAGAAAATCCTAGTTGCTATATAATATTCTATGAAAGTGTCTCGTGTCGACAAAAATGTCTCATTTGGTTTTCCCAAATACGTCATTGAATCATTTATTTAACACTAGCATTTACAGCGTAGCGTCGACTTTGAGGATAAAAAGTGGCCTAATAATCAATGTTTTTCTCAGTATACCTAACTATAGTTTACCTCTTTATTGAATTGTATTAAGTTCGTTACACCACACATGAAATCGTTACAAATATAATAAGTAAGAAGTGTTTGTTTGTCTGCCTTAGCATCACGCAAGAACGGCTGTACAAAGTTTCATAAAATACTTTCTTTATACGGGTAGTTGTTAAACCTTAACTACTTTTTCTGGTAGGCTTTTCATCCTCAAAATGAACGTGGGTAAATGTAAGTTTATCCATATCATTTTATAGGTAGTACAAAACCCCGTTTGATGTTAAGCAGTAATTATCATAGGTATTGCTCGCTCCTCGCTGTCTTGAAGGGGTGTGAGACGGCGGGGGTTGAAGGGAGGTAGTTTAAAGCAGGGGGGGGGGGGGGTTTGATCTTTATAAGCATGAATTACAATACAAGTTATACACAGTCTCCTTGGCAGCATTATCGCAGGACATTTTTGTAGATAAATATTATATTAATGCCGGCAAACGTTGTTGTGCCATATAAATAATTTATAGGTATGAAAAATAGCTGCTGACCGATTCTCAGACCTACCCAATATGCACACAAAATTTCATGAAAATCGGTCGAGCCATTTCGGAGGACTTTGGCAACAAACACCGCGACACGAGAATGTTATCTATGGGATAAAGGCCATAGAGAAAGAAATGAAAATGCCAAAGAAATGTTCCTTATACTTACCCCCATAAAACAAGACTTTTGGAGGAGCGCGTGAAATTAAACAAGTATTATTTACTTATATTTAATTTACATTAAATTGATGTTATGATCACATGGAGGCTTGTTTGTTCTTGTGAAAAACAATTTTACGAGGAGTATGTTCCCAGGTAGGCATTACAAGATGGGCAGTAGTGGTTCAAGTTCTGACAGGAGTCCATACAGTACGGGACCCATACACATGGGAAGCTAAAATGAAAATAAAGATATGGTTACAAACACCAAGTACACAAAGCAAACACCAAGTACGAGTAACATGACAAAGGTATTAATCACAGATATAGATTTACATAGATAACGCAAATGTATGTACTTAGCGTGTCCGAAAGCCCCTACCAAGCGTCGAGGTTGGTCGCCGATAACTTCCAGTCCTCGCGACTACAGATATAAAAATATGAGTATGAGCGTGATAATCACTAGAGACAATCGTAGCGGGCGGAGGGGCATCGGCGGCATCGGTGTCTTTGAAGCGGTTTTCATTTCCCGTCACTAATGACGTCACAGTAGGTGTTAAAATTCGTCACGCTTGGTTTCAATACAAATCGTGATACTTGCGTTATCTATGTAAATCTATATCTGTGGTATTAATAACTCGATCTCAAGCCTGAGCTGTCTTGGAAATGTCATTTTTATGTCAGGCCAGTAGAAAATGACATGTCAAAAGCGTACTCAAGACCGCTCCCAGGTCCCAGGCTTGAGATTGATTTATTAATACAGGCCTAAGTCTACTAATTTAAAACCAATTGAAAACTTGATGATGTTTCATCTATTCCCGTATTATATTTATTGGGTTCGATTCCCGTCAGGGTAAATTTCGGAAATGGCCTTTTCGTAATTTGCCCTGGTCTGAGTGTCACTGGGATCGCCCCCAGTCCATTGTACGGTACCCATAGTACAAGCGTTGCTTAGTTTGGGACCATACAGTTGGTGTGTTCGTCTGGCGATATTTATTATTATTATAAAAATAAAGAAAATTGGACTGTCTGTTTGTAATATCAAAATAACACCATTTCACTAAATGCATATGAAAGTACAAACGGTAATTATTAAAAAAACACGATTTAAAATTGATTTGTCTGTCTGCCTGTTAGACGACAGACCGACAGACACGGTCTGTCTGTATGTTTGTTCCGGGTAGTCTCCGAAACGGCTAGACCGATTTTCACGGGACTTTCACTCGCAGATAGCCCAAGTTACCCCTTATAACATCAGCTATCTGCCAGGAAAAGTCCCGTCAAAATCAGTCCAGCCGTTTCACTGATTAGCCGAAACAAACAGACACACAAAAAAAATTATAGATGCCATATGCACTTAATAAACATCTATTATTTTGATACTACAAACAGACACTACAATTTTATTTATTTGTTTCTACAAATGTGTACCCATAGATAATAGATATAGATAATTGTGTATCTGTGCCCTCGTAGGGCTAAACAAAGTAAACAGTTTAAGTGTTATATTAGCCAGATACACAATTATTGATGGAAATGACTTTTTCATAACAAGTCCATGGTGCCATTGACTCACCAAAGAAGGCAGCACAACAGAGCCGCAATATGGGTCTTTGTAGATGCTGCGACTTCCGTCCTGGACACTATATTCGCATGGCAGGACGGACAAATCACGGCGGCGGGCTGAGAACCAACGGGTACGGCATTCATTTTTATAGTCTGCAAAAAAACGGGTTTCACACGTGACATCTGAAAGCTCCAGACGTGCAATTGAAGAGTGCCCCAAAACTGGAAACAATATGATGTGGCCTGTTGCCTCGTAGATAGACGGATCGCCCTCGTAGCTGAGAGGTTCCGGGTTCAATCATCAATCGTGACTAATGAAACTATTGACGTATAGGCCCACTCCTAATAGGTATAGGCCGTTAGGTAGGAAATCTTAATACAAAAATAACAAATTAAATTGGGATTATTTCGTAGCTGGTTCCGAACACACAGAGTTTTTTCGCGGATCTACTCAGATGTGATCGGGTTCCGATCCGCTGTAGATTTAAGGAAGAAATGTGAGAACGTGAATTAATAAATGGATATGGTTTTGCAGAATGGAATCAACCCACATGCACAGCTGCAGACCAAAACCAACCCTTGTTATAGTGTTTCTAGGTTGGTTTCAGTTTACAGAAGTTTGTGCTTGTTGGTTTCATTGTGCAAAACTACGTCCAAATGTTTGTCGAATTTTATATGCAAAATGTTACATGACTCATGTTTATCAAGTTTTTAACATTTTTATTACAAAAATAGTGTTTTAGATCTTAGATTTTTTGAAGTTGCCAACGCTCTACCGCAATATTGAGAAAGCACAATAATCTGACGTTTGTTGCCAATTGAGTCTGGCGCGTCACAACACTCCACGACACAGTGATGAGTTTCTAGCATTATTTACAACAAGATGTTACATCAAACAAGGGTCTACATTTGATATAATAAATAAATTACCTTGATAAAAACGGACAACAAAGTTCACTAGCTTGCTTACACTGCCAATAGCAATGGAGGACTAAATAATAGAATTCATTTTTTCCTTATTACAAATGTGGCAATATACTTACGCACGTACATCCGGTGCGAGTTTAATATTAAATTTGTATCGTCGCAATTAGTTCGTTCTATTGACGAAGACGCGTTCTGTGACTCTTATGGCACTGGCATATGGGTCAATTTGCAATAATTCATGCGTCTACGTGAAATGAACTGACCATACAAATGGATCATTTTATTTATTTCGTCCCTACTTACTATCTTACCTACCTAAAGCTATACAGCGTGGCGCTACCATGGCGACATTAAATTAACACACGTATTAGGCTTCGCATTTTCTGATTTTCGAGATATTTAAATTTTATTAAACATTATTATTTATTGCATTATTCAAAATTTTCTGAAATACCATTTTGGAGCAGCCTGTACGTAAATAACTCTAGCGCAGAGGTCATCTGCCGAAATCACGGATAACAACATTTCTTCAATGAAACTAATACGAAAAAGAAATACTATTAGAAATAATAATAATACGCGCAAATTAGTTCGCCCCGCTCTGACTTGTAGGTAAGAGCGTAAGAGTAGCTGACTGAATCGGATTTCAAGGGTGATGCCAGTTTGATTACTTTATTTATTATCTATTTTGTTCGATTTTGTTTTCTATTTAGGGTCTTTTCTTTTTTTATTACTATTATGATCATTGACCACTAGCCCTACCTGTGTGTTAAATTAATGTCGCCATGGTAGCGCCAGGCTGTATAGCCAATTGGCTTGAGCTCATATACGGGCTGTCTCATCGTACCAGGGTAGTACCATCCGCTCACAGAAAATCGACGTTCAGTACCTAATATAGCTTGTTATCGTACAATGAGAGAGCCGGAATAGCTCTCTTCTCCTTCCTCTGCCCCGTTCCCCTTCACGCCGGCAACGGTTATGGTGGATTATGTGACGTCGATCTTTACAACATTTTTTGTTTTGCTTTAAATTGGCTTTTTATGCTGGCTAATTTTGCTTTAAATCCCGTGGACGGAATTACTCTGTTGTTGACCCTTATAGGTGCGCGGAATACAACATTTCCAAGAGATTTTTTTTCCGTAACATTGACTTAATTACAACAAATTAAAGTTGATGAACAATCATGGCAAAGTTTTTTTTTATTTTCAACCAGCTTTTCACAGAGCATTCTAACAAAATAGTAGATATCCCAGTGTCTATTGCACATTCTTCCCTTCCCCCCTTAGCAGCTGTCGCCTAGACACCGCTCACACCTGTTTTCTGATCATTCCATTGATCAGATAGATCCCGGACACGGAACACTACTCTGCAGGTGAGTGTGTGAATTGCCTTAGGATACATTACAGGCAGGGGCCCAACTATGTTAACCAAAGTCACTGTCGCTCGACTCGATTCACACTCGACTCGCAATACGTCAAAACACACGTCACTTCTGACAGTTCTTCTATAGGAAAACTGTCAAAAGTGACGTAAGTATTCAGATATGCGATACGTCAGTTTTGACGTATTGAGAGTCAAGTGCGAGTCGAGTGACAGTGGTTTACAGAGTTGGGCTCTGGGATTCAGACAAGGGGTCGGGTAGTAGAATGAGAGAACTCGTTTTAGAATACAATTGGAGCTTATTTTGAATACTTATACGTATTAGTGCACCATCACGCCCATATCCCTCAAATGGGTAGCAGGCAGGGTGCAATGCCGTGCAGTACATTTCGTCGTTGATAGTTTTGTTAGAATGAAAGAAGAGCAAAAACCGGCTAAGTGCATGTTGGGCCATGCACAATGAAGGGTTCCGTAGCCGTTTCAAGAGCGAACATATTATGGCACCTACTATATACAAATTAGCGCAATATAAGAACAAAAATTGTATTTTCGGTGGATTTTACACTCTCGCTAGGGTTTGTTCAGAAACGACGGAGAATCTACTTGGCTTTGACATTCACGTGATTTAATGAACCCATAACCGTTGTTATAATTGCTGTTTGTATCTTCTTTTCATTAACTATTGTACTAATAACCCTACGTAATTACCTAATTATTTTCCGATTATTCTGCATATTGCTTCCGGATTATGTTGAGATAGTTTTAATATAGTAACTGTTTCCTTGTTTTTTAATTCACATTTTGTTCAGAGTAAAGCCATGTTTACATTTCATAAAAACTGACAGCTTCTGACAGTCTGCGTACTCTTAGCACCAGCTGTTATGCTATGTGCTCGGTTTGCCTGCGGAGTCAGGCCATACACAGCATGTCAAACTAATAATATGTACCTATGAAATCGAAACCTATGGTCACATGGCACGTATGGTCCCGCAAAGGTGGGCAAATGCCATCACAAATTGGATACCAAAAGACGGCTTCCGCAGCCGGGGTAGACCCAGGAAAAGATGGCGGGACGATTTGGTCACTTTTGCGGGAGATACGTGGCCCGAAACAGCACAAGACCGTATTTTGTGGAGTGTTAAGGGCCCACGCCTTTGCTCAGGAGTGGGACACAAAACCAGCTTATAAAAAAATGAAAACAAAGCGCAGTCAGCTCCGCCCAGTCTACTTGAGCTAATCCGGGTGATGGGCCACCTTCCTTTAAAGTGTCATGGTAGGTACAGCTTTAGTAGCATGTCGGCACATGATAACTGTCGCAAACAGGAAAACAGCTTTCAACATAACATCTATAAATATAATGAATAAGTAAAATGAATAGGAATTCCCGATTCTTTTTCCCTTATGACTGATGAAAACCATAATCAAACAATGCACGCGTCAAGTTTAATACAAGTTTTTTTTTAATCTAACAATTCACAAATCAAACCTACAAACCACCTGATGTTAAGTAGTTGCCGTAGCCCATAGATGCTTGTAATACCAAAGACATTGCTCGCACTTGGTCCACGTGAAAGAGTGGGACCGAGCTCTTGCTCATCGTACGAAACAGCTATAAGGGCAACCGCTGACTTGGCTGAGCTGTGAAGCGGGCTAACTGGCTTCGACCAATAGGATGGCTTGTTTTCCTGTCAACTTGAGCTAAGCCCAGTGTGGCTGCGGAATTGAAGCGATCCCATTGGTCGAAGTGGGTGGGCCCGTTTTATAGCATTATCAATTGGACCCTAATAGCTGCGTTACGCTTTCTGTGAGAGAGGTTGATACTATAACGGCGGAGCTGTATACGAGCTGTAGTCAATTTTGACGACTGCTTGGCGCAGTGGTTCGAGCGTAGGCCGCTCGGCTCACTGCACTGAGTGGTTGCGGGTACGATTCCCGTCAGGGTAAATTTCGGAAATGGCTTATTCGTAATTTGCCCTGGTCTGGGTGTTACTGGGATCGCCCCCTGTCTACTATGGCACCCATAGTACAAGCGTTGCTTAGTTTGGGACCATACAGTTAGTGTGTTCGTCTGGTGATATAAAAAAATGGGCGATAGATTGGCTCAACCATCATCATCCTCATCATCACCAATCTGTGTAACCGTCTAAATACATCCATCAGCCGGATGCCAGTGACCACATTTCACGCCCTTCCGCCACTCGCGCCGTCTCTCGCTGTAGACTTGTTCAGAAACGACGGGGATCAACCTTATAGCTTTAACTTGCTCGGTTAATCTTCCAATTTAGTGAACCTTTAACACTTGTTATAAATATTCTTTAAAAGTGATTGCGTACTGTATACTGGTTTTATGATTTTTCCAGGTAAAACTGCACTAATGTTCAGGTGCTAGAGGGTATTCTTACCAGTTCACACAGTTACCAATGTGGACCGAAGGATTATTTCGTGTCATTCCAGTCTCTCCAAGATATTTTACAGCAATATTTTTTTGTTTTATTTCTAAGAGGGCAGTTCTTCCAACTTTTCTATCAGTCAAATAATGAATTAATTCCCTCTATCAAACTCCACCATAAAATTTGTGTGGACACTGCCAAAGCCAATATCAACTCAAGTTTAGATAGGTAGGTAACAGGAATAATTTTTGACCTTATTTAAAAGCTTTAAAACACTAATTTTCATTGTTAATTTACCTATATAAATTCCATTTCCGAAGTTTTACCTAGAATGACGCAAATTACGGCTTTCTATGAGTATAGCTATCATGGTGGCCCGAATTTAAGCGTTTTTTGATATGGCCAAAACACACGTCTTTTCCATGAAATTATGGTCCAAACACTCATAAAATAGTTGTATTGTCCACCGCTAGAGGCGCTAGCAACGCTGTGTTTACGTAACTTCATCATGGCGGCGCCGCGGCGGCGGCTAACAATGAACTTCAATTTATTATAATTTATTTATTATAATAATTTAGGTAACTTTCATTTAAAATTGATAGGTTATTTTTTATCACAATACCGATGAATAAATATTAGAATATTTTGATTTGCCACTACATCTTATTTAACGATATGGCCAAAAGTGGACGAACAGGGCCCTAGCCACGCTAGCTACTCAAATCGTAATAGAAAAGCAAACGCTCGCGATTACGTTTCAAACGCTCCGCTTTTGACGTTTTGCTGACACGAGTTTCACGATTTCTACTGACATTGATATGGTATATTGTCAGCAAAACGACAAAAGCGGAGCGTTTGAAACGTAATCGCGAGCGTTTGCTTTTCTATTACGATTTGAGTAGCTAGCGTGGTTAGGGCCCTGATCGACTAGTTTTCTCTTTCATGAAATGTTCGGGCAGATCGTGAAATAAACAATTGAGCGACGTCATACCCATAATTAGTGATTCAAATAAAACAATATTATGTATTTGTTATTATTTTTCCTTAATACCGATAACCTTGTTTCCTTGTTCCAACAATGCGCACGCACCTGACAAAACTGTTCAGGGCCACAACTCTACTAATCTCTACTAATACTTATCTCTACTAATTTCATTTCGTACATTTCTAACTAATTGGAAAGTGCAGAAAACAGGGGTCCATCAATTCTTGGCGTTCAACATGTTCAAAAGACTCCTGACGCATTGATTTTGTTTTTTTTTATTAGGTCAACAACTTGTGGGTTGAGACTACCAAAACTGTCCAAAGTAATAAAGACCAATTGGAGCTATTGATTTCATTATGGGCTATGTGATCCGCAGACTTGGATTTCAAATCTCTTCCACACTAATATAATAGCTTCTTGATAAAAATAAATAATAAATAAAACATTTATTGGCAAAAATTACCTGCATACGACAAAAAAAGTGTTCCTGTGTCGTGCGCATCTATTACCAACAGGGTCCTCTCAGCATATTATTTACGCATTGCAAGGAATGCCTTATCGCTAGTTTTGAGAAGGAACCACCGTGCAGGCTCCGCACCCGTGAACAGATAGATTGACCACCGCTTGGCGCAGTAGTTCGAGCGTAGGCCGCTCTGCTCACTGCACATTGTGGTTGCGGGTTCGGTTCCCGCCGGTCTGGATGTCACTGGTATCGCCCCCAGTCCATTGTACGGTATCCATAGTACAAGCGTTGCTTAGTTTGGGACCATACAGTTGGTGTGTCAGTCTGGGGATATTTATTTTATTTATTTATACAACGATACAATACACACAAGAAAAAGGAGAGGGAGATAAAAAATGAGACAGTGTTATGGAAAAAAGACATGTGTGCTTGTGTCAGTATTCCAGCATCTTCCACAGCTCTATGTGAGTGGATTCAGACATAGGATGTGAGCTATGTCCTCACCGCGATTGAATCAATACAAAAACCAACGACTGAGTCGCATAAAAAATCTGAATATAAAACGGGCGAAATAAAATTCATACCGAAGCTTTCCTTTTATCATCTCTCATTCGGAACAGGCGTAAAATAAACCGCAGAGCGAAGTGCGGGAGACAAAAAGGCCTTTTTCATTAGTCCCCGGGAGAAATCTTGCTTTTTTACCGAACGACAAAAGTTTCAAGCGTTTCGGCTGACAGATTCGAGTGTATAAATCACTTTAATTTATTGAGACGAAAACCTGGAACACTCAAAGTTGCGGAGTTAAGACGCAATTACACTTGACTAATGTCACTTTAGTAGAACGAAATTACGATAGAAAGTTGTGCAGATTAATTAGCTGGTAATAAAATCGGAGTTAGGGTAACTGTAATGGATGGACTGGTGGATAAAACAGTCAGGTTCCTGTCTAAAATGTCATTTAAATAAAAATAAAAAAAAATATTGTTAATTTAACGTAGGTGTTCCAAATCTGCCGCCCGATTACTAAAGGACCGTTAAGTGACTTTTTTCAAATTTGAGTTGTATTTACAGCGTGAAAGCGCAATTTTTCTCAAATAGCCGGCGGTCTGGATCATCACTAATGAATCTAAAAAAAACTTAATGCCTTTATGCTTACTTCGAGGGTTATCATTATGTGTTCTTGCGTTTAACTCAAAATTGGGTTTAGATACTCACTTAACGGCTATTTATAAATGCAGTTCACAATGTTTTAGGCCATTAGATATGTCATAGGGCGCAACATGAAAGTTGTGAATAATAAGTACTTACTTAAAGGCTGGTAACTCAGAAACATACCTAGTACGTATAGTTTGCTTTCACTTGGACATATCCTACGGTATATGTACCTAAATTATTATTTTGGACTTCTGAAACAACCTGTAGAGTCGAACCCAAAAGGTCGTAAGAAATGGACCAAAAAGTAACACGTGCCTTAAATTTTTCTTGAAACTTGAGCCCGGAAGTCAAACATTATCAAGAAAGCACTTAGCGGGCTTTCTTTCTCAAGACGCCAAACTTTAATTGTTCCTCCAGCTTGTTACATTAACCTGAGAAAGTTTCTTTTGTACGAATCCCAACGTGATTTCGTAATTTTTTAAACATTGCTATACTCCATTTGTTATAGCATTAGACAGAAGTTAAAAAAGGTTATTTTTAGTGTCCACTTTGTAATAAAAGTACAATTAACGAGTTACAGTTACGATTGACGTCGTATTTAATATAATCTATTTATATACCAGCTTGTCACACCTAACTGTAATAATATTAATTATTTATCTTATTAAATATATTGCCTTATATTTAAATAATGATTATTTCATTACAATTTAAAATTAGTGTCGATGCTAAAAACCTAAAAGAAGCAGGGTTGAACATACCGGGAACGTTTTTCGCTTCATTATAATCCTACCAAATCTAAAATATTACGTAATCCCTTCAGAGGTTATGACAGCAGGGTATTTTTAATTTTGTCGGACTATGTTATCTATGAGATTGACGTAAATAATGTGCTGTCAGTGTTTGTCATTGAGTCATTCGCCTGCACTCTTAAGTTCCTGTGAATACCTTGTTTGTTATTGTTGTCGAATTTTCGTGATTTAATTGTTACTTGTTACTGTTTTCCTTTGTTATTGTTTTGTTATCGTTATTACTGTTGTTATTGACTCGTTTGTACAAAACGTTACGTTTTGTCGAGCTATGGGTGATCCCGGTCCGGGCCCGAGTGGCTTACAACATGTAAGTTCTGAGTCTGCTGACCAAAGCCAACGGCGTCAGAAACGCACCCCCAAAGTTGACCCCGAGGACATAATAATGTCTCCCAAGAAAAAGAGAATGAAGCAAACTCCACTGCGTGCTGTAGAAAAGCAAACTGTAATAAATATTTTCAAGCAAGTTAATGAGTCCTGGCCTGAAGGTTCTCCTCGTTATAAGACTGAGATGATAAAGAAAACTGCAGAAGTTGCCGGTAAGAATATTTATAAAATTATTTCTTTGTATAAAAATATTTGAAAGTAACATGCATTATGATGAAACATATTTTTTATTATTTATAGGCGTATCTCGGGCTACTGTGTACAATTTGCTCAAAGAGTACAACACAAAAGGTCGCCTGCAATCCCCCCCTCCTCGCCAGCCGAAGCAAAGGCAACATGATTATGATGACATAACTTTAAGTGGAGTACGCAGAAAAATTCATTCCTTCTTCTTCAATAATGAGTTGCCCACCTTAGATAAGATACTGGAAGCAGTAAACAGTGACGAGTCTCTGCCAGATTTTAAGAGAAGCAGTCTATATAAAATAATGAAAGAAAAATTAAAGTTCACTTATATTAAAAGGAGCAGAAAAAGTGCACTCATCGACAAGCAGGAGATCATCTTATGGAGACTGAAATATCTCAAAGAAATAAAAATGCTAAGGAATGAAGGAAGAAAAATATATTATTTAGATGAGACTTGGCTAAATGAAGGTACAGTGCTACTAATATTTCTTAACAGTTTGTTACGGACCAAGCAGTGTTTAACCTCCTAAATTCAATAACAATAGATAAGACTTATCTTTTTTTTGCTTGATGGGTCATTAAGTTATAACTGTTTATTATGATATTATAAATACAGTTAAATAAAATAAGAGAAAAGTACAACATCATTTCATAAATTTTTTGTGTGAATATTGTTTTTAAATTAATACCCTTTTATCATACACACAGGTCACACAAAAAGCTTAATATGGCAAGACACCACTATTAAGTCCACAAAACATGCGCATAGGGAAGGCCTATCTACTGGTTTAAAGAACCCAACGGGAAAAGGAAGACGGCTTATCATTGGCCATATTGGTATGCACTTGATTAACTTGCATTTGCTTTTAATATATTAAGTTGACTATCCTCACCGACAACAAGTGACCACCCAATTGCATTGTAAAGTAAACAATATTTTATTACAAATTAACACATGCAAAGCCAACTATTAAAGTTTTAACATAAGTGTTGTTGCTACATATGTAAAGTATATACACAGCCCTATTTCCAGCAGTGAAATTATACCTATAGGGGGTACAGAATAATTGACTTGTATTAATATTATTTCACAGGATCAAGTGAAGGGTTTTTAACGGATGCTGAATTAATATTTGATGCGAAGAAAGGAGATGGAGATTATCACTCTGAAATGGATGCATATAATTTTGAAAAGTGGTTCAAATTAATTTTGACTAAAATTGAGAGTGGCGCTGTAATCGTAATGGACAATGCGCCATACCACTCAAGAAAATTGGAAAAGCTGCCAACTACAGCCACACGAAAGGCAGATATACAAGAGTGGTTAAAAACAAAAAATATTCCTTTTGAGGAAAAAGACCTTAGGGCAACACTATTACAGAAAGTAAAAGAACAAAAACATTCATATCAAAAGTTTGTTGTGGATGAGATGGCAAGAGAAAAGGGTATTTTAGTGTTGCGCCTCCCACCCTACCACTGCGAGCTCAACCCTATAGAATTAATATGGGCTCAAATGAAAGGGTATGTGGCGCAACAAAATAAAACATTCAAATTAGACGAGATAAAACGCCTACTCCCACAAGCTCTGGCTAATATAACACCAGAACGATGGCAGTCTTGCGTGTCACATACAATTAAAGAAGAAGAAAGGTTTTGTCAACTTGATGGCATTATGGATGATGTGGTGGAAAAATTTATTATTAGTGTCGGTGAAACTTCATCATCTTCATCATCTGATGATAGTGACTAAGTGAGTTGATGAAGATGAGGAAATTTCACCGATGTATTGTGTGTTGTAAGTTATTTTAAATAAATTATTGTTTAAAAAAAAATCTTTTATTTCCCTTAATCTTAAATTGATTTAAATCATCATGTAATCAGTTGTTTGATTCATTTTTTGTTGTCAGTTTAAAATGTGATACCTACGATGTTATCCTACTAATATTATAAATGCGAAAGTTTGTGAGTGTGGATGTATGTATGTATGTATGTATGTTTGTTACTCCTTCACGCAAAAACTACTGAACGGATTTGGATGAAATTTGGAACACAGATAGATTATAACCGGGATTAACATATAGGATACTTTTTAACCCAATAATCCAATACTACGTGGATGAAGTTGCGGGGCACAGCTAGTCACATATAAGTTAATACCTATAATATCTCACTTAGATGCATTTTAAATAAGGTTAGCAAGTTTTGTAAATTATTAATTGGAAATGAAACTAGGACTATTAATTTCAGAACTGAAAATCATTTAACAATGCGAAATAACGTATACATAGTTAAACCTAGGTATAGCCGTTGATAACGTCATGTTGCGAATCATCCATCACCGTGCGGATACTTGTTATTAATAAAACATAATATAAAAAGTACTTTTATTTTGTTTATTGAAGTATTTAGCTAGTATTTTAGATTTATCTACCAAAAGTTATGTTAAAACAATTTCAATGTAATGACTCTAAATAAAAGTTGTTTTGACTTGGAAATAAAATGTTTTGCATCCCTGCTTCTGCGAGCCTCTTATGTCTAATGTTATAATAAATGAAGTATAGGTCAAAAAATATTTATCGCGGCTACATAAGTACATATTAAAATACAAGCATTTTAACGTTAGGTACTTTTGATGCCTGAATACACATTAAGGCCTATCTTAATATATCGATCTTAAGTCTGAGAACGGTCTTGAGTATGCTTTTGACAAGTCATTTTATACTGGTATGGCATAAAAATGACATTTCCAAGATCACTCTCAGACTTAAGATCGATTTATTAATACAGGCAGGATCTGGATTTAAGATCAATGCAAACGTAGTCAAGATAATCCGGCTCTACCAAAACACAATCGAGGATAATGAGGTCATCGTAACTATTCTAATACCTAACTGTAATGTTTCATCACTAGATGACGTTCCTATACAAATAAAAGGCAACGCATTGGTGCTATTTTATTTACCATAATACCTGGGTCCTAACCACGCTAGCTACTCAAATCGTAATAGAAAGGCAAAAGCTAGCGATTACGTTTCAAACCCTCCGCTTTTGACGTTTTGCTGACACAAGCTTCACGATTTATACTGACATTGATTTGGTACCACACTCGCCATTCTTAGCGTTTGACCTTGAGGTTGCGACTGACTTCGTTTTTTTTAAAGTAAAGTTTATTTGCGATGATTTGCTTTACGCATTTAGCCAATGTCGAGTAAATATAATTTTCAAGTTTGATATGAAGGTCCTTGTCTAGGCCTAATATTACCAGACTTATTGGGGGAACTCGAATAATCATGTTTCACTACTATTCGTCCAATTGCCCCCACTCACAGATATTTTTATGAACATTGGCATAAAGCCAAACGTAGTTACCAACGCAGATCCAAATAAAAAAAACTACAAAGCGTTCGATGACATAAGCCACTCGCAAATGAGACGCTAGCGTGGTACCAAATATTGGCCAAGCGTTTGAAACGTAATCGCTAGCTTTTGCCTTTCTATTACGATTTGAGTAGCTAGCGTGGTTAGGGCCCTGCTCTTTGTACCTAATAAATGTATGGAACTGGTGATTTGAAGAAAATTTTATACTTATAAAAGTCACTGCTAAGTTTCTTGCCGGATCTTTTCAGTCGAAGTGCGGCTTTCCATAAATTAAAGTAGTAAAATAATTACAATCTAGTTAATAAACTAGTCTGACTGGCTAGATTGTAATTCATCAGTCAATGAGTAATATAAATTTGACCTCAATTAATAAAGAAGTCGTAATGCTAAGAATGTGGCCATTAATACTTTTCTCATTGTCTCTAATTAAAACGAATACACTATGTTGATACGATCTTTACTAATAGAGGAGCAAATGGATTTAACATAGAAAATAAAGACTATAAAAAGCCTTATATTCTGCGTATGAAGAAAAAAAGTTATAATTCATAAGTACCTACACACGTTTGTAGCGTTAAATTACAGCAATGGCATACGAGTGAACCCTGCAATGTTTCAACTTAACTTTTTGCCGTTGGACCGGCGACCCGCGTCGGCTTGCGGCTTTTTACCCTGCTTTGTTAGGAGCCCATATTTAACTACTAATGCGTCTCTGAATAACTTCTGAGGGGCTTATGTCCCAAAGATTTGTCCTTTAGTCCCACAGACCAACCTCTTGACCTCAGGACTGCAGGACAGAAGTTTCCGAAACACATACACTTGATAAAGTGTATAATATAGTACAGATTTGGCAAGGCAGCCATGTTGATGAAATAGGCCATAGGCGTATTCTGCAACGCAGCTAAATGATAGATATAATATGATTTTCCCAAATATGACACTTTAAATAAAAATGTGCCACGCGTCGCGCAGAATCTTTGCTGTCACAACAACGAGCCGCAGAGCAGGAAAGACACTTTTCTGCTTTCGCGTGCCTGTGACGTAGTGTACTCAGCTCTCTGCTAGTTCATACATTACAAAATCTTCTCTGCCCTGCGCTGCGGGAACTGCGTCACCTACGTGTCAACATACGCTCAAACTTTTCAAGGCTAAAATATTCCAATACCGGCTATTCTGAAACCAAATTCCATTCTTCTGTTCCAAAGTCTGTGACTACCAATTTCCCTTAACCCTTTCATGAGACGGCACACTTTTTGCTCACGCCCCTGTTATGAGTTTTGCGGGAGCACACCCTGTATGATATAATAGGAAGGCGGGTCACGCGCCGACAGTTTTTTGGGCCTTGTTCACAACTTTGCGCTTTAATTTTTTGCCATGACTGTGTCGTATGGCTTATTGTTTTAAGAAGGGTAAAATGTTATAGGACGTTGTTGTTTTTTGTATATAAAGACATAATTTTATAATGCATATATATAAAATTATGTACTTTGAAGGAGGATTCAACAATAGGGCCCGTATTAGTAAATCGATCTCAAGTCTGATAGCGACCTTGGAAATGTTACTCTAACGTCATCCCAGTAAAAAATAACATGTCAAAAGTGCACTCAAGATCGCTCTCAGACTTGAGATAGATTTATAAATACTGGCCTAAGAATCACACAAGAAACAAAACAATAAATAGCTATCTTAGCCACGCGGTAATATGGTGTAAACTTGACTGATTTAAGTTTCCTCGAGGGGGCGCGTCTATGTAAGCGTATGACTAGGTAAGCCTGCTCTGCTTGGACTAACTACCCCAAATATCCTAAATAGATGAGCTATATCCAAAAAGGTCTTCCGGTGTTTTACCGAGTATCTAGCCTTGAATATTATAAATTCCGGTTTCAATCCCAAAATCGGTCTAGATTGTACCTACTACTCTAGATGCAATTAATATTATTTTATTGTTATTGACTATGATTTGAAACTTTATTGCAGAAATAGACAAAATAATGTCCAATTCACCGAAAGACATTGTTACAAGAATCTCCACAGGTAGGTATCGTCACATTTTAATTGAGATCGCGAGTTGATTGGATTCGTTTGGCGTAGAGTTATTTAATTAGTATCGTTATCTGCTACGAGCGTTAGGGCTCTACAATTACTACCACGTAGCTCTTCTTATTATCGCTATGTTATAATCTATCTTATAAGCTAGTGGCTAACAGAACTGGTCTGGAACTGAAATCTGGTTTCGGAGTTCCCAAGCCGCCCGAAGACCTTCGACATGGCTTAACGACTACGATACGATACAAAAAAATATGCAAAGCCACAGAATGACAATATTGCACATTACAACATTTAAATTCTAAATATAATTTGTGGCATAAGCCCCGTAATAGTTTTACAGTTTTTATTTACTTGCTATCTGTTAGTGTAAAATGACAATCAAATGCTTTATCTTATTTCGATGACCATCAAGTGATTCAAAATTCATAATTTGACATTACCGAAGTAAAGTCAATAATTACTATTGTCTAAAACATAAAACTCAAACTCAAAAGTCAACATTGTTTGTATTCATTTAAGCCAACAAAGCATTTATGAATAGTCAGAATCTACCACCGGTTCGGAACACTGCTTCCACTGAGAAGATCCGACAAGAAACTTAATGGTTACTCTTTTCATGAATAAAATATGTAAGAGGTGTACATTCTCAGAAACAGCAACAGAATGCGAGCAACGTAACACCGTTGTTACTAAATAAGTAAATAGTAATCAAATCTCACTCAGATTTATGTTCTTAAATTAGAAAGTTAGTTTATAAATGGGATTGTGCATAACTACTCACACTATACATTGATTTTAATGTTTACAAAAAAGTAATAATAAATAAAACAGAGGTGGAAAATAAAATAATTGCTTTTGTGTGATGCTTTTAATCTTCTTTTATACATATAAAAATGATTGTTTGTCTGTGTCCTTTATAGAATCATAAACTATGCATTTGATTATGTCATGATCTTCAGCACAGTGTTGTGCATGAGCCCACAAAGGTTTCTGAGTTGGTACGACCAATCTTTGACAGCGTAGCAACGCGCGCAGGGTACAGGTAGTAAGTAAATAAATGAACAGAGTTTTACAACAATGTTGTTAAGAGTAAAGTAAGTGGATCAATCACCGCAAGCAGCGCCCGCGCAGTTAATGACTTGAAAACCGGCATCACTCTCATAGGTAACTAAGTTTAGAAAAACCATACCATTCAGATGTACACATTGTGGTAAACAAAGTAATGATTGAATTGAAACAAGTAATGAGTAATACAATGTAGGTAGATACAGAACGAACTACAGAACCTACGAACAGAAACACATAACAAACCATTTATTTACCTACCTATTGAACCTCTGGGTATTACTAACAAACATGAAACTACACAGGTTAATGAAGTTAATTAATTCAAACTGTTGCGTTTAGTGTACGCTTAATAAACATATTATGTATACTCGAGTATAACTACCTACATAAGTCTGCCTGTATGTCGAAAATATTTTTTTATGAGGAATTATATTTTTCTCATGGCTTTGCATGCATATTTTAACAGTAGTTTCAATAATAAAGAAAATCTCTAGTTATATATTAACGTCTTTTTTGATATTTTAAGTTATGACGTGTGTTGGTATTTTACGTACACGCTAGCGACTAGCTTGCTGAAAAAAACGTAGAGCTGCTGAAATTATATTCTAGGCACCTTTTCAACTTAACATATCCAAACGACCAACCTCCTCTATTCATCTCCATAACAGCAATAACTTAGTGCAAAAACCCTTAATAAAATTACAAAGAAACCCTCAATCCTTCAATGTCACGCGACTAAATTAGAAACCCCAAAACTGTTCCAAACCCCTATCCCGTTTGCCGTCGATAAAGGCACGCGCACAGTGACACAGTTAGCTGGGAAATTATTCCCTCGTCGGTATTAAGAAATAAATGTCGATAAAACAGTGCTTAGGTGCCCGAGATTGATGCGAATTCATTCGTTGCTCATCAACGATGAGACAATTGTAATGGAGTTCGCATAGGAAATCTGATTTGTAATACCAGCAATGACATTAGTCACGTGATCTACTTATCGACTTGTAATGTCATTTCCATACATTGAAGCGTAGCGTTTTGTAGAAACGCTTGTAGACGAAGACACTTGGCTAGGGGGGCTGGTGGCTTTGTGAAATTTTCTTTGTAAGTACCACCAACGACTAACCATTTATACTTACTTAAGTATACCTTTCATTATTTTTCGTTCCTTTACACTGTAATAATCGCCGTGTCACTGCCATCCGGTCCATAACTAATAAATGCTGTATACTTACTCATTGACCACGTTTTATCCCGATGATATCAAAGAGCATCGGAGAGGGCAGCCCGGTGGACATTTTTATAAGCATATTTTCACACCTCAATATGGAACTCTGCAGGATACTTAGTCACGGATCATCTGAACCTGTGCTTGTCCTTCTAAAGGTCCTCCTTTCTGTCCGCAAGTATTGACGCCTGGCTACAAGGAGCTTTAAACCGCTAAGTCATCTATCTACCTTTATTCACCGTTGGCCTTCCGGAGATGACCCGGAACCCATCATGACACCATAATACAGGGGATGCTTTTGTCACAGAAGAACAGAATCGCGAGAGTTTCAATATCCTAAGAGTTTTCAACAGGTTTGAATAGTACACCATTACTTGTAATTGCTCAACGCCAGTTTGATAACTTAACTTCGATTGTTGCTATCAGCTGGTTTATTCATTATATCACTACATAGTATTAAACAAAGTCGCTTGTATGCTTAGATCTTTAAAACTACGCCACGGATTTTGATGCGGTTTTTTTAAATAGATAGAGTGATTTAAGAGGATGGTTTATATGTATAATACATGCATAATATAGTAGAGAAACACTGATAATTTTAGAGCCGTGCGAAGCCGGGGCGGGTCGCTAGTTATATTGTAACATAAATTTACCTACTACCAAATGCCACTTAATTCTACAACTACCCACTACAGAGTGGGCTCTACCCAGGACCAGGACTCTACCTCTTGGAGCAACCCCTGAGAGTAGTTTCTCTATTGACGGCAACCAGCTCTACCTTGGGCCAGACCACAGATATAGATTTACATAGATAACGCAAATGTATGTACTTAGCGTGTCCGAAAACCCCGACCAAGCGTCAAGGTAGGTCGTCAACTTACAGTCCTCGCGACTACAGATATCAAAATATGAGTATAAGCGAGATAATCACTCGAGAGAATCGTAGGGGGCGGAGGGGCATCGGCGGCATCGGTGTCTTTGAATCGGTTTGGATTTTCCGCCATCTGTGACGTCACAGTAGGTGTTAAAAATTTGGCACGCTTGGTTTCAATACAAATCGTGATACTTGCGTTATCTATGTAAATCTATATCTGTGGTCCAGACCCTACATGCTAGATAGCGTGCAGGCAATTGGTTTTTTTTTTTTTATTGTATAGGTACTATTTATTACCATTTATACCTGCACATTGTTACCAACACGATTTCCGTTTCCGTTACACGATGATTCTCATGGCACTAGGGCCCGTATAAACAAATCGATCTCAAGTCTGACATTGATCTTGGAAATGTCATTCTTACGTCATACCAGTACAAAGTGACATGTCAAAAGCGTACTCATCATCGCTCCTAGACTTGAGATCGATTTAGTAAAACTTTTTTATAAAAGATTGTTTATAAGAAAATCTGCAGGCAAAATCAACTTTCCAAAAAGCGGTATTACATTACGAAAAGAAAACACATCAGTCACGTGTACTGACACACTTTCCTACCCTTTCAGCGATATTAAATTGAAGAAAAGAAACTTATAACTCTATGTATTAGTTCCCTTTATGAAATAAGTTTCAATCGTTATGTTGTTTTTATTATCTGTTCTTGTAACATAAAATTTAAGTAAAAAACAATAAAAAATATTCAGTAAAACAATTATTATCAGTTAATTCAGTAAATTCAATATTATCAGTAAACCAGAAATGTAAATTACAAAGCTCAAAAATTAACTTATTTGCAAATACATAATAACAATAATAAACCCTAGTGACTATCACGTGCAAATATATTATTATATTAGCGTAGGTAGAAAGACTGGTCCCCCAAAGGTTTTTTTTTACAGAGACAACAATTGGCTTTAATTACGAAGATTATTAAGAGACACGTAGTTCATATTTTTTATTTATAATGTAATTTATGACTTACACCATGTTAATAAATAAAAATTTTAAAGGTCTTAATATTGTAAGATGTAACATTACCTACTTATAAAGTCAATATACTTCGATACGTTCTTAATTTCCAGTATTGCAATGCAATATTTTGACTTGCAGGAGCAGTAAATTTCCGTTCTAATTTGCATAGGTCCCCTCATCGCTGTCGCTTTTGCATCAAATTAGGTTGACAAGTAATGACACTCATTAACCGGTTAAATATTTACCAACAAACTTAGCTGCTCGGGTGGTATAATTAGAAAACTTTTTATTGGCTAATTATGAACGCGTCGTAATTTCGAATGACGTAATAATGTTATCGAAGGAATTTGCGGTTTTAAATTACTTCGTTTGGGAGATCGATGATTTGAATTTCGAACTTGTTTAATTTTTTTTAATGATCATAGAAAAAAGGTCAGGTCTAAATATAATTTCATCAAACAACAAACGTAACGTGAATGTTACGTGAACAATATCTATAAAAAAGATAAACAAAATCCGCGCAAAAACCAATCCCATTTATAATTTTGTAATACCAGCAAGCTATTAATATAAACCGAAGTATTCACAGCAAGACACAATCTGTAATATGATAAGTCTCCGTCGACCCTCGCTCCCATTTCCCTCCAAAAAAATTGAATTAATTTTTGGCAAACAATCGATGGTCGTCAATATTAATGACTGATGTAATGGAAGATTCTTTTTGCTCATTTATTTATTTCTATGTGAGATTTGGTTACCAAAAGATTGAGTGTGGCTTTTGAAATGTAAGAAAAATAAAGCGTGAAAACAAGAGCTTGGTCTTATACTTTGACACACATTGACGTATCGCGTTTGAAGTGATCTCTCTGCTTTTGGTAAGTACTCTGAGATATAAAACAAATAATCGGTTTGAATTAAAAAATATTACCAAAGCCAAACATGAAAATAATTAACATTTCAGTTAAAGTTCAAAGGTTTAAAAATTGACATAATAACAAATGAGTTTACATGTTTTATTATTTTCCTAGTTATTTTTATTTTCATTAGTGTAACTGTCCGAAAATAAAATCACAGATTCTCATTAAAAAGATACTACGAGTATTTAAATTTAGAACCGTACCGTAATTACGTCCATAATCCCATGTGCAAGACCCCGCAATCACTCCCCCGCGCTCGCCAACGTTTAGCATTACAACCGCTCTTATCTATGGCATGGACACGTGGCATGTATGTCGATACCGGCTTAATCCATCACCCCGGGAACTCTTTATGCTTGCTTTGATGTTACTCACAATGGGGTTGGTGTTTTTTTTGTTCGAAATAGAGATAAAAGTTTGTGACGTGAATCAGAAATATGTTGTGCAATAAAACCGATAACAGTTGCCTAGTATAATTCCCGTATTCATAAATCGATCTCACTTCTGAGAGCGATCTTGAAAATGACATTCTTATGTCATATTTTTTTTTTACAATGAATTAAAGTAAAAATAATTGTATAAAATATATACACTATGTATCTATAGAAAATAACTTAAACCTAGTAATTTAAAAATTATATAAGTACAAAATGTCACGTCATACGGGTACTCAAGAACGATATCAAGTCTGAGAGCAATCTTGAGTTCGCGTTTGACACATAATTTTGTATTGGTATGATATAAAAATGACATTTTCAAGATCGCTTTTAAACTTGAGATCGATTTACTAGTACAGGCCTTAATGTAATTCTTTATAGCCCACATCTTCTGTCCCTAAATGTTATAGATACGGCGGATAAACGTCACAATTGCGATGTTTTTATTGTATTACATTGGGGTTGGCGCATAGGGCGTCGTGTGTCGCATCGGACATCTCATGTTGTCTATTAGGGGGTACATAAACGACACTAGTTATCGTAATGGGAACTTTGAAGGACGTGTGTTAATATTTTAGAGATAACGCAATGATGTTACCACGGCTTAGAAATCATTTCCACAGTGCACCAATGTCACTGACCGTAGGTACATAAGTACGTATTATGGACACAGTTTGTATTCCGTAGTTCATCGAAATGCTCAAAAATTGAAATAAAACTATTTTTCGGATTTTATCGCGTTTATTTAATTTATGTTCCCGACGTTTCGGCTGCTTTACAGCAGCCATGGTCACGGGGGGACTGAGGTGTTAGACGTCCTGATGTCATAGTTAGTAACTGGGTACCCTCATATTAAAATCCGAAAAATAGTTTTATTTCAATGTGTAGTATTCGCGTAAATATAAGAAAACAATATGCTCAAAAATGTTTTGTTTTAAAACCGAAGCTTCTATATGGTCGTTTGGGGCGCTCGCCGCGCGGCCACTGTATCCTTACTAAGCGTCAGTAGCATTACACGATGACGTCAGAGCTGCGGCGCCCTACGCTTTATATTATAAAGTTTGGCTTCTTTCGGGCGTCCCTAGACGGCACTCTTTTTTCTATGATTTGGTATAAACATCTTTTAAAGGATATCGTTGGAATTTATTTTTCTTGTAAAGGTGGCGAAAGTCCACAAAATGTTGGGTACCTCTGCAAGACACAAATAACTTTACTAACTCAAAACCAAAGCTATATAAATTATTTCTTAGATTCACCACCCCGTTGAGTCTGTGCTATAAATCTGCGGCTTCTATCGATTGCCAATAATGTCTGTAATTACTGCCCCCAGGGCTTGAGGATGTTAATCTTACTTAGACCAAGTCCTCGCCTTACCACGGATAGGTAAAAAAATATAGTTTAAGGTGGTGCACATTGTAATAAAAACTAAATAAATAAATAATATCGCCAGACTGACACATTAAACTGTATGGTCCCAAACTAAGCAACGGTTGTACTATGGGTACCGTACAATGGACGGGGACGATCCCAGTGACACCCAGACCAGGGCAAATTACGAAAAGGCCATTTCCGAAAATTTTCCTCGTCGGGAATCGAACCCGCAACCACCATACGCAGTGAGCTGAATGGCCTACGCACGAACCACTGCACCAAGTGGTCGTCCGCGGTCGTCTATTGTAATCAGTTCACTTCATGACTTCACAAATTATTGCACTCCCGTTATTTGTTTTACTTCCACTGATCTGTACTGCCTCTACCACCGTTAAATTTGATTATATTTATATTATTAAAATTATAACTACAGATATTAGTAATTCCTATAAACAAGTTTATTAACAACACAAAATCTCGAATAAAACCTACCCACATGAAAAATGCGGGTGCATAATATCAATAACGAAACCGAGGAAATTCATAAGAGATGCGATCAAAAAACTGGCACAAAGAGAGACCCCGGGGGTGTCGTTGGGACGCCGGTCACGTGGTAACGTTCAGTTATACCCGCGCCGCGGTTTGATACGTTCTTATAGGGTAAACGTACACTGAGCGAGAAACTCGCCGGAGAAAGAAGTACCTATTCAGTGCCAACTCATGAGATAATAGTTTAGAGTGGAAGAGCCAAGCCGTTGCCGATTGACTGCAGCTCCTATACTGGTTCAGGATAAATAAGCCATTATAGCTGTGTTTCATTCGATGTGGGAGAGAACAGGATTCCCAACACTATTATATATGTGGGTGGAATCAAACTCTTCAATCTTCAATTTAGTTCTTTATTTCTTTTATCGTCTTTAAATACGTCTACTCGTCTTCAATGCTTGCTTACCACCCACATTCATCTCTATCGCTCTCATACTTCATCCGTCACTCACTCTTACATCTTGACACGTTACTACGTCATCTCTCTTACGTCTCTCTCTATACCTCTCACTCCTACATATATTACAGCAACATTTTGTACATCGCGATATGATTCTAATGTTTGTGCCACTAGTAAAAACGAATACTTAGGTACTGAAATACATCTGAAAACTTTTTAATGTAAGTACGTTGTCCTCTTTCCCCTTACTATTAATAAACGTTGATTAGCGGTTGTGTAGTTACACCATACTTTGTCCTCTTCTTTTGAATGTCAAATTACTGATGACAGAAAAAGATAGTTTGGTGTTTAACTATTCGCCCGCTTATCCACGCTTATTATTAAGACAGTTGAGTTTATTATTATTAAGGCAGTTGAGTTTATCGGTTCGATCTGTTACCGGCATTAGGATCGTGATAAAGTTTGATCATGTAATACGGTCAGTGAGAGCCGTTCTTTAACTCCTTCTTTACGTAGTCAACCAGAACGCAGATATAAATGTCGGGAACGTCCCGGGACTCGACATTAGGATTCGGGAACAAGTATGTATAGTCATGACTGCCCAAATACTCGCAATTGTTTGGTGAAAATCTGCCTGGAGCGAGGTTTTTATCAGATGATTTTCATTAAGATCTTGAGAACGCCTGACGTGATCTAAAACCACTTAGGACTGTTATAATAAATCGTTCTCAAGTCCGAGAGCGATCTTGGAAAGGTCATACCATTAACAAATATGAAGTCTACTTAAAACAAATCTTTGTGCACTATAAAGCTAGAAATAACTAGGGACCCGATAACTTATTTCATATTTTGGAGTCGGTGCCAATGCAAGTTAGTAGGGGTTGGTATCTTAGAAGTAGGTAGTCCTAACGTAGTGTCAAGATGGCACGGACTACAAATAAAATAAATGATAAGGTCCGCAGTTATTTCTACCCTTCTAGTGCACCCAGGTTTTTTGAATTAAGTAAAAAAAAATATTTTCACAATTTTTAATGCTAAGCTACGTAGGTATTGAAATGCTAGTGACCGTAAATAATCCAAATCTTTCAAACTACTGAACCTGTGAACTGAATCGGTGACTATACATAGAAAAATATACAGACGAATATGGAGGGAATTTGTTATGTTATAAAGAAAAGCATATATTAAGGTGAAGGCGCCTGTCCTGCCCGCGAAATTCAAAATTTTCGATTATTTTTATAGTTTATCCAAAATCTGAAAACATTTAAGACAACATTTTGTGATTTGCGACAAACACAGTATGCAGTGCGTTTATTAATACATTTATTTTACTCTAAATGTTATCACGGTGGGTATGAAACTAGTTAATCATTAAATTTACAAAAAAATCCAGATTAACTGGATAGCTGTCGTTCTAGAAATGTTTTAGAGTAAGTTGGATATATTAATAAATGCACTGCACACGGTCTTTATCGCGAATTAAAAAATGGGCTTTTTATTATTGTCAGATTTTGAAACATTTCTAAAAAACCACAAAAAATTTGAACTTCGGGGGCAGATGGGCGCTTTAGCCTTAAAGCTAAATTAGTTTCAAAACTATCTTTCGTATCTTAACTAGTTGTCTAAGCCCTGTTCGCTCTGAACCGGATGGGACAAAGGCTGGGGTTGTAATAAATGTTTCCATAAGGAAAGGATTTGTAATAGACAACGCTTGGTCAGAAGGTCAGGGTAAATTAATCGTTAGCAAAGATAAGTAGGTTTCAGTCAACGTAGTTTATATTCAGTGACGAGGGCCCGGGCTAATCTCGCTACCCAGCAGGGTCACCATGATGTCGAGGTACATAGTCCTATATTTTTAGATTCTAATAACAATAGTTGACCGTTGCTGTAGCATTCCTATTTAGATAATTAATTTTCTTAAAGGTTTGAAGTGTTATATGTGGACTAATTTTAAAATCAGAACATTTTGCCGCGAAGTACTTGCGTTAAGTAATAATTTGAAACGCCTGCATTGTAAGAGCACGCAGTAAGACTGCCATGAAGAGAAGCTGGACTAGAGAAAAATGAAAGTATCTACTTATAACGAATACGTTAATAAAAATATTACATAGGTACATCATATTATTGAGTAGGTATATTCATCCCTACTCAACTAATAAGGTTGGGTGAGTCAAGATTATATAATTTTAATAAAAATAAAGTTATATCCCGAAATGCAATCAAAATTATAGGCGCCTTATGTAACAGGCTAATTGGTGCATTTCACTTCAAGTGAATAATAATAATAATAATAAATCATTTATTCTCTCTTCACAAATGTGGTTGTCTTAAAGTTAACAATATTGCCATAACTAGCTTCCACCATTGTGAGAGACTGGTGCCAGATGTAAGTTTATAAAAAACCTGTGTTACAGGTCACCAGGGCCCCACCCGGAAAAAAACTAATCGTAGGTATTAATAGACCGTGAGAAAGTAATAAAAGCTAAAATTAAGTAGGTTTATAATAATATAATAAAAACAAAACTCCTTACAGTTGTATGGCTGATTGAAGATATATAAACGAAACAGGTACCATAAAATATTAAAACCTAGTCACCCTACTTAAGTCCACTTAGGCACGAAGGTTGTCGTCGTTCTCAGATGCGGGCGGAATAATTCCTACGCTTTGGATAGATAAAGCGTCGCAGCGTCCCTGGCTGTATTGTGGTCAAGAATAATGTGATGTCTTCATGATATATGGATGCGGCCGGTGTTTTCAGTACCAGGCGTAGTATTGGGAAAATATTCTGTATATACACGGGGCGAAATGTGTCAGTATGCAAAATACGGCCACGCCCAACGCTGTTTTATGTCCAAATACGTTGTAAAGTAAAGTATAATAGTATTTTTATATGTGTGTGTTGGACTATTGATACGAAATAATGAACATGGAGAAGTCTCAAAATCTAAAAGGACACTGAGAGCAGACTGAGAGACTGTAAGTCGGTAGCAGATCTAAATAATGTAATGAATTTAATATTTCTAGCCTTTTTGTGCTCTTGGGTTTGTTTTGGATTTGGTTTTTGTATTTTTATTAGGAATGGATCCGCTGCCCCAGCCGCTGAAACCGCTGGAAAATCACTTTAAAATGCATTTTCACTCCTTGACGCACGGTCTTATTCTTTTGAAAAGAGCACCCTTAAGCTAACCTGCCTGTTTAGGGGCGCATTTTTCACACGTCATCGTTCCGTGCGCGTCAGACGTCGCCTCCAATGATGCGGAAAAGCCGCGGATAGTGCTTTTCAGCTACATTCAACTCAAGGCTAACATGCTTAAATATTATTATTGGCATGTTTTTGAAGAAGTGGCTCTATAATTAAATAACAATATGAAAGACAATAGAATGTAAGTACTGTAGTTTTTTTATTTTATAAATAAGTAATTTTAGTGTTGTGTAGAACTTTGATTTTAATTTATTCGAATAGTCTATTTTAACAAAATATTTTACAAATAATTCAGGCAATTTAAAGCTACAACGATATATTCCTATAAAAATAACATAACTTTGATAAGAAATTTCTCAAATGCTTATCCATAAATCAAGCCTGTAATCACAGATTCCCATTAGTTCGATGTCCGAATGTCCTTCGGTTCCCGGCTTGAACAAGAGCTTTTTCCTATCTAAAACGTTCTTGGCACATTGCCAGCTTGCCTGGCAGCCTCCGAACCCTTATTTATTGCCAGTTAATAATTTGTTTCAATTTATATCTTACTGAGAGCGATGCAATATTCTTAAAGCTGCTTGTATTACGTGTTTCGTACCGATTTATATTTTGTTTTGGTGTATCTCCACGGTTTTATTTAAGTTATCTGGTATTCTGCAGTGTTTTCGCTATTGTTATTGAGAACAACTTTTTTATTTCTTCTCATATTATTAAACTTAACTAAGCTTTATCCAGTATAGTATAGATGAGGTACCATAACATATAAAGTTGAAATATTGTTTTTTAACTATAGGTAGGTACTATAGTTGTATTATAATTGTTATTTTATTTACTGCACAGAAGCATTGCTTGTACCTACTGTGGTAACCGCACAAAGCTCTGATGGCGATCACTGTGCACCTATACCAGGGAATTTACGGAACGACCATTTTGAAAATTGACTCCGGCGGGATTCGAAACCGCAAGTATCTAATGTTATGAGCTCAAGTGAGACTATTGAACCAGTGTTCTTAAATAACTTGAAAACAGTAAATTGAATGGCTATATTAAACACACGCTGAAACGAGAGAGCCATTATTAACAGTTCCTGCACAGGAACGCAATGCAAATTGCTCTACCAGAGCGCGCTCTACGTGCCCAGTATTTCGGAGTTCATTCGATAAATCAAATTCTTGTAATGAAATGTCTGAATTTAACCGCTTTGGTAAGCTTAATCCGACATGTTGTAATAAGCTGAGCTGTATTTTGTTACTTGAGTTTCTGACTGATATCAGAACTGTAACTTATTCATAATTAAGAGACAAATATCGTCAGTCAACCTACCAACTGCATAGTTTCAAACTAAGCCTTGCTTATATTATAATAATAGGCAGGATGCGATGCCAGTGACACCTAGACTAAGGAAAAATTACGAAACAGTCATTTACGAAATTTGATTCGTCGGGAATCGAACCCGCAACCACGACTAGATCAAGCGGTCGTTAAGTATGATCAAATAGGCATTGGAATAATCAGAAAATTGTATAGTCGTAAAAGTATCCGAAGTATCCGTATTAGCCCTTCAGCCTGATGCAGCCATAATGGTCGTATCTCCATTCCTGTACCGCTAATGGAAAACAGTTGTGAACCAATCAACGCACTCCCTTTGTGGAAATAACACCGCTTAACAAGCCAGTCTAGATATTTTCAGCAGTTTTTATAATTATTAATATTAAAAGCAGTGATAGCCGATTGGTTAAAGCACGCGTCTTGCGGGCACCAGGTCTTGGGTTCGAACCCCGGCTCACACCTCTGGATATTTCGAAATCTATGTGCGAATCATAATTTATATGTGATTATCACTTGCTTACGGTGAAGGAAAACATCGTGAGGAAACCTACATGTCTTAGAAGATTAACCAATTTTCGAAAGCCATGCGAAATCCGCCAACCCGCACTGGGCCAGCGTGATGGATTATGGCCTGAATCCCCCTCGTGTTGAGGGGAGGCCCGTGCCCAGGAGTGGGACGTCAAAAAGGGCTAAAATTATTATTTAATATTAATAGAGGAAACTTTTCTATCACAGATTTTATCAAATACTTTTTATGATGAAGCTGTAGTGGTCAGACGGGTGAGCGAAGGAAATGGTAAGTGGAATTGAGTGGCTCTACGATCTTTTGTCGACATCGACCAAATAATTTATAAGCGTCTTTATAGTATGTATAATGCAATGAACGTATTTTGACTTCCTATTGTAAATTATAAAAGTGCTGACATTAGCCCTAGACGTAATGTATATCCCACATTGCTAGAAAACTTTTTATAAAAATCTTTGAGTGAGTCGGTCTGTCTCCCTGTCTACGCTAATGCTAAACACTGCTCAGCTGATTTTGATTAAATTTCCACCGAGTATAGGATATTTTCTTGAATATTTTTTCGTATTTTTGCAAAATACCCAAGTCATCAACAAATTGCAACTGTATATTTATTTTCACGGAATATTTAGAAATTGGAGTGGCTATTCTTCAATTCACTACACTCGATAAACCACGCGTCTCCCTCTGGTTTCAATTTTACCACCCGCTGCATCTATTTACCACCAAGGCGGCTAGCCGCCCACGTTACCACCACAATTTATAAAGCAATTTTAAGCACATCGCCGATCCCCTATAAATCAACGCTTGCCCGAAACTACCGGTCCATCTATTACGGTTAAAAAACGTCTATGCACCTCTCCAGTATAAGTGGACCTCTAGTTTTGCATGCGGAAAGCAATATATATACTAATTTTGAAAGAGAAGAGTGCGGGGCAGGTTTATGTAAACTGGTTGTAGTGTTACGCAGATACAATAGTAAGTGCTGTGTGGAAGCTTTCACGTGAATTGAACTGTTTTGATCATCCGGTAAGGTTTTTTAAAAGTTGTTTCGAGTGATAACACCATTACAAAATGTGCCGAATAGTCTAATCTAAATGAATTTAAGTAGTATGTAACGGCAGTAAAGTAAAATTTGTATCTGCGCTCGAATCCAAAACGAAATAAACTCTTTCAGTATTAACTCATTCTAAAAGAATGGTGATACAATGGCCGGGCATTTGCTAGCTCAGCAAGTGGCTTAAGCCATCCAGCGGGGAAATGCGGCTAATATCTTGGGTACGCTTCCGTATGAGCCAAATTTATTAAATAATTAGTAAGTAGGTGGGTATACAGGATTATTCGAAAAACAATAAAAACCTTGCAGGACTGTATCAGTAACATCATAAAAAAGAACTTTTTCCAAAACCATACATTTATCAAAACAAACTTTCAAAATTTCATTGTTCTATCAAACACATATCAAATCTTAACGTCCGCATTACCTACCAGATAACGCTACAAGGACACGTGTAACGTGACGCTGGCGTAGAGTTCGTCACATTAGAGCATTGAATTTCATTGTTTTTCATTACATGAAAGTCTGATGAATAAAATCCGATGAATTATTAAACGTTACAGAACAAACGTATTGTTTATGATGTTAGTAAGTCCTAAGAGGTTATTAATGTTTACCAATAAACCTGTATAGTAAATTTATATTCATTTCATCATTTGATAAAGTTTTTGGATCAATTCCTATTTTTGAAACCCCACATCACTACGCCTTCAGACATCACCTACGTACCCGTCGGTAAATTCCATCATGTTGAGCATCGATCGCTCGCTACAACATTCGCGACGCCTCGTTAGAGGCGTGTGATCGCAATCCGTATCGCCTATTTATACACATTGCTGGCTGCGATGCCACTCTCGACTTCGAACGACGTAACCACTCAACATAGACCTCTAAAATTTGTAACTTCCCCCTCTATCTCTCATTGAATGTTTGAAAACAGACGGCTAAGGAAGGTCTCCGTAAGTTGGTAGTATGTGTGAAAAAATGTATAGCAAAATGAAGCAGTTTTCGCGAATTCGATCGAGTTACAAAAAAAGCGGAATAAAACTTTGTTCGACGTTAACCCTTGAATGAATGAGAACATTTCGAATACCTGGATAGTGATTACTCTACAGTATTTTTTTAGTTTTATGCCAGCAGGTATTCAGCTGATCTGTATCAGGTAGGAATAAAAGAGTTTTTACTTTGTTTTAGTGCTTATTAAAATATATCTTAAGTGCTAACAAGATGACTGAGATGTAAATTCGTTGCGGTTTCGAAATCAACCCGTCAAGAGTATTTTGCAAATTCATTGAAGACCTGCAAATTGACAGTGATGTGAATATGTGGTGTGCCCAACAAAGAAAAGTAACTTCAACGTCAATTATTATTATTTCTGAGAATTATTTTACGGTCTCCAACGATTAAATCGTTATGAAGAAGCAGTCCAAAATTAAATTATGCCTAAAGCTGATGAATGACGTTCCAATTAACTGAATACACGCACTAAAAATGCAAACACCATCCCTCATTACACAATTCAACTAATTACTTAATTAAAAACCAACGCATCGTAACCGTCCAATCAGGGCTCGGCATCCAAATGAACCGCACCACGCCACACCGATTTCGGGCACAAAACGCACGTAGGATTAATATAATCGGGCATTCGGAGCCGTCCAGACAGAACGCTGCACGCAAAATGACCTGAACTGAATACCGAATCAGAAAACGTACCTATTCGATGAAATATTCGCAATACGCGGCAATGAAAGGGTTAATAATGTAATGTGAAGCGGTGGTAAACAGCAGAACCTTCAATTTATTGGCATGAGATGCAGATGCTTTAGAAAATAATATCTAGATACTCTCCTGAAATGGGTAAAATAGTGACAACATTTGTTATTACCCCACAATATAATTTGCATTATTAAAAGAAAGAGACGACAGCTATAGCACCTATTTTCGGAAAATGACCATTTTGGGAAAATATAGTATCCACTTTAGAAAAATATAGTGTCCATATTTTGAAAATATAGTGTCTATTTTGAGAAAATATATATAGTGCTCATTTTGGTCCTACAGGCACGAGAGTACTGCCTCATCATCGCCAAAATTAAGACTTGTCGTACTATTTTCGCTCTGCAGTCCTCAGCACCATTCAGATACTCAGCGTCATTCTAAACAAACGGCCTCGGTGCCAAGTGCGAGGCTTCTGTCCGCGAATGCACCGGGTATTGTTCCCGTGTCGCCGCGCGTTATCCGAGGAGCCTCTCGGGAGGCGACCCACTTCGGCCCATATCCCTGAGTGCCTACACATCTAGGTTATTGTGCTATTCAGGCTGTTTCACAAGTCCGATATAATACTCCGGGGCTTAGTCGTAGAAGAGTATTTGGTATAGAATTAAATGGTATAAAATTTAATCAAGATTCGAACCCTTTTTTCAAATATATTTTTAACGCCATTTAAAAAAAAAACTAATATATTTCATATACCTAAAAAAATAATCTAACTTCTTCTTGAATACTGGTGGTTGCTACTCGAAAATGCATGTTGCATTGTTGTCTAGGCAATAAGATACCTATGTTCTAAGTCCACAAAACACGAAAGTTGAGACAATTATTCCAAGGCCCGTAAATCAGGAAATATGATAGTAAAGTACGTAAAGGACTTTTAAAACATCCTGTAGATATTTTCTACGAACGAAATAACATCTTTAACCTCGGATATTGAGTTGCTAGGAGACAACTAGATTGACACTATATTCTAAGACGTTTCCTCATTAGACCCTCAACTCTACTAAGGGAACTCTTTAGGAATTCCTAAAAACTAGTCCTGGATTTTAAATTTTATTGAAATTATTGAACAAATCTATTTAGTTATTATTAATTTATTAAAATGTTGTTATATAAAATAGTTTATGTGCGTGTGAACCAAATTAAACTGTAAATATATCAGGGGATTATTATAACAATATCTATTGAAATGATTGTCCAGGATCGTGTATCGCACGCTTTTACCACAGATTGCGGGATTGGAAATCTGGCTTTCGAGCAGAAAAACGATATGGCACTGCCAAAACGACGGTTTTTTCCGTAAAATGAACATGTAATTTTTTTTTTAGTTTGTTTTTCACATACGCGTAGTTACATCTCCTTAGCAGTTTTATAACGATGCCTAGGCGGTCATTCGCGCAGATTACTACGCACCTACAATTTCTATAAGTACACTAGCTGACCCGACAAGCGTTGTTCTGTCATATAAATTATTGCTAGGAATAAAATATACTGTACGACCTACCGAATATAAACAAAAAAAAACATAAAAATCGGTGAAGCCGTCAGAAAATTATGCCCAACTAAAGATTATCCAAATTACATAATCACGTCTGTCTGTCATGATTAGTATCACTAAAACCTGAATTAATAAATCGATCTCAAGTCTGAGGACAATCTTGAGTACGTTTTTGACAAGTAATTTTGTAGGTACCTACTGTTATAACATAAGAATGACATTTCCAAGATCGCTCTCAGACCAAAGATTAATCTATTAATACGGACCTAAATCGATGATACGGAACGATTGATGTGAACGTTAGCACCACCTAAATATGGAAAAGACATTTCGTAACAGCTTAAAAAGCAATTTTAGATAGACCGTCCACATCAAGCCAGTGACTTGCACAAAATCACAGGCAGATTACTAAAACCCTACATCGTGTAGGCTCTGCAAACAGCCTTATCTTTGCTTTTAAACGCTTAGTAGTAGAGATACCCTATTACACGGCAAATCCCATGATAGTTGAGACTAGTTGCGTTGTCAACTCTCACCAAAAACCACAATAAATTTGCCCCTCACCAAACGATCCTACAATCGATTATAAATTTTGTACCACTGAAATAAGGGTCAATGCATCAATTTCAAGACAGTGGAGTTATCTCGGTGATACAGCCATGTTTAATCTTCATCCCTTGCTTTGATGTGAACGGGACCCCATGTTTGTCTAAACACCGGTTTAATTACAAGCTCATTAATTTGTAGTATTATTTACCGTGGAAAGAACTGTCTGGACATCGTTTGTGGGCGCTGTTAAGTAACTGATTAACATTATTTGGTTAGCGGGTATTAACGGCTTCAGACGGGCTTTATTTGAAGATTGTTTAAATATCACTAGCTATCCGATTTTGTTTCTGATTTTAGCCATAACAAAAAACGCATAACAAAATTTGTTGACATACTTAATTGTGATATATACGCAATTCAATGTATTTCGCATTAAAAATATTTTAACAATATTTTTTTCTTATCCTATGACCTGGCCAACTTTGCTGTCAAATTTACAATTAATGTGAGTAATCAATTAGTGTAAACAAAATACTTAATAATCTATTCATTCATACAACTTGGAATGATTTCAATATAGGTACTAGTGATGGAACATTTCACAGGTAGCGTGTGAAAAATCATAATATTATATAGGTTTTCATAAGTTTTCATAAGCACCTGCTACCGACATAGGTAGAAACTGTTAAAAATCACATGTGAAATAACGTGATAGAAAAATACAATTTCACGGAATGAAAATGAATTGAAAGTAGCAATCATTTCAATGCCTCATAGGTACTAGGTACCTACTTACAACAATACGATTTTGTATGAATATTTCCTCAGTGCAAACCAAGAGTAATAATAACAAATGTTCTATGTTACCTCTAGACTGCTACATATTTGTATTTTGGTGTCGGTATTCTAACTAACGGATTTTGAGTACCCTCCATCATAATAAATAAATCAATCTCTCACCATACCGTCAAGAAATTGCACTAATTAACGTAAGATTTGCCTCTCGCATATAAACAATGCTGATTCAGGCACATCTGCGCCTGTTCAGTATGCAGGGACGCAATTACTGAGATTATCGCACAGTGTTACTGGGTGCCCATTAAATAGGCGTTATGAGTTCCTTCCCGGTTTTTGTTGGATGCAGTAGGTATGCAAATGAGGGGTCTGTTGTTTTTATGCTATAGTTTCTTGGTTGTATGCAACGGATGTACCCATTTGAAATTTTAATAGTTACGTTTGGATTGCAATTAAAAAAAAACGGTCTACGGATAGGATGTTACTTGTTGAGGTGTTTTAAGTTTGTAAAAACAGAAAGCTATTTGAGAACAAACTATTTTTATACTTGGCATATTTTTATATATCAAAAAAATTGTAATGAAGAGATGTCAACACTTGCTGATATTATTTCAATACCCCTTTTTTTTTTTTATTAATCTACCTACATTTAGTAGTCCTTATGTAAATAGGTTGAAAATATTATTATTTTATTAATGTTTTCAAAAATATACGTCTTCGCCATCGTTGGCCTTGCTATAGTACTCTCGCTTCTAGACAAGACTGATACATACAATACATTAGGTATCTACCCGAGTGCTTAATATTTCGCTTGAAACACTTCTTCAGCAAAATTAGCTATTATAATCTCCGGCTCATAATGTCCCTCCATTATTATGCAATAAATTACAAGTAACCCCATAAATCACACTCGAGTTAAGTTGAACAAGCACCCAGTCTTTGTGAAGTCGTATTAATCAAAATGAATCAAAACGTCTAGGGAATAGGGTACCTATTCAGTAAGTAGTACTTTTGAGTTGTCGATGTGTAAGGATGGCTGTTACCTGTCGATTATTTTGTTCACTATATTTGTTCGAACCTTTTAATCTAACCAGTTGCATGTTGATCACTAGGGCTTGTGTTTGATGACCGGTTTTCAATTTAAAAAAGTGTAAGTTTAAGGTAACAAAATAGTTCATTGTTTTGTTTGATTTATTGTTTGACGACAGCTTGGCGTCGTGGTTCGAGCGTAGGCCGCTTGACTTCCTGCACCGGCACAGATAACGCAAGTATCACGATTTGTATTGAAACCAAGCGTGCCGAATTTTTAACACCTTCTGTGACGTCATTAGTGACGGGAAATCCAAACCGATTCAAAGACACCGATGTCGCCGATGCCCCACCGCCCGCTACGATCCTCTCGAGTGATTATCTCGCTCATACTCATATTTTTATATCTGTAGTCGCGTGGACTGCAAGGTAGCGGCGACCAACCTTGACGCTTGGTCGGGGTTTCGGACACGCGAAGTACATGCATTTGCGTTATCCATGTAAATCTATATCTGTGTGCACCGGTTAGTTATGGGTTCAATTCCCGGTCAGCGCAATTTTTGAAAGTGGCCTTTTCTTAATTTGCCCTTGTATGGGTGTCACTGGAATTGCCCCCGCCTGTATATTATAAACGTATAGTATAAACGTTGCTTAGTTTAGAACCATAGAGTATATAGTCTGGCTATAAGTAATTACTTACGATTTCCTAAAATAAAATTGCAAAGCACCCATTTATTTTTAGTAGACAGTTTGTTTATCGAGCGAGTCCATTTAACGACTCGTACACGTACGCCAAGGCTCTAATTAAAACAAAAACAAAATAGCCCAACTGAAAACAAAACACGTTCGACAAAGTTAGAATATTAATGCACCCCGCCTCCACTGGCGGGATCCCCATAGCGTTGGGATATGTCGGGTTTTTTCCGGAATGTCTTGAATCCATGAATCCAATACAACGAGTCTTAGTTACACCTTAAAGTACGAACTATTTATTTTATTATAGCAAGTTACATAAAAAATATCTGGACAAACTTATGACTCACTGAGAAAAAATCTTTTTTATTTATTTATTTGTTTTTAATCAGGCATCTCAGGCCCATATATATACTTTATATACTATAATACATATTATTTATAATGAAACAAACACACAAACAAAAAAAATAAGTTCGTTTTAGCAAGACGCTAGAGAAGAATTTACAACGTCAGACTCTCTAAGTTATACATATAACTTAGAGAGTCTGACGTTGTAAATGTTGTAGTTGAGATGTCTCAAACGTCGCTAAAAATCATAATATTTTTAATTTCCCGTGTCCGGGATCCTCCCATTACGGCACAACACTATCGCTCCCCGTCGCGTGGACCTCACTAATGCCGAATGATCCCTCTATTCGAGGTAGTGTCGACCAGATAAACCTCCGGACAAAAGCCCCAGAACACCTCTAAAAGGATTATTTGAAGTTTTATTTATACATTCTTTGAATTAATTATTGTTTAACAATTGAGTAGAGTGGTGTAATGTACATATGCTAATTATTTTTTAAATAATTACCTACAACAAGGATACTTTACTTTAATTATAATACGTTAATTCCACATACGTATCTCTTAAAACATAATAAGTATATAACGATTTTATGAAAAACTGTTATAATAACATTGAGATCATAAGAAACCTTAGAAACATAAACGGTAAATATTAATTGATATATATGTCAACAATCGAAAAAATTGCCATAATATGCCTTACAATTCAACAGTTTAGGACTTAACGACTCACTATACAACATGTTTAAGTAAGTACATGTATCTACATTTTATACCGTTGATATTATTTTCCATTAATATAATTATAAATAAAAAAAGGAAATAAAAAATATATGATATCACACTTTAACTCATGTGAAAAGTGATTTTCGCATCCATATTTCGCTCCCATTCGCGGTTACCGCTTTACTACCTGTTTGTGAGCGCTTTAAAGCTGGTTGAAAGGAGTAATACCATTTTATACAATGAATGGGAGAGTTTTATTGTAGCATTCTTATTTTTCCAGTTTTAACACCTTCCCAACTGACAAGTAAGTATTATTCCAATGCATTTATTTAAACAAAATAAGAATAGGGCTAATTGTTATATCAAAGAAATTTAATTGAAATTAAACACGCATTAATTAAACCAAATCACAAAGCGGTGATCAGGGTCCTCTCAGAAATAGGTAAACAAAGTAGAATTTTAAAAAGGTAAGTTTTCTAATATTAATCTATTGAAATTTGAACCGGAAACCGGAAATAAAAGTATTTTACGGATTCCATCGCGTTTATTTACTTTTTTATATTCCCGACCGTTAATAATCTATATCGCACAACAGTGAAACCCGGCTAAAAGATCACTTGCAATCCTACTAATATTATAAATGTGAAAGTTTGTGAGTGTGGATGTATTTTTGTTACTCCTTCACGCAAAAACCACTGAACAGATTTGGATGAAATTTGGAACACAGATAGTTTATAACCGGGATTAATATATACGATACTTTTTATCCGGATAATCTCGAAATTTTCGTTACGTTAAATACTACGCGGACGAAGTCGGTGGGCACAGCTAGTTATAGAATAAATAATGGTGGTAGAGCCGAGTGGTAGCCAACTGACTGCATCTCACTTACGCACCGGCTCAACCGGGGTAGTACCACCCTCTCACAGAAGATCGTCGTAAAGTCACTATTATGGCTGTGATAGAGCGGGAAGCCCAAGCCGGCCCTCCCTCCGTCCCACACCCCTTTCAGCAACGTGCAAGCATGCCTTATTGGTATTACAAGCCCCTATAGGCTACGGTAACTGCTTAACATCAGGCGGGTCGTACGCTTGTTTATCAACTTCGTTGTATAAAAAAATATTGTTAAAAAATTCTCCTACCCACATAACCTCACCGAGTGGAAAACTATAAAAGAGTGCGCAGAACGACCGGCAGGGCACTCTGCGCTTGGCTCTCGGACACGACGGACGGATTTGTTGTGATAGGAATGTTTCCTTATTGTCAAAGTAAATTTAAACGCTGTCAGTTAAATTGTTTAAGTAAAGATGTTTTTTAGAATTGATTAAGAAATTACGCGAATAGTTTCTAAGAATATTATTATTGTTGTTTATAAATTTAACATATTTTTTTCTCCACAATTGATTTGCCAAGACCTCGTTGAAAAGCCTAATATCTTTAAGAGATGCATTTTCATTCGTTAATCAAAATGAACAAACGACACCGTTTCACCCTCACTTTTTCGTAGATTAACAGTCACCTTACCTTAGGGTAGGATAATGTAATTACCACCAATCGATGTCCCCTCTAAGTACTGGAGAGAAGAGGGCACCATGCTGTGATATTTATAGATAGATTATTGAGACGACAATATGCTCGGAACACTGACTTTTCAATGGTAGGGGAATTTTATTTCTACGTATTTTTATAGAAGTTTAGTGTCCCACTCCTGGACAAAGACCTCCCAATATACCTACTTATCTACAAATTTCTGTGCCGGACTATTTCCTGCCACTATGATACCGCAAAATCCTTAAAAAAAAACCTTCATGTACATATTTATATTTTTTTTACCTGTTAATGCCATAAAAATGACGCCATTACAAGACTTAAACTAAACCCGTTGATTGTAATCAAATGCATTCATACATGGAGCTACAATTCCATAGACTGAGTGACAGATAGAGGCTTCAACCTTATAAAACCCCTGCGAGCTTTAAAATAAACACCATCGCCCCTTTGTATTCTCCGAATATGTAGCAGTGGTGTACTATAACATACGGTTTATTACATTACAGTGAGACTACTATTTGCCTACACTGAGAATATTCCCACACATGGACTGATATTATTATTTGTTTGTATCAAAGTGTATCCATTTTAGGTATTAAAAATAGCACCTAATTGCAATCGTAGATGCGATAGCATGCTCGTAACAAAAGAAGATCTAAGACATGACATTGTAACCGCTATATAGTGAAAGCGACTATTCGAAAAGCCTATTACATATCCACTCAGTGACACCCATTCAAATCCCACATTCATCATCCGAAGCGTACTGGAGGCGCAAAAAGATTTAGCTCACTCCTGAATGGAATGGAGCGAATCCCTTGAGCCGTACGTATGATGAATGATGTTGTTCTTTTCACTCGTACTTCGGGAGTCGTGATCTTTGTGATATTTTTGAATAAATGGTGATTTTGTGTCATGGTTTTATGTTTATTTTAATGTGCTGAAATAGTAAGTACAAGAAGTGGAGATAAGATTGTTTACCTATATCCACTTTGATAGGTCTATAGCCTAGATAAATTATAAATTTTACACCAGCATCCCTGAAACCAAGTCAAAGTAAAGTCTACCTTATTTTATTCATAGTTCGGTTCTCCAGTGCATTTTCATTAATTTCATATTTTACTCTATTTTAATTTTTAAGTGAAATATTAATTTATACCATCATTTATATTTCGCTGCATTGCATTATGTTTCAAAATGGCGCAGGTGTGACGTCAGCTGGATTAACGTGTCGCGCTGTTATATTTATCACCAGTCATTATTTTATTCACTAATTTATTTTATGTGGATTGTTTTATAGATGCTTAATTCTATGGTAATTATTTATCATTATAATATTTTTTATTAAATATGCCCGCTACTTCGTCCGTGTGGGTCTTGGATATTTTACCGCTGAGGGTTAAAATTTTCCAAAATGCTTCCTTAGTGGATGCTTACAGTACACAAGGTACCTAATGTTAAAATTTAATGTTTCTAACCTCATTGGCTTACCGTGAGTTAATAGGTTAGTCAGTCAGTTTTTCCTTCTATCAGTCTATGCGTGTATTAAAACACAATTTTCTTTCCTCGTGTGTTCAAAGTTATCAAAAGTTTAAAGGTACACCGCTTCTCTTTTACGACCCTTCAAAGGTAACCGACCTTGAAATTCGCTCAATAAACAAATATCCAAGTATTCAACCTTTGTTCAAAAAACACGCGCCTAATCGCCCATATGTTATGCTTTAATGCAAAAATATCTCCTCTACGCTCAAATAAAAGGCTTGTTATCGGTGTAGAGCCGCTCACATCCTAAATATACGAGCATTAAGAGTACCGAGGTCTATTGCAGACCTGCTATTTTGTAAAACACATTGAATGGTATAATATAGCAGATATGAAAATATTCGCACGTCATATAAACTTACTAATTTGTTCATTTATGTGACCTATTTGCATAAATCGAAATTGCATACGCGTGTGCACATCCGTCATACGAATGACTTCAAATTCTGGATTTTATAAGTATTTTAGTTTTCCTATGCTTTAGCAAATGATTTCCAGACATTAAACTAAGCAATTTGGTACATTTTCATTGTGAAATAATCATAAAAACATTTTAATTTATAGGTGCGACATGGCACTTTCTAAAAAGTGGTCGGTCTACTCAACCCACAGTGTTCCGTATAATCCATTATTTACGTTGTTCGTCAGTCTAAATAATTTTCACGGGCCGGACACGCCTCCGGATTAATTTGAGCACGAATCAAAATGGCCGACTGGTTAATTCGAAACTTTGTTCTCTAACCGTTGCAGGCTGTAGCGGGGAGCCTGGATTATGAAGTGTTGAATAATATAATGAGCGGTGCATCTTAAACGGGTGAAAACCGTGGTTTAATAACTTATGCTGGTTTGTTATGTCGGCTTGAATAGTCTTAAAGTTTTTTGGTAAAAAGTGGTTGGTGGTTTATAAAAAAAAAGTGAGAAAAACTGACCTTCTCCTTTGATAAAACAAATAGAAGTTAATAGAACTCTATGCGTTAGTTAACGCCACGTCAATAATTTCCATACATAATAATATAATTTCGTATCCGGGTGCTGAATACGGCCATTATCTATATGAAATGTATAGAAGAAACGGTGTCTTCTGTCTACATCGTATGTACGACCGCTAAATATACATTTCACTTTGAATTTAATAAAAGTTTAAGGGTCACAAGTTAAGCACTCTTACATAATTATTTTTTCTGTTTCTCAAGTCTACGGACATCATTTGTAAACGATTTAACCTGCAAACATATAGACTTAGAGATAAATAAATATTTTGTCTTTTTTTTTTCAATTGCCCCACTTATTCATATACGGTATACTTGTAATTACTTTTCCAGTCTTTCTTTTAACGTCAGCTTATCCTGTAAATCCTGGAACACAGAAGAAAAAAAAACCTGCAGGCTTTTCAAACAATGGGATGTAGAGACACAACAACCGTTACCACGTAGTTGAATCACAGAATCGAAAAAGCAGCATAAAATATTCAATGCTGAATCGCGGACATCCCGGATCGGTCCCGTCACGTCCCGACCAGGCTTTATAGGGGAGAATGAGACAGCCCCGAACGGGTCCGCTTGATTTATTCGCTGTACGCCTCGCTAAAGGTAGGCAATACGAACGTGAGCGTAAATCTTGTTAATCTTGTAGCCGGAGTCTTGACTGAAACGGTAGTAGAGTCTTGGTGAACGACAAACGAGAAATCATTGACAGTGTAGTCCGTATTAATCGGATAATTTTAATTAGGTATCTTATTCTCAAGTAATCTGAATTTTTCACTCAAATAATCAACTTTTTCAGTGAGTAATTTTCTTCTTTAGTTATCCTTAACTTTGTGTAAAACACCGCAATTATCTCTTATATTTTATTGCTATGAAACTTCTTAGTTAAGCATAAAACAAATTACTAAAACGTGAATAGCTACGGCGTAGCAAAGTGCTACGCGCGTAGAATATTGTTACATTTAAACACTTACAATTATGTATAATTCTTGGTTGTCATAGTTATAATAATTGAATAGAAAGGCTAATGAAGTTATGTTCTTCTAGAGATCACTTTAGTTATCTCCAGGGATTACAGCATCCTTGTTACAATTTCTCATTAATGGCTTAAGGACAGACTACATTTTGATCCTTAAAATATATATTCACGCACATTTAAAAGTAGTGTTAATGTTCCCGATTCAAAATTCAGTTCACAGTTGAAGTAATTTTTCAAAAAAATATCCGTTTTTAAAAGACTTAAGAATCATGATAATATCATGATTCTTAAGTCTTAATTAAGTCTATATGCTGACAAGCATTTACAGCTCGATATGTATTTTAATACAACCAATTATTATGATATAAACACTCAAAAACAAGGATATTACACTCAGCGGGTACTAAGCGGTGTTTATGTCTAAATCGACAAAAAATCCTGGCGCATGTGTCTGGGCCCCTCGTGTGGGGCCCGGGCCCCCGCCGACCCCCCAGCGTCACCTGCGTCGCAAGATGCTCACTGATGTAGTAAGAATGTTTACGCAAGGCAACTAGTTTTATAAGGAAATAAATACTCACGCGCCCGTTACGAAGAGGTAAGCTGAGTTTGTACATCACAATTTTGTCGATAATATTAATAACGATTATAGAGTATGGTATACCTGCTTACGGTGAAAGAAAAACATCGTGAGGAAACCTGCATGTCTTAATGAAATCTAACTCATTTTCAAAAGACGTTTGAATTCACCGACCTGTACTGGGCAAGCGTGGTGTATTATGGCTTAAAACCCCCTCGCGTTGAGAAGCCAGTGCCAAAGAGTGGGACATAAAAAGCGCTAAATAATATTATTACAACTATTAATTCCCACAATGTATAGGTACGCCTATTGCGATTAACCGGATATGTGCAAATACCATTGTTATTCTTAGGGCCTGTGCACACTACCTTTTTAAACGCGCCGTCGACGCGCATTTGTAGCGATACAGACGCGATACGCTCGCAAGTCAGACGCAGCATTTAGATCTTTATAGGATAAAAGCACGCCGGCGAACACGCGCGTCGACGGCGCGTTTAAAGAACGCGGTGTGCAGAGGCCCTTAAATGTAATAAAGTTACAGCTTTGAAATAAGGTATCCCTTTATTCTTCTTCTCTTAAAATTAGATCTTTAGTAGCCTTGAGTAGTTTTTGCCAGTCATTTGTAGTTGATTGTTTATGTTTTTGAAACTTGTTATTGTAAATATTAGTTCCACTTCAAAATGTTGTATTATATTCATGTGGCCAACCCATATTTAATAATGTTTGCTATATAAATTCTTAATGAACAACATCACGAAATAACGAATTCACTTTCTAGACACGCAAGAAATAACACTTTAGTCTACCACAAAAACATGTTGACAAGATTCCGCTACCTACCTTAATCTAAAAATAAGAATATCCTAGTTAGTCGTAAGAGTGAAAATATTTTCCCCAAGAACATTTTCTTCATACATTCATGGAGGCACGAGTGTGTAAGGGTGAGACGCAATTTCCCAACCCTCCAGTCCTCGTGATGTGGCAAGCTGTGATATTTCAACTTTGAAAAATGACTTTGAATATTAAACGATTGTTAAGACGATCCGGGTGCCATAATTCTTGCATTTGTGTTGCACAAAAAAGCTGCAGCGCCTCTAACCAAGTGTCTTCGTCTACATTCGTTTCTACAAATCGCTACGCTTCATGTATGGAAATGACATAAGTCACGTGATCTACTTATCGACTTGTAATGTCATTTCCATACATTGAAGCGTAGCGTTCTGTAGAAACGCTTGTAGACGAAAACACTTGGCTAGGGGGGCAGGTCTTGAACAGTACCTTAAAGTATTGCAAAAACATTCTTATGGATGTGGAGATCACAAGTGTTGCTTCTTAGGATCAATTTGCGGTACGTTTCTTGGTTTTTTTTTACCCAGTTCCAAAAAAGATTGAAGTTGGTCTGTATGTTTCCTTTTTTTTATTAAGTTTCACCGATTTCTCCGCAATGGTGGGCTGATTTTGAAAATTACTGTCTTCACTCCACGTTAGAATTACTTATTTGGTACCTAACCCCTACTTACCTGAATTGGCATCGACTTCTAATGAAAGCCCCTAGTTATTACTGTTTAGTGCACCCAGGTTTTTTGAAGCTGGTTGAATTTTTTTATTCACGAATTGTTTTGTTTATAAATTCTAAGTAACTGTCTAGAAGCTTTTTGCGACGTCTTGATAGAGAAACAGCACGGAATCCGCGCTGCCATTTATGCGAATTTATTTATTAAGCGTGGAGATAGAAAATAAAGATAATACATTCTAGTTCTTACTATTCAGTGACAATCTATCAAAACGCCTATCTTTCCAATAACGAAATGTAGGTATGTACAACAATTTATTCGCTCACAACTAAATCACCACAGCCACCTATTACATTGGACCGTTATTTCAGGACCCCTGCAGACTCACCTAATTTTGCCGTCTACACTAAATTTGTAGTAAAGTTAGGAAGGTTGGGAAGGTCGTGATATACTGGTGGGTCGAACACCTCGGTTTCGATGTTAATAAAATTAATTAGCGTGTGATAACGCGCCGCAACACGAGTTTGCGTCTGAGACAGGCGGAATAGTTAATAGTTCCGACAGGTAACGTGCTAGATTCAGCAGCTTTGCTGTAAAATTAGTGCTCCATTACAAACGAAAGGTACTCTCTACATATTTGATAGAGCTGAGTTTTGTTATCTATTTCGAGTGAAATGTGGCATTTCATTCTTAGTATTTTTAGATACACAAATCAATAACAATGTTAAGCAGTTACTATAGCCTATAAATGTATGCAATACCAAAGGCGTTACTCGCACGTTCAAATTCAAATTCAAATTGCCTGAAAGGGTACCTGAAAGGCAGGACAGAGGGAGATGTTGGCGCTTCTAGCTCTCTCACTCATCATATGATACGCAGTAATAATGTTATATACTTTACGCCGATCTTCTGTGAGAGGATGGTATTACCTTAGTCGAGGTAGCCTCTACTTGACTCTACCACCAAATTTTTATGAGCTATCTAATCTACCTAATGTTTGTTTTTTGTAATTAGAACACGCTAAGTTATAGCCATGATTAATTATTTATTATATTTTATTTAATTTATATGAATACTTATTTGAAACGAAGTTCGTCGTATGGACTACGGAACCTTAAAAACTTGTTTATGTGAGACAAATTTGAACGTAGTAGTAAAATTGTGCGAAAGAATTTCTCGTGAAACCTTTCACTTCCAAATCTGGATCCACACCAGCAACTCTAACGTTTCTATTTCCGATGCGACAGCGTGACGGCACCCACTGGTGCTACCGAGTTTCTTTATGGACAAAAATATAATTTTTTAACACTCCGATAGTTTTATCTTAACCTAAAATAATTTTCAAATAACCGAATACATACTTACTCTCGGTGTGCGTTAGGAAATTCAGCATTTTCTCAAATATCATTAGGTGAGTACATATTATATTTTGGAGTGATTTTAATTAATTCCATTTTAATTGTCGTCATTGACCATTTTATTTTATATCAAACCCAAAGACGCCACACTAGAAAAATGCACTTCAATTTTTGGCTAAAAATACTATTTCAGTTGTCCCACTGTGCGTCGATTGCACTGTCAATCACTGCATCGTGGGAAGCCGTAGGGACTATCACGGTTCGTCATCACCACTGTGCGACTGTATATACCCCTCTCCTCTACATGCACTAGTTAGAAAGAGACCGAGCACCCCGGGTTCAGTTGGCTCCGGATATTTATTCCGGATCTTATTTACTGCTTCAACAGCTTGCCGACGGAATTTCATTTTCATATGCATATTGATGCGTGTTCCACACACGTGCTATTTTACAATGCAGGGCGCTCAATGGATTCAATTTGCAAGTTTTGCGATGTAATGAAATAAGTTTCTATTCAATGCATTTTTAAAACCAACTCAATACCAATTTGTAAGAGGTTTTTATCAAAGGTCATTCGCACGAAGTAGACGACTCCGTTCTGTCTCTGAAAGATTTAACGGACTACTTATTTTTGGAATAGAGAAAATATTTGTCTATATATTAATACGTGAAGGATAAAATTTCAAACGCTTAATACGAAAATCACGTGGATGGAGGAGTATGAAATTTGGCACACTTATAGTTTATATAGACAAGGAGTGCAGAATGCTGATATTTTATATTATAATACTTAGAAAATACATTAAAATTAATACGTCAAACATTACACACACTACCATGAATTGATACACACAGTTTTTGGAGGGCGGGACTTCCATAGTGCATTCTGCGTGCCATTATCAAATAGTCTTTGACAATCAAACCTTAATGCCTTTTTAAATTAAAATTAAAATGTATTGTAGTCTAATTTCGACAATTACGATACTAGTTATAAATAATCGAAAAGCATTTTTCCTACTATGAGTATGTCCATAAATAAAGTACAGTCATCTTATTCTAGGAATAAAAGCTTAAGGAATAGGAATGAAAGTGTATTTTTCCTTGAGATTTAGTAAACAATCTTGGCATGCCTTATTAATATATTATTTTAAATATCTGTTTATAATATATAATTATTAGTTTTCCAAATGGTATTAGGTTAAAAAGCGTTAATATTTAAGTGTTTTAAATTATTATTGAACGGATTTTGATTTTTTTGAAAGAAGAGTCTCATTAAAAAGATGTGCTATAACATTGTTTACGAAATCCCCATCTTAAGGAAAAATAAACTATAGATTTAGATATTGAAATGAAAAAGTTGTCTTAGCGCGGATTTATACTCACAAACTTTTATATCGTTACCATATTTATTCCCCAGACGTACTATCAGTTAGAATGCAAATAAGTTACTTTTAATTTTATCATGCAGAAATAAGAGTAGGACGAACTTCGTAAGACAAGCCGTGTTGTTTTAAAGTGTCTAGTCGGGATTTTGTATTCGCTCATTAATCAAAAAATTAAAGTCCCTCCATATTTTACCGGACAATGATTCTTTCGGAACTGTCTTGCGGTACAATACATTTATTCGAAAGGTCGCATTCGAGTCTTACGCCCGTATAAATATTTTTTTCAAATTCAAATCGTTTATTTTGTTTAGGCCTACGGGGGCACTTACAAATGTGATTTTTTATTATATTATATCTACAATTAGATCGGAACGCGACCTCAAGTCTCAAGTCTCAATCGATCTCAAGTCTGAGGGCGATCTTATTAATGACCTTCTTATGTCATGCCAATACAAAATGACTTGTCAAAAGTGTACTCAAGATCGGTCCCAGACTTGAGATTGATTTCTTAATACGGGCCTTAAATCGTAGATTAAATTAACGCAGCCGTAATAGCTACTTTGTGACGATTTTCTGTGATTGAGTACCAAATACAAGACTTTATTCTAACATCCGACAGCCCAAGCCGTACATCTACTCAACTCTTGGATTGCGAACCAACCAGACGTTGACATATTCAACATGAAATTACACATGTTTTTAAATTACTGCATTAGATTCTTAAGTACCTAAATATAAGCCCCTGTACCCTGTACCTACATTGCTGTAAGCACAACAAGCATTCTATAATAAATAAATAATAATAAATTTGCAATATTCTTACAAATAGGAACCCACTGTAAAGCAAACATTCGGCAACTCGCAAAATTCCTGCGTTGCCATCAAAGCTTGCTTTTAGGGGTGGCACAAAAAGGAAAAACGCGAAACATTCCGCCCCACGGCCAGTCCCGGGCACTGAAACATGGACTGCATTCAGTAATGAATGTACAACCCTACTGTCCGTTTGACAGATACTAATTTATACGGGAGGGTAAACGAGGCTTGAATTCGTAAAGGTGTAATTTTTGAGGTTGGTATGTAAAGGTTTGTGTAGGTTTACCGTGATGTTGTTTTATGGTATTATTAAAAATACAATTTCAAATACAGTGTGTTTGAAAATACTGGTGTTTCTAGAGCATTAATGAATCAATCTTTAGCTTGAGAGAGGTATTGAGTACGCGTTTGACATGTCATTTTGTTTGTACTGGTATAACATAAGATTGACATTTCCGATATCACTCGCAGACTTGGGATTGATTTGTGAAAATGGGCCTAGATGGTAACAACAGAATTCCCCGACACCCTGCCAACATTTGACGTTTGCTTATGATACAATAGTGTACGTAAGCGGTGTCTTATCTTATTGGTCTATGGAGCCAACTAAAACTAACAAAAATAAATGAGTTTTAATTCGATCAGGTGCTATTTGTTGAGCAGTCTCGGGGCCTTGGGTCCAGAAAATGCCATATCTTCGGCCCACGTGACCCTCGTGTCCACCGTCATTTGGTATTCCTTAAACCCACCGCGTAGTATTTAATTTTGCACCAACAACACGTGTACCTACATTTTTAATGGACACGTGCTGAGTGCTCTTAAAAAGGTACCGAATTCATTATGAAAATTGTTTTACAATTGGATGTAGTTTTGCAAAATGGAACCAACCCACACACACTTCAGCAAACTGAAACCAACCTAGAAACACTAATACAAGAGTTGGTTTTGGTCTGCAGCAGTGCATGCGGGTGGATTTAATTCTGCAAAACTATATCAAATTCCCGACGCGTTTTCAGACGGAAGTGAAGAGTTAAGGTTATTGTTTGAGAATTTAGATGTTTGAAAGTCTCATTTTGGTGAGCATGGTGGTAGCTGCTTTTGTAATACGCATCGGCATAGCCTGAGAATATTTCAAAATATATTTTAAGGCGACATATAGACAATCTAGGTTAACCTAGAGTGAAGCGAACTATAGGGTATAGGGCTATAGGTGAAGTTTCCATACCTACACGCTTGTTAGCCGACTTTGTTGTATAAATCAAAACTCATTACCTTGCTTTCCGTCGCGCAGTCGGGTAAAAAGAAGTTTAAGAGCCATGGTGAGTTTCAAAGAAGGGAAAAATTAAGTATCTACCTACAATGAAGGTTGTTCCTGATGTAAACTAAGCAATCAATGACTTTGGTTATTATAAAATATCTTTAAAGTATTTTATATTTATTATTATTATTTACTAACGACCTTGAATATTTAGCGTAGGTTTCAGACTTGAAATATTTTCACAGTATCTCAAAGCTAATGCGGTCCACATCCATCCTGTAACAACTTAAACAAAACCCATAAACACTGCAGTAATAGAAACTTACTGCAATAAAGGGGTCGATCATATAAACGTGATTTAGACGGCACTGTGTTACATCGTAAATACGAATAGCTCGAGACAGTAACAGCGTTTGTTGATATGAAATAACGTCGTAAAATCGTCGGGAAAAACGCATCTATGTTCAGCGGTTGTAAAATATTCACGAGTTTGCGTGGAGCGTTGTTTTAAAAGCGTAGGCTTTTCCGCGTCGAAATTATGACAGATGTAACCACAGATATAGATTTACATAGATAACGCAAATGCATGTGCTTCGCGTGTACGAAACCCCGACCAAGCGTCAAGGTTGGTCGCCGTTAACTTACAGTGCGCGCGACTACAGATATAAAAAAATGAGTATGAGCGAGATAATCACTCGAGAGAATCGTTTGAATCGGTTTGGAATTCCCGTCACTAAATCCCGGCTGTGACGTCACAGTAGGTGTTAAAAATTCGGCACGCTTGGTTTCAATACAAATCGTGATACTTGCGTTATCTATGTAAATCTATATCTGTGGATGGAACCCTAACCGTGCGGAGATCTCTGCACCAGCTTTACGTGTCGGAGACCGGAATCCCTTGAGCCTCTGTACTTTCTGAGTGGTAGAAACTCACAATTTCTTTCGCCCGAGGATTGTTTCAGAACTTTTGTTTCGAGTGAAAGCGATATTTGAAAGTATACAATGGAATTAATTTCCCATTAGTGTGACTGGCAAATGACTTGAGCTGGGCGAGCTGGCTGGGCTAGCTAGTCCCCTCGCTTAAACCAATAGCATCGCTTCTTTTTCCACAGCTCATTAAAATGAAGCGACTCAATAGTTCAGTCAGCGGTTAGCCCACCCGGCTAAAGTCAACGGCTATCGTTACTCTAGTGTTAATTCTGTTGTTACAAAAATTTAGCAAACTATACCTACTAATATAGCATCAGTAGGCTAGTGGTTAGAGGGGCTGCCTTCGTAGCTGATAGGTTCCGGGTTCGATCCCCATCCTGGCCATTAAACTATTAACGTGAGTCCGCTCCTAACTCAAGCATTAGCTTAGCTGGAGGGGCTTACGGGAATACTAGTAATGCGATAAACTCACATTGCTAGTAATATTTTTGTTTTTTTTATACCTACTAATATTATAAATGCGAAAGTTTGTGAATGTGGATGTATGTTTGCTACTCCTTCACGTATAACATAGTATAACTACTGAACGGATTTGGATGAAATTAAACACATAGTTTATAACCTGGATTAACACATAGAATACTTTACTTAAGTCTACGCGGACGAAGTCGCGGGCAGCAACTAGTATACCTATACTTCCGTAATCCATGAGTATCACACTTGGTTTAGTCGTAATTTGCTGACCTCAAAATTAACACTAACAGTTAACCCTTGTTTCGTGTTTGTATTGACATAAAGGAATACTTGCTGCAAAATCTACTGCCAACGCAATAAATAGTCGATCTCCATACATCACGTTCGCTCTATCAGCGGGAATCTTTCAGGTGGAATAACTCTAACAATATCAGCGGAACTCGAAGACAAATAGCGGCATGCCGAAATGAAATAATGCTAAATAAGCAATATGTAAAGTGTTGAAGGAGTGAGGAATCAATATGGCGGTTGGTAAAGGTCATGAGAAACACGCGCGTGCGATTTTTATCACATACCAAATTAATAATAAAGCGTAATACATTAAGAATAGTCTCATAAAGGTCGTATTTGAGTCTTAAGCCCGTTTTACTAACTAAATTTCACTTATCAATCTAATTAAAAGGATAGCTCACTAAAACAAGCCGTGTATTAATAAATCGATTTACAGTCTGAGCGCGATCCTGGAAATGTCACTCTTATGTCATATCAGTATAATATAACATGTGAAAGGCGTAGTCAACAAGACTTAAGATCGATTTATTAAAAGCTAGCGTTTTGAAGTTTGGGATCAAAGTTTTTATATAATCCTTTTTAATCTCCATGGCAATAATATTTTTCTTTGCTTTATTCCGCTATATTTTACCCCTTGTACCTACCCCCTAAAGGTTACGTTAAGGGTAAAGGAGCAAACAGCCCTGGGGTAAGTAAACACGCTGACGAAGACACGGGTGCCACCGATTCCAACGTTTTTATCTGTCACAGACAGCCGTGGGCAGCGTTTTAGTGAGCCCTTTGATAGCGTTGACATAGCCGAGTTTACCTAAATCGTTAGTTTACTTTGCTTATAGCGTGTACAGAGTATAAAGCCTGATCTGCCGACCATAGAGAAGAGCAGAGATATACTTATTCATGAGACACACAGCGGCCTTTTTGATATTTGTGTTCGTAAATCAGTTTTTTCTGTTTATTATACAACACGGCAAACCCGTAACCTATATTTGCTTGCATTTTTCACGTTGCCAACTTGAAGATAAGTTCATAGTACAAAAAGCAGCTATACCTAATAGCTAGTTTAAACCAATCTCCTATAAGAGGATAGTACTGACCCCATCCAGTCAACCAATTGGTAATTGGTTGGTCAGTAGTTTGGTCTCTCTCTGTCAATTATCGGGTCTGGTCACCTATAGGCATTCTCAACTTCTTGGTTTTGTCTGACTTACATTGCCGACTGCTTAGTCGAGCGTAGGCCGTTTGGCTCATTGCACCGGGTGGTTGCAGGTTAGATTTCCGTCAGGGTAAGTTTTAGACATAGCCTTTTCATTATCCTCCGTGTCACCGGGATTGCCTCCAGTCATTGTACATTACCGATAACACCAACGTTGCTTAGTTTGAGATCCAACATTTAGTTTTATATTTTATTTTATATTTATTTAACTAGTAGTCGCCCTTGGTCTAAATTCGACAATAATTCATTTAAATTTTAATTTTAAACGTCATTAAGGTTCTATTGTCAAAGAATATTTGATACTGGCATGCAGAATGCACTATGGAAGTCCCGCCCTCCGAAATAAAGAAAACAAACTGTCACAGTTTGTCATTCAGACAGTCAGTCAGTTACCAAATAGAAGTTACAAATGTGTGTGTGTCATACGCAAGATAGTGTGTGTAATGTTTTATTTATTGATTTAATGTATTTTTCATGGATTATATAAAAAAATATTAGCATTCTGCACTCCTTCTCTATACAAACTATAAGTGTGCCAAATTTCAAACTCCTCCGTCCGCACAATTTTCGTAAAAAATTGTACAAAGTTTTTGCTTCCCGTATTAATATTATATAGATGAATTGGTGTAATTATTAGTAAACAGTCAGCTAGTTTTAAAGTCCGTCCCAAAAGAAAATGGGAAATCCAAACTAGACACTTTTTACTGCACGCTTTATAGATATTTCAGTCGCTAGGTGTGTACAGGCGTACCGTATTGCAATTCCGTGTGCCAATATGAAAGGGACTGTTTGCTATTCATAAACTTGTAGGAGCTTTGGCAGGTACGGAGGTTTGAATTTATTATTTACCTGTCTGTGTATTCAATATGGATGGTGAATGTATTGTAAAGGAGCAGTCACCGCCGAGGTGGCCTTCGAAAAAATGCAGGATTTCGACGGGAATTTTCTCACGTTTTGAGGTGATTGGTGTTATTTCCATGAAATTAATTATGATGATCAGGATAGGTGTCTATTCCAGGTAATCTATTTCTTATGTAGGGAGGAGCGGCCTATTATAAAATAATTTAAACGCATTTTTCTACCCTCACTAATTTAATTCCGGTTTCAAGCCCATACGCTTTCCGGATTATATTTTTTTTATTCCAATTTTTTACCCAAATGTTTACTGGATGTAACCCTTAGTGTATTGCAATCACCGATCTGCTATAATAATACCTTTTCTTCATTTTGTGCCTAATCGCCTGATCTACACCATTTCCGTGTGTATTCTGAAAACGAACTATGAGACAGCAAGAAATAAGATGGAATAATTAGACATTTGACATTCCTAATATTGAGCATATTGGAACCTTATTTCATGAGACTTAAGGTACTTAATAAAACTTAACCACCAACTAAACTCGCACAGCAACATAATTCATCCAACTCCCGCTAACCATAAAACGCCAACAGCAAGAGCAATGTCTTATTGCCCCTACAATGCCCCTACATTGTCCATGTGAGCGGACTTACTGCCCATACAAAACACTTGACGACACCGTAAGGGTCGCCACTACTGCCCCGTCAGCAAAACATGATTGTGAGGGTGTGCTTACGTCACTCGGCGTTCGTCATCTCGTTAAACTGAGGTATCGATTTCGTTTCTTGAGAGGTAAGCAGACTAGTTTCCTGGGACAAGACCTTTTACAAGTGCTTCTATAAACGTATGAATTTGATGTCATTGTATACATTTCAGCGTGTCGATACGTAGAAACTCTTGTTTATCGACATATCTGTAAGCTAGCCACATTAGTTATGACTGATCAACAAAACTAGTGGCAAAAAACAAACCTTTATTAGACAGAATGGTCACTTTCACAGCACATGGCGCTGCTGTAAATAGGTATTAATAAAAAAAAACACGAAATGTCCTCTCAATACTGATAACAATATCAGTTTTTGAGTCCACTTCAGGGTTGCGTAGTAGAGACTCCGAATACTCTCGGCCAGAACCACACTCTTCCAAATGACAATGACAGGTCCCCGAAAATTCCACAGACATTTCCCTAATACTATTTGTAACATGGGCCGACGTGGGTGACACGTGGTCACCCTAACGTGTCCTAATGAAAATTCTTTCCAACGTTTGGACACCCCAGTTTTGAGTCGGACACTTTTTGGTTCAATCGCTATCCGGTGGTCATGGAACTTTGGGTCAGTGGAGTATTTGTAGACCACAATAGTAACTCAAAAGTTCTGGATTTAATCCCCATTCTGGTCATTTAATAAATAAATAAATATCGCCATACGAGCACACCAAATGTATGGTCCCAAACTAAGCAACGCTTGTATAATACTAAGGGTACCGTACAATGGACTGGCGGCGATCTCAATGACACCCAGACCTGGACAAATTACAGGGCCAACAGGGACAATTAAAGGGCCATTTCTGTAATTTACCTTGACAGGATTTGAACCCGTAACCACTTGGTGCAGTGAGCTGAGCGGCCTCTGCTCAAACAACTACGCCAATAAATCTAAATATATATAACTCAAAGGTGACTGACTGACTGACTGACTGACTGGCTGACTGACTGACTGACTGACTGACATAGTGATCTATCAACGCGCAGCCCAAACCACTGGACGGATCGGGCTGAAATTTGGCATGCAGGTAGATGTTATGACGTAGGCATCCGCTAAGAAAGGATTTTGATTAATTCTACCCCCAAGGGGATAAAATAGGGGATGAATAATCCCGAAATTTTTGTTAAGTTAAATTACACGCGGACGAAGTCGCGGGCTCAGCTAGTCATTAATAATATTGAAGTGAGTTCACTCACTGACTATTACAAGCATTGTTTAGTCGGAGAGGCTAAGCTAATGGGGCTAGTAATACGAATACAAGTACGAGGCTACCAGTACTGTTTAACTCAAACCCCCCTCCCCCCCTATTTCCCACTCTCCTTTAGATTGACAACGTGCAAACAATGCCATTGGTATTGGACGCATCTATTGGTTAACGGTAACTGCTCAACATTAGGCGGGCGGCTTATTGCCGATATTGTTGATTTTCTGTGTTCAAATAGTCTAACAGCAGCCGAGGCAAAAGATGCCGTCTTCACTATCACTATCACTATATAGTATACTAGCGGCCCGCCCCGGCTTCGCTCGGGTACATTGCGGTTACATTATTCGAGTTTTAGTAAGGATCACTAAATTTTTTGAAAATATATTATAGCCTATGTCACCCGGAGATAGTGTTGCTTCCCAACAGTGAAAGAATTTTTCAAATCGGTTCAGTAGTTTCGGAGCCTATTCATTACAATCAAACAAACAAAGTTTTCCTCTTTATAATATTAGTATGAAAACAAAGTCGCTTCCCGCTGTCTGTCCCTATGTATGCTTAGATTTTCAAAACTACGCAACGGATTTTAATGCGGGTTTTTTTAATAGATAGAGTGATTCGAGAGGAATATGTATAATACATGCACAATTTAGTAGAGAAACACTGATTTAAGCGCCGTGCAAAGCCGGGGCGTATGGCTAGTCATTAATAAAGCTGGAACGTCCTGAAAAATTATATATGCGAGGCCTATAAAGTTATCGCTAATTTCATTCATCCTTAATTTCCATCGTTCGCTGTAAAAATAAGAAGAAGTAATCTGCGCCGACAATATTTTCCTTTTACGAGTCAAGAGCAGGAGGCAAGAGGCCGTAACTCTTCACAATAAAGAGAGGGGTGACCGCTCAGTCGTTTCAATTGTCTTTATATCCTTTGCCTAATTCGACTGAAGGAAATAAGGATCCGGGCAAACTGGTACTTCTAGACTCAAAGTACAGTGTCACGACTCCCATCATTAGAATTAATGGCTTAAAAATCTTTTTAAAAACAAGCTTTTAAAAAGATTTTTAAACCATTAATTTATTTAGAATTTTTTAGTTTTCGTGTTCGCCTCAGCAAGCCCTTTCATTTGATACCCATACTGAGATAGTGTAGAAAAAAATAACTATCCGCTATCTTGGATGATCCGCCATATTGGAATTAGAATGACGTCACATGCATTGTCATCCAAAATAAGCGTATATACAAAATTTCAGCTCAATTGGCTAAAGATAAGTGATTTACAATTCAGTTGCAAGATTTCACCCGGACAAACATACATTGCAAGTTAAATATAAGCTTTTAAAATAGAGTCTCTTAGTAGGTAACATAAGATATGTATTTATTTCTTGAAGATAACGTAATAATTATAAATCCGTTTTCAATTTGGCATGCGTATCTTAAATGATGAACGATCCGTTTATAAATGCCCCCGTAGGCCCAAACAAAATAAATGATTTGAATTTGGATTTATGTTGACCAAGACGTTACAATTTTAGTTATCTATTCCAAGCCAGCTATGTGAATGCGTCTTTAGCAAGTTTCATTTTATGATCACATCTTGTAGTGGCAGTCACTACCACATTTATGGCCGCCCTATATGACATTGCTTTTGTTTAATACATACTAATTTTGTTTGCTTCCGCCTGCCAGAGTTTACTTTATAGATGTATCGGGTAAACTTTCGTTTTCTGCTCACAAATATTAAGATTTATGAGTGGAACATAAATATTTATCGAAATCACGACATTAAACAAAATAATGTCTTATTTATCTGTATTTATTAATCATATTATGGATTCAGCTAAGTTAATGTAATCTAAAAAAGTACCAATAAATAATAGTTTCAAACAAAAATTACAACTCTAAAATTAAATTAATCCTGATCTAATAATTATGTGACACAAAATCGCAGCGAGAATTTAATTATATAATCCGATGACGCGCAAAGTTTATTATTAAAATTAAATTTTAAATTAATGAAAACTTTTCACATAAACACGATCGGGTTAATTCTAAATAAAGCGAGTTTTAATTAATTTTCTGTTCATAACTTACATGGTTTGGTAGACGCGGTGTTTGGTTAGCCAACAACAATATTTGTTGACGGTGAGAGCGAGTTGTTGGAACGTAGCGCTACGCGGCGCACCGTGTTTGCTACGGTGGATCTACATTGCTACGACTATGCTACGTCAGGGCAAAATTAAAATTAATAATAGTGAAATATTTTTGAAATTAATAAACTAAGTTCGACACAATTAAAATCTGTCAAAATTGACAGTGTCATTCAAATACCCGAAACGTCAGTTTTGAGGTATTGCGAGTCTAGTGCCAACGATTAACAGAGTTAGGCTCCTGTCCCTCGGGATTTTTAAATTAACAGTTATCGATCTTTTAAACGATTTTAACGTTAATTGGTCACGATATTTTCACTAGTAGGCGACGTTATAGAGTTCTGTTTTGTCTCAACCATTGCAATGAATGCATATATTTGTAATCAGATACCTACGTACTTTGTTTATAATTAGATGAAAAGTATAACATGATATAACCATCGGCCTATTGTACACTTCAGACGCCAGGTCATTAGTAATCTATAATGATCGGTTCGTGCCTACCGTGTATCGCAGCTAACCTAATTGGATTTGCAAACCAATTAATGTTGAACATCCCTCATTATACGACGCACAGTGGCGCTTATTGTAAAGTCAATACGTTGTGTTGATTACTAATTGATTAGTTTACAGGTACAATGTGAACGGAGGTCATACAAATACTGTCGGATAAGAGCGATAACCGAGATATGATAACGTGCGCAAAATTTAAGTGGACATTATTATATTTATTTGAAGCGAAGCTTCTATACGGAAGTTTAGGCCGCTCACCGCGCGCCCACTCTATCCAGGCTAAGCGTCAGTAGCGTTACATGACATATACCTATATAGGTATACTGAGTGGCAGAGTGGTTTTTAACGCTTAGTTCCTACGCTTTACTATAAAGCTTCGCTTTTTTCGGGCGATGGTAGGTAGATGCATCATCTTTAGCATTCATTTAGCACTGCGCTATTCAAAATATCGTGCATAATAAATAAGGCCATATATATTGTATACAAAGATAATTATAATCGGACATGGGTGCGGTTTTTTTATAGAAATAATTCGGCAAGCAAGCGTACGACCTGCCTGACGTTAAGCAGTTACCAAAAGCATTTGCTCACATGTTGATGCCCTGAAGGGGAGTGAGACAGAGGGAGGGGAAGGGAGGGGAAGGGAGGGGGTTCGGCTTCCGGCTCTCTCACTCATACGAAACGCAGCTATAATAGCGACTTTACGCTGATCTTCTGTGAGAGCGTGGTACTGCCCCGATCGAGCCAACATAAGCATTCAAACTATTATATACAGTTGCATTACCAAATTAAACGCATATCGATGCACTAACATTAATGCATTTGCTTTGTCCACACACACGCGCGGGCCAAATAGCCCCAGTCCCTTACGCTAATGACTTACGTTGCCCTGAAAGCCGCAGTGCATAACTACAGCATCGAGTGGGGTAGGTAAATGGGCTATTTAATACGATTATGGAGCATCGATATCGAATAATTGAACATACCTGGGGTGCTACTCTTAGCAACGATAATCGATATATTGTGATATTCGTATTGTCGAAGCCTACTCTGAATTCCATATTATTTGCCGTCGTATCGATTATTGAAAGAACTATACAAAATTATCGTTCGTTCAGACGATATACGACGGCAAAAAAGACGGAATTTAGAGTAGGATTCGACAATACGAATGTCACGATATATCGATAATCGTTACTAGGAGTAGCACCCCAGGATAACAGCGTATTAGGTAGGTAATTTTACAATAGTGGCAAAATAAACGGGACACTATTTAAAACAAACTTACAAGTGATATCTGGACCAGTTTATTACACAAACCTTGGCCAAATTCCGCGCATTCAGGCGCTTTTGTCATACCTTTTATTGTAATCAAGTGTAATCAGCCCATGAGTTAAGGTCTAATTTTACAATAGTGGCAAAATAAACGGGACACTATTTAAAACAAACTTACAAGTGATATCTGGACCAGTTTATTACACAAACCTTGGCCAAATTCCGCGCATTCAGGCGCTTTTGTCATACCTTTTATTGTAATCAAGTGTAATCAGCCCATGAGTTAAGGTCCAATTAGTCTAGTCGACCCTTGGTGCCTTACAATAGGGGCCCAAGTCTGTTAACCGCTCGACTTGTATATACTTGACTCGCAATACGCCAGTTTTGACAGTTTTCCATTGGCCAATAACCAAACCGATTTCTACTAGAAATAAGTAGGCAAGTGTGGTTAGTGGACTAAGGAAAACTGTCAAAAAAGACGTAAAAATCGGTTTAAAAAGTGATGCAAGAGAAGGGACTCTTTTATTTATACATCTTATGGTATTTATGTATATGGTATTTTACTTACGGTAAAGGAAAACATCGTAAAGAAACCTGCATATATGGATCTATGAACGTTAAGTCCTCACCTTAAAATCTGTAATCTTTCAACAAATGTGTTGTTCTATTATTAAAATATGATGTAGTCTCAAGTAGTTATGCGTTTAGATAACGTTGAGTGCAATGCCACACTCAATAAGGTCGACACTCTCAAGTAGCGTTGAAATCCACCTTATCAGACCGCAATGATTTCTTGTAATCACTTGTACCGTTGAGTACTTTGTGAGTCATTATTAATAATACATTAGATAAAATGCCTAATTTGTTTTAAAGTAAAATTAAATAAAACAATCAATTTATTTTACACAATCGTATGTCAATTTCGTAGATAAGATCCGATCCATATTAATTAATGTATTAATACCGCAGATGCAGAGCAAACTGTACCTCTGTTTGTTCACTTCAAGTGTATATTTGTTCGCGGGATGTGATTACAGAGGGCGCTCTTATGATTTTCATGCTTGTCTTCACTGCGGATCTAATGATCAACTTGATATCGATTTACAGAACGGAATCAACCCACATGCACTGCTGTAGATCAAAACCAACCTTGTTTTAGTGATTCTAGGTTGGTTTCAGTTTGCAGAAGTGGATCTACCGAATCTGTAACTAGTTAATAGGTAGGTATACAAATATGTAATACATATTTGTATATCTGTAACGCACGCCAAGACAATACTTTGGTCACGGAATATGTCGCACCGGGTTGCTGTCTTTTTCTTAATACATAGGAGTAAATGAGACAAAATTGAGTTGACATTTTTCTTATCGTAGATGACGGTACCTTGCCAATTAAAATCGTAGGCCTAGGCCAACATACGCAGTATTATTGTGCAAAAGTTAGATGAGCGCGTAATTTATATATTTTTAGCTGTGCCCACCGACTTCGTCCGCGTAGTATTTAACGTAACAAAATTTTCGGGATTATCGGGATAAAAAGTATCCTATATGTTAATCCCGGTTATAAACTATCTGTGTTCCAAATTTCATCCAAATCCGTTCTGTAGTTTTTGCGTGAAGGAGTAACAAACATACATCCACACTCACAAACTTTCACATTTATAATATTAGTAGGATTTATCAGTAACATACTTAGGTATTATAATTATCTTTGAACGACTACCTACATCAATGAAAAGCCGTCAATGCACTTTTTCTTCTTTTTTAAAAATTAGGTTAATAGGTTAATAGGTATTTCGCCAGTGTGAAGTAACAAATAGCTATACAAATTCATTGTAGCTTCGTAAGTAGGTACCTAAAATTTAGAGTGAGCCAAGCCTGTAAGGATTATGTGTAGTCTTATGCCGTGTTAAGTAGTATATATTCACACGCTACAGTTGCTGTACGTACCCGTTTAAAAGTAACATCGTGCGTTTAATAACTAAAACAATGTGTCATTGATAACACGATTTCCGTGCAAATGCTGATAACAGTTTTATTTCCGCTTACACTGGAGTTGTTATTCACGAAATTATAACTGAGTACTTTGCAATGACAAATTATGGATGATACCATACCTACTTATAATAATAATAATTTTGGCCCTTTTTGACGTCCCACTCCTGGGCACGGGCCTCCCCTCAACACGAGGGGGATTCAGGCCATAATCCACCACGATGGCCCAGAGCGGGTTGGCGGATTTCACATGTCTTTCGAAATTTGGTTAAATCTTCTAAGACATACAGGTTTCATCACGATGTTTTCTTCACCGTAAGCAAGTGATAATCATATAGAAATTATGATTCGCACATAGATTACGAAAAGATCCAGAGGTTCGAGCCGGGGTTTGAACCCGAGACTTGGTAGCCCGCAAGACGCGTGCTTAACCAATCGGCTATGCTTTTACCATACCTACTTACACAACAATTTAATTGTACGCTGGTGGAGCAAAGCTTTAGCCACCTTTTAACTTCAGCTCATAGAAGTGAAGTAGCTGTTATAGTTGCGTTTCCGTCCCTCTGTTACCCTGCCCATCAAGCTGGCAATGCGCCGTCAATGTCCAATGCCTTTGGTATTATAAGCATCTAGGGGCTACGGTAACTGCTTAACATCAGGCGGGTCGTACACTTGTTTGCCAACTCTATTATATAGGTACATCTTTTCAAAAACCAAAGCCTGCTTGGTCAATTACAATCGGTTCTAATTGCTTAGCTAGATTCTACTGATTGCATATCCTAACCTCTAGCCCCCTTATTAATTAACGTTGATTAGCGGGCGATTAGTTACACACAAAACTATCTCTTTCTCCCATCAGTAATTTGAAATTTGAAAGAAGAAGACTAAGCATGGTTTAACTATACAACCTGTAATCCACTTTTATTAATAAGAGGAATAACCTACCACATTTTTTAATAGTAAAATTTTCCATTAGTTTGTCCTACTCCTCTGCTATTTGGTATCGGACCATGTCTTATCCTACTAATATTATAAATGTGAAAGTTTGTGAGTGCGGATGTATGTATGTATGTATGTACGTTTGTTACTCCTTCACGCAAAAACTACTGAACGGATTTGGATGAAATTTGGAACACAGATAGTTTATAACCGGGATTAACATATAGGATACTTTTTATACCCGATAGTCCCGAAATTTTTGTTACGTTAAATCCCGATAATCCCGAAAATTTTGTTACGTTAAATACTACGCGGACGAAGTCGGGGGGCACAGTTAGTTCATTATATACATACTGAAATTTCCCTCCTCTATGTCCATTATGTAATAGGTAGGAACCTAGCACTCTAGCACTAACATTTTGTTTCTATGACACACAGAATTCGAACTCTATGCATTACCAAAATCTTAAGCCGGTCAGGGATAAAGTTTGTCCATCGTAGCCGAACCTCGACTGTAGCTGGTCTAAGCTGCAATTAAATTAACCAGTTCAAAGGCAAGTCGGCCGATGCGCCGACAGCGCGCCGGCTATGGAAATTATTTCATCGAGTTCAGTCTTGTCCGTCTGTGTGGCTTACAATGACGTTAGAGTTCAAGGATTAGGTTCAAACGAAGTAATGCAGAGCCGATGTTGATGCTAGTGTTTGTCTTGATACAAAATTTAATATACCTACTATACTTATATGTATGACGACATGACCAGAACGCGCCGGCTAATAAAAATAACCTTTTCAGTCAATATCGAAGCCAATTCTAGGGTTCTACTCTTACTAACGAAAATCGATATAACGTGTCAATCGTATTGTCGAATCCTATAAAGCTCCATCTTTTTACCGTCGTCGTATTTTTTGAATTGTATCCAACGATCATTTTGTATTGTTCGCTCAGTATTCAATACGACGGCAAAAAATACCCCTATAGTCATAGCCAATTATATACTTAATCACTATTAAACTAAAAACCTCACCTTCAAGTCGACGCCGTGCGAGCTAAGCCATTGGTATTGCAAGGCCTAACCCTACGTTGACTCCTTAACATCAGGTGGGTCGTACGCTTGTTTGCCATCTTGGTTAAAAGTATCCTATATGTTAATCCCGGTTATAAACTATCTGTGTTCCTAATTTCATTCAAATCCGTTCAGTAGTTTTTGCGTGAAGGAGTAACAAACATACATACATACATACATACATAAATACATCCACACTCATAAACTTTCACATTTATAATATTAGTAGGAAGTAGGATAGTAGGATTTAGTATGCGTGCGTGTGACTTCGGAAGCGTCAACAATTAAGAGTTTTTTTTTTGGTAATATCAACTTAAAGTTTTTCTTATGACTACCGCTTGGCGCAGTGGTTCAAGTGTAGGTTCACTGCACATGGTGGTTGCGGGTTCGAATACCGCCATGGCAAAGTTCGGAAATGGCCTTTTCGTTTTTTCCCAGGTTTGCGTGGCACTGTGATCGCGCCTAGTCCATTGTACGGTACCCATAATACAAGCGATGTTTACTTTGTGGATCATAGGTACAGTTGATGTGTCAATCTAGCGATATTTCTTTATTTATTATTTATCCTAGTGATATGTTTCTAGAATAGTGAGTTCCTTTTCAAGTTGATAATACTTTGGCACACCACAGGAAGCAGATAATATCACAAACGTGGTACTTATTTGTATACCGCATATTTAAAAAACTTTATAGTCAGAGGTTAAGATAGCAAAAGTCTGCATCAAATCTTAGTATGTAAGTAGGTACAATACAAGTTCATAGACAACAGCCTAGCATGTTTCGTACCAGTCAAAGGACGCAATTTGCATCGACGCAGCAGTCTTCCGCTGGATACCAGGTACCTGATCACACGCCACCGTTCTCTATCTTTAGAATAGGTAACAGTTCCAACGTGAGTAAATGCTTCTAGGTTTTAGGGTTGATACTACCTACTGGAAGAATGGGTTTAGAATCTATACAAATAAATACAATTGGATTGTCTGTTTGTAATATCAAAATATATAATACCTTTTAACTAAGTGCATATCAAAGTACATACGAGACCTATAGCAAAAACGCGTTTTTTTTTTTTTTGTCTGTCTGTTTGTGTTTTTGTTCCGGGTTATCTCCGAAACGGCTGGACCAATTTTGACGGGAATTTCACTGCCAGATAGCTGATGTTATAAGGAGTAACTTAGGCTACTTTAATTTTAGAAAAACAATTAGGGTTCCGCGTAAAAAAATAAAAACACATGGAATCTAAGAGTATCTCCGAAACGGGTGGACCGATTTTGACGGGACTTTCACTGGTACAGATAGCTATACTTTTATTTTAGAAAAAAAATATTTAAAAACTGGGTCCTGTCACGCGGTCTCAGAACGCGGGAGCGGGCTTTTTTGTGTAAGTTAAATTCCACGCGGACGAAGTCGCGGGCTCAGCTAGTGAATGAATAAAATAAATTCAAATTATCAATTTCCTTGTATTGCAACATACTTAGTTTCCTTTCATGTTTTATTGGTTCAAAGAATTTTTAATAACGTGGTTTTGTTATATTGGTATATTGTTTAGTTTGGATGGGTACTAAATTGTTGGAAAACAAATTAAAGTAACTTTGTTAGGATCGCGTTGCTCGGCAGTTGTAGATGGACTCACCTAATGGCACCTATATGTCTGGCTTTACTTTTATTTTATGGTTAAAAAAGTTAAGTACTTTGTCTAGCAACCCTATTCCTGTGGATCGTTTACATAAACCGCCATGTTCCGGTGGCGCCGTCAGCGCCGCACCGCGGTCGGACGCGGAGGAGCGTGACAGATATTTTTATGTGCGGAACCACTCTGTGCGGTTTATTGCGGAAACACCCTCGGTGTTGCCGTCTTCATGATGTTGCATATCATAAAAACGTTTTTATATTTAAGTGAGATTTTCACTATTGGAATGTTGACGGTAGTTTTTTTCTATAGTTATTCTTGGATTTATATTTTTTTCTATTACTAAATTTTATTAGCTATAGATCCAGTAATAAAATAATGGCGGCTGAGACAAATAGTCACGTAAATATTATTTTTTTAGTAATCTAAATAGCTTTAAAATAAAAGAAACAAGAAAAGTGTGAGAAACTTCGAATGTTTATTTTAAAATATTAAAAAACATGCATTATCAATCTCTGCAACAAATGCTTAATCTAGCGATCTATAATATAGTAAGTTGGAAGCTATATATATTTATCTTATTTTAACACCACATAGTTTCACAGCAAATAACTCTTATCTGAAAGCACACCATACCCGACTCTATATCTTCATGAATAGAGATCAAAATGGTGTCAATCGGTGGTTATTTCTTCGCTGCCGCCGTTGACATGATTATAGGCAATGGTAAAACCCATGTACATGCTTCCAATTTAAGACTTCCTCAAATGATTCATACAATTATTAGCTGATTTAATAACAGCAGTGGTAGTGTTTCACATTTTTCTATTGTCTGGTATTGTATAAAATGAGGCTACTCGAACCTATTTAATAGTTCCTGTATTTAATCGGAATACGTGTGGCTTATCCACAACCTTACATAACATTAACATTGATGTTCCGTAGAAAAACATCGTTAGATATAAATATCAGGCACTTATATAGGAAGCAATTGTTAAAAAAATAAATTTAAATGGCAATACAATTTAAGAAATATATATTAGTAAATAGGTAGGTATAGGAAGTAAACAGCAAGGTGCAGTAACCTCTAATGTGAGTGCTTAGCTAGGAGCTACTATTGCAAATGCAGTTTACTGATACAATTCAAGTATGAAGGAAGCAATATCAATTACTTAGTTGATATAATTTATAATATTTTGTAGGTGCAGACAAAACTGTCTTTCAAGATGGTGAAACATATAATTGTGCATATTTATAATGTTTACAAAACTCAATAATGGCAAGTTAGGAGGTTCTCTTAAAATATAGTATGATATAAGCTTTAACAGATTAAATAATAAGTAACTTTGAATACGTAGGTACTAGGATTACAGAACTTATCTATGCATCGACTAAAGTCATCTCTTCTCGAACCAACCTCACACATTGTATTATTAAAATGTTTGCCAAACATCGCATGAGTATATATTCCATACAGAACCTTCAGTATAGTGTAAAAGGCACAATTACCTACAACAAAAGCAATAGTTTTCCATAATAAATTCGTTGACAATTGCCACATGATTCCCAATAGGTATATGTCAGTCTAACACACTGCAATAGTGGCTAATTCATTATCTTAAGGTAAATTGCTGGCAAGAAGTGTCTATCTAACGATACTTAAGCATGATTATTGTGCCAACTACTTATGTCACTGCACATGTGACGTCACATACACGTTTACCTATACCCATCTTTTCTAAGGATATCCGATTATTGAGACAGCTACTTATTTCGGGGCACGGTTTTTTCCACCACATCAGGCAACCCGTTGTTAGCCAGCATTTGTAAAAAGGTAATGCCATCAAATCATGTATTAATTCTCATTTACTGTATGGATATTTACTCAAGTATAAAAACAATAAAAAGGTAGATGCAATTCTTAAGACAAATTTATCGTTGGTAGGTGCCTAAGTAGGAGTTACAATTAGGGCAGTAGTGGTCCGCGTTCCGACAGGAATCAACGCAGTAAGGGACGCAAACGCATGGCCAGCATCTAGAACAAGAATATTGAAATTAGAAATACTTACGCAATATAAAAGTTAGAGATGAAATTACTCTGAAAATTTTCAAGGTTATGTAAAATCTAGCGGAATCGTCACTCCGTTGTAGTAAATCAAACTAGTAAAAAAAAACAATGCGCGCGGCAAATTGAAACGTAAAAAATCTAACTGCAGAAACTGAGGAATTTTCGCGTAAAAAATACATCAAGTTCCGTACGCTTAAAGGCTCCGACTTGACTGGCGCGTAAAATACCCAGTTGCCTTTTTGCTGAAGCAAAAACAGACTGTATTTACTTCTTCAATGGGCACATTTGCACTTGTGCGCTAATAAGTTGGAGCCTTAATTCCGCCACAAATCTATTTCTAAAGATGCCCCAGCCTCAGTCTAACTACATCGACACATGTCAAGAAATCATGGCATGAATTTTAATCATGCAACATATTGGTTTCAATAAATAAAACGATTTATAACTCCGGAGATTTGTGTTAAGTCGTATCGTGATATATACCTAGATAATTATCAACCTCCCATTCGTAGGCCCCTTTCCTCTGCTCAATCACGGTAGCGTGATAATAATAACTATTTTTTTGGAGTTTCGCTAATGATAAAATTCGCGCATCACACACTAATGTGTACGTGTGGCTAGCTAATACGGTTAGCGAATAAATTAATAGCGATGCGTCCATATGCGATAGTCCAGTGATTTGATCGCATTCACCAAAGAGGTACTACAAACCTCGTGTCCGCGGATTTAATTGAACATTACAATATATCCGATAGTACCTACCTTTGCAATACAAGACACAGAGATACAGGTCGATCTTGCCATGAAATGTCAATAAAGCCAAGTATGCATTACATTTCATATACTGAAATTCTCATGCCCACCAATTAATCACTACATTCATATAAAAATCCGGCTTCACAGCGTTCAAGGTGGTATAATAGCTTTTACAGTCACGCCTGAAATGCCCGACATCAAAGTTAGACACTAGCTCATATAACAAGTAGAAAAATACAGAATAGAGTCGTATCATCAGACGTAGCTACGTTTTGTATGATGAGCGAGATAGCTGAAAGCCCAACTACCATTTCCGACCGAATGAATACATTTCTTGTTTAATTTATTACGTAATCCGATCGTGTATAAAACTAACAACGTTACCCGAAGTACTGTATGCAAAACAATACCTGTTACCTATGCCTTATCGCTGCATCAACATAGTCGCATTACATATTTGCTTCGCTGGCTTCACGGTAAGCGCCGTTATCAAATTGATGTTTGTATAATAATATCATGAGGTTATGAAGTGGCCGCGCCAGTTTGTACGACTTGATTTTATTTTCTAAGTCAGCTGACTCGTCGTGCACATAGAAAATGCGGCAGGTTGAAACATCAAGGGTATACCTACTTTTTTTCAAAACTTAACATTGTACTTCTAAAACTATCAGCTTTGGAGGAAACTTGAAAAACAAAAGGTGTTATAGGGATACAGCTGTTGACAGATTTCATCAGTCTATAAAACTTTAACTGTCCCACAAAGCCGATAGTTTTATATTTACAAAGCTAAATTGCAAAAAAAATTGTATACCCTTTCTGTTTCACCTAGTATATCCTATACCTATAACAAAATCGGCAAGCAATCCTTCGACCCGCCTGGTTTAACCCAGCCACCGTAGCTTCTAGATACTTGCAATACAAAAAGTATTGCTTGTACATTGACGTCCAGGGGGCCAACTCTCTTAGCTATTTAAAACGCAATAGAAACGCATAGAGGGCATGAACCAGACGCAAATCAGACTCTAGTAGAATACGTTATTTTGGCTCAAGCGATCGACCAGAGACTCTCGCGTTTGCGTTTCTATGGTGTTTACAGTAGCTTAAAGAGTTGGGGCCCAGAAGGAGAGTGGGAGAAAGTGTGAAGAAGGTAAGGTGTTGGACTTCCAGCTCTCTGACTCATCGTATTAAACGTAGTTATAACTACTTTAAAGTCAGCGCGTATATGAGCGGTAATCAATTAACTACAGCTAGGCTGTTCCAGTATAGATTTCAATGATATATTGAACATTACAAAATACCCGGATGCGGATACTCTTCAAACGGATGAACAGATTTTCATGAAACAATGCTAAGAACACTCTCGATCAAAATACCTTTCTTACAAAAAAAAAACAAAACTAACATCGGTTCATCCGCTTGGGCGCTACGATGCCACAGACAGACACACAGATACACGGATACACAGATAAACAGATACACAGATCAGCAGATACACAGACACACAGATACACAGATACACCGATACACAGATACACCGATACACAGATACACAAATTAAACTTAAAACGCCCCTCTTTTTTATCGGGGGTTAATAAGTAATTCACTTACAGAAACAGACACAGCAGCAGAGCAATGACATGGGTCTTGGTTGTAGACTTGCGGTCGACAGTGGTGACTACAGTCGCCCTGCAGGAGGGGCAGACCACTTGGGTGGGGTCAGGGCCGACAGCAACGATGTTCATTGTTGAACTGTAAAGAAGATGACTTGAATCAGACGGAATCACATTTTGAATCAAACGGGAATTATATTTTTGCGGTTATGTTATCTTTTTATTTTTATTCTACTTACAAATTGTTTGTAATTAGCGTCATATTGATGTCGGACAACGTATGTCTTTATGGTAATTATTTAGAACTGGCTTCCACGAGACAGGTTTTTTCACCTAGTGTGGATGCCATGAGTAATTATAATTATGCATTGTTCATTTCCTATTACTTAGTTTATAAGATAACGAACTTGCAAGAACTTTGTATGCAAACTTTTATAGTGGATTTTTTATTATTATTATTTAGGTCTCCATTTTGGTCACATTTATGTATTTTATTGTTATTTGTTACTTGACACTGCCGAAATACTTATTAACTTGGGTGGGCCATATTAAGATGGTGCCGGTGACATCAGACAAACCGTTCCTTTCCACTCTTGAACGTTGCCGCGATCTACAATCACGACTTAATATTACAATAGCACCTTAAATATCACAGTCGTAAAATACTTTAGTTCAATAAAATTACTCTGCCAAAATTTTATTGTGTGTATATGTAATGACATCCAGAAATCTATTACAATGCTAATTCATGTGAAAAACAATGTTATCTATCCAACTATTCATATTGCCTACTTCCGACGCATATGTCATGGCTACAACAATTTAAATAACATTCACAATAATGTATAATACCCCACAGAGACCCACACTCACCTGATACACTATTGCGAAATTGTATGAAGGGTAGCTACTTAGCTGTATCTCTTTCTTACAGGTGAGAATGTTGCCAGTGAAGGCGCCTGTCAAGCCCGCGAAATTCAAAATTTTCGAGTATTTTTATAGTTTATCCAAAATCTGAAATACATTTAAGACAACATTTTGTGATTTGCGACAAACACAGTATGCAGTGCGTTTATTAATACATTTATTTTACTCTAAATATTATCACGGTGGATATGATACTAGTTAATCACTAAATATACAAAAATTGCCAGATTATCTGGATAGCTGTCGTTCTTGAAATGTTTTAGAGTAAGTAAGCTGGATATATTAATAAATGCACTGCACACGGTCTTTGTCGCGAATTACAAAATGTGCCTTTTATTATTGTCAGATTTTGAAAAGTTTCTAAAAAAATCTCAAAAAATTTGAACTTCGTGGGCTAGATGGGCGCTTTAGCCTTAAGGCCTAGAAGCGCTACCCACCACACGAAACAATATGTATAGGTCATTAGAATCCTCGCAAAATCACGGTATCATTCAAATTCTCGCTAAATTCACATGATGAAAACGACAATATAATTTGTCTATACATTTTTGCCAGATATGGGATCTATTGTATTCAGCTTAATACGGTAAAATTTAGTAACTTCTTATTACATTGGGACCTCGCAGCAATTATTAATATTAAGAAAGATTATTTAAGTAAAACCACCAGGAAAATGTGTACAAAATATGTACCTACTTCAGAGACGAGGTGTGACAAGAAGAAAAACCTTGGTTTTTAAACATACTCAAAAGCCTTTGAACTTGGAACGATAAAATCATTAGTTTGTTAAGAAAAAGATAACAATACCTATTCTTTATCAAAATCACGTCAGTGTCGCGATGAACCTGTCCCACTTACTTTGTAATCATAAGGAGATAATTTTACGAGTATTTTATTGCTTTTAAACGCCCTTTTAACTACTGTTGATGACTGTTTAATAGAGGTACCTAGATACTATTAAAATTACTCATTATCGCATGACGTCAGCAAGGTTGACAGGTTTTCTAGTCTTGCTGAATACTTTTAGGAATACTTAAAAGAGGTCTCATAATTTAATAGATAATGGATTTAACCGAATGTTATTTTTTTTGTATCAATCGATGCATTGATTAATGTGCATACAGTACCTAAGAATAATAATGTAAAGACATAAAGCTCGTAGTAACTGTCACATCCTACTTGTAAAGATAACAAGTATAACTACCTACTATAAAATAAAAAAGGCTAGTAGGTATGTGCTCCATATCCACATGGGCATAGTAGACACCTACATATATAAATTCATAGACATGTTTAGTTCGATTTGGAAATATTAAAATAAATATCGCCACAGACTGACACTGGACTTAAACTGTATGGTCCGAAACTAAGCAGCGCTTGTACTATGGGTACCGTACAATGGACCTGTGCGATTCCAGTGATACCCCGACCAATGCAAATTAAGAATAGGCCACGTGCTGTGAGCCGAGCGGCCATACGCTCGGACCACTGCGTCAAGTGGTCGTCAAATGTCCTCAATATTCAAGGTTGAAATTAATTTACGTTTTCTTTTGATATCTCTCCATTGTTTATGTTGGCTGATAACCGGTTCAGTGGCGGCTTTTGATGCAGACTAGCGTCTGTAAACAGCCAGCCCTCCCTCCATCAACATTCCACAGTTCTTTTTTGTAATAATTAACCACCGGATGGGTTGCAATACGTACAATGTATGGAAAGATCTGCGAAAGACTGCAGGCAGATGCTGGATGCGGCAAGCTAAAGACAGGGCGCTATGGCGCTCATTAGGGGAGGCCTATGTCCAGCAGTGGACTGATATAGGCTGATGATGATGATGATGATGGAAAGATTGGATCTTTCAATCGGTATGATGCCATGCAAACTTGTACTAGCCCCTCTGTGCCACAGGTATGTCTATCGTCACGCTACATTGACATTCGAACCGGCACCAAGCGACGCTGGCATTGACGAATGGCGGCGTCCTTGCATGTGGCCGTTGGCCACTCCACGCTTGGAATAAGCAATTACTTTACTGTAGTCGGTTACACACATGCGAGAAAGATAGTGTCCAGTCACGGAAATTTTAATTTAGTAGATATTTAAAACAATCACCCACTGAACGAAGAAGAAAAAGGAGAGATAAGTAATAACTAAATAGTTGTTTCGGAACTGTAAATAACTTTATAATTAAATAGGTGTGCTATATTATTACAAATTACTAAATATTAATTTGTAATTGTATTTTCAAGAAAGAAAATAAATTTGAATTTACCTATTATTCGTAAATACAGGTACAATATCATTTGAAAGTATTGTTTGAAATAAATATTTTATTATTACGATAAGAAGGGTACACTACTGTACACTATTTACTTATAGTACGCCGCCCAACTCTCAACACATTGCTCGATAAATATAGCGAAACCAAACAGATGTGGCGTCCTTGACAGCTGCTTTAATTTTGAAATGCCAAGCACTTTTGGTTAAGACGCTCTAACAATATCGTACATTATATTCGCACGCTCAGTTTAGAAATTGAATATAATTTATAACTAGGTACCTAAGTAGATCAAATAGAAGTAGATACAACGCAATATTTAAAAGTAGGTAGGTATTCAATATGGTATTATTGTTAGGATGACATATCCATTTTTAGTAGGTACTCTATACACTATTATTTTAAATACATTATAATAACGTATTTTAAATAAAAATATAATATCAATAGTAGGAACCTTCATACCCACATTTTCATAATTTATTAAGTACGCTTCATAAAAAATATTATCACAATGTGTAGGTACTTAAATAGTTTTCATAAACAAAATCGCTTAGACTTTTGCGCGAACCTAACAGTTTTATAATAATTCGTTATCTAACATTTACTTCGGCCGCACGTGACTAGAATTCAAAGTGGTAGGTGTACTCTATTCCTCACGTGTAAAGCATCTATGTATAGATCATTGATTACATAAGCGATAGTCTGTCGACCTTTAGAAATGTTGAATGTACAGTCCACTAGCTACAATCGTGAGTTGTGAGTCGTGACCCACCTAAGACTAGGTTATAAGAAAAACAAACCATTTAAAAAACAATAACCCGGCTACAGAAAATTCCGGTATTCTACTTGTTTACACGAATTAGGTATAGGTATTCAGAACTGCCGATAAATAGCGCTAACAAGAGTCCAACGCGCTGAATTATACTACAAAATTGATTTTCTGTCGCGTGGTATATTTTATATTGTAAGTACCTAAGTACCTAGGTACCTACTATATTTATATTTATAAACACAGAATTTTCTTCTGATTTTTGATTATCACATCCGTCACATTGATTTTGTTCATATACAATGTAGCCTATATCACCCGGACTATAGTAACGAATCGATTGACATCTCTTTCATCAAAATCGGATGGATAGTTTAGGCGCTACGGTGGAACACAAAAAATTGTACATAAGAAGAAAGTATAGTGTGGTTGGGTTTCACCCGCGCCACGGGACGGGGCGCGGCACTAGCATACACCGCGACATGGGAAAACCATACTCCCCAATCACTGTAGATATAACCGACAACTGGATCAAAATCTATATAAGAGGAAAGTACTTACATTCGTATCTCTCGAGGGGATTTTCCGTACCTATGAGTATGTAATTATTCTGACTGTATTTAATATTCTGTAATCTGCATGATTACTAATAAGGTATTATATTTAATGATTGTTTTATGTTTGTTATGACGTCATACCACACTAGCTACTTAGTTGGTAAGTACTGAATGTTTTAGAAACTTTAGAAGCTGTATTGTTTACAATTTTAAAGGGACTATTATTATTATTACACTTTATTTATTACTAGCTGTGCCCGCGACTTCGTCCGCGTGGAGTTTAATTGACAAAGTTTCATACAAACTTTCATCCCCTATTTTATCCCCTTGGGGGTAGAATTAATCAAAATCCTTTCTTAGCGGATGCCTACGACATAACATCTACCTGCATGCCAAATTTCAGCCCGATCCGTCCGGTGGTTTGGGCTGTGCGTTGATAGATCACTATGTCAGTCAGTCAGTCAGTCAGTCAGTCACCTCTCAGTTATATATATTAAGATTAGGCCGGCGTGGCTGTATGTATCCTGACTCGCCCTACTTGATTTTTTTCCGTTGAAAATGCGTTTAAGTATCCACTATTTTCTTAAATTTGTTGACAGTTTAGGCTGCTATAGGTAATTAACGTATTCTGGGAACTTCTTCAACGCTCTAACCACTGTTTTGTTTAATAAATTTAATGTTTGTGTTGGTTGCTGTGTGCTAGACTGATGCTCAGTTTAAGATGGTGGCCTCTTAGACAATAGGTTATTTAAAAAGGATGATGATGAAAACTATAACTTACACAGGTAGTAATCGCAACCTTATAATTCGACGGTGGAAAGGAAAAACAATTAAAACGCCACTTTGGTCGAAAATTAGTTTTACATACAGTTCGATAGGGTTTTGGATTCGCTATCGATGTTTCTATAAAACTAATTTTCGACCAAAGTGGCGTTTCATTTGTTTTTCCTTTCCACCGTCGTATAATGCAATAAACAATAATAGTTATCGAGCGGAATTATTTTCCCTGCCAACATGCTTAAGAACCTGAATTACTAACCTTATATGTAGGTAATTATGCGTAACCATTTTTTAACGGATTAGAAAATTAGGTAACAAACACCCAAACTTGTTAATTAATGAGGTCATCTTCATGAGTGTAGGTAATTAAAGCAAATTAGACATAATTATGACTACTTACTTGCATAAACAACAAACAGGTAGGTGCCACACAAACATTTACACACGCCTACTGTTAAGTATGTCGAGTAGGCCCCCACTTTAATAATGCGTTTGTGTTTTATATACGTCTTCTAGCGACCCCGCTCCGGCTTCGCACGAGTATTTTTAACAGTGTTTCTCTACTATATTATGCATGTATAATACATATAAACCTTCCTCTTGAATCACTCTATCTATTAAAGAAAACCGCATCAAAATCCGTTGCGTAGTTTTAAAGATCTAAGCATACTATAGGGACATACAGACAGCGGGAAGCGACTTTGTTTTATAATATGTAGTGACTAGCTGTGCCCGCGACTTCGTCCGCGTGTTATTTAATTTAACAAAAATTTCGGGATTATTCATCCCCTATTTTATCCCCTTGGGGGTAGAATTAATCAAAATCCTTTCTTAGCGGATGCCTTCGTCATAACATCTACCTGCATGCCAAATTTCAGCCCGATCCGTCCAGTGGTTTGGGCTGTGCGTTGATAGATTCCTATGTCAGTCAGTCAATCAGTCAGTCAGTCACCTTTGAGTTATATACATATATTTAGATTGTTAATCGCTCAGGTTAATCGTATAAGTGATGTTTACGGTCACATTTATTTGAACACAGTTTCGTCTGACATGACAAGGGCATTCCGCTTTTACGTAATTGAACACAACAGTCAACCATTGCCGTTGTTACAACTCAATTAACTCTCTCCGAATACTCAAACACACGTACAATTTGAGATTCGCGCTATATATAAACACCCGATTGTGATTTTAATATCCATCTGTTACTAGCAATGTGTGAATGATCTTGCTATTCTGGTTGACTGGGTACTCAATGCTTAAAGTTTTTAGAAGGAATAAAACTATAATTGCTTTTAATTTAAGCAATTTGGATCAATTGTATTCATTGAAGACAATTGCCAAAAACTAAGTTGCTATAGAAGCTTAAGTTGCATACATACTGGCATTTTCAGCTATTTATTTTTTATACCTACCCTCGTTTTGACAATATACCTACGTTACAGCCATATTTATTATTGATTCTATTGTTCCACATAATTTTGGTAATTTGTATGATTGGTTATAGGAAAACAATGTACTATGGTTGTCCAAAGGCCTTACACCTACGTTTAATAAAACGGCGACGATAATCGTCGTCATAATTGATTATATGTAAGAATAACAATTGTAATAATAAGTGATAGGTAAGTTTATTTAATAAATAAACTTGGAACGTGAATGCCATTTATTATATGTAAGAATAACAATTATAATAATAAGTGATAGGTAAGTTTATTTAATAAATAAACTTGGAACGTGAATGCCAATAGAAATGCAGTCATGGGTACACCCGTAAGGGACAGCTACATTACACAGAAATACCTGTCAAGTAATGCAAAGTAAACTATTTTGTAATTACTTTTAAAGTACATCATTAAATATCTACTTTTAGGCACACTTCACGCTGGTTATTGCTATGCAAATGATCTGCCACAACCATTGAAACTTATATTGAATGTCAACAAAAATGGTTGCCATTTGAACTAAAATCCGATACCTGAGAAAGACAAAAGAGGCTTTATGCATCCCGTTCACTCTAGTGCAAAAGTATAGTCGTGTATCTCATTTCTGCAACTGTCACAATATTTACGGTGTCTCTAAGCTAACCAACAATTTATTTCTCTGACTGTGAAGAATAATAATATCATTATATTAACACGTGAAGCAAAAACTTTGTACGCCTTTTTACGAAAATTGTGCGGACGGAGGAGTATGAAATTTCCCATTCTTGTAGTTTATATAGAGAAGGAGTGCAGAAGTCTAATATTTCTGAAAATAATGCTAAAAATACATTTAACTAATAAATAAACAATTACATACTACCATGGGTTTGACACACACACATTTGTAACTTTCACTCGGTAACTGACTGACTGTCTGACTGACAAACTGTGACAGTATCTTTTTTCTAATTTCGGAGGGCGGGACTTCCATAGTGCATCCCGTGTAGTACTAGTATTAATCAAGAAGGTTTTTGGGTTCATGTAATAGTTTTTGTCGATAGAACATTAATGGCGTTTTAAATTAAAATTGAAATGAATTATGGTCGAATTACAACCGCGTGCGACTAGTACCTATAGTTAAATGAGTTTCGAAGTGACCTAACAAACAACAGTTCACAGCAACAGTTGTTTTTTTAATTCACAGGTGTCTTAACAACGGTTGCTATGCACATCAATAAACTCACTTTCCCTAAATCAAGTACGTTACAATCGCGTTTCAAAACAAACCCACTACTGTGGTAGGTCAACTAAGCGAGACAAAAATGGCAATATAACAAGTACCTACTGCTTCTATTTCTAATAATACAGCCTCTATGATTAGCAAAGCTAACAATCGTATCAGATTTGAGCCACACTTAATACTATGTTTAGGTATTTACACAACTATACCTAACTACGTCATTGTCGACGTGTTATTTAAAAGAATACCAACCAAGCTAGCCACTTATAATATAACAAAACAGTGCCAAGTAGCAAATAAAATAATATCAATAAACCAATTGCTTACCTTGATTAGAGATAGGCCACAGAAAAACTGATGAACTTATTAAACGTTAACACGGGTGCGCGCTGGCAATATCAACACACGACTGACAAACAGAAATGGCGCCTCTAGTCGGCCAAGCATTGCCGGTTGTAAAAGAATGACTCATCCGTTGGGATCACACTGAGAACTTATAACTACCACGTGTAATTATTATATTTACGAGCAGCTGTGGAAAAATAATAGGTCACCCAGTTCAGTTGACGTACTGAGGCTCGAATAATTAATTAATCTCAAGTCTGAGAGCGATCTTGTAAATGTCATTTTCACTACTCATACTCTGAAAGTAGGTCTGAAGTTGCCTGAGGAGCGGGTTGAAAGTAATACTTTTCCGGCCCGGGAGAATCGCTTTCAACTGACAGCTGTCAAATTATAAAAATAAAACTAGATCCATTTTCACATTTCTATGGAACCATGTTCAAACTTTTTCTACAGTCACTCAATTACAGCACGATGTAAAATTGAAATAACATAAAGTTAAGTATTAATTAAATAATATATATTTTTAAATGACTTAATTATAATTTAGTCTCAATAATTTCTTTAAAATAACATAGAGTTGGGCAAAATATTTAAAGATGAAAATGAAAAATAATGGCTAGATAATGAAGCTGGCCGGCCAACGAAAAAAACCAAATAGGCGGCAATCCATCTTAATTTTTTTTTCGTTTCTTTAGCGAATTCCTGTTTTTATTTTTACTTTCCTTGTATTCGTAATGAAAAGCACAGTGTTTACCTCGGGTGAAAGACTTATTTAGTCCCGTACGCTCGGGCGCTAATAGTTCGAGCTTCATTATTTAGCCATTATTTTTCATTTTCATCTTTAAATATTTTGCCCAAATCTATGTCACTTTCACCACTCGTGTAACAACGTACTATTATATCAAAAGTGTACTCAAGATTGCTCTCAGGCTTGAGAACGATTTACTAATACGAGCCTTAATTTAGTGTACTTTTACAAAAATACTTGAGGGCATCACATATAAATGACCTAGCCTTTATATACTGGGCCACCTATTTATATCTTAAATCTGAGTGAGATTTGTTTACTACATATTTACTTATTTGGTGACAATGGTGATGCCTGCTCATGTTCTCTTGCTGTCCCTGAGGATGTACACCATCATTTATTCATTGAAAAGAGTAACCATTGAGTTTCTTGTCGGATCTTCTCAGTGGAAGCAGCATTCCGAACCGGTGGTAGATTCTGACTATTCATAAATGCTTTGTTGCCTTACATGGCTAAAACTATTTTTAGCTTGGCATTTTATTATTTTTATCTAGAAATCAATACTGTTGTCCGAACGATTTCGCATTAAAACTTATTCATCTCCACTGGAAGATTAACGAACGCTTAGTGCGTTCCAGCCTATTCCTTAGCAGTAAAAAGGGGAGTGAAAGTAACTCAAGGGCATATCGATGGGAAACAGGTCTTGGGCTGGAAAGTTGGAGCGGGGAGAGCAGCGAACAAGTTTCCCTAGATATTCCTAGTAGGGATTGCAATCCGGCACCAATTTCAATCCGATATGATAATGGAATCCTATAATTGATATTTTATTTCAACATAAGCAACAATTATATAAAAATCAACAATGAAAATCTAGTATGTAGTGTAACTAGTTCAATTTTAATCTGTATATTCTGAGAACAATGGTCAGAAGGCTGGGCCAGGCGAGTATTTTTGCAAGAAATTGGAATTTCCGGATCCGGCAAATTGCACCGGATCCGGTAGACGTAAAATGATGCCAGATCCGCCGGATTACCGGATCCAGTTTTCCGGATTGCAATCCCTAATTCCTAGACTATATCAAATAATGGATGAGAGGTTTCAACGACCCTGGCGGGGTGCGCATTATATATTAACAGCGACGATGCCTATGGAGATGTTATTATGTAGCCAGTTGCGCTTTACTGTCCCTGTCTGTATGTCAATGACCTTAGAGTTCAAGGTTTAGATAATATGCAGGCCAACGTTCAGACCGGTGGTGTTTATCTCGATAGACAGCTTGACTGCAAATATGCATTTTCAGGAGATGGTCGTTTCGTACGTTGCTTGGGATATCTAGTTTATTGATATGTTTTTTTATAAATAATATATACTTACCTAGTTTTTAACCGACTCCAAATGAAAGAAATCACGAGGTCCCTAGTTTTTTTCTAGCGTTGTAGTGCACCAAGGTAGTTTTGAAGTCGGTATTTTAGTTTTTATTAAAATAGTTTTTTAACTAAAGGTTTCCACGTACCTGGCTTGACCGTAAATGCAACAATATTAATTAAGCCCATATAATTTGATAATAGCATAAGAGTAACTAAGATGTAAGGAATTAATATTAACTGAAGAATAAAATTAAATTGAATTGAAAAAGAAACCTGAAGATGCCCTTTCATGCTAGCCGCGGGAAGAAACGCGGTTTATGAAGTTTGAGAATTTTATTATTAAAAGATCCAAAGTTATAGAAGAACAAAACACCATTAATAATGTTAAAAACTTCAAATGTTTAATCCAAAATATCTCGGTAACAAACAATTATAAATCTCTGCGTCAAATGATATTAATTAACCGATGTCATAGTCTGAGACTGATCTTGGAAATGTCATTCTTATATTATAGCCTTACAAAATGATATTTCAAAAGATCGCTCTAAGACTTTAGATGGATTTATTAATACATGACTTAGTCTAGCGAACTATAAATATACCTAGAAGGTAGGTTTACATCTTATTCTAACACCAGTAAATAGGACTCTTAGCTGCAAACGCACCATATCTGACTCTATAAACCTGAGAATAGAGAACAAAATGGTGTGGTAATTCCTTAACTGCCATTGACTTTAATAAACAATAAGGAAATCGATGTTTTGTTTACAATTTCAGAGAGATAATCCCAAATGAGTCGTACAAAGTAATTATGTACTTATATGATAGTTGTACCTATTTGACATTATTGTTATATTTCTAGGGATTTTATAAAATAAGTCAACAATAAAAAATTGTGTGTCTAGAGTTATTTAAGGAGTTCCTGACGCAAATAAGACAGCCCACCCATTAGTATACCTATCATTTAAAAATAGGTACCTATGAATACGAATATGATGTTTTGTTAAGGTGAATGCGCCTGTCTAGCCCGCGAAATTCAAAAATTTCGACTATTTTTATAGTTTATCCAAAATCTGAAAACATTTAAGACAACATTTTGTTATTTGCGACAAACACAGTATGCAGTGCGTTTATTAATACATTTATTTTACTCTAAATATTATCACGGTGGATATGATACTAGTTAATCACTAAATATACAAAAATTGCCAGATTATCTGGATAGCTGTCGTTCTTGAAATGTTTTAGAGTAAGGTGGATATATTAATAAATGCACTGCACACGGTCTTTGTCACGAATTACAAAATGTGCCTTTTATTATTGTCAGATTTTGAAAAATTTCTAAAAAACCTCAAAAAATTTGAACTTCGCGGGCTAGATGGGCGCTTTAGCCTTAACTATCATCATTGAGTATAATATCAGGCACGAATATGTTCATGAACAAGGCATTTGATAGACATTTTATAAGGAAAATATAGATCATAAAATTTAGGATGGAAGTGTATACAGTAAGATGGGTGGCTTAGAATATTATCTTAAGTATGTAGATACTTATTTACTACTTAAAAACTGCAGTTTGAGGTAGATAACGAGTAATATTGAGGTAACAATTAATAATGGTTCTGTAGATAAGATACAAAAACAAGATGGCGTACCCACAAGAACGTAAGACTCATGGTAATTTACAAAAGTGAAACAAATTGGAATAAAAACGAATTAGCTATTTACTAAGATAACGGTGGTAACTAATTAGCTACTGACTAAGATAACGGTGGAAAAGTTAAGCTGTAATCAATTGACTTGTATACCTACTTTATTATTTAAAAAAAAACTAGTATGATCAAGTAAGCTCCCACACTGTCCCACAGTAAATTCATTGACGAATACTGCACAATATCGCAGCGCATTCTTTCTCTTGAGATAGATTGCTGACAAGAACTGCTTATTCTTACGTCACATGGGCATGGGTATTGTGAGTATACGTAGACAGGTACACACAGAGACTTCACGACGAGATAAGACAGTGTTTGGTTTGAGGATGAGGTCCTCAGGCAAGATTACATCCTCTGTACTTACATGATTTTACGACGCATAGCTAGAAAACACGTGATAGAGATGGTATCTTTATTGTAGTTTTATACAGCATTGTTCAAGAGTATTTCCATCTTAAGTCATGTCTATATTCAATTACTTACTGCATGTATATTTCCTCAAGTAAATACAATGAAAAGGTAAATAGTTTCTTAAGCCAAATTAATGTTTGTAGGTGCCTAAGAAGGAGTTGCAACTAGGGCAGTGGTGGTCTGCGTTCCGGCACGAGTCCATGCAATAAGGGACGCATGCGCATGGCCAGCATCTATAACAAAAATATTGATATAAATAAACTAATTAGTTTATTTTTTAGTTTTCGTGTTTTCCTCATCGAGCCCTTTCATTTGATACCCATACTGTGGTAGTGCAGAAAATATAACTAGTCCTCCATCTTGGATGATCCGCCATATTGGAATTAGAGTGACGTCACATAGAGGGTGCGTTCTAGTAAGCGTTCACAATGATCACGCTCACGATCGCAGTTTTTCACGTTCTACATGCTTGTGAGCGTTACTGTCGTAAACTCAAGTGGAATGGATTACTTATAGAGCGTTTTGAGCGTGGAGGTAAATAATACAAACAGCGAGTTAGTATAAAGAAAGCAAAAGATTGAAGAGGTTAGGTTATAATCTATAAGGCTTGAAAATAAACTTAAATAATTATTGTTTAAATTGATTTATATATGTGGAAAAAAATATAATGTAATTATTTATATTTAATATTACTGGTGAATTTATTTACGTTCAAATGTAATTAAAATATCTTTAACATTCACTTATACTAAAATATCTCTTTCCGCATGAAATAACGTAAGTTTCAAGGTCGCCACTTTGATTTTTTGAGTATTGAAAATGCCGCTAATATTCTGAACGACCACTACGACCCACCTTTTTAGATGGGTCGTCGTGAGCTTCGCGTGAGCGTAAGTCATGACGTCATGAGTGACGTTTTCGCCGCGACCACAACGACCGCGGTCGTTAAGAGGAACGGCTAAAGGAGCATTTTGATCGTTGTGAACGCTAAGTGGAACGTAGCCAGATAAGCATGCATTGTGTGTATAACAAATTTAAGCTCAATCGGTTAAAGAAAACTGATTTAAAATTCAGTTGCAAGATTCCACCCGGACAAAAATACATGCAATTTAAGTAAATAACAGCTTTTAAAAATAAGTTTCGATTGGTTTGTCACACGGGAAATGTCACGAGATCGACCTGAAAACAAAAGTACACCTGCGAAATATACCTAGAAACAAAGAAATCCTACTAATATTATAAATGTGAAAGTTTGTGAGTGTGGATGTATGTATGTATGTTTGTTACTCCTTCACGCAAAAACTACTGAACGGATTTGGATGAAATTTGGAACACAGATAGTTTATAACCGGGATTAACATATAGGATACTTTTTATCCCGATAATCCCGAAATTTTTGTTACGTTAAATACTACGCGGACGAAGTCGGGGGGCACAGCTAGTAAATTATAATTTGTTTACGCGTAACTAAATCTACGCTGCGATCAAAGGGTATAAAAGAGGGCAGGTCATTCACACGATGAAGCTGACATTGTATACTTCTAGTAGGTATATACCTACTCACGAAATTATCATCTGAGATTTATAATAAATCTAGCTGAGCCCGCGACTTCGTCCGCGTGGAATTTAACTTAACAAAAGAGCCCACTCCCGCGTTCTGAGCCCGCGCGACAGGACAGGACCCATTTTTTTTTGTTTTTCTAAAATGAAAGCTGCTTATAACCCGGAACAAACATACAGACAGACAGACAGACAAAAATTTTTTAAATCGCATTTTTGCTAGAGGTTTCGTATGTACTTTCATATGGATTTAGTGAAAAGATGTTATTTTGATATTACAAACAGACACTCCAATTATATTTAATAAAAAACTTTTTTTAATTTCGATTAAATATTCATACCTACTTACAAATTAATTATTTGCCCGATACTCATTCAATACCCTAATATTTTATGATTATGTTTAACTTACAATACCCTATGGATATAATTCTAGTGATCATAGTGGGCATGCGTAGTAACTCAATGGGCTTACAGGAAACACGTGGTAATCGCCAAAATCTTTCATGAGTGCTGCGACAGGGTTACAACTGCCTTGTTGTAATAATCAATTAGTAAATAACAGCAGCGATAGCCGATTGGTTAAGCACGCGTCTTGGCACCTGGTCTTGGTTTCAAACCCTTGCAACTCTGGGTTTTTCGAAATCCATGTGCGAATTATAATGTCTATATTATTATCACTTGCTTACGGTAAAGGAAATATCGTGATTAATCCTGCATGTCTTAGAAAATATAACCAATTTTCGACAGACATGTGAAATCCGCACTGGGCCAGCGTGGTGGATTACGGCCTGAATCCCCCTCGTAGTGAGGGGCGGCTCGTGCTCAGGAGTGGGACGTCAAAAGGGCAAAATTAAGATATATAATTTTTTTTTTAAATATATAACATTTTTCAATAAACACATTACTTACAGGCACATACACAGCAGCAGTGCTATGAGATGAGTCTTTGTTGTAGATTTGTGTTCGACGGTGCTGACTACATTCGCCTTACAAGTGGGGCAGATCACTTGACAGGGCTTGGGGCCGACTGCAACCACGTTCATTGTTGATCTGTCAATAAAATATTAACACTTTAGGGCCTGTTCACACCACGTTTTCTAAAAGGCGTGTCGACGACGTGGACGGCGCGCTTTTATCCTACAAAAATCAACAGTCTGAAGTCGTCAGGCTGCGTCTGACTCGCGTGCGTATCGCGTTTGTATCTATCGCTAAAAGGCGTGTCGACCCCGCGTTAAAACACAAACTCAAAATTGTTTTTATTCATGTAAGCCAACAAGACATTTATGAATTGTCAGAATCTACCACCGGTTCGGAATGCTGCTTCCACTGAGAAGATCCGGCAAGAAACTCAATGGTTACTATTTTCAATGAATAACAGATGGTGTATATTCTCAGGAACAGCAACAGACTATGAGCGGGCAACACCATTGTCACTAAATACAAAAATACAAGTAAATAATAAACAATTCTCACACAGATTTGGGTATTTACATTATATGAGAAGTTTAGTTGGGTGTGCATACCTACTCATAAAACACGTGGTGTGCATAGGCCCTTACTGCGGGATCACTATTTAATGACTACCTATATTATCTTATTTTTTATTTTTTTATCATCGCCAGACAAACACACCAACTGTATGGTCCCAAACTAAGCAACGCTTGTACTATGGGTACCGTACAATGGACTGGGGGCGATCCCAGTGACACCCAGACCAGGGTAAATTACGAGAAGGCCATTTCCGAAATTTACCTTGACGGGAATCGAACCCGCAACCACCCGGTGTACTGCGCCAAGCGGTCGTCAAACGCGTATTTATTACGCGCAATATTGACGCGAATTATCCACAATGGCGTCTTTCCCAAAGTAAATACTTACAAACTTGCAAGAATATCCATCGCACTGCTGCCAGACTAAACTTAAACTTTACTTATAATAGCACAGAGTACGTATTTATTTATTGTGTATTGAGTGCGGATATATCGCGTGGCTTTTTTGCATCTGACGGTTGGAACCTTAATTAATGAGGCAATAATTAATGACACAGTGTCTCGGAGAGTTGATGTGGATCTGTTTACCACTAGCGTTTGTAAACTTAAAAAAATCTTAAGTAACGACTTCTTTCAAGTGTAATGTAATGTTATTTTTATTGTTAATTGTTGTTTAATTTTGTTGTTATTGTTTTGATGTTGAATGTACTGTATTGTGTATGTATTTTTTTTTCCTATTCTTGTTCATAATTTCCTTATTTATATTATAATTGTTTTCACTCGGTCTGTCTACCTTTACCTGTCATTGTAGAAACTATACGTCTACTTATATGTGAAAGCTCATAATTGGCCTTACTTTACTTTATGCTTCTTGTTATTGTGTTATTTAGCTGTAAGCTTTCCAAAAAGTTTTAAAATAAAATAAAATAAAATAAAATAAAAATAAATAAAAATAGAGTAAGTACGTATGCCCTGGCCCCGCCTCGGCGACGCCCACACTTATGCAATTCCAGTATAAAAATAAATATCAAGTGTTCTACGTACTTCAGTTCGATCTTCGAGTTGACACCACCCTAATCGACAACCTTATCTATGTATTTTTCGTCGCGTCAAAATTAAGCAGCGCTTACACGTGAATTGCGTTCAAGTTTTCGGCCGTTAATTATAGGTATGATCACATGCGGTTAGGTTTAAGTTGATCAACAGTAATAAAATTGGTCAATTTTCTAATCGCATTCAACATAAAAAATGGTATTGACAGACAAACAGACAGACAGGCAACAAAGTGATTCTATAAGGGTGCCGTGTTTTCCTTTTGAGGTACGGAACCCTAAAAAGATCTGGGTGGGTACAAATCAGGCGACTACCGTCAGTTTTTTTTCGAAATAAAAAGTTGCTGGACTGCTAACAGAAGGCAGACACCATATTATCGACTGCCAAGAATTTACGATTTTCGATTGGGTATGGTTTTCAATTGGTTTAAAATTAGCAGTCTTGGGGCGCTGGAGTTATGAATTGACGTATTTATAAATTTGACGCGTTCAAACCGCAGGCGACTTTAATCGGCTAAAATAAAACCGTATGAACCTGGTTACAGCCCTATTTACTTTCTTGGACATATGTTAAAAAAAATAGAAGACATGTATTTCGTTGTGGCGTTGTCAAGGGCGTAGTGAGGGTAGGCAAATGGACACAAACGTCACAGCAAAGCAACAGTTGGTTTTTAAATTCACAGGAGTCCTAACAACGGTTGCTATGCACATCATGAAACTCACTTTCGCTGAAAGTACTAAGCAGTGCATGTCATACGCTTCGAAACAAAACCACCCACCCACAGCTATCACTACGAATAGAACGGAACAATAAGTACCTAATAGAATAACGAATTTTGGGCCGTATTAATAAACCAATCTCAAGTCCGGTACGCTTTTCACATGTAATTTTTCATTTTTTTAGATTTACATTTCTAAAATCGCATCCCGTCTTGAGATCTATTTAACAATACGTTCCTAAGTACCTTGATTTACGATAAGTAGTTCACAGGAAAAAATATAACTATTTAACGACAACACGAGTACGCACTAGCAATATCAACACGCAACTGAAAAACGAGATTGGCGCCGGGCGCCATCAAACGATCCCACGCTTTGTCCTCCGACTAACAACCGCTAGTGAGCCCCATACATTACGTCATAGTCATACGTGATCATGGAGTCCCTTTATAGCTACAGGATCGAGGCAAAGTGTCGGCAAAATAAATTCACTTCAAACATCGCCCTTATGAATAATACCGATAACAACAGCTGTTGTCCAATGGGGTAAATATTAGGTAATCTCAAAGTCAGGTCTTTACTTGTCTTCATTATTAACTTTATTAATACGAATATACTAGCTTAATTATTAAATGAATCCCATCATCACAATTATTTACATTTCCTCTTTTCCGTTCCAATCAATCTGACCATCAGTTATTATCTTTTTAAACCATTGACCACTCTCCTTTTACTTATTAATTATAACACAAAGAGTGCTAGCAAATTAAGTTAAAACAAATAATAATTAAATCAAGGGCAATGAATCAAGTACAAACAATATGCATTTGTTAATTACGTTACCTAACACAACATACCTATTTTTACATTGTTCAATCTAAAAATGTTTATTAATAGCTTGAAGTCATAACGGTCACGTTGAGAGGTTCGATACAAAATCAATATCAGGTATATTTCCAAGAAAATACTACCTACTCACCACCTACCTACAATCTGGCAACGTATAATGTGGGTTATAATTAAACTTATACCTACCTACTTACCAAATTTTTTTTCAGCCCATTTCATAGATGCCTAAGCTTTGTTTAATGCATGGGAATGAAAGTTTGCAGATGTTTTGTCCATAATCTGGGTCAAGATCATATTTAGATCAGACATACAGTCCAATCTAGATACCGGTCTTGACTGAGATTTTGATAAGCGGCTAATAAGAATCGAATCTGAATCCAAATCTATAGTCACTACCTAGTCCTCTTCAACTAATAAATATCGACCCGATTTGTTAGTTATCCTGTGTTTGGTATAAACAAGCGTCCATCCATTCAAATTGTAGCTGTTTGGCTGCACGTCAAACAGCGCGATAGTGGATGAGTGGCTACTACCCAGCTTAAATAATATACTTACAAATGTTCACGTCGTATAGATAGCGGTTGACCTCCATTGATTTACGCCATCCTTTGCCAAAGTGGGCAATAACGCCCCCTTTCGGGTAAGAGACCCAGAAAAAAACGGGGGCGTTGTGTCACAACAATCCGTTACGCAATAATCCGTTAATTTAATTTGTTATACGTTATAATGGTTTTTAAGTAGGTGAAAAAATGGGGGCGGTAAAATATATTTTATTCTCAAAGTGGGCAGTATACAAAATAAGTTTGGGAACCACTGATTTACGCTCATTCCTCCTGCCCTGACAACTCGGTGCTATAATAAAAGCATTGGATCGTGACGCCATCGCCAAAAAAACATGTCTTCCGCGCTTGCGCTCTGGCGCGGCAGCCGGCGGCGCGGTCAAGGTTGTGGACGTCCACATTCCGTGTCCCGAATAAATGATAGTTCCCAACGGTGGTTAGAGTAACAAAACAATTGGCAGATTAATAAAACTGGTACAAGGCCCTTACGGAGGATCTTTAGTGCCCTTCTAACATGACTTTTGGTACTGGTAGGTATGACATAAGATCTCGGACTTAAGATCGATCTATTAGTACAGGTCTGAAACTGATATTGAGGTAGGTATTAATAAATCGATCCTCCTCTGACAGAACTTGCATTTGCATATTGCTGGAATGACATAAGAATGACATTTGACATTCTTATGTCATTCCGCCACAAAATAAAGAGCGGACTCAATTTCGGTCTTACAGTTCGTTGAGATCGATTTAATAGGTAAGTACCGGCCAAAAACCGGTGCTTACCAGTTAAAAGTGATTGATGAACGAGCCAATGGTTTTCAGAACAATATTCGTCTAAAAATACTGAGAGCGAAAAATACTGTTTATTTTCTTTGCGCTTTCCAAGGCTAACCGAAGTTCAAATACTGTTATTGATATCCCAAATTTAGAGTATAGGGTATTGATATTGGTTTCTACATTTTGTGTGCGTCACCTTATTTTCCCTGCTCAATCTATCTACCTTTCAGATTTCAACATTATATAGTTTTTGTGAAAATAACCGTAGAGATATCATAATAATATGTCCGACAATGACTGGACTTTGTACAAACCGAAATGAAAGATGAACGTTTCGTGTTTTCCTTTAAAAGAGGTATCTTCTAACTTACCGAACAGATAGTTTATAGAATTATTACAAAAGCATGTAACCGCAACATTTTTTTACTATATCTTTGAATTAAATATATAATATTTAATTATTTTAAACAAAATATATTTAATAATTATAATATTTTAATTTAGCCCTTTTAACGTCCCACTCCTGGGCACGGGTCTCCCCTCACAACGAGGGGGATTCGGACCATAATCCATAATTATTATTAAATATAGTGACGACCGCTTGGCGCAGTGGTTCGAGCGTAGGCCGCTCGGCTCACTACACCGGGTGGTTGCGGGTTCGATTCCCGTCAGGGTAAATTTCGGAAGGCCTTTTCGTAATTTGCCCTGGTCTAGGTGTCACTGGGATCGCCCCCAGTCCATTGTACGGTACTGTTATATCGCAAGCTTTAAACTGCTGACCTAGCTTCAGTTGTTTACACCATTCGACACAAATTATTATGACGCACTTGACGGCTAAGCTAGGTAAGCATTTTTTCGGTGTCGCAAAAGTTAGTTCGGAGTTAGATTCTGATGTGGACACAATTTTCAAATGTATATTTTATTACTATTTCCTATTAAATAATTCTAGCTACTCAAAACTCTTTCTTTAAAAAGTCTCCAGCATCCCGAACCGTAACAGTGGTGTCAGAAGTGGGATGCTTGGCAGACTTTCGCGAGTTTTTCAAATAAAATAATACTCGTGTCCACGTCGTATCACCGTATCTCTTACAAAATCATTGTGCTCGTGCCGAACTGAAAAATAAAATAAAAATCAAAACTACTCAAAAGACCCTGTGATTCGTGATCCATCGTGTCACCAAAAACTCTGTTCTTTTCCGCTGCATCATAAACTTTGATTGAAAAACTGTGAACTGTATTGCTGATTCGCTGTATCACCACGAACTCTACACTATCTCCTGTCGCTGATTCCCGATCGCAAGTTCCTGGCCCCTATCTGATTTTGACGACGCTGCGGCCTGATTTCAACCGCGCTTCGCCCGACCTGAGGAAGGTCAATACTAACTGGCTGCTGCACATCCATACGTCCTGCCATTCGTCTCTGCGTCCTACAGTTATGCTGCTCCAGTTCCTTGTGCTATTGTGAGTAAAATTATTCTGATAATAGTTATTGCCATATCTGTTTATTAGGGGTATTTGAAAGTTATTTCTTTTATCGTTTCTTTTCTTTCTTACTACTAATTTCCTTCAGAAAAATGACGACTAAAGGTGAAGATAAGGTTACCCCAATGGTTTCTGAGCGATACCCTATAAAAGTTCTCTGCGATTTTATCGATACTTATAGTGGAGAGCGCGATGTGCTGCCTGCCTTTCTAACTAATTGTAACAATGCCCTAGATTTGGCTGCAGAGACCCAAAAAGAACTTTTATTAAAATTTATAATCTCTAAACTACGAGGAAAGGCGCAAATTGCGTGCTCAAATAGAATATTTGACAATTTTAACAGCCTAAAAGATTTCTTGAGGCAAAATTTCGGAGAACGGAAACACTACAACCATCTTTTATTAGATTTACAATCTTGTAAGCAAGATCGAAATGAGACTGTCGCACAATATTGCCTAAGAATAGAAACTTGCCTCACAAATCTCCAAGCTGAGATACACATCTCAGAAACTCTAAAAAAAGAATTAGCTGGTCGTATTGCTATGACCGAAGATCTTGCACTTTTTACATTTATGATTGGCTTGCATCCTAATATCAGCAGCATAGTACGATGTCGAGACCCAAAAACGTTTAATGCCGCCGCCAATATTGCTATGGAGGAGGAAAGAATATTAAACACCCAAAAAAGGACGATGGTCAAAGTTAAGATAAAGTTTTGCAAAAACTGTAATAAGAGTGGGCACTTAGAGTCAGAATGCTACAATAAAAAACGCGATGACATTCGAAACCAAATACAACTGCGCGCGCAATTTAATCCATCAACATCGAACTTCAACCCAGCCAACTCAGCAGCGCCGATTGTTTGTAGATATTGCAAAAACGTGGGCCATGATATTTCGGAATGTCGAAAACGGCAGTTTAACAACTCGTTAAAAGAAAAATCAAGGACAGCATATCAACAGCAGAATTGTTTAGAAACCCCCGAAATATCATCACCCCCGCACATCCAAGAAATAGATAATGACGATGATTTAAACTAAAAGCCGGAATCGCGTGTAAGTGCCAACGCGAATTCCAAGCTAGAGGCACTACCAATAATGATTATTTTTCTAATACCACTAAATCAAATTCTAATTCTACTAAATCTAATTCTATTTCAAATGTTACTAAATCAAATCCTATTTCTAATTCAAAACCGTTATCATCTATTTCGGCTTCAAAGCCCCTCGTTAACGATAAAAAGTCGTCATTGTCTTCTATTTCGGACAAGTGTCCCATTGGCAATGAACACGTTCCAATCTCAAATAAACCTGTACGTCCACAGTCCACTGTTTCCGCTGACTCTACTACTACTAGTTCTAGCCAAGATTTAATTGATAGTCTTCTCGATAGTACTGAGGAATGTCCTACTATCTACGATATATCTCAACATAAAAAAACCTCATTACCCTATATCGAAGTCCAAACGTCTCATTCTAAAAAACTCTTAAAGCTTCTTGTTGATTCAGGTAGCTCTATATGCCTGGTAAAAAACACAAGCTTGTCAAAAATCCCAAGTCTTGATTCAAGTAAAGTCAAATTTAAAGGCATAAACGATATCGGTTCATACGCTGAAACAAAGGGTGGATTTATGTTATCAATAATATACAACAACGATACCGAGTTCCCTTTTCATTTTCATGTCGTTGATAAAGTAAACCTTGATTACGATGGAATTTTAGGAACGAACTTTCTTACAAGTTATTGCGCTTCTATATGTTATAAGACGTCTCAATTACAATTACCAGGAATTCCACCTGTCTGTTTTAAATTGAACCGTGAGTTGATTTATACAATCCCAGGTCGTGCTGAAATGATGATTGAGTGTTTAGTTACGAATCCCGAGTTAAAAGAAGGTTTAATTTTAACTACAAGAATAAAAGGCTATCCGAAACTCCTATTCTCTAAATGTCTCACTCGCGTTAAATCAAATAATAAAATCAATGTCTCTGTTTTAAATACATCAGAAAGCGATGTCAGTCTAAACCCACTAAAGTTAACATTAGAACCAGTATCATTTATTTTAGAACACAATCCTTCTGTCCCTACTGAGTTAGTCGAAGAAACTTTTTCTTGCTTTCCAACGACCCCATGCAGTTTAGATCATGACAGAAGAGTCCAAAATGCATTAAGATGTAACCATTTAAACAAAGAAGAAGAATCATGTCTTCGTAAATTATGTTCCGAATTTAATGATATTTTCTATTTAGAAGGAGATACCTTGACTGCCACCAAATCTATTCAGCATGAAATTCGTACCACGTCCAAGACTCCTATACATGTCAAAAGTTATCGCTTTCCTGAGTGCCATAAAGAAGAGGTTAGCAAACAAATAAAAAATATGTTAGACCAAGGTATCATTAGCCCGTCGGTCTCCCCTTGGTCAGCCCCTATCTGGGTAGTACCAAAAAAACAAGACGCTTCTGGAAAACCAAAATGGCGCATTGTAATAGATTACCGAAAACTCAACGAGATCACTATCGGTGACGCTTACCCTATACCTAATATTACAGACATACTAGATCAACTTGGACATAGCAAATATTTTACCACTCTCGATTTAGCATCTTCATTTCATCAGATCTGCACCAAAGAGGTGGATGCTGAAAAGACAGCTTTTAGTGTTCCGGGTGTATCAGGCCTACCAGGTCATTACCAATTTAATAGAATGCCATTTGGTCTAAAAAACGCACCATCTACCTTCCAGAGGCTCATGAATATTGTACTTTCCGGACTACAGGGTGTTCACTGTTTCACTTACTTAGACGATATCGTTGTATTCGGTCATGACCTAATTTCTCATCTCTCAAAACTTAAATTGGTCTTCGAAAATCTACGCAAACACAATCTCAAACTTCAACCCGATAAAAGTGAGTTCCTCTGTAAGGAAGTGCAATATCTAGGCCACATAATATCCGAACACGGAGTGAAACCTGATCCTAAAAAAGTAGAATGTGTACAAAAATTTCCAGTCCCCAAAAATCCTCGCGATATCAAGTCCTTCCTAGGTCTTGTCGGCTACTATAGGCGTTTCATAGACAACTTTTCTCACATAACAAAACCTCTTACCAGTCTCTTGAAGAAAGACTCAAAATTCACTTGGTTATTTGAACAGCAAACGGCTTTCGAAACCTTAAAAACCAAAATTACTACTGCACCAATCCTTCAATACCCAGATTTTTCCAAACCATTCTTACTCACAACAGACGCATCTAATTACGCTGTTTCCGCCATCCTTTCTCAAGGGGAAGTCAATAAAGACCTCCCAATTTCCTATGCTTCTCGCACCCTGAACAAGTCCGAGGGCAACTATTCCACGACCGAAAAAGAATGCCTTGCTATAATATTCGGTACTAAAGTTTTCCGACCATATTTGTATGGTCGTAAATTTCAAATAGTCACTGATCATAAACCACTACAGTGGTTATTTAATTGCAAAGACCCTAGCTCTAAATTAGTCCGTTGGCGTCTGAAACTCGAGGAGTTCGATTATGAAATCATCTATAAAAAAGGTAAAATAAATTGCAATGCCGATTCCTTGTCTCGTAACCCGATACTCGCTGTTGACCCCGAGACCCCATCTACATCTGAAACTTATGAAAAATATTTAAAACTTAGTCAAAACCAAACCATCACTTACGATACTATAATAGAAGAACATAATGAATCATTACTAAAAACGAAGTGTAAAATGATAACTTACCCCTCTGCAATCGACTTAGATGACTCAGTCCCATATTGTTCTGAAATCTTGCAAATGTCTAAATTCAACGAAAATTCACCTGACATAAGATCCGTAGAACGGGAACTATACACATTCCAAAGCACGTGTAACGAAAAACACACATTCATACATTTATTCTTACGCGTTCATCATTATGACGAAATTTCATACAAAGAAATTTTTTATTTGTTACGAGACTTTAGGGATATGATAACGACCAGGTATTCCGAAGAAAAGGAATTCGCTATTTCCGATTTCCAAGGCCCGTTTACGAAGATATCATTTACCAAGATCTACAATATTATAGGATTTTTATTCCATAAAACAGGTGTCAAAGTCCATGTATATCATAACAACATTCTGTTTCCAACTCCCATTGAAATTTCTCGTATACTGAAAGATAATCATGACTCACCCTCTGCGGGACACCCAGGTATCACGCGCATGTACGATAGGCTAAAATCCCTTTATTGGTGGAAAAATATGCGCCAAGACATAGAAAACTATGTTAAGAGTTGCAAATCTTGCCAAGTCAACAAACCATTGCGCCATTCTAATAAAGCCCCCATGATTATAACTTCGACAGCTACTAGACCAAATGAAAAACTGTACCTAGATATCGTGGGGCCTCTTCCCGAAACTAGAATCGACCAATACAGATTTATTCTCACGCTTCAAGATGACCTCACGAAATACTCTCAGGCTTACCCCATGCCGTCGTGCTCAGCTCAAGATACCGCACAACGTCTAGTTCACTTCATCTCACATCTAGGAATACCACGAAACATCGTAACAGACCAGGGCACTAACTTTTGTTCAGAAGTGTTCAAACAGCTAGAGAAACTTTTTGGAATTAAACATATCTTCGCATCTCCGTATCATCCTCAAACCTGTGGTGCATTGGAGAGGAGTCATTCTACCTTAAAAGAGTATTTACGATCTTATATTGAGGACAACTCACATACATGGGATTTGTACCTAAACACTGCAATGTTAGCATACAACTCAAACGTTCATTCGACTACGGGTTTCGCTCCTCAGGAACTCATGTTCGGTTATAAACCTTATATACCAAAGTCTATCGATACTCTTGAAAGTAATACTTATACCGACTATGTGCGTGCTCTCAACCATAGGTTATACTACAGCCGACAGAAAGCACTTCAAAATATCCAACAATCTAAAGAACGATCTAAGCAATATTATGATTCCCACTCTCGTCCAATAACTTATAACGTCGGTGATATGGTATACATCCGATGCCATCACAAACAAAATAAAGCCTTGTCCCCAGTGTGGAAAGGCCCTTACAAAATTATAAAGATAAACGGTAACCATACTGTTACAGTACAAGTTGGGCGAAAATATATACGCCATCACTATGACGAAATTAAACCGGCTCACCAACAGTAATAATGTTAATAAATTTTCATCTAGTTTATACCCAGTGCGGTAAATGAAATCAAACGCTCTAGACGTGGTTTAATCGATGCAGGTGGACCCATCTTAAAGACTTTCGTTCGGACATTAGATTCGGTTGACGCAAATAAGTTCACAAACGGCTTAAATAAAGTACAGTCGGACGAAAAACAGTTGACAGTTCTAATGCGTGGTCATAATATATCCATGTAATTAAGTCTACTATTTCCACATTCCATAACACGACGAAAGTTAAAGATAACGAGAACGTTTGAATCAAAATCTAAATAAAATACAAAAAGCTTTTGACAACCTTATAAATACTAACGATAAGCTAAAAACTAAATCTCAATTAGCCCTGCTGCTTAGCTCTTTAGAAAATATTATTATAACATTATCTTTGGATATTGATGATATAAATAACGCTTCATTTAGTAAAATAAATGTTTTGCACCCGACTGTACTCAGCCCCATGCAGTTGTACAAGGAGCTCGAGTTACATGCTAACCAATTGCCTCGATATGCTGAGTTGCCTATTCTATTGACGCTACAAAACGTTAATGAAATGGTAAATATATATATCAGATATCATATTATGTTACTATCATGATAACAAGCTGCTACTTTCTCAAATTTATAATTTATTTCAAAATGTTCTTTACCTATACCTTAATTGCGCCTCGTAAACAGTATCTGGCAATAACGATAGGTCGTTTATTTTACTCACAATTCGAAAGTTTACGTGAGTGCGAAGTGATTAAAAATCAGTGTTACGTGTGCCTTAAACAATGTGTACTCAACCATCGCGAATCCTCCTTGCGAAACAATTTTGTTGACAAATATCGTGAATCCTATGTGGCTCTATTGGTTTATAACCTAGTAAGGGTCATATCATATGTAATGGCAATCTGAGAGATAATGTCGAAATCTTGATGGGTACAGGAATGTTTACACTTCCGAAAGTCTTGTAATTCGTTCTATAAAACCCTAACTTTTGTACCAACTGATAGCATTATTTCTAATTTTACAACCACTGTGTAATTTTAACATATTAATGATGACTGTTATAATAGCTTAAAGTTAAATAAAACTTTACACAATGTTCCTCTTATTAACTTAAACGAGTTCAATAGCTTCGATTCTTTATTAAAAGCAACCACGCATCATAACGATTTTGAAAAACCATTGAATAACTTTCATTGACTTATGTAATTTCAGTCATGCCCTTTTTATTTATTTTTTGTTTAGAATTAAGAGATATGTATGTCCTAGAAATCCTGGTTGTTTTGTTATTGTAAAGCCCTTGCCAGGCCCAGAAATACAAGAGAATTTCTAGTAATGTCAACGTGTTAGTTATAATAAACTATATTATTAGTTTCGCTAGTTCGTAGTATGTCTCTACTATTAATTGTAATGTCCACATCGAAATCCAACTAAGGTTATTCGGTCTCAATCTTTCTCATCACTTCCTCCGTGATGCTCAATCTTATCGGGGGGGCTGTTATATCGCAAGCTTTAAACTGCTGACCTAGCTTCAGTTGTTTACACCATTCGACACAAATTATTATGACGCACTTGACGGCTAAGCTAGGTAAGCATTTTTTCGGTGTCGCAAAAGTTAGTTCGGAGTTAGATTCTGATGTGGACACAATTTTCAAATGTATATTTTATTACTATTTCCTATTAAATAATTCTAGCTACTCAAAACTCTTTCTTTAAAAAGTCTCCAGCATCCCGAACCGTAACAGTACGCATAGTACAAGCGTTGCTTAGTTTGGGACCATACAGTTGGTGTGTTCGTCTCGAATAATTTATTATTATTTAATATATTGTTGGATAATTCTCCTACCCACCTAACCGCACCGAGTGAAAAATATAAAACAGCGCGCAGCACGACCGACGAGACACTCTGCACTTGATTCTCGGACACGACGGAAGTATTGATTGTGATAGGAAGGTTTCCTTATAGTTATTGTCAAAGTTATGTAAACGTTGTTGTGTGAAGTAATGTTCATTGTGATAATTAAATCGTAGTAATCTTGATGGTTGTCATATTTTTTAAAGAAATTACTTTGTAGTTTCTTTTAATATAATATTGAATAATTTTGACGGCGAGAGAGCCAAGCTTTAGGCAATAGACTACAGCTCATATACGAGCTGGCTCGACCGGGTAGTACCACTCTCTCACAGAAGATCGCCGTGAACTAGCTATTATAGCTGCGTTTCGTACGATGAGTGAGAGAGCCGGAAGCTCAACCCTACCTACCTCTCCGTCTTACCCACTCTACTTTAGTTCGGCTATGTGCGAGTAATGCCTTTGGTATCCCAAGCTACGGTAACCGCTTAACACCAGTCGGATCGCACAGTATTTAGCGACGTTGTTAAATAAACAAAAAAACATGAGTCGTGAGTCACTGAACCCAGCAGTACTCGTAAATTGAAAAATGTGGCAAGAAAACGTCGCCACTTATTTGATTCTGGCAAACTTTGAACAGATGATTTTGCTGTCCGCGACTGCTAGGCGCTCTAAAGTGACGTTAGCTTCAAAATAAATACAATAATTTTAATGAAATATTAATCTATTTACAAAGCCAATTGTAAGTATGTCAATTTCAATTTTGTTTTTATTTATTATTTATTTTTTGGTTCAAAAAATTCTCAAAATATTTACTTACGGAAACAAAAATGTATACTAATGTACATAAGGAACTTAATCTACTTACTGATAGCTATTTAAATAATTTATATTATTAAAAACTATTTGTTTGTAGCTTTTAAAATTATTTGTATACTTATCTACTTTGTTCGTAATAAATTGGGTTTAACCACAATTTATTTACAAATAGTTCAAAAAATCTATAACATTATTATTCTTAAATAATAAGATAGTTTAACCTGTACAGGGTGTGTAAAAAGTCCGAAATTCTTATTAATTTAGGTTCATACTTATATAGTTGCTGATACGTAGAATGAATACAGCACTATTCGTAACTATCATTCTTTTTTGAGTTACATTTAAATATTTGACCTTAGAACACATCCAATGGCCTAGAAAATAGTTACTTGCATTATAATTCTGGTTACATTTTTTTCAGAAAAAACTGTGTTAATTTCGATGCAGTTTTATACCATTAAATAATATGCCCGATACATCCAACCACCATAGTGTTAATTCGAACTTGTGAAACAGCCTGTAGAATAAAATCTTCAAAATTGATAAATTCCATTAAACCAAATCCAATCTTAAATGCAAGTGACAAAAAACGTTGAAGTTTTAACTAATAAATAATATTCTAGTTAAGATAAGAGCCGATGTAAGCGTTGCAGTTCGGACAGTAGTGGTCGATGTTGTTGCAGGATCCCACGCAGTATGGGACGCAGACGCAAGGCCAGCATCTGGAAATATTTATGGGAAAGTGATGATTTAAAACAATGACCTAATAGGGAATATCTATGGGCCTAAACGCTTAAAACTTTATGTCGTCTTAAAGTCTAGAAAGACAAAGACACGTTACTGTTTGATCCAATTGATGATGATCAAGTCGTTTTGAAGGTGCATGCAATATAAATTCGGATATAAAAAAATAACCTTATTTTTTTCGTGTCATTGCTTTTCTTATTTACCCACTTTGGTACATAGATAACTTGCTAGTCGTGGACTTGACATTGTTATAGTTAGCTAAAACGTCTCGATAAATGCGCAGAAGCGCATACTGCTGACTTCCCCTAACCTAGAGCTATGACATCACAAAACACTACTGGCGTCGACGTGCTAAAAATCATATATCTCGAAAACTTTTGGACATATTAGATGAATATAAAGTGTAATATGAAACTACTTACACAAACAAGCAAAGTAACGCAGCAAACAAATGTGTCCGCATTGTGGGCCTCATTTCAACCTTCGTCACGATGTCAAGGTTACATGACCTGCATCTTATGCCTGAAGGCGTTGAGCCCATTTGCTGGCCCACTATCATTGGCACCATGGTTGGCACCACTGTTGGGACAACCGTGGCGTGGACCACGGCTGGACCGTGCTGAGGGGGCCCGTGAGGCCCGGGAGTGTATGGGGGAGGGTTGCCTTGGGCGTGCATTGCTGAAAAGAGTAATGCATAAGTAATTAGTACAGAATAATAAATGTTATAGCCGTGATAGACGATTGGTTAAGCACGCGTGATGCGGGCTACCAGGTCTCTGGTTCAAGCCCCGACTCGAACCTCTGGATTTTTCTAAATCTATGTGCGAATCATAATTTCTATATGATTATTACTTGCTTACGGTGACGGAAAAACATCGTGATGAAACCTGCATGTCTTAGAAGATTTAACCAATTTTCGAAAGACATGTGAAATCCGCTAACCCGCACTGGGCCAGCGTGGTGGATTATGGCCTGAATCCCCCTCGTGTTGAGGGAAGGCCCGTGCCCAGGAGTGGGACGTCAAAAAGGGCAAAAATTATTAAATTATTATATAATAAATGTTAACTGGACAGGAGAAATGGCCAGCAAAGTCACGGTTGTAGCCCAAACTGCAGTGTATTCGAGTGAGATAAATCTCGCGTTCGAATTATTTAGGCTAGTTTTAATAAATCGATCTCAAATCTGAGAGCGATCTTGTAAATGTCATTCTTATGTCATTCCAGTATAAGGTGAGATGTCAAACGTATACTCAAAACCGCTACACTTAAGATATAGGTATTTATTAACACAGGCCTTAAATACGAAAACGCGTAAATAGAGTTGAACGCGAAGGCTTAACATGTTTACCTATTCATAATGCGTCAAAATAATCCTTAAAAATGTATACATTTATTGACAAATTTGTAATTAAATATCGATGTTTGTTTACAAGTAAATTGTATAAAATCTGATCAAAATAAATTCAGGTAAGTAGATGAAGCATGCGTCAATCATTAAATAGATTTTAAATTTTAAGAAATTTCCTGTTTTTAACATAAATGCGTTTTAATACATGTATTGCCGTTCCGCTGCCGTGTTCATTGTTTGTTGATTCCAAGTAATGAACCTGCGTATCGATTTTAATATCTAGGTATGTATGATTCAGTCTGACGTCTAGGTACATCCAGATAACAAGATGACGCACTTACAGGTATTTCATTGGTATGTCCGACCTCAACGTATACTACATCCATATATTAATATTATCTGTGCCCGCGACTTCGTCCGCGTGGAATTTAATTGACAAAGTTTCATACAAACTTTCATCCCCTATTTTATCCCCTTGGGGGAAGAATTAATCAAAATCCTTTCTTAGCGGATGCCTACGTCATAACATCTACATGCATGCCAAATTTCAGCTCGATCCGTCCAGTGGTTTGGACTGTGCGTTGATCACTATGTCAGTTAGTCAGTCAGTCAGTCACTAACCTTTGAGTTATATATATATAGATAGTTGAAAACGTAACACAATGAAAAGTATTCATAACCGTAAGTTGGCAATTGCGAAACATTAACACGGAATATGTTGCTGTCTCTATTTTTTGACAGCACAAAATAGAGACAACAAGAGGCTTTTATTTAAGTATAATTAAGTTCATTTCAGCTGTATTATTATTTTCAAGCTTTTGAAATGAAGATTAATATAATAGATAGCAAATTACTTAAGTAGGTTACTTATTTTAAAAACAGTTAAAGCACAGAAACACCTCACTTATAGATAACGAAGAGACTATTTCTAAGATAGTTCAATCTTTAACCACCGAGTTTTTAAACACTGAAGATTATAGGCACATAATAAAAAAGAAAATATTATCATAATGATTGGCATGCTTAGAATATTATAGAACTTACGTTTCTCGTATAATGGATCCATTAAAAATATATTAAATAAATAACAATCTGTGAATTACCTACAACGCGTCCGTATACAGAGTACGTAGTGAGTCAATCCAATAACGGATTCATAGATAAACATGGAACAAAGATAACAAGGAATATCATCGATAAGAGTTGATAAACATTTCGCCACTTTGTGTACAGTTTTTGGCTTTTTTTATAAAAGAAGATATATTATTTAAAATAACTTATATATATATATATATATATATATTTATATTAATAATTAATAATCATGTATAAAACAAAGTACCTTCCCGCTGCCTGTCCCTATGCATGCTTAGATCTTTAAAACTACGCAACGGATTTTGATGCGGTTTATATGCACGCGCAACGCATCTTTCTCACTCTCACCACTCGCTTTTAAAATTTACATACAAAATCTAGGAAACCAATGAATTAGATCAACTTTTTAATAAGGCAACCTAAAACAGATAAATTAAGAAAAAAATAAGCTGTCATAAGACATTTTGTACGACTAAATAACTGATGAGGGTATTTAAATAACATTTTCATTACTCATACTCTGAAAGTAGGTCTGAAGTTGCCTGAGGAGCGGGTTGAAAGTAATACTTTTCCGGCCCGGGAGAATCGCTTTCAACTGACAGCTGTCAAATTATAAAAAAACTAGATCCATTTTCACATTTCTATGGAACCATGTTCAAACTTTTTCTACAGTCACTCAATTACAGCACGATGTAAAATTAAAAACCATAAAGTTAAGTATTAATTAAAGAATATATATTTTTAAATGACTTAATTATAATTTAGTTTCAACAATTTCTTTAAAATAACATAGATTTGGGCAAAATATTTAAAGATGAAAATAAAAATAATGGCTAAATAATGAAGTTGGCTGGCCAACGAAAAAAAAACAAAATAGGCGGCAATCCGATCTTAATTTTTTTTTCGAGTTGTAGAGTATTGTTCATACTTCCTTGTATTATTTCTTTAGCCAATTCCTATTTTAATTTTTATTTTCCTTGTATTCGTAATGAAAAGCACAGTGTTTACCTCGGGTGAAAGACTTATTTTATCCCTCGAACTATTAGCGCCTTCGCTACGCTCGGGCGCCAAAAAATAAGTCACTTTCACCACTCGTGTAACAATGTACTATTACTCGCCTGCTTATACCTGCCAACCCCACAGTTGCGCAGTGGTGAACGCAGACAACCTTTACGTTTTCAATTCTGTTGGGTATAATATTTTAACTACTGTAGGATTTTTTGAAATAACCTATGAGGGAAGAAGATTAAATAAATTTAATTTAATAAAATAATTATTTAATATTATCCGGGCGCAAAACCTAATAAGTAACAGATGAGGGTATATATTTCTTAGACCGGATCTGGTACTATACCACGTCCGTACACAGACTGTATCCAATCCGTGAGTCTAATAACGTATTTATAGATGAACTTGGATTTAACGATAACCCACCGGAATATAGATAAAGGTAGTGTTTTACCACTGTGTTTTGTCTTGACGTTATGAGACTAGCTACCGGTAAAACTAGGTAGCGGTAAAACAAATTCTAAAGCAAAGCTCTATTCTGATAACCTTTTCCGAATTATAAAATAAATGAATTAGTAAACATGTTTTCTGACAAAAATAATTGTTTTTACTAAAATTCAATTCCCACTTAGATTAGGTATATTGCCCATTAAGGAGTACCTTATCTCAGAACTTGGTGGTTGCGGGTTCGAATTCCGCCGGAGCAAATATCGGAAATGGCCTTTTCGTAATTTGCCCAGGTCTGGGTGTCACTGGGATCGCCCCAGTACATTGTACGGTACCCATAGTACAAGCGTTTGGTGTGTCAGTCTGGCGATATTTATTTATCTCTCTCACACTTTTACATACCACAATCACACTGAAATAACACACCTCAATAGTAAAAGCGAATATCACCCTGAATAGTCACGCACGAATTGGGGACGTTTGTCAGTGAACAGATAAGTTAATCTTGATGGAAAACCTATTTGACTAATGGAAGAACATCGGGCATAGCCCCTACTTATACCTACATCACTTATGTTTTGAATGCGAGCGAGTTTCCTTTGCAACGAAGTTTTAATAATCATCTTTTTCAAAACTTTTACTGCAACTGAGTTTCAATATAGACAGGATTTTTTGACTATTTATATTTGTGTAAGGTCAGCCATGTAGGTTTTTTTTTTAACAAAGTCGGCAAGCACGCGCCTGATGTTTTTTTTGTATCCGGGCCTCGGCGCACTAGCCACTGGCGATAAGCGTTCCTGGCCGACAAGAATTTTGAAATTAAAAGCTCTGCGGTGCGCTGGCAGTGACAACCGGGGGACCACTAAGATAGGAAGTGTATTTGAATATAAAAATAATTATTTAAATAAATGTATTAAAAATAAATATTATAATAAATTTAATATTACCAAGTAACCTGATTTGTTAATTGAAACCCGTCGTTACAAGTCTATGGCCCGGCCGCGTTCAACCTCTGATATGGGGGTCTTAACTATCACATTATTAATACATTTTCAGGACATTTTATTACAGTAGAAACACAGTATTTCAGAATTACAGAATTCTCGAAAACGAGTATAATATAACACTATAAAAAGAAAAGCGCCTGATGTTAAGCAGTTGCAGTTGCTGCCTGTAGATGCATGCAACACCAAAGACATAGCTCGCACGCGTTGTTGAACTGAAGGGTAGTGGGACACAGTGATGGGGCGAGAGGGGGTTTGGGCTTCAGACTCTCTCACTTATCGTACGAATCGCAACACCGATCTTCTGTGAGAAGTTGGTACTACCCCGATCGAGCCAGTCCGTATATAAGCTGCAGTGAATTGGCCACAGCTTCGCTCTACCTATTGATTATTTTGCTTTAGAAAATAGTAAGCAATCAGGGCCCTAACCACGCTAGCTACTCAAATCGTAATAGAAAAGCAAACGCTCGCGATTACGTTTCAAACGCTCCGCTTTTGACGTTTTGCTGACACGAGCTTCACGATTTCTACTGACATTGATATGGTATGTTTGCTGCCGCGAGCGCTTGCTTTTCTATTACGATGCTCGCCCTGAATGATGACCGAGCGCAGTACAATAGAAAGCTATTAGAAATGGAGCTGACGATTATGAACAAGAAAAAGTCATAGTCGCGAATAATTCAATTGCGAACAGAACATTCGCCTCACTGCCGCGTATGAATGATATAATTTCTCTTTTGGCACGAAAGCACAGATGGTATGTAGTCAGATGAGTCCATGATAAGACACATTTTATTATACGACCAAGTTGATGTCTACAAACATGTCGAATTTTCTTTCTCGCTCACATACGTCATATATGAATCCAAAACGTAATATTCGCGATCGTAAAGCGTCGACCTATTCAGCGCATCTGTGCTCACAAGGAAAAGCCATAAGGTTTGTTTAGCAGTCCCAATATACTTGAGCGAGTAACTATATTGTGAAAACGGTATTCAACTTGTACTCGCTTCAACAAGCTTTAACTTCTACTTGTATATTTAATGTAGGTACAGGTACTCGTGGATAGTTGAGTGTCCAATTAATTAACTATAATACATTCACTTCAATACCAATGTCTCTTATTTACTTAAAACACAATACTTTTTTAACATAATTTGACAAGATTTTTTAAGCCTTAACTAGTTTAGTAGGTACAAAACTGACTCACTATGCTGGTATATTTTATGATTACGATTTAAACTTTGTTTGCCTTCTGGACCAGCTGGAGGACGGACAACTTAGGGACAACTTATACATCCATCAGCCTGTGTCCAACAGTGGACAGTGACAGGCTGATGGATGTATGTATGTATGTATTGCCTTCTAAAAAAACAACGAAACTAATCAACTTTTTTACTTGCTCCAGTTACTAGACTACCGTTCAAACGCGCATACCGCAGTGCGTAAGAGGGTTCGCGTTACGCACAACGGTTCGAAACGATCACCTTCGTGAACAGAGAGTATCATACGTTCGTGAATACGTAATGCATTCACGCTCTTTGGTAATTCATGGATTTAAAATGTTACGATTGCGCATCACGCTTTTGTCGTGTGTGACCCAACCACACACTCACAGTGTGACCTCACAGATGTTTTCGGCTACGCCAATCAAAATATCGTCAGACTGACACACCAACTTTATAGTACTAAGTAGCACTTGTACTATGGGTACTGTACAATGGACTGGGATCGAGCCCAGTGACACCCAAAACTGGGGAAATTACAGCAAGGCCAATTCTGATATTTACTACGATGGGAATCGAGAACGCACCCGCCCGGTGCAGCGAGCCGAGTGGCCTACACTCAAACCACAATGCCAAGCGGACACAAAACCTTTTTGCTTTAAAGTTGCATTTCAGTTATCATGACTGGTATATGTATACCTGTATTACATATATAAATAAATATCGCCAGACTACCACACTCACTATAACGAAGAAAATGCCGTTTCTGAAATTAACCCTGACGGGAACCGAACCCGCATCATTCACCTACTCAGGCATATGTATGAAATTATAATATCCGCAAATAAAGTCCTAATATGCATACCTACTTACATGTCTGTTAGTATGCCATCTCATCAGCCCCTCACATGAGCCCTCGTGCCGGAGCGCCGGAACACAAAGGCCCGCTATTTGTCCCGCACCCAGCCCTGAGCAAGCAATCGCCTAATTGAGACGTCGCTTCACATTGAGTAATCGAATCCATGTCAACGGATTCTAAATTTGATGATGATTTTTTTATGGTTGTCTAATCTTATGTCAACGGATTCTAAATTTGATGATGATTTTTTTATGGGTGTCTAATCTTATGTCAACGGATTCTAAATTTGATGATGATTTTTTTATGGGTGTCTAATCTTATGTCAACGGATTCTAAATTTGATGATGATTTTTTTGTGGCGTCGAATCTTATGTCAACTGATTCTAAATTTGATGATGATTTTTTTGTGGCGTCGAATCTTATGTCAACGGATTCTAAATTTAATAATGAATTTTATGGACGTAACTACCAAGATTGTTGTTCAATTGGCAAATTTTAAAATGAACGGTTAGTACTGTTTTAAGATAATTGATAACGATGTAACTACGCAAGAACATTAATAGGAGTATTTGCATAAATATGACTTGCACTTCGTATAGGTGGTAAGCACTATCAGAAGCTCTATTCCTTAGAAAATAAACCTTACCGCCATCAGAAGCAACAGCCTGAAAAAATGCGAATGCAAGCAAAACTCCAGTTGGTATTTGAAATAATCTTTTTGGTCATATCATATGGGAAAATGAAAAAGCGAAATTGAAAATAAACAGAACGGCTCGGTCTGACGTAGAAAAGTTTGTCGACACTCGAACTGACCCTAAGCTGGACTTGAATGTTTCATAACTTTGTTATTGCTTTCCGAAACGGTTTATACCTATGGACGTATAGTATGGAATAGGTATTTTGCGAGGAAAAACATATATTTTATGGATTGGGATTATATGCTTGAAATTATCTAAAATTCGCCGAAATGCTATAAATTTCAGCAGATCTTTGTATTGCAGTCAGAATAGATTTGCTAACCTGTTTCTGTGTTTCTAACCCAATGATAATGTATTTTAAAAAACCCTTATTATATATTTTTAGGGTACCGCAGTCCCTACGAGGTACCCTTATAAGATCATCCAGTTTTCAAATGAAATGTTGTTTCGATAAAATATTTTATTTTATTATTCCATTTGCGAGTTTATAACTCTTAAAGATTTAATCAAAATCTACGTAATGAATTCCGACACTTCTTACATTTTTATGATAATTGACAGAGCTAGCTAGCCAAAAATATCATTTCGTTATTGAAATAGCTACGGAACCCTACATACCCATCCAAAAAGTAGTTTCTAACTAAGCTATATGTAAATCAATACAGCCAACTGGAGAAATCAAAATTCATCACTCTATTACTCGGTAGCCTCTTCAAACAGCACATTTGGGATGTGAGCCCGCAATCGCGTATGCAAATGCCGCAACGACACTAGCGCCGCCCTGACTGCGGCTGCGGCCCGAAGTTAATGTCCCCATCCATTAACTGAACCGAGCACTTATGAAATTCGTGCCGCGATCCGAACAACATTACGCGGGCTAGCTGACATGTTTCTAAGATCAGGGGTGGTAGGTACAGGAATGTGTGGAACTATTAGAGGTTCGCTAACAAGCACAATTATATGATACGCTGGTTTGTAATCTTGCAAGTAGATTTCCATGAAGCTTGGGTACAATTCTTGACATAAGCTCGTTACGTCTGATAGCAGCACAAATGCAGACCTGATTCATAAATTTCGACTCTTTTTACGTGACATCAAAATTCATTGTTTAGTAAGAATTATGGTCATGGCACCAAGAAGTCTAACATTTTAAACAAAAAACCTTTGATGAACTTTTTACAAGGAATAATGAGTTATATTACGATGGTGCAAAGTATATTTTTATCTGTAGGTACACCTATTGAAATAATTAAGCAATCTTACAAAGAACATCGCAAACTTCACCTGCCAGCCCTACCGTCTCTCACTCGTTACCTGGCTGATGGCACCTCAGGCGTTTGTTGCGTCTTACGACACGACCACTCATATCAGAGCCCAGATTAAACCTCACCTGACCCATTACACACCCAATTATATAACTAACGAGGGGACGGGGGAGATCAGAATAAACTGGCACATCGGAGCGGGCTAAACCGTATTTGCTAATGGAATATACATGTGGAGATGAACAACATTCTGCGGTTCCCGGTAAATACGTACACCTCACAACCATGTTAGTGTAGATCAACGACATATTAAATTGGGTACTCACGATGCAATTCCATATTCAATTTGTTGAAGTCCAGATTGACTTCTACTCACGTACCTATCAATGCAGCTCACAATTTCATGTTGACTTATACTCAGCTGCAGTGCAAGCACGCGTCGAGAACACCATGATTATTTTAAAGTAAATGACAGCGCAAGTGACACCAAAATTGTCTCAAACAGCTCTATTCGCCAATAAATTTATTGATTCAACTTGTCGTTTGCTAAGATGGTCAACTTGCCTACTCACAGCGCAATTTGTCTAATCAACTGAAATTGAATAAACAAAATGAATATGAAATTGAATAGTGAGTAGCTACATTTGTATATCTTAAGATATATTATGTTGGAGACTATCGAATTACTTTGAGGAAACCCCAGGCCCGGATTTAGTTAGCGTGCGATTATGTTATACGCGTTAGTTTGGATAGCGGTGATTATTATTCAAGGATCATGCGTTTAGTCGTAACCGTTCATGAATTTGGAAAATCTCATGTTCGCCAATAGGATAGTTTAATTTTCTCATCTCGGCTTAGCTCAAATTGACAAACATTCTTTTGAAAGTACTATTTGAACTAAACGTAATATTCTTTGGAATTCGGTCACTGATAAAATACAGAATCTTCAGGTAGTAAGTAGGTATTTTTAGATATGTCTTATGAACCCAAATAAATTTTAATCTTCCCATCATCACATTTGAACTTCTATTTTTAACTGACGAGGTATTTTTTAACTTCTAACTTTATAATGTCTTAAAACAGGCTTTCAACATACAAGCCTCTCCATCTAATAGCCCTTTCTAGCTCGGCGATGCGAAACACAAGCCAAATGTAGGGGACCCGTGTTTGACTCCTCATTTGGGTACAACAAGATAATTTACTTGAACCAACTAACACACGGCTGCAATGTTTGAACAACTGTTTAAAATTTAAATTTTCAGAACTCCCAAATTGTTGTTATTTTGAGTCTCAGTATGTTGGACTTTATTCATACTCATTGTAAGTACATTGTACATTGTGATCTGTTTTATCAAAAACTATATTCTCTGTGAGATTGACGTACAATTATTATTATTACCTGTAAATTCATATTACATGTCAAAATGACAGAACTGAGCCGAACCACGAAATTTCGAATAAATAATAATTCGAATAAATAAATATCGAAAAATCATCAAAATGTTAATGAATATTTTGTTGTTCAGCTCGTGGATGCGGTCTATCACAACCAGAAGGAAAACCCAAATATGGATTTAAAATGCATTAAAATTTTAACTTAATATCCAATAATCTTAATCTATCTATCTATATTATATAAAAATGAATCTCTATTTCCTTGGTCATCGCATCACGCGTGAACGGATGGAATGGTTTCGCTAATTCTTTTTTGTGTTGTGTTTATTATTGTCAGGAGAAGGTTTATATGAAATAAAAAAATATTAAAGTTGAGCAGAACAATTCGAATTCAATATTCAAATTTAAGACAGGACAACGTCTGTTGGGTCAGCTAGTTAAATATAAATTAGCCAGGGCTAAGGATAATTGTCAGAGCATTTAATAATAAATATTTATCACACACACTTTGTTCGTTCTTCATTCTTCGTGTCCGTATGTTAATTACCTACTAACTTCGAGACAGATGGCTGCGAGCCAGGAGCCGTTCATTTAGACGGTTATTTGTGATTGAGAATTAACATAGTACCGCAGGTAGTCACACTTAAGTGATAAGTTGAATAGTGTGGCTGTTAAATGGCTATATATAAGACTTTTGCGACTTATTACTATAGAGTAATTAAAGGTGTGTAATAGTGCACCTTTACCTGCTTTGAAGGAGGATATAGGTCTGATAATTTTTATTAGGAAAATAAGAACACTGTGCAAATTGCATGTTTATCATGTCTCATGTAGTCATTGATTAAATTACTAGAACCTTAATAACAGAGCTCTCAAATTCTACCTTATATTCCACACACAGCCCTTATATATCGTAGCCTCATTTTAATCAAGATGAAAAAGCAAGTTCAAAAACACCAATTCACTGAAAGCAACAACTTTTGTTCCAATAATCCCAGCACAGTTTTCCCAACGTGCACTTTCAAAAATCGAACCCTCCCTGAACATTTCCACCGGAGCGAGAGGCGCGAGTCCAAGCGGAAGTGACGTTGCAGGTAGATAATAACCGTGGTTGGGCGCGCCGCCCTCGCATTGTGCAGCTTCCGGTCCGCGCGGGGAGCTCTGACAACGATAATCTTCGACGTACGTAATTTTGAAATTGGATAGAGAAATGTTTGGAGATTTACTTCGACTCGTTTTATTATCTCGTTGCATGTTTTGGTACATATGTAATGCTAATGTCAAAAAAATGGTTTACTTGCTGTGATGTTATCCAGGAATTGTGGCTAATTTATTTAAATAATCCTCTTTTTGATCACCGGTTTCTAGAAAACAAATACCAATAAGTATAACTTGAATTTTCTGTGAACAGCTATTTTTATTACACCTACAACCCGAACAAAGTCAATTCATCTCTTGATAGCTTCAAGATAGACGTAAAGACAAATTATTAAAATTTATAACGTCCAATATTGCGCGCGTTGCTACCAAAAACAATTTAGGATCATTGCCGAGTCCATAGATTTCTATATTCCTTGCACCCCTCACAAGTCGGTGTAGTAACCCCGCGCGATCCCCGCTTAGTAAACAGTGGCTGAACGCCGGGAACACCTGGGCTCAACACTTATAGCCGCTACTCAAGTACACTCCACCATAAAGCCTAATGAAACGTAAACACCTTGCAATTGCATTTTGGTTTTACAAGCGGCCCGACTTGAAGTTGATATTGGTCGTAGGCAGTTTGATTAGCATTGCTATGAAAGCTTGTCGGTTTATTGACAGGCAAGTGCCATAAGCAAGTTTTTTTTTGTCCTAACAGGCGGTCCCACAAAACTTTTCTAAAGGTACAGATAGGTACATCACTACGCTGTAATATTTCTTATATTTTTTTAATTTGTAACTTTTCAATTTTGTATGCGGCTAGCAGCAATTTAGGAAAACGTCCCCGCCAATAAATAAAAATTCAAATTTCGAACACACATATCAAAGTTTAAAATTTTCGCAGGCAGCAGCGGTAAAAAAGTTCGCCAATCCGGTATAAATCCAAACATTGGCCGCGATATTTATGACGTGTTATAGCAGCCGCCGTATCTCTGACTTTCCACACACTTCCACAACATTGAACGGCCGTAAACTAAACACAAAAAGGGACACTATAGCCCTTTCAACAAAAAAATAATGCTCCTCGGACGCTTGGTTATGGAGGTTTAAAAATAAACCATGAATTTATGGCGATATATGTACATACCGTTGCAAATTTACACACTTGGTGTACATAGAGGAAACCACTCTGTCTATTATCGAAAGTTATGGTAGTAAAAGTTATGTTTTTTTTTTAAGAAAATATAAACAGTCGAAAAAGAAGCCATGTTTCGAAAGGAATAAAAATGGGATGATACAAACATTAATCTTTCAAACAGAAATTAAGTGAAGCGAAGGTTCTCCGCGTGGAAAATGAAGTCATAAATCAAGTCGTTTCTGGACCGACATTCATCTTATTGGCATTACGTCCTTGACGGCAACATTACCAATAAAATATATAGCATCCATCGGATGATAAAGACACGATTCAAGAGAAAGTAAATCCGGATATATTGATCGGAAGATCTAAGGGATCGGAAACAAATGGTATAACTATGTAATTTTTTCGTAAATAGCAATCATTGTACACCGATTAATCCTTTAATTCGATAGTCATAGAGAACCGGGTTTTCATTCCCAAGGTCCAAGGTCCTGAATTCCCACGATAGTCGTAATTACCTACAGTCAAAGGCAAAAATATGGCAATTTTAATATGGATAAAACCCCAGTGAATCAAAAATCTATCATTGATATATTTTAAGATCACATTGTTCTGAACTCCAATTAAACGTCATTTTAAAAGTACCTACCTATTAATATGCTCCTTGGTACTTACAATCTTTAAGTGTCTATATATTTTTGCCTTTGTACGATACAGCAGCAATGACTTCACTACCTATTAAAATAACTGACCACCTAAATTATTGTTTTCTTATATTTACGCGAATACTACACATTGAAATAAAACTATTTTTCGGATTTTATCGCAAACAACAACTGAATATGGGGGTACCCAGTTACTAACTATGACATCAAGACGTCTAACACCTCAGTCCCCCCGTGACCATGGCTGCTGTAAATCAGCCGAAACGTCGGGAACATAAATTAAATAAACGCGATAAAATCCGAAAAATAGTTTTATTTCACCTAAATTATTTCCAATAAAAGGTTTTCATTTTATTTTATTTATTAGGTTGTAGGTACTCTGTGTCCATGATTATTTATCTTCAAGAGACACGTCCCATATAATGTGAGTAATAAATGTAACTGCCCGACTATTTTGTCCCTCAGTCCACTAACTGGCGGCAATCGCGCTCCCTGTGCGTCGGCGACCTCACGTGCCAACACCTGTATAGTCCGGCTAATCAGTTGCTATTATTTATTCGTGTCACGTAGTTTTGCGGGTAGTGTAACCATATGTTGGGTCTAATCAATACATTAAAAAAAATACAAAACATATTCTGCCAAGTAAAGAAAGGGTCGACCCGATTGCCAATAACTGAGCGTTCATGTATGTACCTCCAATCAGACCCAAGATCTCATGATCGGCAGGATGTACTTCCAATGTTAAAGTTAACGGTAAGTTAGGAGTTATTAATGTAATTTCCATTATAGTTACATTGCTTACGGCCAAGTACTCAAACGCTACTTAAATATTAATGTCAGTCTAAGTTATCCAATTTTTTTCACATGATGCGATAAAAATGTGCAGCTCCGAAACCTGAGTGGCTTTAACTATTCTCATGATATAGTACTCAAATCTTAATGTAAAACAGGGAATGTCTAAGAAAACACACAATTTCTGGAGTCATTAGTCGGGGGTCGCTCAACGAGCTCCCGCCAGTGTTCGTTCACTAGCTACTTATTACACTGAATTTCCAACTTTCTACAGATTCCGACGGATCTGATTGAGCTTAATCTGAGCTTTTGAATGTGTTGAAAAGTTGATCATGTGTACTCGACATGACATGTCGCTTGTACACCCCGGTGTATATTTTATTATTTAGCTTCTAATAAGCAGATATATCCGCAACTTTAATTTGAAGAAGAAGGCCATTAATAAAAATAATAATGATTGCAAAGTCCACCAATCCGTTATCTGCCAATACATAATTGTACTATCTATAATTCCTTCAATTATTTCTTCTATGTAACGATAATACAAAATGTCACAAGTACTTTCAAAAGTTAACCTGCTCGTGACTCCGATGAAGTTGTAAAGGCTATCTACGGCCAAGCACATCTGTATATTTTATTCAAAACACTAAATAAAAGAAACTAGATCATGTAGCGACCGGCAGACGTTTCCATTTCCCGAATGGTGTGGGGGTTAAAGTGTCTAAGCAAGTAATTGCGCTGCCAGTTACGAGGTCGGTTTGCGAACGTACTGGCTGGTGTGACCGCCGCGGCAGGGTTACATTTTATTTACGAGGTGGATGTAAAAAGGATGGCAATAAATGAACACATATCAAACTACTTCGCCATCAGGCAATTTCAATATTATATATATCACAGCAAATATTGTCAGCCATCTGCTTATCCCTAATTTCTAAATGTTTCTTAGGAAGTCGAATTACTTACCCCTGGTGTGCAATGACGCAACGTTTACACCGATTTCTGTTGTTGTCGCTTTTTAGTGCTGTCAAAAAGTAGAGACAATAAGCAACAAAAATTGGTATGAATGTTTCGTCATTGCCAACAACAAAACTTAATGTTAATAAAACAATAATTAATTAGGTACTTACCTTGGATATTGATTTAACACAATTAAAATGGTCGGCTGACGCACAATGTTTGAAACTATTTAATCAACTCGTGCAATTGAATCATCGTACAAAATCATTTCAAACCAGATAACGAAGTAATCGGCTTCACGTATCATTTTATCAGTATTAATCCCAAAAGCCAGGTTGAAATTAAAAACAAATCTAACGGACTACCGAGCCGTATTTACCGTGAATAAAACCAGTTGGAACAAATATTAAACATTCCTCATTTCAAAGCGCATACAGCCGTTTTAGCACTCTTCTCATAATAAATATAAGGTAGGGCCATTAGAATTGCTGTAGCGTTAAATGAGCGTTCGCAGAATATCAGATACAAATAGGAGCTCATAATTTTAAACACAATCAAGTGATTAATTGTCGATCAAGTGATCGACAATTAATAATAATTTTAATTTTCACATCCAGCATATCCTGAATTGGGTCCGTTTGCGGCGAACAGAATTAGTATTTTTTTTAATTCCTCATATATATTATTATTATTTAGCCGTAATAAAGTTTTCTTATTTTCTACTTTCGAATTTTCACATTACGCGGCCATTCGAACGCCTTTCATTCTTACATTCTTTTCTAAATGTTGTTGAATTATATTAAATTTTGTTCAAATTCTGGAATCTTTTATACAACACGTTGCTTACAATTTGAGTTTGGCAAATTATTCTGCAAATCTTTCATAAATTTTATTGGTATATTTTTTAAGTTTCATGGTGGAGACCATTCTCAAATAAAGCGAACTTTTAAACCTAATTCGGCAGCGTCATCTTCGTGGCCCTACATACATAGATACAAAGACTTATCTCCGATGGCACGTGACCACACCAGCTCCCTTTGATGGCCCGCCCCATGTCCACCCATGTTGTCTCAAAGTCCTATTTAATTGCAACCTCGTTATTTTTGGATTATTTGCACAGAGGAACCGTTTTTAATCACAGCATTTGTCTCATTCGGTGCGATCAAACGGCTTTTTCACTTGTATATTTGTAGTTAATTGCCGTTAAATCAATTGGTGTATGCATGCTCTGAAAGGGTGGAAATTATGTTTGTGATTTTTGTGACGTTTGTATCGTTCTAGCGTTCGTACTAACATAGTAGTGCTGAACAGAAGAAATAAACCCTTCTCATTCATTTAAAACACAATGTCTGATACCTAGATGTCCCTAAATGATGCCACTAACTTAGCTAATTATGGGCAAAAAGGTTTCATTGAGTGGCTCTGCTATCTTTTAAAGGCAAACGTTGCCCACGCTAAATGTCTAATTGGATTTAAAATATAATTGACCACTCCGTTTCCGGGAAAATTTCGGGTAATTTGCCATATAAATTAAAAAGTAACGACCCCATCCGTGTAATACCGTAATCCCGCGCTAGGTGGGTCACATTCATAGGGCCCACACGTCAAATATTCCTTTTTATGGCAAATTCGCCAGCTCTGATAATCCTTATGAAGCGTATATTATACGTAGACACCATCAAATGGAGTGTCACACATTCCTTTTCATTCGAAAAACATTGCATTATTGTAGTTTTCACAGTCGGAATAACTATAATAAAATTATGTCTATCAGATAAATCCTTTTACACTGACTTTTAATTTTAATTTATTTTATTCCGAATTTTGATTGAAACTGTGTATTACTTTTTTAGACTTTTTGAACTGCTATTAATTTATTTAATTCCACACTTTGACATAATTTGTGAATCTCATTTTTACTTGGCGACGACCGCTTGCCGCAGTGGTTCGAGTGTAGGCCGCTCGGCTCAATTGGTGGTTGCGGTTTCGATTCCCACCGGGGCAAACTTCGTAAATGGCCTTTTGGTAATTTTCCCCAGTCCATTGTACGGTATCCATAGTACAAGCATTGCTTAGTTTGGTACCATACAGTTGTCTCAGTCTGGCAATATTATTATTATTATTACTTATCAAAATTATATTAAGGTACACGTAACACAACATTGTGAGCCACGAATAACGTAGTCGCGTTACACGATTCGTCTCACATACGCATTCGCAGTTAATTCGGCCTCATTGTCTGGCATTTTTCGTTTCTCTAATCTTGTTAAGTAAATCCGGGGGAGGCTGTGACACGGGTCGCGGGATTGTGTTAACACGTACGCTTTTTTGTTGTTTTTCCAACGTTTTGTATGTGTTAAAGGTTACTGAGTGGGCGTACATGCTAAAGTACGGAAGAAACTTGTTTCGTTTTCGGTGAATAGTTAAATCAATAGTCGCCCTTCCTGAGGGCTATATCATCTTTTTGATCACAGATATTGATTTACATAGATAACGCAAGTATCACGATTTGTATTGAAACCAAGCGTGCCGAATATTTAACACCTACTGTGACGTCATTAGTGACGGGAAATCCAAACCGATTCAAATACACGGATGCCGCCGATGCCCTCCGCCCGCTACGATTCTCTCGAGTGATTATCTCGCTCATACTCATATTTTTTATATCTGTAGTCGCGCAGACTGTAAGTTAGCGGCGACCAACCTTGACGCTTGGTCGGGGCTTCGTACACGCGAAGTACACGCATTTGCGTTAAATAATAATAATTTTAGCCCTTTTTGACGTCCCACTCCTGGGCACGGGCCTCCCCTCAACACGAGGGGGATTCTGGCCATAATCCACCACGCTGGCCCAGTGCAGGTTAGCGGATTTCACATGTCTTTCGAAAATTGTTTAAATCTTCTTAGACATGCAGGTTTCATCACGATGTTTTCCTTCACCGTAAGCAAGTGATAATCATATAGAAATTATGATTCGCACATAGATTACGAAAAATCCAGAGGTTCGAGCCGGGGTTTGAACCCGAGACCTGGTAGCCCGCAAAACGCATGCTTAAACGGCTATCACTGCTATGCATTTGCGTTATCTATGTGTAAATCTATATCTGTGGTTTTAATCCTTATACAAAGTAAAAGATACGTATGAATGTGTCCTTACTCTTATACGGGCTTGACAAGGGTAGTACCACCGTCTCACAGAAGATCAGCGTAAAGTAGTTATTATAGCTGCTTTTCGCACGATGAGTGAGAGAGCTGGAAGCCTAACTCTCCTCCCTTCTTCTCCCTCTGTCTCAGTCCTCTTCAGGCCGGCAACATGCGAGCAATGCGTTTAGTATTACAAGCATCTTAAGGATAGATAGCGTTCGATAAGTTCTGTAAAAAGCAATAGTCTCTCCTCCTAAGGTCTTATGTCAATGTCATCAGTAGGTATACTTAATACAGTGTGCGAGATATGGCTCTATCCTTACTCTACTAATTGAACTTATTACCGTTGTTTTGAGACGTTTTAATTACGTAATTGATTTTAGTTTTCGGCGGTTAACTACTGACTCTACACAATTTTAGTTTAAATCGAAAAATGTTTGATACTATTCTTAAATTTTAATGATGCTTTATATATAACGTCGGGTTCCATTATTACTTTATACATTATTGTTTAAACATAATATCCGTTTCCAATTATATTGAAGTAGGAACATCTCGTCTAGTCACAACAAACGTTGACAATACGGTTTAAAATCTACGAATGTAGAGACTTTAATGTCATATCTAAGTCTTCGAGTTGAAGTAGAGTCACCAACTCGTAAGCCGTCAAGGAAGCACACCTAACATTTTAACACAGAAAAAAATTCTAACCGAAAGACACACAGGCCGAGAATTGAGAACCTCAATAATTTTTAGAATCTATTAAAGTATTGAAAACTATAAAAAAATATAAAATAGATTAGTATGATAACCGTTTACGACTACTTACTGTCTAGTCAACAGTAATCGACATTATGATAAACCTGATACTTATCATCAATATTAAATTTAAAATCTTTTCTTTGTTTATACTCATTTTTGTAAATAAGAACTGTAATAACGTTAAAAAGCCTCTATTTTCAAGTGTTTTTTTCCCCAATACATTCCAAAATCTTGGTCATAGTACCCGCACGAGTTATAACAAGACAAACTCCAGTCTAGCCCCGCTAACAAGTCGCCTGGCGAGTTGCTAGGGGCAACTCCCACTCGAATATTATAATCGGCTTAGTTACTTGTACCATGTACCGGAGCCCTTCAATGGGATTAAGTATAACTGGGACCTATTGTTTGTGTGCAGAAATAGAATTCGTATCATTGCTGTCTTTAGTTAGACTACACTGAAAAAAAAATACGTATACAAAATATATTTTTCATTACTCATACTCGGAAAGTAGGTCTGAAGTTGCCCGAAGAGCGGGTTGAAAGTAATACTTTTCCGCCCTAGAGACAATCGCTTGCAACTGACAGCTGTCAAATTATTAAAGAAAAACTAGTGCCATTTTCACATTTCTATGGACCCATGTTCCAACTTTTTCTATAGTCACTCAATTACAGCGCGATGTTAAATTGAAATAACATAAAGTTAAGTAAGTATTAATTAAATAATATATATTTATAAATGACTTAATTATAATTTTGTTTCAACAATTTCTTATAATAACAATTTCTTATAATAACAAGAAGTTGGCCGGCCAACGAAAAAAACAAACAAAATAGGCGGCAATCCGATCTTTTTTTCTTCGAGTTGTAGAGTATCCTACTAATATTATAAATGTGAAAGTTTGTGAGTGTGGATGTAAGTATGTATGTATGTTTGTTACACCTTCACGCGAAAACTACTGAACGGATTTGGATGAAATTTGGAACACAGATAGTTTATTACCGGGATTAACATATAGGATACTTTTTATCCCGATAATCCCGAAATTTTTGTTACGTTAAATACTACGCGGACGAAGTCGGGGGGCACAGCTAGTTGTTCATACTTCCTTGTATTATTTCTTTAGCCAATTCCTGTTTTTATTTTTACTTTCCTTGTATTCGTAATGAAAAGCACAGTGTTTACCTCGGGTGAAAGTCTTATTTTGTCCCTCGATCTTTTGGCGTGGCCTAACCACGTCTCGGGCCAAAATAAGTTACATTCACCCAATATCATATATATGGTAGCTGATTAGTTAAGCACGCGTCTTGCGGGCACCAGGTCCTGGGTGCAAACCCCGGCTTGCACCCCTGCGTTTTACGAAATCAATGTACGAATCATAATTTCTATATGATTATCACTCGCTTAGGGCAAAGGAAAAATCGTGAGGAAACCTGCATGTCTTAGAAAATCTATTCAATTTTCGAATGGCATGTGAAATCCGCCGACCCGCACTGAGCCAAAAGAAAAAATGTCAGTTTGTGCCGGCTAATCTCCGAAACGGCTGCACCAATTTTAACAGGAATTTCACTGGCAGATTGCTCATGTTATAAGTAGTCACTTAGGGTACTTTTAATTTACCAAAGTACCACGTGAGCAGAGCCGGGGGATCTAGTAAAGCTGTAGGTAATCTGTAAAGTGCCTGAGGATTCCTAAATAAAGTACTTCCAAGCACTATCCTAACTATCCTAAATAAAGTCTTCTCTTTCTGATACATGAAACACTTTGTAAATTATTCTGTCTAGTACCAAAAAGGTTACATTATTTTATGATTTTTACAATTTTCATACCCTAAACCTTTTCCTAAGCCAAGCTTCTCAAAACTTCACAGCATCCGACACGTACAGAACAAGTGAGAGTGCATTATCATCGATCGACACCGGCATTGTCTCGAGGTGCACAATAAAAGTTAAGTGTATAGTGTTGGCTGGAATCCGGGATGAACCGGGATTCCGAAGGAGTATTACTAAGGATCCCGGAACAATTACAAAATAAACATTTTTTTTTAATATATTTTTGTCGATTCTCTGCTGATTCTGAATACTTGCATAGGTTAAAATAGATATTTGTTTTATTTTTTATTGTCCCACTGAAGGACGTTCCTTATAAATCGTGTAGATGACAGAGTTTTAGACTATATAAAAAACTACACCAATATGCTACGTTAACATCTCTATTATTTGATGTTAATTCGTAATTTTTCATCACCTACATACGTAGTCCTGTTTTAATCTCAATCCCGGAATCCATATTTACCGCACATGACTAGCTGGAACCCCTCCTTAACAGTTACGTGAGGTATTAAGAATTTAGTGGCAGATGCCGTGAAGCCCTCCCCATCGATTCCAAGCCAGGTTGTTGCCTTTATAACCATGTTTTGATTGTCATCCTCAAAGGCGCGTCACGATTTATCTCTAACAATGAATTGGAAACTGTGCTGAAACTGTAACATTTATTGTAGTTCTGTATTGTTTACTGTTAAAGAGTGTTTACTGTTTAGCATTCTATTTTTTAAATTAGCTAAGCTTCCGGCTCCGTTTCCTACCGGAACAAAAACATCTACATTTACTTTTTTATACAAAGGCTCCTCAAGTCGAGACACACAATCTATACCAATGCCAATGAGTTTAAGTCTGTCACCGCCGGGCTCGCACACATTCAGGCGGTCATTTTACATAATTATGATTCATTTCATGTCGAAAACATTATGTTAAATAAAAAGGCGAAACGTTAATTAAACAACTATTTTAATAGATAACTTCTGATTTTCGCATTGCTTCTCGTTGGCCATGTAAGCTTCACCCCATTTAGCTCAAGTTGAGAGGAACTGAAGCGGTTCTATTGGTCAAAATGGGCGGGTCTGCTTCAAAGCATAACCAAGCAACATTATAATTAATTAGTATACCATTTGTATAGCAATTAAAACATTGTTTTTATTTTCTTCACCTTATTTAATTAAAATGTCTGTAAAAAGGTCCATTAAGTAGTAGGTACGTTGCAAAGAGAATGTGCAAATAGAATTACCAACATAAACATCCGAGGTCCCCTTACAAAGGTCGCAATTTATCGAGGGGCAGCACACGAATTAAAAAGAGGAAAAGGCAGGATGGGTGAACTGTGCAACTGTTGGACACAATAAACTGAACGCTCGTAGGAAAACTTTACGACGGACCTGAAAATGGGATAATTAGTGTTGTACAACAAGAGAATAAACAGTCGTGTAATGAATGTAATGACGTTTTGCTGACACCATACCATATCAACGTCGGTAGAAATCGTGAAGCTCGTGTCAGCAAAACGTCAAAAGCGGGGCGTTTGAAACGTAATCGCAAGCGTTTGCTTTTCTATTACGATTTGAGTAGCTAGCGTGGTTAGGGCCGTGAAGGGGAGTGGGACAGAAGGAGGGGAGGAAGCAGGTTTGGCTTCCGGCTCATTGTACCATATCTTTTGTGAGAAGGTCGTACTACCCTAGTCGAGCCAGCCCGTTTATTAGCTGTAGTCAATTACCTTCAGCTTGGCTTCATCACAACTAAACACAACCTTCAGGTATTTAGGTATGACGACATCTTGACGCAGTGGTTCGAGCGTAGGCCGCTCGGCTCACTGCACCGGGTGCTTGCGGGTTCCATTCCCGCTGACATAAATTTCGGAAAGGACTTTTTCGTAATTTGCCCAGGTCTGGGTATCACCGGGATCGCCCCCAGTCCATTGTACGGTACACATAGTACAAGCGTTGCATAGTTTGGGACCATACAGTTGGTGTCTGCCTGGCGATATTTATTATTATTACTAGCGACCCGCCCCGGCTTCGCACGGCTCTAAAATTATATTATCCGTGTTTCTCTACTATATTATGCATGTAGTATTCATACAAACCTTCCTCTTGAATCACTATCTATTAAAAAAACCACATCAAAATCCCTTGCGTAGTTTTAAAGCTCTAAGCATACATAGGGACAGACACCGGGAAGCGACTTTGTTTTATACTATGTAGTGATAACTATCTATTTACGTAGGTATATGAAATATCTTTGTGCGCATCCTCGTTACCCGCCCATGGCCCGCAGGCATCGCGTCTACATGCAAAGCGTACACGACGCCCAAATATGTCACCCGGTGGCGCTGATATATGACAGGCCTTAGCTGCCTGTTGACTTATGGAGTCCCGTGCATCGCACTGACGTTGAGCTAGTCACGTCAGTGGTTAATATCGATAGAATAGATTAAAATTTCCTAAGCTATAAGGTTTTGCATAACGGACACTAATCTTACACCAAACAAAGACATAAGAACAATATCTATATAGCATAACTCTTTATGTGTGATGCACATATTATAATACTAAAGCCTGAATTAATAAATCGATCTCAAGTTTGAGAGATGTCTTGAGTATGCTTTTGACATGCCATTTCGTACTGGAGAAACATAAGAATGATATTTCCAAGATAATAATATGATATCGCCAGACGAACACACCAACTGAATGGTCCCTACTAAGCAACGCTTGTACTATGGGTACCGTACAATGGGCTGGGGGCGATCCCGGTGACATCCAGACCAGAGCAAATTACGAAAAAGCCATTTCCAAAATTTACCCTGACGGGAATCGAACCCGCAACTACCTAGTGTAGTGAGCCGAGCGGCCTACGCTCGAACACTGCGCCAAGCGGTCGTCAAATATAAGAATATATTACGTAACATTGCATCTCCTAGAATTTATCAGCGCCTAGTACTCCAATCGTTAGTTGGATCGATAAACCCCGTCCAAGGATCCCCTCACTACGAGGACCCACTTTACATTCATCGCCATACCTCGGTGGAGGCAAACGACTAATCTTCTGATATATCGACGCTCACCTTCGCTTATCTGGAGGAGATCTACGAAAAAGTGCCCCTTTATTACGCTACGGGATTACGCCCCGTACAAGCGGGGACCCATAAAGCCTCCGAGATCAGAGTATAATGGACCCTCGCTCTTAAGACGCGATGATCTTTCCTTGCGTTGATGTTTGAGATGCTCGTTTAACGTTGAACATGTTTTTAACGTGCTGAATCTTATATTGAAATTGCGAATTTGCATTTTTGACGGCGTCCAATGATGTACTTACTAGATTGGTACGCGTAAACGTCGTAGTGTTAAAAGGAGATAAAGACAAATCAATCCATTGGTTTAGGTAATTTTAAGCGCTGAGTATGTTTAGATCCAAGACCCATATAACTTAGCAGCTAACTTTTTCCCAAATAAAGTCGACTTGCTATCGCATAAGGAACAGAAGCAGTGAAGTTGATTCGAAACAAACACAGGCCGGTTATCTAGCAAGAGGAAGTTTGACAAAGCACTTATTGTTAGTGAAGAACCCCGGGATTCCGCGGGACGCGGGACCGAGCGCCGACTCGCACGATAACGAGTTCTAAACTCAGGAGTAGATAGCGTTTTGAAAATTGTTCTAAATCAAATATGTATGAAATACATAGCAGTTGAATAAATACTCTCCAATTTTCTTCGAAAATTAAGCATAAGTGTATTGCCTATGTATCTAGTGATGAACCCATCGCCGTAAGTAACAGCTCATGGCCATCTCTTCTCTATTGTCGCTATTCAAATGAGAAGTTATTATCCACTTGGCGCAGTGGTTCGAGCGTATGCCGCTCGGCTCACGGCATCGGGTGGTTGCGGGTTCGATTCCCGCCAGCGTAAATTTCAGAAATGGCCTTTTCGTAATTTTTCCCGGTCTGGGTGTCACTGGGATCAACAAGTGTTGCTTACTTTGGGACAATACAGTTAGTGTGTTCGTCTGGCGATATTTATTTATTTATTATAGCAACTGTTTAAGGCTCCTTTATCAAGGTTGAAAGATGGCAAGATCGCGCTCATGCAGCTCAAAATATATGTGGTTTTTATATCAGTGGTTTGGGCTGTGCGTTGATAGATCACTATGTCAGTCAGTCAGTCAGTCAGTCAGTCACCTTTGAGTTATATATATTTAGATATCTTCTAGTAAACCCTAAACACAAGTAGTACTTAGTGTACCTTCAAAATACCTTAATTTGTGTCTTTGGAAATAAAGTTATTATATTACCACTAGCTAAGCCCACGACTTCGTCCGCGTGGAATTTAACTTAACAAAAACGCCCGCTCCCGCATTCTGCGCCCACGCGACAGAAACCATTTTTTTAAATTTTGATTTTCTAAAATAAAAGTAGCCTAAGTTACTGCTTATAACAACAGCTATCTACCAGTGTAAGTCCCGTCAAAATCGGTCCAGCCGTTTCGGAGATACTCTTTGATTTCAAGTGTTTAATTTTTTTTACGCGGTACCCTAATTGTTTTTCTAAAATTAAAGTAGCCTAAGTTACTTCTTAAAATATCAGCTATCTGCCAGTGAAAATCCCGTCAAAATCGGTCCAGCCGTTTCGGACAGACAGACAAAAAAAAAATCGCGTTTTAGCTATAGGTGTCGTATGTACTTTCATATGAATTTAGTGAAAAGGTGTTATTTTGATATTACAAACAGACACTCCAATTTTATTTATTTGAATAGATGTATAGATATAGATTATTTAATTAGCTATTTCAGGCAGTAACGCTCGAGTAGATTTTATTTTTTGATTGCGACAACGGTCCATCTATAGCTAAGAACGATGCAGAAGGTAACCATAGTACAAAACAAAATCATCAATATCGATCAAGGCGTTTAAGGCTAAAGCGCCCATCTAGCCCGCGAAATTTTTTTTTTTTTAGTTTATCCAAAATCTGATAACATCTAAGACAACATTTTGTAATTGGCGACAAAGACCGTATGCAATGCATTTATTAATATATCCAACTTACTCTAAAACATTTCAATTTTTGTATATTTAATGATTTACTAGTATCATATCCACCGTGATAATATTTAGAGTAAAATAAATGTATTATTAAACACACTGCATACTGTGTTTGTCGCAAATCAGTAAATGTTGTCTTAAATGTTTTCAGATTTTGGATAAACTAAAAAAATACTCGAAAATTTTGAATTTCGCGGTCTAGACAGGCGCCATCACCTTAAGGTGAAGAATTACGAACATACACACACCGGAATTTTATAACACGATTCGCACCAAAATTATTCGTAACTGCACACAAAAATTTAAACGTCTGAAAGTCGCCTGCAACAAGTTTATTCGATACAAACACGAGTCAGTTGTCTGGCGCGGCGCGGGTCAGGGCGGCTCGGGTGAAAAGTTTATCTGAGCACTTATTGTTAGTGGACAAATCCCGGGATTCCCTGAGTTAGTATGCACCTACGGCAACTGAATTTTAAACATAAATGAGATACTCAACAAGTATTAGGAAAAAAATAGATTAGGAATAAAACTTGTAGACAAAAATTCGATTAAAGAACTACTCGTATATTTCGATAAACAATTGTTTTGCATTTTTTGTAACTTCTATATCATTTTTTATGTATCTACCTAGCCTGATCTTCTGAGCTAGGTTTTGTGTAATTAAACTTATTAGAAATAACATTAACGAGCAAATATAATGGGCCGAGTTACCACTTAAATTGTATAACCAAGACTGTAAATGTATAAACGACGGAAAATTTTAAAAAGTTTCAATTTCAAAGTTATCAACTTGAAACAAACGCGAGGTGTGTATTTAGGTATCTATCGCTATGCCGCGTCTGGTCGCAGAAGTTTGACAAAGCATTTATTGTAAAGAAGTCCGGGGTCCGGGATTCCGCGGGGCGACGTGCTGCCCTCTAGTGATAACGAGTTCTAAAACTTGGGAAGCGATAGGTGTTGCTTCAAAAATGTTTGGAATTTTAAAAAAGAGGCATATTCTAAGTTCCTACTTACCTACCTGTAATAATGATGGAGGTAGATAGTTTTATAGAAGACTGATAATGCGCCTAATATAATTCGTTTGGAAATAAATCACTGTTCACTTAGCTATAAGTTCACCTAAATAGAACAAAATTGACGAAAATCTACCTATAAATCTGATTTTAAAACACCTGATAATTATTTCATTACATATTTCTGAGTGACCACAAAACATATTTTAATAAATCTGATACGCCTACGACATTTTATTTTGTTTTGGTTTGGCATAAGACATTTCCAAAATCGCATTCAGACTTCGATTCAAACTAACATTCCATCTACATATGTTTTTTATTGGCCTGTAATGCTGGCCCACTCCTGCTGGGCAAAGGCCTCCCCTTTTACGTTCCACACGGCTCTGTCCAGGGCAATTTCCGGCCACATCTTTAATATATTATTATCTGTTTGCTAATACCACATACATTACGTCACGCTTACAACCTCCTTAACTCCATACAGGTATATGTTCAAGTGATACCTACGTTAGGCTGGAGTGGGGTTAAGTGGAGTGCAGTGATTACCGCCGCTCCGATTGAGGGCTGAGTCTTGAGGTGTACTTAGTAATAATGTGCTTTTGTTGCTTTTGTGCTTATCGGTCGAGTAGCTGGGGTAAGATGTCATACTCATATCGATATGTCTATTCAGACTTATTATGTAACACACGTGCTTACCAGGACATGAGGCTGCTCCAAAGATGTAATTCATAGTTAACTAATAAACCACCCTGCATTCACACAAACTTTATCTACTATATATGAATTCAATTAGAATTCATTATACATACCTATACTACACCTTTTGTAGGAAATTATCCAAATGTAAGTTTAAACCACAATTAGTTGCGTAGTTAAGAAATTACCTCCTTAATATAATCAACTTGTTGCGTTATCGAAATATGTACCTAGCAGACGTTTCAGAGCTTTATTGTGTTATTAATCTGGGTGGTAGGTATGCGAAGTTTCGTCTGAAGGACATATCTTTGTGTGACGCTTCGCTCATAACTAATACTACTGATCCCTTTTTATTTATTTAATAGGAGTAAAACCTCACATTAATTGGTGTTATTTATTTACAGAAAACAGTAGGAAAACAGCAGGCTCGTCATAAAAAATCTGATTTGAAATAAACTCCACATCTCTCCATTCCATCCGTCAAGATCCTATCCAGTTAGATTAATAAACTCCTACTGTTTCTTACCGAAACTATAAAGAGATTAATATCAGAACGCCCGCAATATATCCTTCAGATAACGTACCGATGACTGAGTGCATCGCATTATGCTAACTGGAGCCATTTCTTTGCGAACTATCCGAGGGACTAGATGCCTTATCTTGCTTCATATTTCATGGGAACTCAGACCGCTTCTGTATTCCGAGCGCGACAGACGTTCACAAGTCAGTGATTTAAATCAGATAGAAAAATATTCTGGGAACTGAGGAGACGCTTTCGAATCTTGGAACTGAGATCGTTTGGTGTCGTTCAGTGTTTTATTTTGGTAAATATTACATTCAGCTCATGTTTAGAATTTTGTTTAAGAAATATAAGGTCAAAAAAGGGTTAACCAATTATAGGACATATTCTACTCATTATTTCACACGTCTCCCGAAATTTGGTTAGATTGCACACAATCAATTGTACAGACATGCACGAATTTTCCACACGATGTTTCGCCTTCACCATAAGCAAGTGATGACCATATTGAAATTATTATTTACATATACATTTCGATAACCCCAGAGGCGCTGTCCGGGGTTTTAACCGAGAACCTGTACACGCAAGAGGCATGCCTAAATATAAATAATCGCCTACGACAGCTTGTTCATATCCGGTTTTCATATCTACAAAACTAAAACATGTTTTGTTTCTAAATATTTCATGGTTTAAAACATTCGACTATAAGGGTGAGCGTCCAATAGGATCGCTCCATTTTTTGTTAAGTTGAGCTAAACCGGGTGAATGCTGAAGAACTGAAGCCATCGTATACGTCGATGACGTGAGGGTCCGCATCATAGCACAGCCAGATGGACGGTCAACCTAAAATACATTTACACCGGACCCAGAACAGTGGAACAACAAACAAATTAAAGCGATTGTTAGGCATCGCGTAGGTACGCTAAAGTAATGCTATAAATTAAGTGGAAGAGGGTAACAAAGGATCGGACAACAGCGCAATTAACGTATATCCCGAAGCAAAATCTTTTGCTGCTTACCTTATTATAAAACAAGCAGCGAGAACAAAACAATTCAAAAATTAAATTACATTTTCATGAAAAATTAAGATGTTGCAAACATATTTATACTTCCCAAGAAAGAGGAATTTTAGTTACCTTTAACGCACAGCTAGTTCGAACAGTCATTATGCATGGACAATCCCTGAATTTTCGGAGCTATGACATCTTACGCCTTCCAAAGTTAGGTACCAACTTCGATATAGTAACTCATATTTTATTATTACGGTTTTACTGAACAAAATTTTAAAATAATCTTAATTTAATGGACATTCGCCAACATTCAACGACTTGTCTTGCTCCGAAGCTGATGAAGATTTTTCTCACTTAGAAGTGAAAGTCATATAGACAGCTAAATTGCATAGCCCATGTCTCGTATAAATGGTTCCAATTTCCAACCGGTCGTTAAATCGTCTGGCCTGAACTATAGTCATATTTTTACATTACGCTTGCAGTTATAGCCCAATATTTTAGGAGCAAAATATCCATAATATAATCAGATGTAAATTGCTTTAAATTTTAAAGAAATATTTGGAATATCTAGCTTCATAGTTAGGTACTATTTATAAGGAAGAATTTGTTTTTACATCTTCATAAACGCAATAAAATAGATGCTTTCAGCAGAGTATAATATAAGTGCAGAATCAGACAGTGTAATCATGATTTATTATAATTTCATTTCACCGCAAATTCCATACAATTCCATGAGAATGCCGTTCAAACAAAGGTTGAATCTTCACTCGCTTAATTTGAAGTGTCATAAGCCACTGTGTATTCATAAAACAATGCAATAATTGTGAAGTCTGTCGGCGGGATGAACGTTCTCATTGTGCTGCGTGGCTCGCTTCAAATCTGCTTTGCGGATCCCCTTTTCAGGAGCACGGCTTAAAACCTCATTTGGCTGTGCCTCGACGCCTCTACCACTTAAACGTTATGGGCCAAGAAAATTGTCGCGTAATTTAAATAACTTTGTTGGAGCCCTCATTGTCTTCGGTTTGAGGCTCAGACAGGCTCGAGTGCATAAATCTTCGCGATTCTTGGAACAATCTTCATTTTTATTTGGATTGTGATGTTGTCTCCTTAGACAATTTTCGAGCACTTCGCATAAATGTTTAACGTTATTCTATTCCAATTTAGTTTCGTGTTTACATTTGTTTCTGCACCATTTATCATCAATATTGTTTTGTCTACAACACTGTCACATCCTTGACTAATATTATAAATGCGAAAGTTTGTGAGTGTGGATGTACGTTTGTTACTCTTTCACGCAAAAACTACTAAACGGATTTGGATGAAATTTGGAACACAGATAGTTTATAACCGGGATTAACACATATCATACTTTTTATCCCGATAATCCCGAAATTTTTGTTAAGTTAAATACTACGCGGACGAAGTCGGTGGGCACAGCTAGTTTACTTATAAATAAATACCCATCACGCGCTATCTAAAATCATATGCCTTATTTCGTTTACGTAAGATCGTCTTTGACACCAAAACAAGTGCCCAATTTCGTGGACCAACACTAATTGATAAAGCAATCAACACACAGTCGAATCACAGAACACGGAAGCATTCAGGTATGATAGTTGTAGAAGCCAACACGTTAATTGGAAAGCGAACTATTGACTCGGCACTGGCCAGACTGTGTGTACAGCTCTTGTGCCATCGCTCTCGACGAGTATATTAGGTGAAATTGCTTAAAATAATTATTATTTCATTTACAATATTAAGTTTAAAAATAATAATGATAATAATAATTTTAGCCCTTTTGACGTCCCACTCCTGAACACGGGCCTCCCCTCAACACGAGGGGGATTCAGGCCATAATCCACCACGCTGGCCCAGTGCGGGTTGGCGGATTTCACATGTCTTTCGAAAATTGGTTAAATCTTCTTAGATATGCAGGTTTCCTCACGATGTTTTCCTTCACCGTAAGCAAGTGATAATCATATAGAAATTATGATTCGCACATAGATTTTGAAAAATCCAGAGGTTCGAGCCGGGGTTTGAACCCGAGACCTGGTAGCCCGCAAGACGCGTGCTTAACCAATCGGCTATCACTGCTATATTTTTTAAGTTTTAAAAAATCTATAAATAATGTTCAAATGATATTTGTGAGTATTTACAATATATATAATATATATTTATAATGCCTTATAGGCATTTGCCTATAAGGCATTATATGCCCTATAGAACATTACCACGTACTTATAACACCTTTTGGCATAGTTATATTTCATCAAAAATTTGCATAACACCATCCCGAATCAAAATTCAAAGCCCGAACTCAGCCGGCAGTTAATCTCCGGCATCACTTAATCGACTTGATGGCTGAAACACTATAAACTTTAAACCTCATCGACCAAATTGGCTAATGGAGCTCATTGGAATCTGCCTCCGCGCTAATCAATAAACATAAATGTCGATTCAGAGGTACAGACACGTAAAACCCGTGTACCCCGTCTTAATACCCAAGGGTGGGAGTTCAAAGACTTTCCAATTTAGTGACAGGGCCGGATTTGGATTAGATAGCGTCCGCTTCGCAACCGCTTTACCTATAACGGCGATGTCGTGTCGTAGATAAATCATGATTATTCCTATACCACCTGATTTATTTTGGCATAACGCCGGCATCAGGTAACATCGATTATCGTGATGAATGTCCGCAATTTGCGTCGATTTTTTTATAAATCTTTGAGGGCATCAGTTTGGATTTCCTCCAATAATCATTTTCATTGAGTTTGTGTATTTAAGTACGACAACGAATATTTACCAATTCTATTATGGGCCAAATGGATGACGGACGCATCAGAGAAAGAATATTAAAAATCAACAGTTTATACAAGGCAGTTCATTTGGGTTCGCTACGTTAATTTGAAATGCGTTTCGCCAACACTTTATTTCTGACGGCTAAGCTTCAACTTGTACCAGGTTTTATATATTGAAGTGCGTTTTGAAGAACATTTTATACCACACGTAGGTACCGACGAACAGTATATGTATGGTCATATGATTGGCATGGCGATTCGGAAGTTTAACGGTCCTCGGAACAGAGGGAATCCTACTAATATTATAAATGTGAAAGTTTGTGAGTGTGGATGTATGTATGTTTGTTACTCCTTCACGCAAAAACTACTGAACGGATTTGAATGAAATTTGGAACACAAATAGTTTATAACCGGGATTAACATATAGGATACTTTTTATCCTGATAATCCCGAAATTTTTGTTACGTTAAATACTACGCGGACGAAGTCCGTGGGCACAGCTAGTGGGTAATAAAAATAAGATGTCGACCGCTTGGCGGAGTGGTTCGAGCGTAGGCCGCTCGACTCACTGCACATGGTGGTTGCGGGTTCGATTCCTGCCAGGGCAAATTTTGGATGGCCTATTCGTAATTTGCCTATATCTGGGTGTCACTGGAATCGCCCCCAGTCTATTGTACGGATACAAGCGTTGTTTAGTTTGGGACCATACAGTTGGTGTGTCAGTCTGGCGATATTTAATTTATTTAATTTAAGTGTGAGACAAGCAGATGCATAATAATTATTACGTATGTCTGTGTAGTGATTTGAGGGATTTATTTCCTTCTACGAATATTCTCATCTCTCTCACAGTCCATCCCTGATAGCGTCGAAACATCAGGTTAAACAGTAACCGTATAAGATGGCAGCGTACGCTATGAAGCGATTAGCGCAGGCAAGCCTGCACGGTATATATATCTTTAAGAAAGATTAACGACCAGGTATAGCACAAGTGGGGTCGGCTATAATTAAACGCAATGGATGAAGCTTCCCCGAAGATTTAGTAAGAGGGTTCGCGTCTTGCTGAGTTATGATTTCACACCAGACGGCGTGATTGGCACCCTGTAATGGAGAGCATGAATCGACTTTTGATCGTACGTATAGCTTTATTTGGTTTTTTTATGGGACATTAATCTGAAAGTTGTATAGTTCTAGGATATTGATGCCAATTCGTTGTTTTGAAATCACGACTAAACTAATTTGACACACCTAAAACTACTTCTCTCATTTATTATAACCATGAAAAGGACGGTAGTACAGCTAGATTTTGCTGTGTAAAAAAAGGCTAGACATAAGTGGTTTAAATTTTTTATCTTCTGGGAGATTCAAAAATAATGGTAGCAAAAGCATTTATCTAAAATTATTAGTGCAATTAATTGAGCTTCCTAAATAAATACAAGAAGATTTTAAGGAAGTTGTGTTCACAATAACAACAGTCTTTTGCAAACAAAAAATGAGATAATCTATACAAATAAATAAAATTGAACTGTCTGTTTTGTAATATCAAAATAACACCTTTTGACTAAATGCATGAAAGTACATACGACACCTAAAGCAAAAACGCGATTTAAAAAAAAATTGTCGGTCCGTATGTCTGTCTGTCTGTCTGTCTGTCTGTCTGTATGTTTGTTCCGGGTAATCTCCGAAACGGCTGGACCGATTTTGACGGGACTTTCACTGGCAGACAGCTGATGTTATAAGGAGTAACTTAGGCAACTTTAATTTTAGAAAAACCATTAGGGTTCCGCGTAAAAAAATAAAAACACATAACATCAAAGAGTATCTCCGAAACGGCTGGATCGATTTTGACGGGACTTTCACTGCAGATAGCTTATGTTATAAGCAGTAACTTTTATTTTAGAAAAACAAAAATAAACAATTGGGTCCTGTCGCGCGGGCTCATAACGCGGGAGCGTGAGCGGTTAAGGTAAATTCCACGCGGACGAAGTCGCGGGCTCAGCTAGTTTCATTAAATAATTCTCGAACTTGGATGTTATAAATATGCGATCTTAATCTTTTTGTGGTGTGTATACTGTGTAATATGGATTGTCTACTTGTATTCATACATATTAAAGGTCTCAAAGGTTACTATTCTTCCCCGCTCCACGGAGCGTGTCCACACTGTCACATATTTTACTTGCCCTACGTTCCCGCCCGCCCTAAACGATAGGAAGCACCGTATTAGAGCCTTATATAAGTTTCATTCTCAGCATGTGTTTTGTTTTCCCAATTTAACTTTTATCTAAGCTCTGGTAAAGACAAAATGGATGTCTAAACTTCGTATATATTACTTAGGTGTGTTTTATGTAAAAATCTAGGTATGTCCTCTGTGAAATTCTGGTTTTGAAATCTTTATTTACTATATGCTGGAGAGCGGTGCTTTCTATAGCCATTGCAAATAGATTAAACTTATCGTCACCCAGCAGTGTAAACTAGGTACCTAAGTCCAATTTTCTTCCAAAAAGCTTCAATTGTTGTAACTCCTAGGGCATGTATTCATTCTTCCTCTCGTAAAAAAATGCGATTTACATTTACGACGTTTATAACAAGATCTTGATGAATACAGATAATACAGTTGGATGTGAAGACATTCCGAAACATTCGTTATAAGTAACATATCAATCGTGACCTAAAACCTGGCCAGTAATCCCGCAAGCCGTCGTGACAGATCGATTGTACGAGCGCTGTCGTCGCATCCAACTCGGAACTAATCCGACCACGCAGAACACGTCAATTAGGATATTGGACGCTAACAAACTACCGATTTGCAGGCCGGTTCAACTCAGACGTGGAATCAGGGCATGGAATAATGGCCTGGTATCACAGATATAGATTTACATAGATAACGCAAGTATCACGATTTGTATTAAAACCAAGCTTGCCGAATTTTTAACACCTACTGTGACGTCATTAGTGATGGGAAATCCAAACCGATTCAAAGACACCGATGCCGCCGATGCCCCTCCGCCCGCTACGATTCTCTCGAGTAATTATCTCGCTCATACTCATATTTTTTATATCTGTAGTCGCGCGGACTATAATTTAGCGGCGACCAACCTTGACGCTTGGTCGGGGTTTCGTACACGCGAAGTACATGCATTTGCGTTATCTATGTAAATCTATATCTGTGGCTGGTATAGTATCGCAACATATAACTGGGAATTCAAACCAAGATCACCATTCAGTCTATCTAGTCGCTACATCGCAATTCTTTACAAATATCTAAATATATATAACTCAAAGGTGACTGACTGACTGACATAGTGATCTATCAACGCACAGCCCAAACCACTGGACGGATCGGGTTGAAATTTGGTATGCAGGTAGATTTTATGACGTAGGCATCCGCTAAGAAAGGATTTTGATTAATTCTACCCCCAAGGGGATAAAATAGCGGATGAAAGTTTGTATGAAACTTTGTAAATTAAATTCCCCGCGGATGAATTCGCGGGCACAGCTAGTAATATTATATAATGTGGGCCTTAATTCAATTCCCAACACACTCAGACGGCCTAAAAAACACACTCATTTGAAATTCCAATGCAATTGCAGACATGTCCTTTTTATAATCCCATTCGGATGCACTCCCGGAGAGGCTCGATTAGGGCAGCCCTGTGTTTACGGAATTACCCGATGGTATGAATTTTGCGCTGTAAATTTCGCAGACGAATTTAATTCAGAGATAAACTCGAGGCTGGTCGGAAAATGCTGGCTTGGATTTATGAAATGTGAATGCTTACTTTTTGGATATTTTCTAGGAAACTGAAGGTTGGTATGTGCTATATACAGCGTGGATAGATATCACCTTGTTAAATGAAAGGAATGATTAGAGGTACCTATCTCATCCAAAATAAACATCAGATAACACATAAGCAAAGGACTCATAACTCTTCAATTTTAATTTTCGCTACGCTTTCAAATCCGCTAGAACAAGTTTCCAATAGATTAAGTCTCGGTCTTCATCCACATTAACATGAATGATACGCAGTCGGTGCAGATACATAACAGGTACAGGACCCAACTGTCGTCAAAACATATAAATTTTCATCATAAACTACGTACAATGACTTCCGTTCAGTGATATCTGTGTGAAAGTTTTACATTTCAAACGAAACGCAAAGATTCGGTCGTATTTTCCGAGACACATTTTTCTGGGTATGAGGCAAACTATCTATCATGGGTATAAAATACCAATTCAGACAGTGCTATTATTTTGGTTGCATGTTTATTGTATTGTTTTTGTCTACTAATAAAAAGAAGGTAAAGTAGTTTGTCTTTAAGTAGGTATATCAATTTTGTAGGATATTATCTAAGATTAATATATTATTTCGCTGATAGAAAACTATACTATCCATGAGTTAGGCTGTTTTAAATTTTCAGGCGGACGAAGCCGCAAGGCCCAGCTATTTATTGTATGGCAATGAAACTAGGTACGCGTTTCATTGCATACAAGGACGAGCGCAAAGGAATTCTGATGGAAGCTACGTCCATTACAAAAAGACTTACTGGGTTTTTTTTCTCTCACGGATATTGACCACGCTATACTTAAAGGTGGAACCGAGCTCGCGGTCTTCAAAGATAGGTCTCTCGTATAGGCAGAATCTGATAAGTCCTACTTCCTTATTAATACAATTTTGAAAGTGTGTTTGTTTGTTAATTTGTGACTGCGTATCAAGAACGGATGCACGGATTTTAATTAAAGGAAGAGAGCTGAGCTACAATACTTTTTATCCACGAAATTCACACTTACGACAGGAAACACAATAGTTTCTGTGACTTTAAAGGCTATTTCTATACAGATATAGTTCTATGTGGCGGATTGTGGCGTAGCCGCAATCGTTTCGACTGGACTGTATAGGGGTAGGCGATAATGTTTCTTGAATAAGTTATGTAATCTGAAATAGTGCAGCCCACACTGCGACTCTATCGTCCTTGGCGTTAGCTGTGACAGATAAAGCCGTCCGGTGGACGATTAGAATTCGAAATTTGAACGTTTGAAAACAAAGGCGTTATAAATAATAAATAAATATCGCTAGACTGACACACTTCTGTATGGTCCCAAACTAAGCAACGCTTCTACTATGGGTACCGTACAATGGACTGGGGTCAATCCCAGTGACACCCAGACCTGGCCATATTACGAAAAGGCCATTCCGAAATTTGCCCCGACAGGAATCGAACCCGCAACCACCATGTGCAGTGAGCCGGGCGGCCTACGCTCGAACCACTGCGCCAAGCGGTCGTCAAATATAAGTTATAAATATAGTCTTCTTTTGTTTCAGGTAAGAAAGAGACGATTCGACATTCTACTTACGTTATATGAGTAGAGGATGAGTCATCGATCGACAGTTTCTACTTCGAGAAAAGTTCGATCGAACACTGATCGACGCTTGATGGATTCATCTTACCAGATACCGTAATATTACTTTTTATCCACCTAAAGTAAGGACCGACGTACACTAAGTACCTTCTTTACCTATCCAATGAAACACATTCCATTTTAACACGTTGATTTATTCGATACCGTTGCCACGACCTCAGAACGGTATAATAAATTGAATATTAATGTCGAATTCATTGGTAAATTAACGAATTTACCGTTCTCTGCCGTCGGCAAATTAGACTGTTTAACTTGCAACACCATGGTAGGACTTATGATTTATTTGCCTGTTATATTTTACTAAAGGTAATATTTCGTACCCGCATCAAGCAAAAACCCTTCCTTTATACCTGAGAAGATAATTTTCTTGAGCGCTGACAATATTGCCAGTCGTAAAAAATATATATTATAATATTTAACTCCGCAGTGAGCTCGTTGTGGGCTTTGTTGGGCAAATTGGGCCGTTTTATATCGGCTTAACGGTTATCGTTGTTCCGGCTTAACACAACGCACGTTTGGTAACCTTTATTTGGTATTTCGGTCCTCCTTTTTAAAAAGATTTTTGTATTTTTTTTACAAAATAATATTATATTTTGTTCCACATACACTGAAACATACAGACATTGAAAATACTCAAATCACGAAACCAACGCAACCTAGAAGGCGATTCCAAAGGCATACAAAATATAAAAAACAATTCTACGCGTTTTCAAATTGAGTCCTATTATTTTTGTAAAGAGCCTAAAACTTAATAAAAGTTAAACAGCCCTCATAACCAAGAAATACCCAGATCCTCAACAACATCTACGAATATAAAAATATCTATATACTGTGAGACTCAATATTTTTCACTAAAGCCAAATATAAAACTTTCCTAAACGTTAACCATACATTATAAAGCATATTCCGCTAAAATCCCCAGCAATTTCGAGCTAGAATAAAGGAAGCTGTACAATAAAGTCGTGTATGGTGCCAAAATATGTATCTTTTTTAACATCTTCCAAGGAAGTTTAAGCGTCTGGGCGCAGTCCCGCCAGAACGTCGCCGCCGGCATAAGACGGTCCCCTTGCGAGTGGCTAAGATGCTGCCGAACACAATTTAATAAGAGATGGTTTTATTTTATTACTAATTTAAGGTAAAACTTGGAGTACGTAAAATATTTTGAATTCAAGCTTATACTGAATTTAAGAAACTATTTGTTTTTACGTCTGTAATAAAATAGTAGTAAACATTTAATACTTGCCACCTTTGTTTACATCGTGCTACCTAATTTCTAGCCAGTTTTTTTTAAACAATGGTATATAGAAGCTTATTTTTACGACAAGAACTTCTTGCTACAGTAGTTTTTAAATTTATAAGAAAAATAAAAAAAGCTAGAGCCATTAGGTCGTTATACTTCGTGCTATAGTATTATAGACATTATAAATTATTGATGCTAGGTCCAGACTGCTTACAGCAATGTTTACTAGTTTGAATTCTTTTTTATTTGATTTTCGAACACCCAAAACCTTTGCCCAAAACCGAGACGTGAGTGCGACGTATTATTTTATCAACCGACTTCAAAAAGGAGGAGGTTCTGAATTCGTGTGTATTGTTTACGCATTCGTATCCCCAAGATGATGTATTTGTCACATTCGTTCATTAGCGGCATTTTATTCGCCCAGTATTGCCATCGAGGTTGTAATTGGCAAATTTATGGCGCCCAACACTAACGTAATTGTGGTCCTCCGACGGTGGCATGCATCACTCCAAATTAGATTCAGAGGAAACTGGCAAAATGGCTGTCAACGAGAGTGGGCGCGCGTTATTTATCGCAACGCACGCCGCGGACTGCGCGCCTTGTTGTCAGTGCGGATGGTTTATGGGGGGTGTATGTAAGCCAGATGACATTGTGTAAGCAACTTGCATTACAATTTTATGTCAAGGTAGCTCAAATTGCGTTAATTTTTCCAGTTCTGGATTATATTCGTTTACAATAAATTAATCATCCATCAGTCGAGTAGATGCGAGTGAAATGCGAGACAGGTCGAATTTATAGAATTTGCCTTGTGTGCCTTGCAAGACCCCCTAACGTCACTCGTAACGTATCGTCATCGAGAAAGCATACTGTCACTATAATTACTACTTATGTAATTACACGCTTACATTAGGGTGACCGTCTACTTGCCTGTGCTATTAAGTGAGCCGGCCCACTTTAACTACGCTTAATTTGTTTTCGAATTGTGCTAAGCCGGGTGAAGCTCAGGACATCAAGCGATTCTATTGGTTGAAGCGGGCAAGCTCGTTTCATATTACAGACAGGTAGAAGGTCACCCTTAACGTTACACTACGATAAATATTTCGTGGTCAGAGCTTTGGTATAGGTGTCACTGAGATCGCTCGTAATATATATAAGTGCTGCTTGGTTTGGGATGGTGTGTTGGTCTGTCGTTATGCATCACATTATAGCACAACAAAGACAAAACATAAATAATATTTTAGGGAGTCCTCGAAGGAACTACGAAACTCTTAAAAGGCTGACCGTTAAAACTCCAAGTAAGCTTAACTAAAAACAGGTTAATTATCATAATGAACAATAACAAGAAGATAAGAGAACACGTCCAACATTTCAGGACAGGTGAAAACTTCCTAGTGAGAAGCTCGCACAAACTGCGGAACAAATCCTTTGAAATTTTCATCTAAACAGCTCTTTAACTGTGTTGTCTAACTCACCATTTTGTTCGTAACTCGGGACGCCGCGGGCGACTTCTTTAATTTATTTTCGTAAAATTAACCTCCAGACTTACTTGCGAATGGAGATAAAGTCTTGAGTGTTTCTGAAGTTATCAAGGGTATTGAAATTTAAATTACATTTGTATGTGTTCGTAATTATGACACATTAGAACGTCAACGCAGCGCGACAAGGGTTGTTAAAATTTGACGCCTGAGGCTGTTATCTATGGTCTGTCTATCTGTTGGTTGTATAGAAGATTCAGAACTAAAGAAGAGTTTTCAATGCAATTTAAAATCCGATACCGTTTTTCATGGAATGTACCATTAATTTCATAAATCTCATTAAACTATTATATGATGACTTTCAGATATTAAGTATCATACGAGAACCTGTTTACCTTTTTGTTTCCCATATAAATGACTTGCTTTTAACTTAAGCTTAAGCTGCCGCTCAGTAGCTGGACAAATGACAGCTTAGAAAAGCTTAACGTATTTGCGTTTGTTAGCACTGATCAATTCCGGATAGCCGAAGATTGAATGCCCTTTTACTGTTACTTTGTTGTTACTATAAACTATACCCACTGGAGCGAACTGGAAACGAAACCGCATTACTTGATTTAAAACAATGTAGTTGACTGCTGCAGGCTAGCAGATATATATGGTTGATAAAATAGTATATTTAGGCTTGCGTCCAACCATGGGCATAACAATTAATATTCTCTAAAGAACAGACTCAAGCATAGACGGACAGAAAAACCACCACGCATGCTATTATCCTAATTTTGACCTTTACAAATTTTTGAATTTAACTTAGTAAACCTTCAGGGATTACAGTCACTAAGTTTGTCAGTTAACCTAACTTAGCTTCGAGTTGTGTCGTAACCCAGGTCCAATAACAGCCATCAGCCGGATCTTCTCTTCTTAATTTTCAGGCGATGCGACCGATTCCTGTGCAAAAAGTGACCTCTGAGATAGCACTGAGTTCTACACACGATGGGTTTAAGTTCTGACTGAGAAAGACCTATGCGTAGAAACAAGACAGTTCTAATTGCTCTCTTTCAGTCTGAAATCATATTATAACAGGTAATTTGTAGAAAGTCAAAAACTTTTGAACACGTAGTTAGCAATGATACGACGGTATTTTTGCTAACTTAGCCGTATAAACAACGCTGTGAGCATAAAGGAACCGAGAAGATTGGCCCGCCCGGCACAATGCGGCCATTGTTGCGCACACAAAGGGATGGATCTATTAATTAAGCAACGGACAGATCGCTCTTGTGGGTTGCAATCATAAACTTCAAGTTTCATGTAAGATACATGTTCATACTAATACTCATAGTTAGTTATTTTACGTTTGGGGCTACCCACGTTGCAGGTATCTCAATTTGAGCACGCATTTATGGGACTGGGTTTTTTTCATAGACTCCAAACCAGCGTACCTAGTCTTCACCTGATGTTAAACAGTTACCGTAGCCTATAGATGCTTACAATACCCAAGGCATTCTCGCACGTTGCCAAGCTGAAAGGGATTAGAACAAATACCCAAAAGGATAAACATTGTTCGTAGGTCGACTACGACGTAGCCAGAACAAACAATATTGCGTAGGTACTACGAGCGCAAAACGACTACATATATGTGGACTACAGGCGGCTACGAACTTTGTAGCCTTTAAATACAGTCTTGTGACTACGGCGTAGCAAGATGGAAAACAACATTTCCACTACGAACACACGAGACTATGGACTATGTAAAGTAAGCCTTTGGAGCTTATTTCTATATACATCCCAATTTTTCTAAATCACAAAATTACCATGATCAAACATAACCAGAAATACTTTTGAAAGCTTATATTTTGATTACCACAGCAACAGAGCGCGGGAGCAATTAATTTTATTACAGGTTGATGCGGGAGCGTTTGTGCGTGAAGTTTCGGCTACGCGCCGCGCGGCGCTAGGGCCCTTCGGGGAGACGTCAAATAAACTTTGCAATCTCTCTCATAAAGCTTAGCCAAAGAACAAGAGAGTTCGCAGTAAGGATAAAACGTAGTACCTTCGTTGAAATTACGTGTTACATTTGAGTTGATTTGATGAATTGCGCTATGAGGAGACAAATTGACGCCTACATACAACAAGTTGAATGTCGAGTCGACCGTCCTAGCAACCGACAAGTTGAATCAACAAATTGAATGGTGAATAGAGCGGTTGAGTAAATTTGGTGTCAATTTGCGCTGGTACTTTGAAATAATCATGGTGCTTATAATGCACTGCAGCTCAGTAAACATGAAATTGTGAGCTCAATTGTTTCGTGAATAGAGTGATGTCAATCTCGACTTCAACAAATTGAATACCTATGAAATTGCATCGTGATTTAGTTTTCCAAAATGTCACCATTGAACTTTTATTATTTATTTTCATACATTACTTAGTTTAGTAGTTCCAACACACCTTATTTTGTAATTAACACAATAACACTAACTTAATGGGCATCAATTAAAAACTTATCACGAATATTACTTGCAAGCTCTCATAAATCTGGCATAGGAAATGAATAATGACACTAATAACTGTCGCCAGACTAACAAAACCAGGTCCCAAACTAAGCAATGCTTGTACTATTGGCTACCGTACACTCGACTAGGGGCGATCTCAATGAAATCCAGACCCTAGAACAAATTATAAAAAGGTCTGAAATATTGCCCCGATGGGAATCCCAATTGCAACCATTTGGTGCAATCCGAGCGGCTTACGTTCGAGCCACTAAAACAAACGAATGTCTAAACTATCTTGGTGTAGATATGTAGGTAGAAAAGTACTTCATTTATTCAACTGTCCCGTCTGCACCTCGACCACTCTTTGCCGCACACAGCATGCACTCGACAACAGGGTAATAATTAAAGGCAAAACGGCTAATCCAGCGCCGAGCGTACACAGCTCACGTTGTTCACACACACTCGTATATTGCGCTGGTAAATATTAACGCGGCGAGAATTGACGCTGTTTACGTGGTTGCCAAAAGCTTTTATGTATAACATATTTTTTTATCGTACTTTGCTTATATATCACCATTTGCGAGCGTTTGAGAACCATCACTGCCTTTCTAGTTATTTCAGAAATCCTCACCATGCTCCTCCCAAATTATTTATCACTATATTTTGAAGCGAAACTTCTATGCGGACGTTCGGGGCGCTCGCCGTGCGGCCACACTACCCGTGCTAAGCGTCAGTAGCGTTACACGATATAGCGTTACACGTTACACGATATATATGTCGCCGCCAACTAGCTTAATTCGCCGTTCAATTAACAGCCTAGGCACTTAACTAAACGGCGCCGTTCAACTAATGGCCTGAATGATATTCAGCCATTTGATCAAACAGCTAGGCAAATGACTTGGATCGATGACGTTTAACTACTTGCCTAGCCGTTTAATTACCTGCCTAGCCTGTTCATTTCAATTTAGTTCAACTTTCTGCCACCTAGCGCCGAAACTCACCAAACTGTCAATATCTCTATATTCTATAATCTCTTTGGTCAATATGGCGTCGGAAAAAAACAACTTTGATGGAATAATTTTATTAGGTACTTAGGTTTTTTACGTTTTTTTTTAGATCCACCGAATCTATTTGCCGGGTGAGGTATCTGTGGGGTCATAAAAAAAATAACCCTAACCTAAACCCATCCAGGTCGTTCTGCATGGGTAGTATTTTGAAAAAGTTTTGTAGTACTTAAATGTCAACCAGTTGCCTAAGCATTAGCCAGCCAGTTTGTTAAATGTTGTAATAGACGATACGGCTGAATATCATTCAGGCCGTTAGTTGAACGGCGCTGTTTAGTTAAGTGCCTAGGCTGTTAATTGAACGGCGAATTAAGCTATTTGGCGGCGTACAAAGTGGCAGCAGCGGCGCCCAACGTTTTATACTATAAAGCTTCGCATCTTTCGGGTGTCTGTGAGGCTTCTGTGAGGCTAACACATTACCTACTAGAGGCATAGTGGTTAACTGCATAGGTACCTGCGGTAGTGGAGCGGTGCGGGAGGGGTACCTATGTCCAATGACGTGCGATAACACAACGGCACACCCCTCCCGCACCCCTCCACTACCGCAGAAACCTACTTAGTGAAGCGCTAGCCGTGGCCCGGTTAGCCCTACCTCTTTATCCACACAAATTAATCTACCATCAACGTCATATCCTAATCAATATCCGACCAAATCCTACCAATCACGTCATGAATGATTCCATCTAAAAATCAATTAGAATTTATATGACACCGATATCGCTGACGGCAAGTGGACCCTGACTGATTGATGGCCGTTGAATTTATTTTATTTTTCACCCCATTCGGCATCCCTCGGCCGATTGGTGCCATTCGGAATTGATTGCTTATGAAATATGCCAGAAATGGTTATGAATTCATTTTGTTAGTACTTACATCACTCATGAATCTATTTATTACTTTTCATTACTCATACTCTGAAAGTAGGTCTCATGTTGCCTGAGGAGCGGGTTGAAAGTAATACTTTTCCGGCCCGGGAGAATCGCTTTCAACTGACAGCTGTCAAATTATAAAAAAAAACTAGTTCCATTTTCACATTTCTATGGAACCAAATACATGTTCAAACTTTTTCTACAGTCACTCAATTACAGCACGATTTAAAATTTAAATAACCTAAAGTTAAGTATTAATTAAAGAATATATATTTTTAAATGACTTAATTATAATTTAGTTTCAACAATTTCTTTAAAATAACATAGATTTGGGCAAAATATTTAAAGATGAAAATAATGGCTAAATAATGAAGTTGGCCGGCCAATGAAAAAAATACAAAATAGGCGGCAATCCGATCTTTTTTTTTTCGAGTTGTAGAGTATTGTTCATACTTCCTTGTATTATTTCTTTAGCCAATTCCTGTTTTTATTTTTACTTTCCTTGTATTCGTAATGAAAAGCACAGTGTTTACCTCGGATGAAAGACTTATTTTGTCCCGAGACGGGGTTTGGCGGCGCTAATAGTTCGAGGGTCAGACTCACTTTCACCACTCGTGTAACAATGTACTATTATATAAGTCATTTATATATGCTTCTATGACAATTATCTATTTTCGGACCATGCTGTCCGAGAGGAACTGGACTCAGATTGTCTATCCAGATTCCTATGATTGCTGTATCAGGTTTAAGAAAACTTTAATACTCAAAAGTACATTTACTTACCTTAGAAGACTCTAAGCCAATATCTCAAACAGATAATTTTGACTTAAAAATTTGATTAGCGTCTGAGCATTCTGCTATAATAGACTTAATGACGGAGGATATGGAGAAAAAAATCAACAGAATTGAGGCAAATACAATCAGTTTTACGGATCTCCAACAAGAAACCAATTGTATCAACCGCAAAGCAACTGCGTAGCATCAATAAAGCCAGTAAGTAGATCATTCAAATTCATGGCATCAGAAACGATAGCCCAGAATTTACGATCGAGTCGCAAATATTTGCAAATGTCCGCATCGATATTCATAATCAATGCCGAGTTGCTAAATTGCCCTGTTTAAAATTCGTTTGTCGACTGTAGGTATGAGAGGTGAAAAAATCTAATTTACATGGAATCGAATTGTCTTGGATTCGTATTGAGGCACGCGAACCGGCCGGAAATAGGCCAGGGTCTCATGTAAGTATATACAGCGTGGGGCTTTTGCTGTTTCGTCCTGAAATCATTTCTATTGATGAATTTGGATAATAATTATATAATCAGTTCTGAACACGTGCGTTAACTATATAGAAATGTGCGAACAAGTTTTACACATCCATCACTCGTATTTATCAGCTGAAATCGCATTACCAATTCGGCACGAGGGCGTCGTAGCTTGTCTATCACGTCTGTTTGGTATCTCACAATCTTAGCGAAGCAAAAAATATTTATGAATATGACTAACTGTTGATTGCGGCTCCGCTTGCGTGGTAGATACTTCAATAAAATAAAACCTAGCTAAGTTAAATGCCTAAGTTACATGAGCTATCTGCCAGTGAAAGTCCTGTCAAAATCTGTCTAGCCGTTTCGAAGATTAGCCGGAACAAACGGATAGACGGACAGAAAATAAATTTAAAAATCTGTGTTTTTCATATGCATTTTAGTAAACATCTGTTATTTTGACATTACAACCAGACACTTCATTTTTTATAGAAAATTAGTCTCACTTTGCAAATTTTGCAACTGGAAAATAATCCCGTGTGTTTATTTTTTCTCATCACTTATTAAAAGCACAAAATGACGTTTTGAGGCGTATTATTCGGTGGAAATGATGAGGCATATTGACATCAACGACATACGTTGGAGACGACATTCCGCGCGCGCCAGAGTCGTACTGTGTCCAGACTCAGTTGAGTGAGAACCATTTTGAAGACTCGCACGACTCAATCTTTTTGACAATGTCTTGTTAACACCCTATACACAACCCCGGACATGTATGGGAAAATATCTTCATGGAACCAAACCGATTTCGCATGCAACCGCGCGACAGGCGTTTTGTGAAAAATGCTGGCGGATGGCAGCACGCTAATGTCGCCCCGGCACGACACGACCGACCTACATCCGACCTACTATTAGGAGAGACATTATTGTTTGTTTACGAAAAGCAAACGCATTTGGCGATGATTAGGTAAATTAACTTTTTAAACGTTAGAGGTGTAGAATATTTTTATGGGCGATAAATTATAGCCGTTATTATTACTCGCCGTTATAAGAGTTTAGTTAAATACGATGTCGAGGACACGTTTGCAAAGCTCTGTAACTTTATCCACACCTTTAATTTTTTATAGTTATTAAACTATTATTACCTTTATCTTGTTTCTAATACCTTAAACACAAGTTTTACAAATCAGGAAAATGCATAAACATAAACTATAAAACACATGGATTTCTACCGATTGCTTTAAAAAAAACTTCAAAGCATAAACAAATTTCGACCCCAAGAATACTATATCACCTCTAATCCCATATTAAACATATGTAAGTAGTTATGTATGTTGCCACAATCAAGAGCTTTCGCAAATGCCGTTATGGTCCGTGAACATACGCCACACATGCCAAAAGGATTTATGGCCAACCTTTTTAACCGCGCTGTTGCCTATATTTAAAAAATAGCCTCCTCTAAGGTTCTGTATGTACAGTCAACATCAAAAGTAGCTTAGTAATTGAAATTTCCAAAGTAATCACCCTGTTAAACTTAGTAATAGAATCCAATCAGAATAAATCTAAAGTTAATAATTGCAATATGTAATATAGATACCAAAGCTATTTTGATGATGACTGTACATATTTACTGTTTGACCACCGCTCCACACAGCTGGTCTGATACGGGATAGAGCTATGCAAAGAAATAAGACAACATGTCAGCTGACTGCATCTTCTTCAGTATTGCTCTAAATCGACCGTCAGATTGCCTATACACGTACGCACGGGATGTATGGATGTAACAACCCAGTATGCTAGAAACAATTTATGTTTCCTGGAAAAACAGCGCTGTTGAGACAGAAAACATTGTAGTTATTAAAAGGCAATTGACTTTGACATATATTTTTTCATTTTTCTCTTTGAGAATGTTTCAAAATGTATAAACATAGCGGTTGTATAGTTACGCCATGCTTTGTCTTCTCCTTTCAAATGTCAAATTACTAATGGGAGAAAGAGATAACTCGGTATGTAACTATTCGCCCGCTATACCACGTTTATTAATAAAGGGGAAAAGGTCTAAAATATAATATTGAGAGTAATTTTTGTAACGGTTCTTATTTACTACCAAAGCAATCGTGAAATCATAATAGGGTTCCCGTATTAAAATTTAGAAATAAATTAGGTAATATATAAATGAATGCTATAAAATTGTGCGGAACCCTAAAAGCTTGAAGCACCAAAGGAAGGGCCTGCAGTGAAATATGTTATGTATCTCTCCGAAATTGTGATTGGGGCTTAGGGAGCGATAACTTCCATTTTATGACCCAATTTTTATCGGATAAACAAAGGAATTTGAAATTTTATCGCGATCATGTATCAGGGATCGTTATCGACGCAAGCTCTTGAATATAAATTTTACACGCAGACATATAAGTATGTATAGGCATTTCGCACATGCTCATTTGTTACAAAAAATTGCTAAATTTGTTTGAAGCTGAAATCTTGTTATCAAAACAAGCATGTTTATCTAAGCGAAATAACTATAACTAATGGCTTGGTCATTAACTCAGCTTGAAGGCTCCAGAACTACAAAGCCTAGTTAATACCTTGGAAGGCACCTTTCTCTTGATTTCTACGTGTGAAAGTACTTAACGTACGTAATTTCTTCGTAACAATATTATAATTTAAGGCATTTTAAGAACGTGTTTTTAATTCATCAAAAACTCGACGAACAAACACAAAACAAACATTATCATTAACACCGCTTGGAATTTAAAAATACAACTGAATATTCATATACCAACCTACCCACAGTTGGGGATAACCGAAGGGTGCATTTAAATGGTCCAAGTGAACAATGAAACTCGTCTGCCCTAAGGAAACACTAGGGCTAATTCTGATGGCCCGCAAATATATTTTGACCAAACTTCCTGTATTGCGATTATTTTTATGGGCCTCACTTAAGTTTTCAGATGTGTCAATCTTTTTTCTGTATTCTCTGTTTTCATTTGTTTCGGAATTCCGCCGCCCGTAGCCACGCTATTCTAAATATAATGAGGGCTTCCTTTATCAAAGAATGAGGGTGTTGTTTTTGGAACCATACAGGGTTTCAAATGTCAAGAAAGAAATAAGTCGTATTACAAGTAACCTTTTATTTATATTTATATTTCACAGATCGCAAATTAAACTTAGTCTTGATTTAAGGACATCAGAATAGATACCACTGTCATGCAAATTTAATGATCTTCGGAACTAATTACTTCACAGAGATAATGCTCCCATGTTTGTATAGTTTTCCAACATCTAGACTGAAGTTAGCGAACGTACTGGCTTGGTTTGTTTAAAGGTAAGTTTCCCGTAATAGAGAAGTTTGTTTTAGTTACTGTGGTTTATTATGGGAGTTCAGAGTGTGCGTACTAGTATTACATTGCTTTTATAAAAACTGCTAGTTTTTCTTTGACATTTATTCATTTTCGAAACTGACTGATGCAATTTTGTTTACCTATATGAAGGTTAGTAAAAATTATCTCTATTGATTTATAACATAGACTCTATAGATTTACAAAATACAATTTACTTTAGAAAGCCATTGTTAATTGATTGTAACTTTCTATGCATTTGTGGTACCTGTATTAAGCTCAGGTTTAATCTTCCAACAATAACAAAAGATAATTATGCAACCATAGTTCATATCTGCAAAGATTTTATAGTTCATTTCAAAACCTAGCAACATGATCGCCTAGGTTAGATTTTAATGCTGATAGCTGAACATGATGATAGATAATGTGTTGAATATATACAGCATTTGTTTGAATTTTAAAACTTTTCTCACTGTTATTTTTGTAAATGTTTTATTTGTTTTACTATTTGTATTCATTACCAAATTTTAGTTCCTACATTATTTCGCTTTTAACTTTTTATTTAAATGTCCCCATTTGAATGTTACCTAATTTCGATCTCGGAAACTGCTCCCAGGTAAAATATAAGCCGGCTTTCACGAGACAGGCTTGTCCTAGTGTGGAAGCCACAGGTACCATCATCCTTTTTTCACTTACCATTGTTTTATTACCCTAGTTTATTTCGTCTATGTACCTACTAACATGTTAGTGAAATGAAATTGATGGCAAATAAATTTTATTATTTTATTATTGTTATTTATTCAAAAAACCATTTGGTGTATACTTCTGAAATTCAGCCATACACAACGTGACCTCGGGGCTACATTAGCGGAATGAGCAGGCGTAATATAATTAACTGTACATAAGACTCTATGTAAATATAATGAATCTCTTGTTCCTCGTAATCTCGTAACATTTGCTGAGAAATTGTTGAACATTGTGTTGTTTTGTAATAATAGTTGAAAACAGTCCGGTTTGTTAATTGAATTATATTTTATTTATTCAACAGAATTTATAAAAATCAAACTGGCATAGTCGGAAAGTAATAAAATTATATGAATATCCCCTACTTAGTTAGTGACAATGGTGTTGCCTGCTCATATTCTGTTGCTATTCCTGAGAATGTACACCATCTTCTATTCATTGAAAATAATAACCATTGAGTTTCTTACCGGATCTTCTCAGTGGAAGCAGTATTCCGAACCGGTGGTAGATTCTGACTATTCATAAACTCTTTGTTACATGAATAAAAACAATTATGAGTTTGAGTTTGAATAAATATATAGGTATGATTTAGAGCTGAAAGCAGATATCGAGATACTACTTCAATAACTTAATTGCTATGGTTGTCGAGCAAATTTAATATTTAAAAGCAAGTGAAAAGAATTTCAAAATATTTAAACATAAACATTTGAACATCTCCCTCGAGAATGGAATTTTTAAATAAGTACAGCGACATTTTTCGAGCTACTCTCAATAGCCGCAATTGGGTCACCGGCGCAGCTTCCCCATTCGCATTGTACAGACGATAGCAACAATAGCGCTGCGCAACCAATATCTGGTAGATGCATAGATCTGTGGCGCGTTCGCTGTCCGCTTCTAAAATAAATATTGCGATAGGTGCTCTATTGTGGTTCACTTACGTATTAAAATGGTATAGAAGGCTTCATATTTATCTGTACTAATATTATAAAGAGGAAATTTGATGGTTTGTTTGTATTGAAAAGGCTCAGAAACTACTGAACCGATTCGAAACATTTTTTCACTGTTGGGAAGCTACACTATCCCCGGGAGACATAGGCTTTATTATAATTAATAATAATTAGGGATCCGTACTAAAACTCCAATAATGTAACCGTAATGTACCCGTGCGAAGCCGGGGCGGGCCGCTAGTATATTTATTAAACTGGTATACAACCTAGATGATGTGATTTTACTGAAAGCTAAAGTGAAACAATTTATCTTCTTCGGTGCACGCATATTATTCTTTTAAGGCACGAAAGTACACATTATAAACAAATGCGGATATATTTCCACGAGTATTTTTCAGCTTCCTTAATTTTGCAAAGGCAAAATACTTTCACGTGAAACAAATAAAATTCGGCAAATTAAAACAAGAGCTACGTGATGGCCTTCATCGATCTGTATCGGCGACTGTGGGACATTGGTAATGTAAGGAGGTCCATGTCGGCGCACTAGCCACTGGCAATAAGCGTTCCTGGCCGACAAGAATATTTGAATATAAAAACATATTGATTTTTGAAATTGAAAGCTCTGCGGTGCGCTGGCAGTGACAACCGAGAGACCACTAAGATAGGAACTATATTTAAATAAATGTATTAAAAGTGAATACTATAATAAATTTTATATTACCCAGCATTAGTTATTTATTGATTGAAGCCACGGTTGCTACAGTACGAACGGCCATCGCTCGCATGCCCCGAGCCACTATCGTTAATGGCAATAGCTGAGTTATGCCAATCGAAATGCCAGATGTACGAGGAAAATAAATAAATATTTTTAATCTTATATTTGACTATTGACGACCGTTTGGCGCAATGGTTCGAGTGGCTCGGCTCACAGCACCTGGTGGTTGCGGGTTCGATTCCCGCTATGACAAATTTCGGAGATGGCCTTTTCGTAATTTTTCCTGGTCTGGGTGTCACTGGGATCGCCTCCGGTCCATTGTATGGTACCCATAGTACAAGCGCTGCTTAGTTTGGGACCATACAGTTGGTGTGTCGGGCGATATTTATTATTATTATATAATGCACAACAAACTATTTTGTACGTTTAGTTACGCAGGTAGGTAATCGTATGAAATAGAATACACGCTACACTATGGGTAGATTAGAGAGTATGAATACATTCTTATAAATATGTAATAACGAACCATCAGCTTCAATACAATCCACAATCATCCTACAATCCAGAATTTTATTCCAGGATATTTTTGCACAATATTATTCATTCATTTCCCACAAATAAAACCATGCAAATAGGCATTTTTAATTTATTCCATCGTTTATTTGTCGGTTTAATTCAAAGCACACACTTCAGTATCTTCTTCGGAGCCAATACATTTCCAAATTAACTGGATATTTGAATATTTTCGATATTAATACCGGTTATCGACGGCTCCCAGGCCCCGCTGGCTGGAATTTAATCTCTGAAATGAACACGTGAACGGCATTTGATGTATTTTGTTATGAAAATAAATATAACATTCTCACTTCGGTACCTATTTTAGAATTTAATTGTTATTGCTCTCGGATTGAATTGCGAATGTTTTGCGATTGAGTATTAAATCGTTTGGTTCAGTATAATGTAGTGAAAAACTGATGATTACTATGCGATTCAAATGAGAATAGGACCGACTTTGCTCCATATTGTCACGTCATAGCTGTCAATTCTAACCAGTTAGGTAGGGTGATCAAAACAAGATAATTTTTAAATAAAATTATATTTTAACAGTCTCCGAAAAAAGGAGGAGATTCCAAGTTCGACTGTATGGTTTTTATGTATGTACTAGCTGAGCCCGCGACTAAGTTACTGCTTATAACATCAGCTATTTGCCATCTATCAGCTAATACCTAAAAAGCCAGCTCTTACGGTGTAAGGGTGACGTTGTAGCTAATTAACTACAACTTATATACAGGCTGGCTTGACTGTGGTAGTACTACCACTCTCTCACATAAATTAGGGGAAAACGTGTATTATAGCTGCGTTTCACACAATGAATGAGAGAGCCGGTATCCCGACTCCCCCTCCCTCCCACTTAATCTTTTCCACTCCCCTCTCTCCCCCTCGGACTAAATCACTCCCTTCAGGCCGGCAATGTGCGAGCAATGCCTGGGCCCTAACCACGCTAGCTACTCAAACCGTAATAGAAAAGCAAACGCTCGCGATTACGTTTCAAACGCTCCGCTTCTGACGTTTTGCTGACACCATACCAATTCCAATTCCAATTTAGTTTATGGCTTCCATCGTTATCGATGATTTTGCCAAGGACAAGTGTTTAGAGAAGATTAGTTTTGCCATATCAATGTCAGTAGAAATCGTGAAGCTCGTATCAGCAAAACGTCAAAAGCGGAGCGTTTGAAACGTAGTCGCGAGCGTTTGCTTTTCTGTTACGATTTGAGTAGCTAGCGTGGTTAGGGCCCTGTTATATTGCAAGCATCTATAGGCCACGGTAACTGCTTAATATCAGGCGGGTTGAATTCATGCAGCGGTTTGCCGACTTAGTTATAGGTACCTATATAAAGAAGAGCAAACAATTTTTCTACCTAAGTAATTTCCAATAGTTACAGACGTTGTATATGATAGGATTGATAGGGGATCAATGCCTCTGCAGAGAACACTTAAGTAACTGACCTGAGTAAATTCTATCTATATTTTATTATTTAACTTGCAATGTGTTCTGGCTATATTATTTTCTTCATTTTCTTCAGTACGACTTGTATAATAATATTGGAAAAATGAATTGCTTCATGAATTTTGAATCCATCACCGCCGAACAAAATATGGCTGCTTACGAACTTTCAGATTTTCCCCTATTATTATTTAACGCCTAAAAGCGTACAAAGAGGCATAATCGCCTTTTGTACTAAGACTTATTGCCGAGTTGAAAGCTTTTACAGCCTTTTGTTACCACTTTTATAATAAAAACCGCAGCATCCGAATTATTTATTGGTCCCATTTGCAACTTCGCCGCGATTAAGATATCCAACGATGGAGATTTGACTATACAGGTGATTGAAGACATGGGTTACTATATTCGGCGTCGAAATACTGGCTTTAGTGGGTGGAGAAATATTAGTAGGCAAAATAAATCTAAATATATATAACTCAAAGGTGCCCAACCACCCAAGCCCAAACCACTGGACGGATCGGGCTGAAATTTGGCATGCAGGTAGATGTTATGACGTAGGCATCCGCTATAAGAAAGGATTTTGATTAATTCTACCCCCAAGGGGATAAAATAGGGGATGAATAATCCCGAAATTTTTGTTAAGTAAGTTAAATTACGCGTACGAAGTCGCGGGGCACAGCTAGTTGTAATAATAAAGTTAGTAGTTATTTTTTCTAAAGAAATAAAACTCTGTTAAACTCTTGGTTATCTAGAAACAAGGTCTTGGACATGTAACCCTTTTAGACTTACGTCCTTTTTAAAACCAACTAGGTAGGTCCATTTATTATTAGTTACCAACAAGATTTCATCCTACTACCAAATGGTACACCCATTAGACCTAGTACCAATAGACTACAGCTTCAGGTCGGCATAGTGCGTGTAATGCCTTTGGTATCGTAAGCATCTATACGACTACTATACTGCTTAACATAAGGTGGGTTTCGTCGTGAGTTTGTTTGCTAATTTATTTTTATATAAAATAAGCAAAAGTTTTTTTGACTTAAAATTATGCACATGACATTCCTCCCTTTTAATGATATAATGTGTACCCCTACTACTCACCTTACTTATTATGAATATTACCTATTTAATATTGATAATTTGATACAAAATAACCTATTTACCTACTTGCCTCTACATTTTCACTTCATTAATACACAATGTCCCTGTATTGTATTCTGAAATTACACAATGCATTGTTTCAAAGATGGCTGATACACCTATTTCACTGTCGCGTTGGGAGTATTTGCATGCAGTGGCGAACGAATTATGTCGAAGGCTCGCGTCGACGTGGCGTTAAATTGCCTCTAGATGGGAAAAGAAAGTATTTTATGTACCATATTTTCTTTATAACGTGTGCTTAGCGCCTAAGATGAGATTTTCAGAAAAATGTTTGAGTTAAAATATAAAGCTTATTATATAATATGATATTTTATTATTATTTATGATGTATCTGTGTCAAAATATAGATAGGTAAGAATCAATCGTCTTCAGCAATAGATCATCATTACCGACCTGTTATAAAAGTAACAAAAAACTTGTAAAGTACCTAGTCAATCAATTTACAACAACAGCATTACAAATAATGATTGTTCTGAAAAAATAATTGTAATATTTTGTGATTCTATTTTGGATCTTTGAGTGAGAGTTTCAAAATGCGAACTTTTGTATTCATTACCAAATTTTAGTACCTACATTATTTCGCTTTTAACTTTTTATTTAAATGTCCCCATTTGAATGTTACCTAATTTCGATCTCGGTAACTGCTCCCAGGTAAAATATAAGCCGGCTTTCACGAGACAGGCTTGTCCTAGTGTGGAAGCCACAGGTACCATCATCCTTTTTCACTTACCATTGTTTTATAATCCTAGTTTATTTCGTCTATGTACCTACTAACATGTAAGTGAGTTGAAATTGATGGCAAATAAATTTTATTTTATTTTTTATTTTTTTTATTTTACATAAACAAAAAGCTTAGTAGTACAGTTCACAACAAACTCAACCATAGATTGGTATACTTGTCTAACGATAGCAATCTAATCCCAATTAAACATCACCGATACGGACATCCCTGCACGAACAATGCCGACGGCAAACAAAACATATTGCAGCTAAATTTCAACCATTACCTTTCAATTAGTTTAGTTAGGTCGAGAGCACCCCGTTGCAGGCATCCGTGCATAAATTAGTCTTGTTAAGTGCAGTACAGGAATTTAATCCTCATATTTCGTGTGCTCCCCGTTCGGCATATCTTTTCAGGTCTAAAATGAATTGTACATGAGGTAGAGATGGTAAAGAAATTTCTACCTTACCTGATCAAATTAAGATTGAAAATCAGTTTACTCGTGCAGTGTACTGTGTTGATTAGTGTATGCTATGTGAATAAATTAGTACAAATGATTTGCAATCGAAATACGTTGATGCTAGAGTTGGTTTTAGATAGGTGTGTGTTGGTTGTTATTACTTTTTGTTAGGCTGAAGTACCATGTTTAATGGTGCTCATTACTTGGTGAATGAAATCGGATTACCAGGCGGCAACTAAGCTTGATCTCTGACTAAAATATGAGGGGGTTTTAATTTTGAATGCGTAATAATCGAAGTTTTTGGGGAGGCTCCAAGATCAATACTTGTTGAAGTTTGATAATGTATACTTTACAGCGAGGTTTTATTTGATATCGTTTTTAGGGTTCCATAGTCCCTATGAGGAACCCTTATAAGATCATCCAGTCCCTCCGTCCGACCCAGTCAGTCACCGTACCTTAACTTCTACAGTTTTTGTTGGAAGTTAAATAGTGTTGGTACAGATATACGTTAAGAATAGATAGCACTTTCAAATAAGTATATAAATTGTACCAAAATAACTTTTTTGACGTAACCTACCCGGAGATGGAGAGGGAGGATATTTTTAATATTTTTATTTACCCCATCATGTGGGTTATCGTTAAAAAGGTATTTTCAAATGAAATGGTGTTTACATACAACATTTTACTATCGAAAATTACATTTACGAGATTTTTAGCTTCTAAATATTAATCAAAATTTACGTACTAAATTACGACACTTCTTATTTTTTAAGATAATTGACAAAAATAGTAATAGTAAACTAGTAATAGTATGCCAAAATATCATTTCGTTATTGAAATGGCTACGGTACCCTACATTGCGCGTGGCACGACACGCACTTGGCCAGTTTATTTTTAAAATTATGATGACATTTTCATCCAGCCAAGGCCATTGAAACAGTAGCTGACACCTTTGTGTTTATTTCCCACAGGCCACTCATGCATCCAGGGCTGTTCTGGAATCCTTACAGCGATGCCAAGTAGACTATCGTTATATCAGGGTGTTGAGATGTCTCTATGACGCCGCTACCATGAGTGTCACAGTACAGGGCCAGCAGTCTAAACCCATCCAACTGCGCAGGGGAGTGAGACAGGGGGATGTGATATCACCGAAACTGTTCACGAGCGCGCTGGAAGATGTGTTTAAGACGTTGGACTGGAAAGGTAAGGGCATTAACATAAACGGTGAGTACATCTCGCACCTGCGATTCGCTGATGACATAGTTTTAATGGCAGAGACGCTGGAGGAGCTGAACTGGATGCTGGACGGCCTAGCTTCAGCCTCGCGACGCATCGGTCTTGGCATGAATTTGGATAAAACCAAAGTCATGATCAATGGCCACATTGATCCAGGACCGGTGGTCGTACATGGTCACCTTCTTGAAATTGTTTCCGAGTACACGTACCTTGGGCAGATTCTGCAGTTAGGTAAAAACAATTTTGAGAAGGAGGCCAAGAGGAGGATCCAGCTGGGCTGGGCAGCGTTTGGGAAACTACGTCGAGTCTTCTCGTCATCCATACCGCAATGCTTGAAAACGAAAATTTTCAATCAGTGCGTCCTACCCGTCATGACCTACGGAGCCGGGACGTGGACACTCACGGTAGGGCTGGTCCACCAGTTTAAGGTCGCTCAGCGAGCTATGGAGAGAGCTATGCTCGGAGTTTCTCTGAAGGATAGGATTCGCAATGAATACATCCGATAGAGAACCTAAGTTATCGACATAGCTCAAAGAATTAGCAAGCTGAAGTGGCAGTGGGCTGGCCATATCTCACGAAGAACCGACAACCGCTGGGGTAAACGTGTTCTTGAGTGGAGACCTCGACTCGGCAAGCGTAGTGTAGGACGCCCTCCGACCAGGTGGGATGACGATCTGCGAAAGACTGCAGGTAGATGCTGGATGCGGCAAGCTGAAGACAGGGCGCTATGGCGCTCGTTAGAGGAGGCCTATGTCCAGCAGTGGACAAGCATAGGCTGATGATGATGATGACTCATGCATGAGTGTCCATAGCGCATTTCCTCTTAACAAAACACTCACATATTTATTTCGATCCAGAATTTAAAAGCAACTTTCATTCGGAGCGCATCAACGCCCCGTAATCTTTATAATCGTCTCACGTCCATCAAATGAAAATCCTCCTCCGTTTTATTGTTTACCGCCTTTTATACGATTGAGAGGCCGCCATGTTTTTTATTCTCCGAGTGTTCATGTCATTAAAATTATACGGAGTTTTTCTTTATTTCCCTTTAAGTTAAAATATAACGGGACTCAGGTTGAAAAATATTTTTGTTTATTTATTTGCAGACTAGCAACATAAAAAAAGAATTCTCCACCTAAAGGCTGTCTAGAATTGCAGGCCGTAATATAGCCGCCTAATATGCACTAAATTATAATTTATGTTCCTTATATCATTTTATAATATAATAAAATATGATTTATGTGTGATATAGAGCATATTTATTGATATAAGTAGACACCTATACTTATTAATACTTCGCTTCCCTGTGTTTCAACTTGAAACGAACAAAGAAGGTTTCAGCAATGTCTCTATTCAAAACCAAACATTACAGGTTGAAACAGAAAGGGTAGGTATTCTTTTTTCAAAACTTAACTTTGTAGTTCTAAAACTATCAGCTTTGGAGGAAACTTGAAAAAAAGGTGATACAGGGATACAGCTGTTGACAGATTTCATAAGTCTACAAAACCTTTAGTACTTCAACTGTCCCACAAAGCCGATAGTTTTAGATTTAAAAACTAAATTTGCAAAAAAATAAATAAAAAAAAAATATACCCTTTCTGTTTCACCTAGTATATCGCCATCGTCACAGTTTTTTAATTACGCCAGCCCGAATAAAATCCACCCTGTGCGTTTACAGAAGGTACCTATACTCAGGATATTATACTGAATTGGTTTCAAACCTTTGAGGAAGAATGAAGTTGTCAAAAGCTCTAGTAGAGCCCCTGAAACCTAATTCAACTCACGCATACAGCACCCCCCTCCTGTTTTGCCCGCAACACAAACCACACGACCCACTATACCTAATCCTACTCCAACTTTCAAACAGAAACGTGGTTGGAGCCTTTCGTATTACACCCACTAGTTGTAATTTCTTCTCAGACGAACCTCGCGACAATCCGGACTTATCTTTGTTCCTTGACAACACTTTCCCTTGAGCTTCCAACTGACAATGTTTACTGTACACTCCACAACAGTCTTATAACGACGTGCTAAAGTAGAAGTTGTATTGTAACCAATGAAAAGGTTTGTTGGTGGAATCGTAGCTTGGATTTATGGCACAACTTCGCAAGTCTTGTAGTCGTTTTCATTTCACACACTGGTTTGTTTTCGCTCTTATTGGATTTTGTTTTATATATCATCCTACTTAAGTGCTATAATTGCATAAAAGTGTATATTTATGAGATAACTAGCTGAGCCCGCGACTTCGTCCGCGTGGAATTTAATTGACAAAGTCTCATACAAACTTTCATCCCCTATTTTATCCCCTTGGGGGTAGAATTAATCAAAATCCTTTCTTAGCGGCTGCCTACGTCATAACATCTACCTGCATGCCAAATTTCAGCCCGATCCGTCTAGTCGTTTGGGCTGTGCGTTGATAGATCAGTCAGTCACCTTTGAGTTTTATATATATAGATAGATAGATTACACACACAATCATATAAAGCAGTATATACTTCAAATATATTAGCACACCTACTTGACGAAGAAATAAGTAGGACAAAATAACCGTATTTTTAAACACTAAGAATTTATTGATAAGGCTAATAAATGTATACCACGGGCAACAAGAAGCGATTGGAAATGGTTATTATCTTCGATTTCAAGTCGGTCACCGACAAGCTCGCCAATATTCGACCGGCCATTCATTATTCATTCTGTGTCGGAAAACGTAACGCAAATAAATAAATAATAAAGGCGTAAGCTTAAATACAGTATAGTTTATAATCTAAGTATTGCTCAGATAAATAGGTGCCTACTTATATAAAAATCATTCAGGATTGAATTTTCTTTGTAACGTGTATAAATATTATGTTATTAATATTAATCGCTTCCTCAACATAATTACATTTTAATATCAACATTACTTCCCCTAATTTTTTTCATGAAATATGACGTCAATAAATCAGCCGTCCGCAACGTCTGCCGGCTAAAACAAAGACATCACGTGCCAAGAAATGATAAAATAAATTTCGAACATCCCGCCGTTACAAAGCTAATGGGCTGTATCTCCAAAGCTAGGGAATAAAAGATCCGTCGATTAGAAACTTTATGTTTGCAATTTTCCGGAGCCCCCTGAGGGCCCTGCGAACCTTGAAAACGTGTGTTCACACAACATACAGAAAACACAACGCACAGAACTTGGGTGCAATTAATAAAAACTTGGATAAAATTAAATAAAAATAATAATGAGCCCTTTTCATAATCATAAATAATAAATCATTTATAAAAAAAATAAAGTGAAAAATATTATTTATACAGCAGCCTTTACTAGGCTCTGGGCCTGTATCGCAGAGACCAAAACTAATTAAAAAATAAAATTGGCGACAGGTTCGACACAAATAAAATAATTAAAAGGAAAGGTAAACATAAGCTTGCAAAGGTGAGTGCAGTGTATGTGTACCTTCATACACAACACACACACATACACACAGTGGTATGTTGGTGTGTATGGTGTGGGGGTCTGTGTGTGTTTGTTGATTTAATGTCTGACTCCAAGGCACGGGCCTCCCCTCAATACGAGAGGGAGTTCTTAATCCACTGCGCTGGCCCAGTGCGAATTTCACGTCATCATCATCATCATCAGCCTATGCTTTCACGTGTCTTTCGAAAATTGCTTAGATTATCTAAGACATGCAGGTGTCATATTTCAATTATGATACACACATAGACTTTGAAACGCATCTGTGGGCGAGTCGGGGTTTGAACGCAGGAACTTGTGCACCCAAAACTCGGGCTTAACTAATCGGCTATCATCATGAATTATTTTAATTAATAAACTATGCAGTCTGGCGATATTTATTTCGTATTATAATTAGTTTACATTCCCTTATAACAATAATAATTTAAATTAACACAGAAAACAGTGTTAACCGCATTTAAAAATTATGAAATATGTTTAAATAACGATTTTTTTTTACAGAAACCATTTATTTCTATACCCGATACTGATCCAAACCCTCAATCGTATTATTTTGGACTTTTGCGACACCCTGTGGATACATTGTCTGGCAATGAATTCAGGGAATGGACCCAATTACCTATGAATCGATTGGGAAACCATCTGAAGGGCACCACTAACGGCCGCCCAATAAAAGCGAAAAACCGCTTTAACCGCTAGATTTTATGGCTTACAAGTACAGTAAGTAAAATTATCCACGTTAAATTTAACCTAAGAGAAGTTGAAAGGCACACAAACTTGGAAAAAGTATGTAGAAGATTTGAATCGTATGTTCTTTATTGAAATAAAACTATTTTTCGGATTTTATCGCGTTTATTAACTTTATGTTCCCGACGTTTCGGTTGCTTTACAGCAGCCATGGTCACGGGGGAACTGAGGTGTTAGACGTCATAGTTAGTAACTGGGTACCCTCATATTTAGTTGTTGTTTGCGGTCCGATCCACGCATAAATAAACGCGATAAAATCCGAAAAATAGTTTTATTTCAATGTGTAGTATTCGCGTAAATATAAGAAAACAATACGTATGTTCTTTACTTTAGAATCTGCAGCGCCAAAACATAAAAATGGTGTGCTTTACGTAATAACTACTAACTAAGTACTTTGCATTAATGCATATACCCACAGTGCTTTTGCTTTGGTTGCTTTAACCTGGTGCCCAAATCTATTAAACGCTGGCATCTCAATTTAGTCGCAATACGTCAAAACGGACGTGCCGCAATACGTCAGTTTTGACCGATTTTATCTTCTTTTTCATCTTCCTTTAAAAATATGGACCACCCAAGTTAATAGGTAAGCCAGTTTCAGGTAACAAATAGCAATACAAACACGTTTAATAAGAATACAAAAATGTGACCACTTTGGAAAACCAAAATGGAGGCCCAAATTTTCTAAAAAAACTTTCAAAATTTGTCGTATTTAAATACGCGGTACGTCCGTTTTGACGTATTGCGAGTTGGTCGAGATGCCAGCGTTTAACGGGCCCCTGCTAGGTAGTCTACATTGCATAGGTATACTCGTACCTAGCCGCATTTACCACCAATCCAGCGTCTTGCAATTTGGAGTCTGACTAGCGCACGGCATATTGTGCACCGGTAGGCACACTATTCCATTGACTCGTCCGACGCCAGTTAAATCTATTAGGCAGATCAAAGGGAACAATTTCACATGAATTGGGATCATTGTACGCCCACAGCTAAGTACCTACCTGACGTATACTGTAGAATTGTATGATATGTATTATCTATAGTAGATGTGGATCACAGATATAGATTTACATAGATAACGCAAGTATCACGATTTGTATTGAAACCAAGCGTGTCGAATTTTTAACACCTACTGTGACGTCACAGATGGCGGGAATTCCAAACCGCTTCAAAGACACCGATGCCGCCGATGCCCCTCCGCCCGCTACGATTCTCTCAAGTGATTATCTCGCTCATACTCATATTTTCATATCTGTAGTCGCGCGGACTGTAAGTTATCGGCGACCAACCTTGACGCTTGGTCGGGGTTTTCGGACACGCTAAGTACATACATTTGCGTTATCTATGTAAATATATATCTGTGATATGGGTAGACGATAAATCGTACTATAATTTGTTGTCAAGTAACGGCTAACGCAAGTAATGTTAAAGTATTTTCAAAATAAATTTGACGTTTTGACAGTTTATCAATAAAATATCTGTCAAACGTGAAATTTATATAGATAATAAGCTTTATCTGAGGATCGTGAATCAGCCCTTGGTATAAGTTACACTCAAGCAAGTTTAAAACAACGTTAAGCTTTAGGTACTGGCATTGTAAATAAAAAAAAGCTTATTGCTTTTGTTTTACCCTAAAAACCCAACATCCGTATTCTACAAATCGCATTTTCACAAAAGACTCAAGCAAAACAAGAGCAATCCAGGAACAATTATCTTAAAACACCGTCCCCTATGAATCGTTATAAAAATAAATCATCAAAAAGAGCTCCGAAAGAAGAAAACGGCCATCATTCCGTTGTGATGGCACCGCTTAAATTAAAAATGGCGAAAATTGACGGCCGCACTGAAAACATATAAATCTGAAGGCTAGCGGAAAATTAAAAAGGTTCCCGGGGCGCTGGCGCGACGGCCCGAGTGCCGTTTGGCACCGGGAATAATCAACCAATCCCTCATTACTTTGCACGCCAGTCTTTTTGATTCGAAATCCCAGCAGGCGTCTCTTTGTCACAGCACCTTTATCAAAATTAATTGATGATCGTTGTATCTGACGCTTGTTCGGAAATTGAATCACCTAGAGTTTATATTTCACACCTTTTTTGAGATTCCTTTAGCAAATGTAACCTTCACCCGTATTAATAAATCATTCTCAAGTCTGAAAGCTATCTGGAGTAGGTGCCTACGCGTTGACAAGACATTTTGTACTAAAGTGACCAATGTTAGAATGACATGTCGAGGATCGCACTCGGAGAGAGTCATAACAAAAAAAAAACTATAATTATACTAGTTTATGCCCGCGACTTCGTCGTAAAAAGAAGTTCTATGTGTTAATCCAGGTTATAAACTATCTGTGTTTAAAATTTCATACAAATCCGTTCGATAGTTTTTGCGTGAAAGGGTAACAAACATACATCCACACTCACAAACTTTCGCATTTATAATATTAGTAGGATTTATTACCAGACCTAGTCTTATTCATAATTAGACATCGTTTTCTAGAACGGAACACATGCACTGCTGTAGACCAGAACCAACCTTGTATTAGTAGTTCTAGGTCGGTTTTAGTTAGCAGGAGTGTGTGTGGGTTGGTTCCATTTTGCAAAACTACATACAATTGGACAACGAGAACAAACAGGTACTAATGTCGCTTTTTGATAGAAATAAAACAAATAAGCATCAAATTAACAGAACATTGTATTTCTAGCCGTCGTCAGTTTACTTCGTCTTTGCTTCGTCTAATTAAAAATAGACTATAATACCCTTTTCAATCGTTTGACACATCTCTAAGTCGGCGGAGTCCATCCATGAAGTACAGTATTCAATGTAGTACATTGTATCAAAAATTATTACAAAACTTTATGTGCGTGATTATTATATCATTAGGTAATTAGAAAAACTTGTGCACATTTTGTGTTGCCATACCTTCTTCCCGTGGTCGTAACGTTTAAGCTAGATAGTACATTTAACATTATCAAATTCAGTTATAACCGTGTGATTAGTGGACTACAGCATTATCATCAATGCAGTTGTTTAAATTTGATACCAACCTATTAAAGTTTAGTGAGATACAATACGCGGTCTTTCTTTTCACTATAAGTACTTAGCGCAAAAAGGAGAAACTAATAGAATGAACATTATACCAAGTTAGTAGGTACAAGTTTTGTCCGGTTTTCTTCGTCTCCCCATAACCGATAGCTGGATCGTTTTGGTTAACGATGCACTAATGCGTTAGCTCTGTTGCCGTTACAGAGGGCGCTAGAAACGTTCATTAGCTGGATACGATTAATAATAATGTTGTTACTTATGTAAGAGGCTTTTAAGACGGTCCTAACCTGATTGAACAAGGTGGACTATGCGTCTGATTGCTGACGTTGAAACTCATATTTGAGCCCTGCTTAATTTAGTTGCGCCATAGGTACATAAAATTACAGCGGATAACGACGTCCCAAACAACTCTAGGAGACTAACATTTGAGGCATTCGGGTATTCAGATGAGCGTCTTAAATGGATAGCACAGTCATGGACGTACCCAGGTTTTAGGATAGGGAGATCAGGGATTTCCTGTAGGTAAAGGAGAAAGTAGGTGGGACTCAAATATGAGTTCCAGTAACAGTAGCATATGCACAGCAAAATACCCACAAATAAAACAACGGTAAAATAAATCCGCCTTAACAACACCAATAAACATTCAAAAGCAATTTATTTCCTTGAATGCGATTGGAACTTAAGCTATCCCTTCATAAAGAATTCTGAACGTGCATTCTCGCATTACGCCATCTTGAGATTTATGGCAACCCGCTGTCCGCCATATTGTTCCAAATTTAAACATATTTATTTCCAGGTTTCCACGCCAAATCGTAGCGGCGTTGTTTCAATAGCTATTGACATGATTGAACATAATTTTTAATCACAAATTTATGAAAATTCTAGAATAATAATAATTAATTATAAAAAAAGAAATTATCAAAATTTCATCTCATTCTCACTAATGCACTAAGAAGGGGAGAGAGCAGCTCGGTGAGACAAAAACCAGACTCTGAAAAGCTTTATCTTTGCATACGGATCCCTAAATCTTCTTGTATTGAATTCCGTACATTCGATGATGTAAATTGTTATGTGTGACAGTCGAGAAAATGGCATCGCGGCCAACCACAGCTAATTATGCGTAGCAATTCCAAAGGTCGAAAGTAGAGACAAGTTTCCTTGATAAAAACTTCATTGAACGATAAATCATGTAGAATAGGTATTGATTGAGTTTTAATGTTTTAATTGGTTACCGCATTTAATGCATAGTCTGCCAGGGTCAAAAACCTAGCTTATGTTGAATTCAATTGTCTTATTGAATAAGAATTAGTAGTTTAGTTGCATAGCAAACTAACCTGATCATTATAAAATTAATCTCCTCTTGGTATCCTTTAAAGATAGGGTTAATCGGTACAATAATAAGTAGGGGTAATAGTAACTACCTACCCCCCACCTCCATTCGAAATTTTTTTTTAATCATGTCGGAAAATTTAAACAGCTTCCGCAGTGTCCAGAACATAAAGCTATTGTATACAAATAGGCAATATAAAAATACAATATTGCAATGAGTAATGGCACGAAGACGCTTTTAAATTTATCACACACAATATGGGGCTCGAAATATGGCGGCCATGTTTTTTTATTTCTGAAAAAAAAAACCGGTCCGTATTTTTATTAATTAAAAATTGTTGAGGTATTTTCCATTGTCCCTGTCATTGTATATGTTTTGTTAGGTTTATTGTTATTATATTATATTGGGTATGTTGTTATTGTTTTCCTATCGGCATTCGGCACCAAGGAGGTATCTATTTACATTCAAGCAAATACGTCATGGGGTATGCCTCATGAACAGCATAATACAATAAAACGTAACAGACAAGGAAATCCGGGGAATTTAAATCGTTGCGAGAAAATCTAATAATCCTCTGCCCGGGTAGACGCGGCCCGGATCAGCCAATTGATCAATGACAGGAATTCGCTGTATTATTGAGAAAATTGTTCCTTGTTGTTCTCATTCGATTACCTATAGAGGAAATTGGATTATCTACAGGAATAAAATTGTTGCTTATTGACGAATGGTCTATGCCACAGACCTGAGACCATAGAGTATGTTGTCTAACACACCATCTGTATGGTCCCAAACTAACTAATGGACTAGGGGTAATCTCAGTGTCACCTGTATATTTTATTTTTCCCTTTGAGCGGCACCCAGACCGGGAAAAATAACGCAGTGGCCGTTTCCGACATTTACCCTGACGGGAATCGAATCTACAACCACTCAGTGCAGTAAGCCAAGCGCCTAAGCTCAAACCACTACGCCAAGCGGTCGTAATAGAAATTCTTCAAATCCCATCTCAAGTTACCCCAACCTGACGTCAAAAGGGCAGTCGTCGGCAAAGGCACGATAAAGAAATTAACCAGCGGAGTATAAACAAGTTAATCGAGTTAACCTGCAGACGTCACGTCATTCACCGGCAACCCTTCTCCGAGGGGGTGCACTCACTAGCCAGTATCTTGGTAAGATTCGGTAGGTTTCTGATGTATTTTAATGTTAACGTTACTCGGGTAAATGTCTTAAACATGGGTAAGGTCCGTATTAATATAAATTAAGTCTGAAAGCAATCATCAGCTACGCTTTTGACATTTCATTTTGTACTGAAATAAGAAATAAGAATGACATATCCAAGATTGCTCTCAGAATTGAGATTGCGGTATTTTTAAAATCGAATCCGGAAATTTTGTCTTTAAGTACATTTACCTGCAATGAATACCATTATGCTAAAATAATGCCATAATATTAAATTCCATGATGATTTAATTCCCTTCATAGATAAAAATCCAGGTTGTTGTTTTTTTTATATTTCGTAAAAAATATAGATAGATTTGATGGTCCCTAGGTCTTATATGTATAGGTAAACGAAGAAACCAAATTAACTCTGGCAGCACGCCTAAAATATATTTTATTACTTAGAATAAGGGCAGTTATGACGTGTTATTCAGGTAGTTACTTACTTTTAAACACCTACTCTTTTCTTGCACATAATGGCGAAATTACCAGGTGATAAGCAATAAAAGACGTTAATAGAAACAAAGTGAATAAAGATGGCGACATAAAATACGAATTTAAACTTCTATTGACATTAATTCCTTAATATCACCTACTATAATAATACTTAATCCGACAACATTCATTTCGGAAAGCCTAAAACAAAGAAACATTCATTCGCACATAAACATGAAACCGTACATTCCCGTAAATGAAGAAACATCATCCGTGAGTCCATAATTTCATATTTTCGGTGCGTTTTTCCTTCATTACGCGTTTCCCGAGACAAGGGCCTAATCTCCTTGGAGGCTGGCACGCCCAGACTGTCTCGGGGAATTAAATTATGCCTTTCCATGAATATTATACTCGATGTCGCAATCTTTTTGCGTTATTTAAGCGAGACTCAAAGAACTGAGAAAAAAATCTCTATGAATCATAATAAGAAACTCTTGGGCTAGACACCAGTAGGTATCTAGGTAGGTAGGTATCTAGGTAGGTAGGTACTAGGATTTGAACCTACCAAATACTGATTATCATTGCTTGGAAGTAATATTTGAAGGTTCCGTATACATCTACATAATTGGTAGGTTAATATTCTTCAATTTGTACAAGTAAGTAAATCCCCTATCTCAACACAAATTGTTTAGCAATACCTACTCAAGTGGTAAACTCATAATATAATCGATATTATTTTTTGAGCTCTCAAAATGTTAGATACTTTCATGACAAGTTATATAAATAAATAAATAAGAGCAGTGATAGCCGATTGGTTAAGCACGCGTCTTGTGGGCTACCAGGTATCGGGTTCAAACCCCGGCTCGAACCTCTGGATTTTTCGAAATCTATGTGCGAATCATAATTTCTATATTATGATTATCACTTGCTTACGGTTAAGGAAAACATCGTCAGGAAACCTGCATGTCTTAGAAGATTTAACCGATTTTCGAAAGACATGTGAAATCCGTCAACCCGCACTGGGCCAGCGTGGTGGATTATGGCCTGTAAGTTATATAAAAACAATGGATAATGTCCCCAAACGCCCTATATACACAGCTCACTCTGGTCTGAGGCATATAATCGGCGCTACACCCATCCCCATCGGTCCGGCGGCATCGTACTTTTTATCGGCGAGATAAATGCCCGGTTAGCTCGGGTCCAACGTTGATTTATACTGGACGTCCGTCAGCCGAACGAATTACATAGGCCACCATGTAAATCACCTGACGTCGACGCTAAATCGATAGCCTTAGCTTTATCGATGCAAATACTCTTTGGGATAAGATTGGCGGTGAAAATATTTGCAGAGTTTAAAATTTTTTGAAACTAAAATTGATTCTGTTTTCATGATTGGTGTTTCTCTAGCGATAACTATGTATTCACTTTTTGAAAAGAAGCTTCTATATGGACGTTCGGGGCATTCACCGCGCGGCCACTATCCGTAGCTAAGCGTCAGTAGCGTTACACGATATATACCTATATAGGTATACAAAGTGGCTGTTTATAACGCATAGTTCCTACACTTTGTACTTTAAAGCTTTGCTTCTTTCGGGCGTCCTTAGACGGCACTGTTTTGTTTTTATTTCCTACTTTAATCCGATTCTAGAATTCGAATAGCCCAGCCTACTTCTTAATAGGTACTCCGGTGAGGATGTCGTATTCCATCATGATACAGTTATCGAACTTAGCTTACTATGCAAACACACGCACATACAAATATTATGAGTACTAATGAAGGACCCGTCTTTTTAAAAGTTTGTCGTGATTCTCGAAATGCGTGCCCACCTTCACTCACAAGATTAAAAAGGTCACAAGGAGGTTAATAGATTAAAACAATAAGTAACTCGGCAACACGGGGCACCGTCGTCATGCCTCCATGTTTATTGCCCACCACCTCTACCACGAATTTTACGTTCGCTAGTCGCTAGCGTGCACGTAAAATATTTGTATGACCAATATGGTAATAATTATATACTTAAATGATGTCTCAGGATTACAGTAATATTTTCAAATTCACTCTTAAATTTGCAATAAAGCAGTCTGTTAAAAATTTCGAAAACGATGCTAGCTACCCTAATAGTAATCGTCTCACGCGAACTATACCTATACCTAGTCAACATAATATACTTTAGAGATATTATGGTGCCATAGGGGCTACTTACTATAATTAGGTACTTGTATAACATACTTCATAGACCAAAAAGGTTTTATGTTGACTGTACTATTGTGGCAATCGCAATATTATATTACACACGTAGACATTAGCGACTAGCGTCACAGGCGAACGTGTAAACCGATCCCCAAGCACGAAGTATTTACCGCAGCGTAACATTAATATAACCGTGTCCTCGCTGACTATGACAGCGACAGCATGCTTTCTCGGTAGCGATACGATTACGTTAGGATTACCTGCCAAGCACAGAGTAGCTACATTTCCTGCTAGGCACACTGATGGTAGAGGGTCTGGCACCGCTGGGCAAAAGTTTTTATATAAAAGTTGACGATCATAAAACAAGTACAGGTGGATTAAAAAAGGGCGAAGTTTTGGCAGCAAGGGACGCGATTTCACTAAACGAGCTATGGGACGAGATGTCGCGGAGTATTTTTGTTCTGTAACAGTTGGTGAAATTGCTGTTTTTAACTTCAGGTAAGTTATGACGAAGGATTTTTTTAAATTGAAATTGCTTATTTTCTGAGTTTTTATTCTTAACATCGAATAATAGAGTCAATTAAGAAGGCAAGTAGGTACCTAAATTATATTTAATCGACCTTCTAAATAATTGAAGTAGGTACTTATTCGATCTCTTTATTTTCTTGTGGCTCCATGACACGTTATTAACTTGTTGCTAATTTTACGCTTCAAAGAAATTAGCTGTTTTGACATGCAGATATTCGACTTCATTTGGAGAATAAACTGTATCCGGGGATTAAAATTCGGACCTAAATTAATTAAGTCACCTACTTCAAATTAGGCATGCAATGTGGAATTTAAAGCCCGTCTTAATAAATCTATCTCAAGTCTGAGAGCGGTAATAGTCATTTTGTACGGTACTGATATGATTTTAAGAATGACATTTGCATCATGACAGTGACATCATGCCTTATGAAAACTTAAATTAAGAACATCAACAAGCAAGCTGTCTTTCATTACTGTAACACTGCCAAAGTTGTCGCGGATACTGTAATTGGAATAGAACATTATACACCAAACTGAATCCCACGTTACCACCTATATGTTACAGTTGATATTTCAACGTGAACATGGTACAGACGTTTTTAAAAACGCCTTGGAAGCCGAGTGGAGACTGGAGCACTTTAAGATCGGAACGGGTGTGAAAGATGGCAAGGACACTTCTTCTCCACTCGGCTCCGTCGATGTAACAAAGAGAGATTGTTATCGTCACAATGAATACTAGTTTTCACAAACTTACGAATAGTCCAACGAGAATAAAATTGAAGGTGCGACTGGTTTTATCTTAATCCTATAAGGAACTGATGAGGATCCACTAACTCAAAGCAATTACCTGTAGAGAATAGAGATTGTTAAATAGGTATAATAAAGACCTACATGAGTTTTTACTTTTAGCTCACAGTATAAGCCTACTCTTTACCTGGCGTTGAAGTTATTACGTAACTGTTGCAACCACGTTTCTATTCGTTTCAGTTACCTCGTTACCTGCGTTACCTACTAATACAAATTAATTTTACTTCTTGTCGATTCGAAAATCGGGACTTAATCCTCCTCGATTTCAATGAGTTTTCTTCTCGCAGTCACACAAGTATTGTTAATGAATACGGCCATAAGACACACAAACAATAAACATCATGAACAACAAAAATATGACAATACATCACAATACGACAGCCCTAAAGACGGGTGATATTGGGCGAACATAGCAAGTAATATGGCCGCCGCGAAAAATTACAAGTGGGATGTCGAGCACCCTTCCAAGTTCACCGAGGGACCCTCCGGCCGGGCGGAGGCGCCAGCTGAAACGCGCCGCGATAATGAAAATGGAGGATTTACCTCACGTCAGTTGACGTCTTATTATTAGTGAAGAAACAACATAAGTACTTAGAACTGGAAGAAAGTATATTTTTCACAAGGAGCACATTGTTAAACTACGTGTAGCTACATAATAAGGTATGTCTACATCTTCTATTATGACTGGTGCTGGTGGTTAGGTGTGTAAGGTCCCTTACACCAATTGATGGACAGATGGCTGATGTGTTACACCTTTAACTTCATATTAAGTTACTTAGTACCTACCTAAATTGGATTACTCTTTAAGGGACTAGTTGGGCCACCACTTGTTTGTCACTTTATATAAATAAACTAGGATAATATATTCTCATAGTAATTACTTACTTACTTACAGTACAATACTTAGGTAGATACCACCTAACCCGTGTGGCGTCATTTAAACCACGGTTACGTCGGACAAATAGACTGTCGTTGGGTTATCTGCGAAATAATTACTGACCGACTAGTTAATTACCTACTGAGTACCTATGTTTACTTAACTTTATAATCATACTTTTATTGTTACCTGAGTATAGGTACCAAGGTACCTACTAGGGAATAACACCTTCTCCAACACAGTAGCCTAAATAAAGATAACCCGCTCCCAGGGACAACCTAATTTCAAAGATACCGGGCCTTCGTAGTCCCTAGGTCCGACACCTGCTCAGTCCGGTCAACATCCGGATCCCGGACCGGCCGGACGTCATTTCAGAACCGGAAAATCGGCAATCTCCTCTCCCTAGGGTTTTTTTTATTTTACACGTTAGTGACATCAGGTGCCGAATGTTACTTTTGTAATTTAGTAGTGCGGGTTATGAGTGTATTTGGACCGGGTGACGAAAATTACCCGTACCTAACACAACCCTTTACCCTTCGCATTTCTGTCAATAGTTTAGCATTAGGTCAATAACCGATCTCCAAAGCAAGTCGTTCTATATAGCTATTTATTTCATTGTTCATTTTATTTTATTGATGTCACTCGATGTTGAGTAGTTACGTAAACATTTTCAAAATTTGGCACAGCGGGAATCGAACCCTCAACCAACCGGTGAGAAGAGCGGCCTACGCTCGAAAGAACTACTAGGCCAAACGGTTGCCAGCATACAAGAACAATAGGAAGAAAATAGAACATAACTCAAAGTAAATTGAATATTTTCATTTAAACCCTATACTGAGCTGTTGGCAATATTCTGTGATATATCGTCGAGAGTTATTTATTAGGCCAATAAAATTTGTCCTTAGCTCACGCTTCCACCTTCTTCATAAATCATAAAGCAGTTATTGGATCGCGTGTAAGAAAAGAATAAAACAAAATAAAATGTTATCAAGCCTTTCGACAAAGGGTAGGCAGAGTTGTTATTCACAATTTCGCGCACGGTTTAGGTTCAAATGTTAAGGAGGGCGAGCACAGACCAATAAGCCATAGACACGGCATAGCCGGGCACCCCACTCATTTTATATTTATGCATTGCCACTGCTATGTATGTGTCGCAGCCAAATAGCTTAATTCGCCGTTCAATTAACAGCCTAGGCACTTAACTAAACAGCGCCGTTCAACTAACGGCCTAAATGATATTCAGCCGTATCGTCTGTTACAACATTAAATAAACTGGCTGGCTAATGCTTAGGCAACTGGTTGACACACAGTACTACAAAACTTTTTAAAAATACTACCCAAGCAGGTCGACCCAGATGGGTTTAGGTTAGGGTTATTTTTTATGACCCCACAGAAATCCCACCCGGCAAGTAGATTCGGTGGATCTAAACAATTTTTTAAAATACCTAATAAATATTATTCCATCAAAGTTGTTTTTTTGCCGACGCCATATTGACCAAAGAGAATATAATAGAGATATTTACAGTTTGGTGAGTTTCGGCGCTAGGTGGCAGAAATTAGAACTAAATTGAAATGAACAGGCTAGGCAAGTAATTAAACGTCATCGATCCAAGTCATTTGCCTAGCTGTTTGATCAAATGGCTGAATATCATTCAGGCCGTTAGTTGAACGGCGCTGTTTAGTTAAGTGCCTAGGCTGTTAATTGAACGGCGAATTAAGCTATTTGGCGGCGACATATGCACGGCCTTTGATAAAGCAAAGATGACGGCACCTGACATTTTGATTGGTCTATTCACGACACGACCTTGAACTAACCAATCAAAATCGGCTGTCTTCCCCGATACCCCGCCAACTTTTGACGATTGGATTCTCATACAAATAGTGGATATAATCCGTGTCTTGTCTTATTAGTATGTGAGGGCGAGCCTGTTTGGCATTTACCGGGCATACCTATTTACATCCCTATTTATAATCCCAATAACGCTGTAGTGAATTGAAACCTGGAGTCTATTATGGGCGGATCACACTTACTGTCCAACAAGCATGTATAAACTTGCTTTCAGTAAAATACAAAACCCTCCTAATATAACAGCCAGTATCACGACAGGTGGATAGGATTTCGTACAAGCAACGCCATCTTTATGAAGCATTCTCCAAGTATTTGGTGTTGGGCGCCATCTGGTGGCATATATACTGGATTTACCGAAGGGGTAAGCTGAGGTTCACTGAAGCACCCTATTTGGCAGATGGTATTTTAGTCCCAGTACAATAGGATAGGGGGCGAGACTTTACCACTTGCCAGCAAAGTTTGCCTGCCGGTATTGAAAGATTACCGGTAATAAATGTCTACTGAATATTCGATAAAAGAATACTATGGAACATTAAAGAATACCTATTGAACTTATGGGAGAAAAAAATGTATATCTCCTCCTCCTTTTAAAATCATTTCTGAAAATAATTATAAATCTACTTTGTGATAGTCTAAATTTCCTACAGGCCTGAGACCTGAAAAAATAAGCATCCAAAAATTTCTATAACTATTTAATTAATCACTAAATTCAACTAAACATAACTTCACACTTCATCTACAAGCTTGAATCTCTGGTGCTGTGGTTCTGGTATCACATTATAGTATTTCTTTAGTATGGTCTGCTGTTCCCTGCCGCTGTAGATCCTTTGCACCCATGTATGCTCCCAGTTAGGGTCAAACTTCTCACATGTGACCACCACTTTACCGGGCTCCATGGCAAAGAGAGTGCCGTTGCGGCCGAAACCAACCTTTAAAAAAAAATGGCACTTACTTATTTCATTTCCAATTTTTTATTGGCAACACATTGGTGCTAATTATGTTGGTTGCAAACAAAAAACTAAACCTTTGCCTTTGATGCCTGCGTAAAAATATTACTTATACTTAGGCCCATATTAATAAATCAATTTCAAGTCAGAGAGTGATCTTAAGTATGCCTATGACATGTAATTTTGTACTGGAATAACATTTCCAAGATCACTCTCAGACTTAAGATTGTTTTATTAATATGGGCCTTACTTACAATTTTTAAATAGAGTTTTAAAGTTATTTTCTCATGTACGTAGGTAACTCCGTTGAGTTACCTACGTACATGAGAAATACATATATCGTACATGTATCGTTATACTGGTCGCTAAGCACCCTTCACTATACTAGTCCAGTTCTAATAAATAAAGGCGCATTCAAAGCGGAGAAACTTACATTCAAACCAGGTAGAAATCGTGTGGTTCTCTGAGTAACCAACATATGTCCAGCCTGCACAAAATGCCCATCCTGAACCTTCCACCCTCGCCGCTTCGGCTTCACCTTACAATTTGTGTTTTGTGTACTACCACCAGTCTTCTTACTGGCATTACGGACGAATTCTGTATAATAAAACAATAAATAATAATAACACCAATTAATTTCTAACCTCAAATAAATTTGATAAATATAAATTTAATAATATACCTTTCAGTACGGAATTTCCTTTATTTATATTAAGTAAGAAATTAAACGACATATTAATGAAAAAATATTTAAATGCAGTGTTAGATAGAAATCACTATAATCTAAACCAAAATAGAACTTCTGAAAATATCCCTATACCTATGTAACACTGACTGACAGTGACATCAGTCAGTAACTGACTGATCGCATCTATCAAACTGACAAAATTATGAAACTTAAAGTTTATTCAAGTGATGGGCACACAACGAAACTCCAGATTGCATTTTGGTTTTCCAAAATGGACAGTCACAATTTTGTATTGTTATTAGTTAATTGTGTTTGTTATTGCTATTTGTTACTCGACATTGGCAGAATCACATTGGGCGTGACCCAATGGAAAGAGACCATTAATATAAAAAAATATAACGATACTCCCTCGATATGGACATTATGGGCAGATGGGGTAAGTACATAATCTGCTAGGTCTTGGGTTAGGTAGGCTGGGAAGGCTGCGTAAACGAACGTTTACCCCTGGGTTTGCACTGATGAAATATTTACACCGATTTATGATGTTTTCTCTATTTTGTACACTCAAAATAAAGACAAAAAAAAATAATTCCATTATACCAATAATTCGCAATAAACGTGAGTTTTTCCACGTTTATCTCTAATTCCTCCACATAAACAAAAATTGCTTTTTTTATTATTGGCCTGAATTGGCTTGTCATTTGCTATGTGATTTGACATATGTATATGACAATAACTACTCATGTCAATTGTCTGTCATTCAGGCAGTCAAATAAATAAAAAACAAAGTAACCTCACACATAAAAGTGATAATTACATTTTTCGCGTGAATACATAAATACAGAACCCAACGAGACACAACATCACTGCTTATAAATATTTATAAAGATCAATTTAGCTATTTGGGCCATTCGTGCTGTTCGTGAGTACAACAGAACCCTATAATGGCTTCGGACCCGCTCAACATCGCTCGACGTAAACTAAACGAAGTCCTAGGCGAGAAATCAACAAAATACTTCAATCACATGAAACAATGGTTTCGGATGAAGTTAACTAAAGAGGAATTCGACGCTGAAGCCCGAAAGATACTGTTTGCTGACCAAATACATTATCATAATGAGTTTTTGCTGGCGTTATTGAACAAAGTTGAAGGGTTGGCGGAGACTTCGATTAGTATCGCGCAGGAGAAAGCGAGTTCTCATAATAGGAATAATAGAAAGCATAAGAGGACTTCGCGGACGTCGGAGAAGTCTAACTTCGAACCGGTGGACCTGTTAGAGTATCTGCCGCCGAACTCGCCGCCTGGAGCGGGGAGCGACGGTGTCAAATATGCAGCACAGGTGAGAAAGATTCTATCTTCTTTAGAACTGCTGCATATAGTCAGAAAATGTAATAGAAAGACAATGGAAGGCCCTCACTTAAACATTTTGTACTACACTACACTGAATAGATACTGCTCAATATTTTCATTGATATAAGAAATTTTCTGGAATTTTTGTGTATTGTAAATAAACTAGGTGTCCTGGCAAACATTGTTCTGCCATATAAATTATCAAGGGGCGGACCACCCTTAACATTTAGGGGTATGAAAAATAGATGTATGCCCATTCTCAGACCTACCCGATATGCACACAAAATTACATGAACACCGCAGCACGAGAATTTTATAAATTAGATTTCACCACACTAACACGCCAACTGACTAACCTAGGCTACTACAGAGAGATACTGTACTATTATTATTAAAAGGTCATATCCAAACATTTTTTTTGGGAAGAATCATTAAAATGAACACTGGAAGCCAAATAAACCAAACAAAGAATAAAAAGTGTCATAAACTATACATAACTTTTTTCTCCTTTCACCTACAGGAAATATTCCTACCAGACCACGCCCTGGTTGTTGGCAGATTCATGTTAGCTGCATGGGAACTGGGCCTCGAAGGTGCAGATGACGATGCCGCTGACATAATTGTTGTTGCCGTACAAAACTTCCTCAAAAACGTCATCAGCTCCGTTATATCTCAACGTAAAGGTTACAAGATGAACAATAAGCACTTTATGTATGACATTGGGAGTGATGTGCCCAATATGTGGTTACGGAACTCTACGAAACTGTATGATCCACAGAGAGAGGGGAGGGTTATTGTGGATGATAGTATGACTGATGGTCTGGGTCCGAGATGTCCCCCAACTATTGATGAGATGGAACAGTCCGCAGCTTTTGAAATTGCTTGCAGGTAACATTGTTATATACAGTATATCTGAGTACATGATATTAATTTTTAAAATGGGATGGTCCTCTAACAGTTTAGGCCCGTAGTTATAAATCTATCTCAAGTCTGAGAGCAAACTTGAGTATGCTTTTGACTTGCCATTTCTTACTTGGATGATGTTAGGATAACATTTCCAAAATCACACTCAGACCGTAGATAGGTCAATTATTATGGGCCTTAGTTTCTACATATCACTATAAATTGCAGTTATAAAGTGTTATATAACACTATATCCCCCAATCCTACTTCTATCCAAGAGTACTCTAAACTAAAGTCCTACACTAAAGTTATAAAATATTATAAAACAAACCCCCATATAAAAGCAGCACAACTAATTTCAATTTGACCAATGTTTGTCCAATAAATAGGTTTATTATTGAAAGACTTATTATTTACACCAATCGAACATGTAATAGACATAAGTACATTATTAATTTTATTGTAATTTATTTTCAGTACATCAAATGCGGTGCCGAATGATGACAAATTAACTATAGACGAGTTCTACAATACGTTGCTAGTCCACAAAAATGTCATTGCATGCCATTCAGTGTATGCTGTCAACATGGAGAGGCTAGCGGTCATGTTGAATCATCCTAGTCTCTAAATTTATCATATCATCACAACTGTGTCCTTCAAAGTGGTGGCCGGAGGTGTACTTATAGTATGGCTGGACTTTGTTGATTGTATTAAGTTGTAAGCAAGTATGGACATAATATTAAGTACTAAGTTAACATAAGGCTATTAAGGAATTATACCTGCTATGTTTATTTAAGTGGAAAAATAAAACAATGATAAATATATTCAAATTTAATCCATAACATAGAAAAAATGCAATTTATAAAACAAGTAATTATTTAAACATTGACAATTCAAATTTAAATAAGAAATGCACCATTTAAGTTCTAACATTAAAAACAGAGTGGAAAACTGACGTGTGGTATTTTGGGTTCTAGTTGTAGTAGTTATCCCGATATTACATTCCGCAGAATACTTGTTATCTGATTACAAAAATATCCTACCAATTTTCAAACAACCTGTAAATGACAATTACATTTGCAGGTTGTTGCGGCTCATGCTTGTAATACATCTTAGTGTACAGCATATATACAGTGTGGACCGCAGTGGCCTATGATTTTATTCGACTAGCGGCGACGCACTAGGCTCTGACGGCGACTCAATAATAACTCTCGGAACAGTTCTTCCCAATTGTGGTGACCTCTGTGGCGACCTCTGTGGCGACCTTTGTGGTGACCTTTGTGGCGACCTCTGTGGTGACCTCTGCGGCGACCTCTGCGGGCTCTCCTGTGGTAATTGCTCCAATTCGTGACCTTCCGCCTGTTGGGAACCAAGTTGCATGGAACCGAGGAATCTTCGTTTTTTCCACGCGAAATATCCCAGCATAACTAAAAACACCGCTATCCCGATCGCTCCAAAAGTGATTCCAGTTGTCGACGCTTTCATTGTGTACAGACCTGGGAATACAAGATACAAGCGGCTTAGCGACTATTAAGTACCATTTTAAACGCGACAACGTAGAACATACAGATTCGCTGGTAATGGAGACAACATTTTAAATGGAAGGTATGTTGGTTTGTCACTACCAGGCGTCTCCGTTTCATTTTTACCTGATAGCAGTGGCGGATTTACCAGCAGACAGTGGGTTGGAGCCTAGGGCGGCAAATTTGGGGACAGTTTTTTACTTTTTGGTACCTCATAAAATTAAAAAAGATTTCTGCATGATGGTTTTCTGATGGTTTACAGATAGAACACTGCAACCAATTTTGACGATGAGTATTTTTCATTACTCATACTCTGAAAGTAGGTCTGAAGTTGCCTGAGAAGCGGGTTGAAAGTAATACTTTTCAGGCCCGGGAGTTTCGCTTTCAACAGACAGCTGTCAAATTATAAAAAAAAACTAGTTCCATTTTCACATTTCTATGGAACCATGTTCAAACTTTTTCTACAGTCACTCAATTACAGCACGATGTAAAATTGAAATAACATAAAGTTAAGTATTAATTCAAGAATATATTTTTTTAAATGACTTAATTATAATTTAGTTTCAACAATTTCTTTAAAATAACATAGATTTGGGCAAAATATTTAAAGATGAAAATGAAAAATAATGGCTAAATAATGAAGTTGGCCGGCCAACGAAAAAAAAAACAAAATAGGCCGATTAATTTTTTCGAGTTGTTGAGTATTGTTTATACTTACTTGTATTATTTCTTTAGCCAATTCCTGTTTTTATTTTTATTTTCCTCGTATTCGTAATGAAAAGCACAGTGTTTACCTCGGGTGAAAGACTTATTTTGTCCCTCGAACTATTAGCGCCCTCGCTACGCTCGGGCGCCAAACCCCGTCTCGGGACAAAATAAGTAACTTTCACCACTCATGTAACAATGTACTATTACGTGCAATTTCAAAGAATTTTTTGGATTGTAAAAATAATCTAGGACATGACAGTTGTAGAGGCAAGGGCGGCAATAACTTTACAGCCTTGGGAATTTGTAGATCCGCCACTGTCTGATAGGTAGGTACATAAAATTGTAATGAACAAACCTTCGACGCTCAATGTGATAACGTCAATATGCTCTCGGCCGCTGGAGAGGCCGGCCCCGCAGGTCCACACGCCGGCGTCCTCGTACTTCACCTTCCGAATAGTCACCGCGCAGTCCCCCCCGTCTAAACTCTTGTTGATCGGGAAGTAATATCTGTTGAGAATTGGACTGGAAAAGAAAATTATATTTATAGTCCTTTAGCCAACGTTTTAAAGCAAATAGGTAACGGTTAAATTGGCTTGTTATTTTTAATTTTAGTTGCTTTTAATGTAGTTGTTCGTGAAAACAAGACGTATGTTGATAGCATTAGAAGAAGGATGACCTCTGATGCCCATGAGCGTACCGAGGGGAGGGTCAACTCCCCCAAGGTGAGGTTTTCAAAAATCCTTATTTGGGTGTTACTTTCTTTGCCCTGTAGGTAGGTCCCGTATCACCTCCAAGAAATTCCTGATTTACTTATACCCGGACCAGAAGCGGGGCCCTTGGTTGTCATATTATGAAATGATGTAAAAACCGCGACCCATTTTCAGATCAATCGATATAATAACGCAATAGGTCGTTGCTTGTGGCTGGATGCCGAGGGAAGGTCGCCTAGATAGGCAAAATAGCACACAAATACATAGTTATGTAATACTAGCTGTGCCCACCGACTTCGTCCGCGTAGTATTTAACTTAACAAAAAATTTGGGATTATCGGGATAAAAAGTATCCTATGTGTTCATCCAGGTTATAATATATCTGTGTTCCAAATTTCATCCAAATCCGTCCAGTAGTTTTTGCTTGAAAGAGTAACAAACATACATCCACACTCACAAACTTTCGCATTTATAATATTAGTAGGATATTACATTATAGGAGGAAGTAGGATCTATGGAAGTATATTGAGTTTAAGACCCCTCTCTGATTTCCATATCGCAGAATATACTTTGAAAACTTGTGATACTTACTCTGTAAAAGTAATTGTACTATCAATGCTAAACGGCTGACCGCTAGGCGGTTCGAAACGGCAGTATCGCACCGGGGTTAAGGTCTCAATAGTGGTGCAGGCCAGCGTCACGGGCGTGCCATGCACAGCACTGATGTTCTGCTTGATGGCTGCCACGGGGCCTGCCACCCTGACCTGGATCCTCCGCATCACCTCCACGCCGGTACCCTTCCCACCGATGTGACAACGCCATTCTCCTGTGTCGTTTAGCGTGGCTTTAATTTGGAGGGAACAGTGACCAGAAATCAATTCGGAATCCGGAATTCTGAAATCATTTTGGTGAATTAGCAGTCATGTAGGCAATGTACGTTTTCCAGCAGATGGATGATTATGATATATACTTACTTACCTACCTAGCTTGATATATAATATTTATCGTTATATAAATACGTGGTAGATAGATAAGGATCCATCAATTCTTGAAATTCTATGGTTATTCTTCTATTGAAATTAGAAAAATAATTGTAAAAGTTATAAATCGAATATGTATGTCCACCAAATATCCAAATACCTAGTTCATGACGTCCACGGACTAACCACTGTTTTGAGTTGGCATTAGGAATACTTGCATCAATATTATTCAGTAAAAAGTAGCAGCGCTGCTGCGGTGGAAAAGCATTGTGATTGGTCTATCAAAAATAATAACCAGTTCTCGAGTTGATCTTGACCCTAAAGGAGTAGATAAGTAATAGGTACCCAATGTTTTAGCAATAGTTCATTAACTTGCCTTAATAGCGCTGACATAAGTATAAACACTATAGGTATGTATACCGACGACGCTATGATATAAATGTCGATTGTACCTACCTATTATTGTTACCGTTATAATAAACTAGCTGTGCCCCCCGACTTCGTCCGCGTAGTATTTAACGTAACAAAAATTGCGCGATTATCGGGATAAAAATCCTATATGTTAATTTCGGTTATAAACTATCTGTGTTCAAAATTTCATCCAAATCCGTTCATTAGTTTTTGCGTGAAGGAGTAACAAACATACATCCACACTCACAAACTTTCGCATTTATAATATTAATATATAAGTAGGATTTGCAATTAGGTATGTTTTAATTAACAGCTGTTCCTACCTACAGTATGTAAAAGTAAACAAGCTGAATTACTTACGAATATCTTTTCCCATTGGGGTCAACAAATCCACAGTACCACATGGGCATATCGGCCTCGCATTTTATAGTTATATCCTCATCCGCCAACGCCAGAATTGTTACCTCACCATTCACATCAAACACTCTAAAAGCTGTTTAAAAAAATATTAACAAAACCACAACATAACAACAATTGATTCAGTATTTAATTTGCACACTCATACCGTTTATATTTGAAGGATATTTGCTCACTGTTATAAGAGTTAAATAAAAAAGAAACGCATTATTTCTATTCATTTTATGAATGATAGCGCTGGCTAGTCGGGATGGCGACTGGCGCTCCCACAATATTTAAACTACCCTCTTCGATAGTAAGGTTGGAAGGTCGTTCTTTTACTATAGATAACATTGCCGCGACACCAATTAAACTTAATCAGACGATTAAACTTTATTAATTATTGTTTAACTGCGTATGTACATAATAAAAAAACATAATTGGCAAAGTAAATTTTGATAGTAAGGACTAAATTGTTAGATCTACAGAAAGGGACGATAAATAGATAATTCCCATGTGAGTACGTTTCATTTCATTGTACAGCTCTCTTCATTGACTCCGGTTGAAATGTTATTGGGCCCCTATTCCACTTGGGTCGTTAGCTAGCTCGTTAGGTGCGTACGGTCTCCTACACCTCACAGGAAATATTTCCAGCATAAGCCGAGCACTTTATCAAAGGTGTGAATAATTAAGAGGGCTCAGCTTATGATGGCAATGTTCCATCGAGATGTGCATCTGACAGTACGTACTTTGTCCGGAGACTTCTAATTTAGGCCCGTATTTAATAAATCTATCTGAAGTCTGAGATCGATCTTGAGTACACTTTTGACATGTCATCTTGTACTGGGATGACGTTCGGATGACATTCACATGACAGCTTTCAGTCTTGAGATCGATTTATTAAAACGAACCTTAGAGTGGGTTAATAGATTAAATGAATGCTAAATCGACGGGAACAATTATTTATTACTTTCATAACACTATTTACAACAGATTTAATTATCATTTCCTTCTATTTCTATTATTTCGCACTTTTTCCGTCTTCTGGTCTGTCGTCAGCTCTTGTTGCAGTTTCTTCAACATTTGTGGAGTTATAAGACCCTGTGAATTTAATATATTGATTGGTCAGTAACAGTAGAAATGTAGAAATACCCATTAGTGCGAGTTGGGGTCGCAACGCGCCTACTTTGTTTCTAAAGCGAGTGTTTCACTAAAATAATATCATGAGTGAGATAAACAGTCCGCCAACTCACACAAGGTAGCGTGGAGGACTCGTTTTGAAGGTGGCCAGCAGTAGGAAATACCCATAACTTCTTCTATTCACATAAGCCCGTATTAACAAATCAATCTCAAGTCTGAGAGATATAAGAATGACATTTCCAAGATCGCTATCAGACTTGAGATCGATTTGTTTATCCTGACCTTGATGCAGTTGATTTTCTTGATAGGTAGGTGGGCTCAATAATATATAATAATTAGTCTGTTTATTCGCTTAGTTGTTCTAAACTACGCAACGGATTTTGATGCGATTTTCACTATAATTTAGATAATTTATTCCGGGAGGTTTATATTATAATCTAATTTAATGAGATTCATAAATTGTTAAGAAAAGCCGTGCAAAGCCGAGGCGAGTCGCTAGTCCTGTATAAAACTTACCCTAGCAACGAGAATCTCGGATAGTTTTCCTTTGGAATCGTCGCCTTTGCCCTTGTATTGCGGCAACCCCCTCACCGGCCGCCGATGGCTGCTGACCGCGCTCACACTGTCGGAATCCTCGCTGAGCACTTGATCTGAGTTTCTTAGTAACCTGGGAATACAACAACGTTTTCAATGAAGGCAAAACATTTTCAAGTCATCAGAATTGCCGTTTGATTGGAGTGGCCTGTTATTATCTATCACTTTGATTCCATCAGTAGGCCTACAACGCCCACGCCCACGTGGCGCCACCTTGCGACATTTTTTTGCGGTAAACCTAAATACATTACATTACATTATCTAACTTATTTTGGCATTACATGCGATTAAGCGGCAACGCAGACACGTCGTTTTTTGTGCTGTAGAAAGCTATGGATTTTTAACCATTAAAAATGGACCTATGAGACAACTAAGTCTGGTCACCGACCTATGTACATGCACATGAATATATATATATAAATATTCACTGAAGTGTGTCGTCTGCGTAGCTTTGTATGCGTGCAAAAGCCCACAAATTTGATTACCTCGTAATCTGGAAAATGCCTTGCTGTATGATGGCGTCCAGTTCCGATTCCATGTCCCGCACCAACTTTACATCCGGGAACATATCGGGAAACCGATAGCTGTGGGCCAAACAATTTAGACCTTTTGTAATTACAAAGTTTTTAAAAAAAATAATTTATTTAGTTTGGTTTCTTGCCTAACTATCTATAGTATCTATCGACAATCATGATCAATATTATTGATAAAAAGCAATAGTATCGATGCTATCATAAGTTTTAAAATTTATCGACAGTATTGTCACATGACAATACTATCGATAGCCCTATCGATATTATGATATAGATTTAGAGGTCAATTATCAATTCGATAACACTAGGCAACACTAGTTTGGGGTGTTTAAAAAGTAAAAATCTCATTTAACCTTAGCCACAGGTACAACTCCAGTACATCGAACACCGACTCCAAGTGGACCAGGTCCATGATAGTCTTGGGCAGCGGCAGCGGCCACTCAACCACGTTGCACAGCCAGTTCTTGGTGATCGGCTCGTTGCGACTGTACTGGCGGACCATCTGTGGACATAGCGCTATATGGAATGGATGTTGCAAAATAATCTGCTTTTTTTTTTCGTATGGCTTCGTTTTTCAAATTAGCCACTGTCAATGAAAGTGGCATATTACCTGGGGACAAATTATTCATCTTCGCGATACGCGGTTAATATTCCACGAACATTACACATTTAATTAAAATGAAACACACAAGTTATGTAAATTAAAACAAAAATGACAAAATCACTTATCTGTAAAGTAATTTCACATAAAATATGCAATATGCGGCTTCGCATTGGTGCTTAGAATCAATAGCCACGTACAGACTGATCGCGTAGTCTCACGAGGCAGCCTCCCTGAACCGAGCGAGGAGCTCGGGCACTAGCCTTTGTCTGGGCTGTCTGCTATGTCCTAACCGACCATGGCAAAACAGCTCGGCGGCGAAACAATCACACCGATTTAGGTTGTTGTTTCTAATATTTGACTGCACAAAACAGAGGCGATCTTATAATCGGTGTAAATATTGATACGCCCCGAAGGCACACCCTGTTTAAGCTCACGTATCGCTATAGGAATATCGACAGACCACAGATATAAATTTACATAACGCAAGTATCACGATTTGTATTGAAACTAAGCGTGCCGAATTTTAACACCTCTTGTGACGTCATTAGTGACGGGAAATCCAAACCGATTTAAAGACACCGATGCCGCCGATGCCCCTCCACCCGCTACGATTCTCTCGAGAGACCTTGACGCTTGGTCGGGGTTTAGTACAATCTATGTAAATCTATAACTGTGCGACTTACCTTAAGGAATGTAGCACAAACGAAAGGCAGTTTATTGTTGATGGGCGCGCAACAGAACACGTACCGCGCGCGCAGCGGCAGCGGCACGTGCTGGATCATCTCCGCGAGGAACTTGAACCCCTCCGTGTTGCACATGAAGTACAGCGAGTCGTCCACTGTGCATAGGTGGACGAAGATGTCCTGGGAGACAAAGGATATATGTAGGTATACTATTTTAATAATAATTAGTCTATAAGATCCAACGTGTGTTTCATTCCACATTACAACAATTTATTTGAAATTCTTAACAGTCTCGGAAAAAAGGACGAAATTCCATGTTTTTTTGTATGTATGTTCACTGATTACTCCGTCAATTATGGACGTAGTATCGACAATATAGCTAGTGTGACTAGGTTTCGAATTCACGATATTATTGGCAACATAACTGTGCATACCGCCAAACGGGCCCAATGGAAGATCGCAGCGCTGGTTCTTGGCAACCAGCACATGCTGAGGACCATTTGCGGCAAGCAGAATTTGTATTTTTTTGTAGTTCCATTTATTATTATCTCATTTTCTTTTATTTTATTTTTCTGCTACTCGCAATAAAGTTTTTCTTTTGTTATTTCTTTCTTTCAATACTTCTCAGGGAAGCGAACAAAGAGGAATATACCAGCGACCTAAGCGACTATAATATAATAATTTTAGCCCTTATGACGTCCCACTCCTGGGCACGGGCCTCCCCTCAACACGAGGAGGATTCAGGCCATAATCCACCACGCTGGCCCAGTGCGGGTTGGCGGATTTCACATATCTTTCGAAAATTAGTTAAATCTTCTAAGACATGTACGTTTCATCACGATGTTTTCCTTCACCGTAAGCAAGTGATAATCATATAGAAATTTTGATTCGCACATAGATTTCGAAAAATCCAGAGGTTCGAGCCGGGGTTTGAACCCGAGACCTGGTAGCCCGCAAGGCGCGTGCTTAACCAATCGGCTATCACTGCTATTAAGCCTAAGCGACTATATTGGACTAATGTGCGACTGCTAAGTGATTTGAAAATTTGTATGTAACTAGTGTAAATGTACTAGTAGTGTCAAGTTTGTGATTTGGGTGCGACAGAGGCCTCTAATCAATATCGTATATTCATTCACTCACCATAAGACTGCTAAGCGTCGCGTGAGGCAGATGGTACGCGTACAACTCCATCTGTTCGGCGGTGGGATGCAAGCCTGCCTGCGTCACGGGGTCCGGCGGCTTCGAGAGCAACGTCTTCAGCGTGGCGAGGTCCTCCGGCCTGTACGTGGTCACGTAACCTGTCTCCCAGGCGCTGCCGTATCTACCCGCTCGACCTGGGAGGTTATTTTATACCATTCGAATCGATACTGTGAACGGATTCGGTAACTTATACATTGCGACCGCTTGGCGCAGTGGTTCGAGCGCACATGGTGCGGGTGCGATGTCCGCGGGAGCAAATTTCGTAAATACCATTTTCGAAATTTGACCAGGTCTGGGTGTCACTGGGATCGCCCCCAGTCCATTGTACGGTGCCCATAGTACAAGCGCTGCTTAGTTTGGGACCATACAGATGGTGTGTCAGTCTGGCGATATTTATTTATTTATCTGTATTTTTGCAATTTTTAGTAATCAAATATTATGGCAATTATTTTCAAAATAACTACTTATAAAGATGTCTAAAGACGTTTAAATTTTCCGAATCCGTTTCCGATATCGATTCGAATTATTTAAAATACGAAATTAATAATAAGATATCCAGCCTGAGAGAGTTGGTATTTTTTGTCGGCAATAGCCGAGTACTTATTGACTGAGCAGCCTCGCGAGGACGCTTCAACTCACACGGACATAGAAAAAAAATGATTTCCATGCCTTTTGACAACGTGGGGAAGGTACTCAACACATTTATTTACACTTCTAAATTGACATGGACAAAACTGATTGCGTGTCACTCCTAGCCACAGTCGGAACCGAGACAGCTGAGCGAGGCTACTCACTCAGTCTGTACACAGCTATTCGCGCATTCTCTATAATCCCATCTACTAACAGCGCATGTTACACACTATCACTCACCAGCTATTTGTAAAGCCTGGGATATACTGATCACATCCATTTCTTTATCTCCATCCTCATTTACTACTGGCTTTATTAGCGAATAGAATATTATCCTTCTAATGCTCCTGAAATTTAAAAAAATATTTCAATAAAGTTAAAAGTATTAATGCCTCGCTCATACGTTACGACGACGACAAGAATGGCAATTGGCAATTCAGTTAGTTTAGTCATATTTCTTTGTGTGCCAACACAATTGGGATCTTTAATAAACTTTTAAAATGGGATAAGTTACCTTTAAAGGATCGACTTTGATAGAATTGTTTATCTTATTTTTTTCTTCTAAACCCAATTCGTATCTACTTTCGGGAAGAGTAACCTTTTGCCTACACCAACATTACTAATTTTTGGAGATGTCTCTATTTTTTGACAGCTCAAAATAGGTGATAACAGCATAATTAAATACAAATATTGCATCAATGTAAACAAGGGCTCAGAAGACATACATTGGAATATGTAGAGGTGACAAAGTACTTGATATGTAGAGTTTTGTACTCACAAATTAATCCCAAGTCCTATAGCGTCGGTAGCCACCATGACCTTACACGAGCTGTCCGGGTCGTTGAACTTATTCGCCTGCGCCAACTTGGTCCCGGGCGGTAGACTACCGTATATCACAGCCACTTCGTGACCCCTGAAAATGATATAATTAATAATATACATTTTCTATGATTTTTCATGTTATCAATCATGCTCTATGATATCACGATTAAGTACACATTTTTAGAAAACAGGAATTAAGTTAACTTCTTTAGGATCATCTCGATCTAATAATCAAAATAACTCTTGCTTGAATACTGTTATACAACCAAAAAAAAAATGTATTTATGAACGGAAACTACTTCCATTTTAAATTACACTCCAAATAATATCACCATATTGATCAAATAACTTCTCCTGTAAAGAACATTAGTACCTATTATAAGTTTTTTTTTAAAATAATAGATTAGGGTACCATAGAGCAAATTGTATGACATTGGATAACAGTATCCAAACAAGCCATATGCACCCTATTTCTGATACCTGCCTCACCGCGGGACTGACCTCTGTTCAATGGCTCGACTTACACTGTAAATGTCGTTCTTATTGAAACACACTATACAGTCGCCGGGCCGCACGTGTTCCAGCGAGCCCAGTGCCGAGTCCTCCACTTTCAGTTCTGTCAGCCTTTTGTATGTCCGTACCTGACGACAAGTATTTAGTGAAAATGGTGTTGCCTGCTTATATTTTTTTATGCTGTTCCTGAGAATGTACATCATCTTTAATTCATTGAAAAGAGTAATCATTGAGTTTCTTGCCGGATCTTCTCAGTGGAAGCAGCATTCCGAACTGGTGGTAGATTTTGACTATTCATAAATGCTTTGTTGGCTTGGTTGAATATTATAAATAATAAATATCGCCAGACTGATACACCAGCTGTTTAGTCCCAAACTAAGCAATTATTATGGGTACCGTACAATGGACTGGGGGCAATCCCAGTGGCACCCAGAACAGGACAAATTAAGAATAGGCCATTTCCGAAATTTTCCCACACTTGAACCAATGCGCCAAGCGAAGTTATCTGACGGAATTAGGTCTGATTTTGATGGAGACTTCGTGAAACAAATATAAATCAAAGGGCTAGGCTAGGTAATATATCTGATTGAACCTCGGCTCGCGAGGCTGAATAGTAAGTACACAGCTAATCATCGACCAGAAAATACTCAAACCCTTTTTAATTATGCCTGAACCATTCTAGCCTCTTTTGCAAGTGCCACAACACACAATTTCGAGTAATGGGTGAGTGAACCACTAATATAACTCAAAATGATTTGTGGTTAATGGCCATTTGGAGGCTGAGCTTAATATATTTTATTTGTGGAGAGAGTTACCTCCAGTTCTTCACCAGTTGTGTTACATATTTCTTCAATGAGATTTATAGAGCCAGCCTCCCCGCATAAGTGTATTTCTTCAGCTTGAAGACCTAAAAAATCACTTGTTTTAGGTCTTACACAATGTGCACAAGGTATTTAAATTTTACACTTTATTGTTGTGTAATTAGAGTGTCTTATGAAATGTTAACCCAATATAGCTCTTGTCCATGCCCACCCTCGACCCCTGTCGCCGATCATTTGAATTTCATCTATTATTGCAACTTCATCTGAAACAAAAAATATAATATCGTTTCATCTATATCTAGGTGTTACCACACCTATCAATCAACAGCCGATCAATGATTGATGTAGAAGCTGTCGATCGAAGTAGACTCATTATATTATCAATTAACAGTTGATCGAACCCTAACCCTTTGCATGATGACTTGGTTACATATACATTGACAAAATTAAAAACAATATATACACTATATGATTTCAACTGAATTGATTAATAGAGTATGCAATTAAATGCAATTACATATAGAATAATATGACTGTACAATAATTTCGTATTTTACATATTTCTGGAGTATGAAATCTTGGATATAAAATGGTTCAAAACAAAAAATTTAAACACAGGGACCTGTGTCTAAAAAAATCCTTAACACTGGTAAATTCTAAACATATTGTGATCTTTCACTGTACCATTCAAAACTTACAAGTGTTATTAAGAGAAGTCATCTCAACAGTACAAGCCACATGATGGGACGGAGGCAGTTCGATTTCGTCCAGTAGTAATGTTCCAGCCTCCTTCTCTGTGGTGGTGTCAGGCTCTTCTGTGTGGCCTGTTAGTGTATTGTACAGTGACGCATGTCTCCTTTCCTCGCCCGTTATCAGATCACATGATGTCCCCTGAAATTGTTAATTAATAATGCAAAAGCAAAAAAAAAAACACTGCCAAAGAGACCTATTGCTTATTGAAGTTTGCTTAATGCTAGAGTGGGCTCATACTCTTTGTGTTGCTCACACACTGCATTATGGCAGCCATATGCTGTTTCAATTATTTATCAGTCGAAATTTTTCTTGCTATTAGTAATTATAAGATATAATTTATGTTTATGAAATAAATAATTATTAATCAAATACCTTGTTCAGAAGTCAGAACTGATCAAGTGCTGTTACTTTTGTCATGTGCAGATTATATTACACCTATAAATCTTAGAATATTACTTACTTTCTTATTTGACTTGTGATAAATCTCTGTCGCTAACAGTTTCAGCGGGCCGCAGTACACACCCGACTTGGCGGTAAGAAATCTCTCCATTGCGTGGTATGTTTTACCAGAGTTTGTTGGTCCAGCGTGAAACACTATTTTTCTATTCATGCTCCTTGCCTCTGGGTACCTTGACAATAATTAAAGAACTATATTCCATCCCACTCTTTCATACTGGCTTTACTATGAATTTTGTTTGTTCCCAAACAAACCATAGATTAATTTGTCATTCAGTCACTCTTCTATCCACGCACGGTTCACACATATTTTATTGTTGTTCACTGGTGTCAATTTTATTCTTATAATACAGTCCACTTTAAACTACTTTGTGTGCATTTTTATTTTATATATAAGGACCAGCGCGCACAAATTTACTGTTATTTTCATTATAAGTACACAAAAAAACTTTTTTTTTGTAATTGAAATAATAAATGTATGAGAAAAGTCTATGGTATGATTGCCAACATACTGTGTGTAAAACAACAAACGAATAATTAATAATTTGCAATGAAAAACTACTAACTAGATAAGGTAAAAGGAACACCTTGTTTGTACTGATAAGATATTGTAACATAAACTGTTCTCTTTATATTCTACTACAAAATAAATAAGAATGAGCAACACAAATTAGTGTAAATATTTTCAGAGCAAATGAGAAATATTAAAAACAAAATCATATTACAGTTACCAGTTAGCTGGGGTTCTTAAGTCTGATATTTTCTTCAGATCCTCCAAACAGTCCAAATGTGGAAATGCCTGCCTAGCATGTCTTAGGAAATATGGGAATAGGTCGTCTACATGACCAGCACCTGAAAATAAATATATTTTGATATTTAAGTTTGACTATTGAAAAACTAATAGACTATTATAGCATCCTATCGTGATAATAAACAGTTACGAATCCCACTCCAGGTAGATAAGAAGATTATAATACAAACTATGTGTAACTATATATTTAACTAGCTGTGCCCACGGACTTCGTCCGCATAGTATTTAACGTAACAAAAATTTCAGGAATATCGGGATAAAAAGTATCCTATATGTTAATCCCGGTTATAAACTATCTGTGTTCCAAATTTCATCCAAATCCATTCAGTAGTTTTTGCGTGAAGGAGTAACAAACATACATACATACATCCACACTCACAAACTTTCACATTTATAATATTAGTAGGATTTGGTTTGAATTGTGGAAGTAATGAATAAATTTTGAATGTTTCTTACCTTGTACAATATCACTTATAGTAATGTGTAAATCCGGAGGTAGGTCATGTTCCAAGCAATGTCTTCTGAAGGACAAGAACGCCTGATGTAATAGCTGGTCATCCAACCCATTCTCTGATGCCAACACTCTGACCTCTGGTTTCTGATAGAATTTGTTGAGAATTTTCAACAAGTCCTGTTTCTTGAGACGTCCAGTGAACTCCTCTCCAATGTTTATGTCATCAGGGTTCGGTTTGACGGGCACAGGGACAAAAAGAGCCGAGGGGTTACCGCGGTCATGCTTCTTCGTCCTCAAGAAAATATAACCTATATTACCTTTGCGTGTACAAAGGACATTATTCCTAAGAATAGGTGAAATACACGGTTGTATTTTATCTGCAAAATATAGAGCCAATATTCGTGTAAACCCTTTATACATATTGATTAGAAACAAAAAATAAATTGACTAAAAATTTTTACAATCAGCTGTCACATTTCCGTCAATTCCCGTTGATTGACTCTTTTTTTGCCATAGACTAAAGTCAGTCTGAACGAATTGAATTACACTACTTTGAGCCAAATCACCTATATTGAGGGTATTCACAGTTTACGGAAAATTTCCGATGACCAGTAGCGACAGCTTCCATCCTACTTTTACAAAGGAATTAGGAGAAGTAAGAAATTATAAACTTTTCGTCGACTGTGAACTATAATGATGCAACATTTTACATTTAGCCTCTGAAAAATCGTATTTTGTACATAAAAAAAGGCTTGAAGCTGTTGTTTCCGATATCGGAAACTATCCGTCAATTGTGAATACACCTGCTACGGGAGTTACCTATAATTGAAAACACAGAGTTTTAAGTCATTTGAAAGAAACACATAATTTTACGTAATGTACGTATTGTAATAGTACTCTACTATTACTTTCAATTTATTTTCATTAACAATCTTAGAACTATATTCTAAGACTACAATTATAACTCTGTGTGATTTGATTACTACCAACCAAAGAGAATATAATAGAGAAGAGACGGGAGACCGAATATTGTTTTTTTTTAGTTTCATCTGACGTTAGTTCCCCGTTTATTGCCATACTCACGAAAAAAAATATCTGTTAACGTTAGGGATGCGCAAATACTTGTCGATATTATCTATGTTTTGCGCCATGACTAGTGATGTACTTATCGATAATTGGTACGATAACCAATCCGACCTCTTTCATTTACATTAGAATCATAAGTCGTTAATGAGTTAAATATTTTATTAAAATTATTACTAAGTTCAATATACCTCAGTTTCAACTACAGTTTAATTATTGAACGTAAGTACGTAGATAAATATTTTAGCCTGCCCTTAATAAAAATATCCAAAGCCCAGTGTTTGATACTATCAATAGTTACTTTTCATATTATATACTGCAAGTGTTCTGTAATATGAATTTATACATGAATAAAAATATTGACATTCTAATGTATGCACAACAAATAATCGAACAAATTTCCGCGACAAAGGGAACATTTCAATTGGTACGTGTAGGACCTATTCTAGGCTTTAGAGTCTGGATTAGCTATAATATAAACAATTGGTAGTCATATTTTACGAAAATATAATATTGCTGCTCCAGATTAGCACCCTTTTTCTTGATTGTTCAACCGTGGCATGTGGTCAATTGAGGTAATAGGTCTTTGTTGCTAAATAGATTTGCAGAGATTATATAGACTCCAACATAAAGCTCTGTTTTCAATGGTAGAAATAACTTCAATATCTTCTACCCGGGCGGTCATGGCAGGGTTGGGACATAGAGAATCACCATCTGAGGAAAATTCATAAATGACTTAATACAATTCATATTACATTCTTCTTAATTTAATATTCCTAGCTGGGACCAGGTCTCCATTCGCATAGCTTTAATGTCCCAAATTTTGATTACCATGCCGAATTTAATTAAGATTCGAATCTGTTAGATGTTAAATAAATAAATATCGCCCGACTGACACACCAACTGAAAGGTCCCAAACTAAGCAATGCTTGTACTATGGGCACCATACAATGGACAGTGCGATCCCAGTGACACCCAGACCAGGGCAAATTACGAAAAGGCCATTTCCGAAATTTGCCCCAGCGGGAATCGAACCCGCAACCACCATGTGCAGTAATCAGAGCGGCCTACGCTCGAGCCACTGCGCCAAGCAGTCGTCAAGTTTATGTTATTGAATAACTTACGAAATTGACCAGTGAATGATAATCTTGACTTCGGGAGGAAGCTCTCTTGTCAACGGTGGGAAGCCCTGGCAAAGCGAAGATCTTCGACCCAGCCGGTGTTTGGCGGGGCGGGCGGATGCAGAAGTACGATCTGAAGAAAATTCTCAAAAATAAAATATTTTCTCACTCCCGTACTTAAAAATAAAAGTTTAAAGGAGGTTGAATTTACTTATTTTTTCTTATAACAATTTATTCCCATTTGAGTGTAAGAATGGATAGAATGAATATTCATTTCTTAATTCTTACACTCGAATTGATTGACCTATAATTTGAAGTAAAAAAAACGAATTAAGATATTTTTCACGATCGTGTGAAACCTCTCTTTTTGAGATACGAGGGTGAAAAAGTATAACGACAATTTATGTTACTATGAATGTCCGAAACAAATGCGGTTCAAACATTCACAGTGACATAAATACAGGCGAATTTAAAATCATTGGCAATATTTTATGTGACTAATTCACTTTAGATTGTACGCACATAACATTCAGATTATTTTAGGAACAACATTTCATTAATCTAAAATACACACACAACATCTGCCTTACCTTTTCCCATTATCTGGGGTCGGCGCAGTATGTCTTTTCCTTCCATACATCGCGCTTTCCCGTCATACTCACATCCACTCCAACCTCGTTCATATCATTCTTAATACAATCCATCCATCTTTTCTTGGGCCTTCCTCTCGCACTGTATCCATCCACATTCATATTCAACACTCGTTTAGTCACATGCTTCTCATCCCTTCTCATCACGTGTCCAAACCATTCCAGCCTCCTACCTCTCACTTTATCTGTTATTGGCGCTACCCTGACACTACCTCTTATATACACACCTGACACTACCTCTTATATACACAATTCATTAATCTAAAATATCATTAATTAAATTAATAATAGTATGCAAACGCTTAACAATACTTATTAGAGTCTTATTTTGTACCTAAAATAATCGGAATATTATTTAGACGTAAAATTTTAAATTTGCCAATGTAATCAAATTAAAATTTGATTCCGGCAGAAAGCTGTGGGAACTCCTGGCAATGCGATGATCTTCTACTCGGGCGATGGGCCGGTGAATGCAGAATAGCTATCTGAAGAAAATTCATAAATTTCACTTATATAACACTGACCACGCCACGGACTTAAAAATAACAGGACTCCGCAGTACTCACATAAAACGCGAAGCACTCGTGAAGATCTAGTTACTGTCCTACATAATTGATTACTATGCCTGATTTCTTTATGATCCCAATCAACGGATTTGATTAAATAGCTTTTGAAATTTACCAGTGAATGATAATGTTGATTTCAACAGAAAGCTCCGTTGTCTTTCTCATTCTTCTGTCTTCATATCCAGCGCTTCAGCTAATAACAAAAATATGTAAGTAAATACCTACATTAAACTTTATGAAGAATTGATTCAAATAATATCATAGTTATTTCATGTTCTATATCGATAATCTACCTGGGGGTTTTGGCAGAGCCGGCGAATTCAGACTCGCCATCTTCTGAATCATAGAGATATAAGAACAGAGTAGGGCCCAGGCCCAGGCTCTCATACAAGAGGAAATGTGGCCCAGCTAGAAAGAGAGGAGATGAAAGCGGCTGACGCATGCGCAGTCGCGTGCCTTCAAGAGTAGGGGAAGAGCGTCTGTTATACCAAATTTTTATTCTACTTTCTCATTGAAAAATTATGCAAACTTGTTATCTGCTGCTTGTTTTCAATGCCAAAATAGGCATGCATTCTACTATAAAGGTCGCGTGGTTTCATTTTAAGCAAAGCGCGCGACTGTGCATACGGAAGACAGGGAGAAAGGTAACTTGCTTTCATCTCTCTCTTTCTACTACGGCCACACTCTCAGCGCCGTCTTCCCTCCTCTATTCTTACATCTCTATGAGCTGCATACCCTCCCTGTAATTTGCAACATAGATCCATCCTCACAAGAAGATCATGCTCTATTATATATTACCTTCATGTTGTTATCTATGTTATTTTTGGTCTTGCCGTCACCTTTGCCTGTCACTGTGTGACAGCGGCTAGACCTCGGATTCTCTTTGACTGTGACGTGAGTGCTGGACGGACACGACGACGACACGACCGTATTAATTTTCGGCTAGAGGAATAATTCAGTGCGTTTGATCACGTTTCACATGATAGAAATTATAATATATACCCTAAAAGCTTACTATATTCCCGGCATTGTGACTTAATATAACCGTTTGACGATATGGGGAAGGCTAAAAAAGGAAAGAAGAATACGACCGCAGAGGAAGGGTAGGTTTTGCCAGTGGCATATGTTTTTGATGCAGTTTGCCAATTTTATAGTTATGTATTAATATTTAACAATTAATTGCAGCGATAGTGATATAGAAACCACTAACATTGACACAAAGCCGGCGGCGCAAAAAGGAAAAAAGTAAGCACTTCAGAGGTTAACTTTTAGAAAAGAAAATATTATAAATACTCACTAAATATGTCCATAAAAAACTGTAAATAATATCCCATAATTTATTTACACTTTAGAACAGCAGAATTAGGTATATTTTACACAAAAGTGTGTAAAAGCTTACAAAAAAAAAAAACTTAAAAAAACTATGGCTTGGTGGCTGTATTGATATTATATGCTATGTTTGCAGGATAACTGTGGAAACCGATGAGAGTGAGGACGAAAAGCCTAAATCCAAAACGAAACACAAGAAGTCTGTTGATGAGGATGTCAAAGAGGTCACAAAAAATATTAAAAATGTCTCAATTTCAAATAAGTCTCGGAAGAAAAAAGGTGCCAGTAGTGATGAGGGTAAGTAGCTATTCATATTGTATACAGTTTTAGGCACCTATTTTCAAGGAAGTTTTAGAACTATTTTACGTTGTAATTTAGGATACACAACATATTCCTAAAGTGTCACATATGTTTTGCACAAAAAACAATTATGTCAATTGTACAGTATGCATGCTGTAAGTTGGCTGGTCTGCAGTTAGTTTTAGTGGCATTGCATGAGATATTTTTCAGTTTCATATAAAAAACAATTAGGCAACATCATATGAACCAACTTCGGGGCAGCCAAGTTACTGCATGCATACTGTAGGATGGTGATTACAGGACAGGGTGAAATTAAATTACTTAAATAAAATAGATATCTAGGTTATAAGCCATGGTTCACATCAGTTTAATCTAGGGACAGTAACTCAATTTGGTCACTGTAATATTATAGTAGTGGAGTATCTTTTAAATAATTTTTCCATGATTCATTGCTTTCATTTTAAATTTATTAAAATTGTGCAATATAGATGATTCAGATGAAGAATCAGAGCAAAAACCCAAGAAGAATAAAAAGAGAGAAGAAAAGAAGAGTGCATTCTCGTTATTAGAAATAGAAGATGGTGATATATCGCCACCTGAAGCAGCACCTTCATCTGATGATGAGAAACCTGTACAGAAACAACAGAAAAAACCTGCCCAAGAGAAGAAAGAGCCGGCTGGTAAAAAAGGCAAGAAAGCCAAGAGAAAGAAGGATGAAAGTGATGATGATTTAGAAAAAGTATTAGCTGAATTAGAAATGGAATACTCTGGGGTAAAAAAAGAGCCCACACCTGCTACTGAAGTTGAGAAACCACAGGAACCAGTAGAGGAAAAGCCAAAAACAAAAAAGAAAGGTAAAAAAGAAGAACCTAAGGATTTAGATAACGAGGCAGAGGAAAAAGAAGGCAGCGATAATGAGAATGATGTAACCATAAAAACTGCTGCACAGAAGAAAAAGGAGAAAAAAGAAAGAGAGAAATTGAAAAAACAAGAAGCTAAGAAAAAAGACAAAGAGCAAGAACCTAAAAAGGACACAACTGAAATTAAACCGAAAATAGCTGCAGAGACTGAAGAAAGTAAACCAGAAGTGCAAGAAGCTAAAGAAGACGTCAAAGATCCATCAGAAGAAAAAGATGGTGAGGGAGATGCAACTGCCACTGAAGGTAAGAAAAAGAAGAAAGGCGATAAAGGAGATAAGGATGACAAAGGAAAGAAAGGCCCCACGAAAAAGACTCTTGCTGCTATGCAAGAGGCTTTAAAGAAAGTCAAAGAGGAGGAAGAACGTCTTAAACAGGAAGAGGAGGAGAGGATACGGAAGGAGGAAGAACGTGAAGAGCAGAGATTAGAAGCAATAAGATTAGAAAAGGAACGTAAAGAAAGGAAGAAGCAGAAGGAAAAGGAGAGAAAAGAAAGACTTAAAGCTGAAGGCAAATTATTAACTCCCAAACAAAAAGCAGAGAAAGCCAGGGCTCAGGCTATGTTGGAGTCTCTCAAAGCTCAAGGTATAGAGATTGGGTCAGCAGAGAAGAAACCACCAAGGCTAGGTACTAGGCTGAAGCCTGGTAAGTTGAAGACGCAAATATCACAAGAGACACCTGCCACACCATCCGAAGAGAAGAAGATTGACCTAGATATAGTAGATAAGAAGGTAAATATTCTTTTTGTATTATTTTATTATTCCTTCAACATTTACATAGTAGTAAATACTTACAACACCTGTTCACACAATAAACAATAATTATGCATGTTCAGTTGGCACAACTAAGAGCTTATGAATACTTTTCTAAGTTCATTTCAATTTGTAGGATGAGCCTCCGAAAGCCGATAAGAAGGAATCGATCACGGAAGCCATAAAGGATTCATGGGATGCGGAATCGTCTGAAGATGACGAGCCACCAAAGCCAGAGGAGCCTGCCACTCCTGTCAAAGAAGATAAGAAATCCGCGTCGGAAGTGAAGTCAAAACAGAAAGAGGTATCTTGAAATGCAAATGTTCTTGATCTTCTAATTCTATTTGGGTAGTAACAAACATATGAACAGCTAGCTGATGTCGTTATGACGATTGCAAAAATTTGAATTTATCAATATGAAATGCTGTGGTTGTCGAAACGAAAATTTCTAATAAGGTCGTGAGTCAGGGGGCATTTGCACCCATTTTCATTACCCATAAACATAATCGCGCCTGGGCTATGATAAAATGTTTGTTTGTTACGCAGTTTTTACAGCCTACAGTGCCTCGCACAGATATATTTGTGCCGAATTTTAACACCTAACCTCGGTTGGAAATCCAAACCGATTCAAATACACCGATGCCGCCTATGCCCCTCCGCCCGCTACGACTCTCTCGAGTGATTATCTCGCTCATGCTCATATTTTTTATATCTGTAGTCGCGCAGACTGTAATTTAGCGGAGACCAACCTTGTCGCTTGTTCGGGGTTTCGTACACGCGAAGTACATGCGTTTGCGTTATCTATGTAAATTTATATCTGTGGTGCCTCGCCTTTCTAGTATATTGTAATCTAATGCCATCAGCGAAATGGGGCTGTACAATACAACATTGCACCCCTGCTGCTTTTGGAAATCGAAGAAAGTTTTTTTTATTTGACCTAATTGTAGTTTTTTAGAAAATGGGTAATACAAAGGGTGTATTGATTTTAGTACCGCCATTGATGCCAACAAAGCCTTTTGTTATATGCAAGCTTCATGTCCTGTGAAATTCCATTAGGGGAATCACTACTGTGTAGAATACACAAATTAATATCTATTGAATGAATGCTATTCTACGTTTTTCAATGTAAATTACATTTTGTTTATATGTTTACCTGATTGCAATACATAATTTATGAGTAAAAATTCTTGGCAGTAACTTCTTATACAGTTTCATAGACAGTTGCAAGAGCTGTAAGGCATGTCCACACTCGTTTCGAAGTTTCCTTCTTGTTCACTCTCGCCGAGTGCAATGCAGGGTTAGAAGAAACACATTGGCAAATTGCCAAATGTGACTTAGAAACCTACTCTTGAAATAGATAATGGATACAAGTCGAAACATCAATGAAACTGGAATGAAGCCGTCACATGAAGATATATTTTTTTAAATGTTTTCTACCTGAACGCACATCTATACGCACATCAGGCTGCTGGATAGATTTCTATATAACTTAGCATGATGATAGCTCATTATCATAGGTAATATTGTGAATAAAGAAAACAAAACAGTTATTGTAAAGTAAACAATTTTTTAAAGTTTATTAAGAAGCATTCTTGATATTGATGCCATTTCTATTGTCGTTTTATCACGACGAAACTAAATTTGTAATTTCTTAAAATATTTCTATCTTGCTCATAAATTACGCCCACCAGCAGGATGATAATACAATTAGTTTAGTTAAATTTGGTTTGGCACTAACTATATTAGCACCATTGTATTTTTTTTTAGAAGGTGGAAGAAGAAGAGAGTTCAGAGGAAGAGGAAGACTCAAGTTCAGAAGAAGAGACCAGCTCGGAAGAAGACTCGGACGATGACGAGCAGATGACTGATGCACAAAAGAAGAGAGAGCTTGTGCTTAAGAGATTAGAGGTACAAACATAATTAAAAAAAAACTTTCTTCTCAAAGCTATTTCATCGTTCATCACCCCACACAACGCACACCAACCTCAGATAAATACTTAAAAGTGTAAAGTAGACCTGCGGTGAGACTCATAATTTATTTCCAAACAAATTCAAATCATTTGTTTTGTACAGGCCATTGGAATTTGGAACACATAAAAGATGGCATATTCATATTTTATCTGCCATTGGATCGCATATAAAACGTTCTAACATATGACCTATGAGAACATCCGTCATGAAACTGAGTGGCCTTGTCATTTTAGGGTTACGAAGCCAAAGGGCCCAGAAAAAGTCCTATTGTTGCGCCGACGTCCGCAGGATAGAGGCCGCTAGCTTCTAATTAGACAAAATGAGATAGGGAACAAGTCCGATAATTAATATTATTATTAATAATAAATAATAATTTAGCCCTTTTGACTTCCCACTCCTGGGTACGGACCCCCCCCTCGCTACGAGGGGGATTCAGGCCGTAATCCACCTCTCTGGCCCTGTGCGGGTTGGTGGATTTCACGTGTCTTTTCTAAAATTGGTTATTTTTTCGTAGTCATGCAGGTTTCCTCACGATGTTTTCCTTCACCGTAAGAAAGTGATAATCATATAGAAACTGTGATTCGCACATTGATTTCGTAAAACCCAGAAGTGCGAGCCGTGGTTTGAAACCATGCCCTTGTGCCCTCAAGGCGCCTGCTTAACCAATCGGCTATCACTGCTACGATATTCAATACCAAGTTAAAATTCTAGCTACAGTATTTTCCATCACCGTTTGAATTCACAGAAACGTCGTCAAGACAACGAAGCGAACAAGGTGAACAACCCGCTGCGCGCCGCGGTGGTGTGCGTGCTGGGCCACGTGGACACCGGCAAGACCAAGATCCTGGACAAGCTGCGCCGCACCAACGTGCAGGACGGCGAGGCCGGCGGCATCACGCAGCAGATCGGAGCCACCAACGTGCCCATCGAGAACATCAAGGAGCAGACTAAACATGTCAAAGGGGTCAGTTTTCTCTACCAACTGCATTAATTAATTAATATTTTAGATAGCATTAAAGGTTCCAGAGAATGGTGGTCAAGAATTAGTACAAAATTGTTAAGTTAAAAATGAATCACTAAAGATCCCAGAGATTGGTGCCCAAGAGGTAGAGTTAAATTAATTAATTAAGTTAAAATTGGAACGTCACGATCACGACGTTTTCTTTGTTGTCCACTTTTATACAAGTTAATTATAATAATATTTTCATTTGCAAGGTGAATGAGATAGCGTTCAAATTGCCCGGCCTGCTGATCATCGACACGCCCGGCCACGAGTCCTTCAGCAACCTCAGGAACAGAGGCTCCTCCCTCTGCGATATCGCTATCCTTGTGAGTATGTCCTTCGTCATCATTTGCCTCAGCTCGTTGTTACCTACAAGGTATAAGTATAAATATCTGTCGTGTGATAATGTCATTTCTTTACTTTGAATTTTTTTTTAATTTTGTGACGTGGTCTAGTGGCAAGCGTAGAACGCTTAGCACTATGCACTGTTTGCGGGTTTGATTCCCGCCTGAACAAATTTCGGAATTGGTCTGGGTGTAACTGGCATCGCCCCACTTTCCCCCAAAGTCCATAATAATTTTCCCCCTTACTTTGTGGCCATGCAGTTTGTATGGTGTGTTTGTATGGCGATATTTATTTTATCTATATCAGGTTCTAAATAAGCGCGCTCTCGACGCATTGCTAAATATAAATTAACAAAAATGACAGCCAGCGTTATGACCATTGTATTTATTATACGTTTTGGTAGCATGCCTGAAAAGTATCTTGCTTAATCCTGAACCTTAGTATACAAGCTGAAACATAATGGGTATACTTTTTTTTTCAAAACTTAGCTTTGTAATTGTAAAACTATCAGCTTTGGAGGGAACTTGATAAACAAAAGGTGTTATAGGAATACAGCTGTTGACAGACTTCACAAGTCTACAAAACCTTTAGTACTTCAACTGTCCCACAAAGCCGATAGTTTGAGATTTACAAAGTTAAGTTGCAAAAAAAAAAATAGTATACCCTTTTTGTTTCACCTAGTATAACTAGCTGAGCCCGCGACTTTGTCCGCGTGGAGTTTAACTTAACAAACTTTCATCCCCTATTTTATCCCCTTGGGGGCAGAATTAATCAAAATCCTTTCTTAGCGGATGCCTACGTCATAACATCTACCTGCATGCCAAATTTCAGCCCGATCCGTCCAGCGGTTTGGGCTGTGTGTTGATAGATCACTAGGTCAGTCAGTCAGTCACCTTTGAGTTATATATATTTAGATATATAAATAAGCATATTTCTTGCAGGTGGTAGACATCATGCACGGGCTGGAACCCCAGACCATTGAGTCCATAAACTTACTGAAACAGAAGAAGACTCCATTTTTAGTCGCGTTGAACAAGATTGACCGCTTGTACGACTGGCAGAGCGCGCAGCGGAAGGACGTTAGGGATATACTGAAAATGCAACAGCCCAACACACAGCTCGAGTTTGAGAAGAGGAGCAAGGATGTTATGCTGCAGTTTTCTGAGCAGGTTTGTGGGATTTTAAACTATATTCATAGGTTCTAGAGTACATTTTCTAAATAGATTCAGATGTGTAGTTCACTATCTTGCAATTCTTGTAATTGCAATGAAATTTATCAAGGCTTTTAGGCGAATACTTAATAATTTTAGGCGAATAGTGGTTGCGGGTTCGATTCCCGTCAGCGTAAATTTCGGAAATTACCTTTTCGTAATGTGCCCTGGTCTGGGTGTCACTGGGATCGTTCCCAGTCCATTGTACCTGTAGTACTCGTTGCTTAGTTTGGGACCATACAGTTGGTGTGTCAGTCTGGCGATATTTATTTATTGTGATGTCAGGCAAATGTTACAGATGATTTATATGTGTGCAGGGTTTGAACGCGGCGCTGTTCTACGAGAACCCGGACCCCCGCACGTACGTGTCGCTGGTGCCGACGTCGGCGGTGACCGGCGAGGGCATGGGCAACCTGCTGGCCATGATCGTGCAGGCCTGCGAGGGGCCGCTGCACAAGCGGCTCGTCTTCTCCAACCAGCTGCTCGCCACCGTGCTGGAGGTGAGTGCCCGTAGGCAAGGTGTGATGCGACATGGGCAAATGTCAAAATCATAGTTGGGCAAATGTCAAAATGAAAGGAAATGGGCAAATGACAAAATGCTAGGATATGGGCAAATGTCAAAATGGTGGATGGGCAAATTTTAAAATGGTAGATGAGCAAATGTCAAAATGGTAGATGGGTAAATGTCAAAATGGTAGATGGGCAAATGTTAAAATGGTAGGAAATGGCAAATGTCACATTGGTAGGAGATGGACAAATATCAAAATGGTAGGAAATGGGCAAATGTCGAAATCGTAGTCGGCTTTCAATTCAACCCGTATTTTGTCAATTTAAGTTTTCTTTTGAGTAAAAATAATAAGATAGTTGGCACATTTTGGCACTATCTCAAAATAATATAATTCATAATTGTCTAGTCTTTTTGTGCTCTATGATTGTTATTAGAGCCGATATCATTATGTTTTTTTGGTAAAAAAACCATCGCGAATCTCCAGCAATTCCCGTTCCGGTGTCCAGGTGAAAGCGATCCCCGGGCTGGGCACGACCATAGACACGATCCTGATCAACGGCACGCTGCGCGAGGGCGACACCGTGCTGCTGGCGGGCACGGACGGGCCCATCGTCACGCAGATCCGCTCGCTGCTCATGCCGCAGCCCATGAAGGAGCTCAGGGTCAAGGTGAGGGTCTAACATATGAACGTAGTTTGAAAATGGAACCAATCCACACGTACTTCTGGAAACTAAAACCAACCTAGAACCACTAACGCAAGGTTGGTTTTGGTCTACAGGAGTGCATGTGGGTTGATTCCGTTCTGCAAAACGATATCCATCCTAATCCTACTAATATTATAAATGTGAAAGTTGGTGAGTGTGGATGTATGTTTGTTACTCTTTCACGCAAAAACTAATGAACTGATTTGGAAGAAATTTGGAACACAGATAGTTTATAATTCAATTCAAATTCAAATACAAATCATTTATTTTGTTTAGGCCTACGGGGGCACTTACAAATTGTCAATTTACATTTTTTTTTCCTTATCTACATTATCTACATTCCTTATCTACAACCGGATCGGAACGCGACCTCGACTGAGAAGAAGCAAGAAACTCAGCGGGCTTGTCTTTTTACATGTCATTTTTTTTTATCGCCAGTTGCTTATTTTCCATAATTACAAAGGGTAGTAATCTGGATTAACATATAGAGTACCTTACATAAGTCTATTAAGTCCGCACGTACCGAGCAGCGGCGCCCGAGCAATCAGTTTTGATGCTTTATCGATGTGGTCAAGCGTTAAATCCGGTACATGTGGACGCATGTATTGAGAAAACGTAAGTTATTAGACCGCGCTTTAGATAACTTCTCTATGTCGGGTTCGTCTGTGGGCTTCCTTCTATGTCTTTTTAGCGACGCGAATTTTCTAGGACCTTCAAAATACATCTACTATAAGCAGCTTGAAAGAAAAATGTCTATTAATATATGTACAGTACGCGCGCTGTAAATTTACCGCGTTTAAGATGGTTCAACAGGCGTTGCTACGCCGGCTAGAACTAGCATCAGGCCGGCCAACTTACAGGATGGGTACTGTAGTCATTTGTAATGGCACAGTCCAATATTGTTTTTCTTTTTATCCGGGCACTATATGGCTCGGCCGCGTAAGTCTCTGATGTGCGGGTCGGTGACCTTTATTATACACCTTAATAATAAATGTATATATATGTCGCCGCCAAATAGCTTAATTCGCCGTTCGATTAACAGCCTAGGCACTTAACTAAACGGCGCCGTTCAACTAACGGCCTGAATGATATTCAGCCGTATCGTCTATTACAACATTTAATAAACTGGCTGGCTAATGCTTAGGCAACTGGTTGACATTTAAGTACTACAATTTTTTTCAAAATACTTTCGAAGCAGAACGACTTGGATGTGTTTAGGTTAGGGTTATTTTTTTTATGACCCCACAGAAACCCCACCCGGCAAATAGATTCGGTGGATCTAAAAAAAATCGTAAAGAACCTAAGTACCTAATAAAATTATTCCATCAAAGTTGTTTTTTTCCGACGCCATATTGACTAAAGAGAATATAGAATATAGAGATATTGACAGTTTGGTGAGTTTCGGCGCTAGGTGGCAGAAAGTAGAACTAAATTGAAATGAACAGGCTAGGCAGGCAATTAAACGGCTAGGCAAGTAGTTAAACGTCATCCATCCAAGTCATTTGCAAATGTTTGCCTGCATAGCTGTTTGATCAAATGGCTGAATATCATTCAGGCCACTAGTTGAAGGGCGCCGTTTAGTTAAGTGCCTAGGCTGTTAATTGAACGGCGAATTAAGCTAGTTGGCGGCGACATATATATATCTTTGATAAAGGAAGAAAAGGATACAGTACTTCATACTTGATGATTATTCAAATGCGATCTCGCGGCAATGACAGTGTGTGTAAAGCGCGCCGGCGCGCGGTGCCCGGTGTCAAAACGGTGAAAAACGACGTCAAACTATGGATACGCCTCATGATATTTTTTTGAAGTCAATAACATAATAATATTGTTACGTGGCGGGTCATATTCAAAATACAGATTGCGCAAGAAAGAAAAATTAAGCAAATATGGAAATTTTTATTTTATTTTACTGGTCCACAAAAAAATTAATAATAAATACAAGATACCTAAATAAATGCGACATTTAATTTGTAAGGGGGTACGAAATCGATATGATGTGTAGTGTTAGGTTAAATAATATTAGGGAAGCAGGGTGGTAAAAAATAATAAAAAATAGGTACAGCAGTTTTATTTAACATCCGGTGGCCTTTTTTACTTGTGTGAAAATCCGATTCATCAAAATATAATGAACAAATACAGGTACCTTTTGTTGGTCTCCAATCGGGTGCTCTCGTAAAAAGTATGGCATTAGTCCATTTTTCACGCCTCTCTATAGATTGAGGAAATCTGTGGGAAAATGTTGAATTCACCGTCGTATCTCTAATTAAGTGTCTCAAATTAAACTTTTCGAGATTTTAGAGTTTAAACTGTCGAGAAAAGTACCCTAAAAATATATTGTCATCGGAAGCGACATTGAACATGTGTTAAGAAAGCAAAGATAGAGGAATATACGACGACCCTTAGGTAAGCGACTATATTGGACGACTGTGCGACTGCTATGTGAAATTTCATTTCATTTTCATTTCATTTCATTTCTTTTTCATTTCATTTCATTCACATTATCTAACTACATAGAATGTATGAAAATATAAATTTTACTTTTTCTTGTAAAATATTGTATTTTAATGGGGACTCACTGATAAAATGAAATGCCATTCGCTTTCATATGCTTCCAGTTCTCACTTTTACATGTTTTAATGATGCAAAACGGTATTTTTTCAATATTTTACGCCGCGGTTTTTACAGCTCTTATGTCAATGGTCGATTGCAGACTAGCGGGCGACTGCGCGAATTTTGAATGGTGCGTATTTTTTGGTGGAACACAAAGTGTACTTAACATGCGGTATCCTTTACTTCTTTTATCAAAGATATATATATTTTATTTAAATAAAAGTATTTCACGTGTTTTTATTACGAAACTCTCAAAAGCGAGTAAAATATAAAACTTATCTAATATACAACAAGTTTGGACAACGGAATAAATAACAAACTTATAAACGTGACGAAAATAACAGGATTGCCTACTATTCTATTGCACGGATACGTCAGCCGGCGTGATTGATAGCGCAGTCCAATGTTTGGTTCGTACTACTCAGGTAATAAGGTCCATATTGTTGTAGAACGCGTACATTGAGTACAAGGAAGTGGTGGGCGCCCAGGGCGTGAAGATCGCCGCCAAGGAGCTGGAGAAGGCTATCGCCGGACTTAACTTGCTCGTCGCGCAGAAGCCGGATGAGGTCGACGTGCTCAAGTGAGTTGTATGATCAAACTGACAGTGGTTATATTAATATTAAATTTAAATAAATATGTCGCCTGACTTACACACCAACTGTATGGTCCCAAACTAAGCAACGCTTGTACTATGGGTGCCATAAAATGGATTGGGGGCGAGCCAGTGACACCGAGACCCAAGGCAAATGACGAAAAGGCCATTTCAGAAATTTGCACCAGCGGGAATCGAACCCGCAACCACCATGTGCAGTAGGCCGAGCGGCCTACGCTCGAACCACTGCGCCAAGCGGTCGTCAACGTTTATATTAATACTAGCTGTGCCCGCGACTTCGTCCGCGTGGAATTTAATTGACAAGTTTCATACAAACGTTCATCTCCTGTTTTATCCCCTTGGGGGTAGAATTAATCAAAATCCTTTCTTAGCGGATGCCTACGTCATAACATCTACCTGCATGCCAAATTTCAGCCCGATCCGTCCAGTGGTTTGGGCTGTGCGTTGATAGATCACTATGTCAGTCAGTCACCTTTGACTTATATATATATAGATTTTAACTACTGTAAGTATTTTTATGATTCATTTCTTTAGTATCAAAAAACGACTGACATAAATGATGGCTTAAAATTGCCGAATTCTTATTTTTTTTCAACCCCTATAGCGTCGCGAGCACCTCCTTAGGTGTATAAGATTTGAATGCTCTCAGTGTTGCGTTCCCCTACGGGTGGATATAAGACGCGAGCGGCAATTGGTTGTTCATTTGCTACGTTTAGTAACACGTCAATGACAATAGGGTTTCATAGAAGGATTATATCGAAGTCTATCTATTTTAGTATCGATTCTGGTAAAAATCGTTACGAACGTTACGAAATATTGCGACACTTGGGGCAGAGGGCGCTCGCTGGTGGGGATAATTGGAGGGGTTAAAAAGATAGTCCACCCAGTTTAAGGGCTTTATAAATAAATCGTTCACAAATCTGAAGGCGATTTTGAGTACGCTATTGACATGTAATTTATCACTGGAATGACGTAAGTTTTACATTTCCAAGACCGCACTCAGACTTGAGATCGATTTATGAATACGGGCTTTAAAGGTATTTCGCCAGTAGTGTAAAGGTGCTCCCTCACCGGGAGCATTCGCGTGTAATGTAACATTATAGATTCGACTTTGAGCATTACATTACAATACTACCTCCCTGTGCGCGCTGTTTTTCTCCCTCACTGATGTAATGCTCGAATCTGGAATGTTACATTACACGCGAATGCTCCCTCACCGGAAGCATTCGCGTGTAATGTAACATTATAGATTCGACTTTGAGCATTACATTACAATACTACCTCCCTGTGCGCGCTGTTTTTCTCCCTCACTGATGTAATGCTCGAATCTGGAACGTTACATTACACGCGAATGCTCCCTCACCGGGAGCATTCGCGTGTAATGTAACATTATAGATTCGACTTTGAGCATTACATTACAATACTACCTCCCTGTGCGCGCTGTTTTTCTCCCTCACTGATGTAATGCTCGAATCTGGAACGTTACATTACACGCGAATGCTCCCTCACCGGGAGCATTCGCGTGTAATGTAACATTATAGATTCGACTTTGAGCATTACATTACAATACTACCTCCCTGTGCGCGCTGTTTTTCTCCCTCACTGATGTAATGCTCGAATCTGGAACGTTACATTACACGCGAATGCTCCCTCACCGGGAGCATTCGCGTGTAATGTAACATTATAGATTCGACTTTGAGCATTACATTACAATACTACCTCCCTGTGCGCGCTGTTTTTCTCCCTCACTGATGTAATGCTCGAATCTGGAACGTTACATTACACGCGAATGCTCCCTCACCGGGAGCATTCGCGTGTAATGTAACATTATAGATTCGACTTTGAGCATTACATTACAATACTACCTCCCTGTGCGCGCTGTTTTTCTCCCTCACTGATGTAATGCTCGAATCTGGAATGTTACATTACACGCGAATGCTCCCTCACCGGGAGCATTCGCGTGTAATGTAACATTATAGATTCGACTTTGAGCATTACATTACAATACTACCTCCCTGTGCGCGCTGTTTTTCTCCCTCACTGATGTAATGCTCGAATCTGTAACGTTACATTGCACTCGAATGCTCCCGGTGAGGGTGCACCTTTAAGTAACAAACAGCTTTTATATACACATTTAATAACACTATAACGCGTCAACTCCCGTACAAGCTGCGTTTATGGTAAAAGGCGCGCCTATACGCTCCCTACAAGCGTTCCCTAAAACGGGCTTGAAAAACGCTAACCTGAAACCGCCCCTATGGCCTTGCATTTAAAGTCCTCGTAGGTATATTTGGATGTCATATTCTGACGTATTTGTGGTTTATCAGGGAGGAAGTAGCGCGCGAGTTGAAGTCTGCGCTGTCGTCCATCAAGCTGACGGAGCGCGGTGTGTACGTGCAAGCCTCCACGCTCGGCTCGCTCGAGGCCTTGCTCGAGTTCCTTAGGACTAGCAAGATTCCCGTAAGTTTTAATAATATAATGTCTATGACAGACTCTAGCCGAATCGAAAATAACTAAGGATAGTATTTGTGTCAATACTCACAGTATTATAATGTTTGTTTCAGTACTCTGCGATCAGGATAGGTCCGGTTGTGAAGCGTGACGTCATGAAGGCGTCCGCCATGTTGGAGCACGACTCTCAATACGCCACCATATTGGCGTTCGATGTTAAGGTGTGTAACGCCTGAAATTAATAATTAAATCTTACACATGCATACAATACAACAAATTTTACCATCTTGTGTTGCCTTACCTATGTATCACAATAAACAAATACAATTTACAAATGCCGACCGCTTGGCGCAGTGGTTCGAGCGTAGGCCGCTCGGCTCACTGCCCATGGTGGTTGCGGGTTCGATTCCCGCTGGGGCGAATTTAGGAAGTGGCCTTTTCGTAATTTGCCCTGGTCTGGGTGTCACTACGATCACCCCCAGTCCATTGTACGGTACCCATAGTACACGCATTGGTTAGTTTGGAATCATACAGTTGTAATGTCAGTGGCGATGTAACAAAAAAAAACATAAATTACAATACAACACATTTAATGTTCGCTATTTAAGATTAGCTCTAGATATCTTAATTGGTTAGATGTAACCAATTTTCGAAAAGGCATGTGAAATCCGCCAACCCGCTCTGGGCCAGCGTGGTGGATTATGGCCTGAATCCCCTTCGTAGTGAGAGGAGGCCCGTGCCCAGGAGTAGGACGTCAGAAGGGCAAAATTATTATTTATATATTATATTATATTTATAGATTGACATTACATTCCATTTTTGGGTCATAGTTAGCTTTTGCGTTGGTACGCGCGTACAGATATTTTATTGTGTGCCTAAATCGTCATTATCGCAATAAGCAATGAATTAAACTGTATTACGATTGGATAAGTCATATTATCGCGTGTCGCAGATCGAACGCGACGCCCAGGAGATGGCGGATAACCTGGGCGTGAAGATATTCGCGGCGGACATCATCTACCACCTGTTCGACAAGTTCACGGCGTACCGCGAGGAGCTCAAGCAGCGGAAGCGCGACGAGTTCAAGCACATCGCCGTCTTCCCGTGCAAACTCAAGGTCGGTTTACACAAATGGGGGTATAACAATTTCACCTTACCCTTGTCCCCTTACAGTATTCACAACAATATCACCTTACCCTTGCCCCCCAATAGTATTCACAACAATTTCACCTTACCCTTGTCCCTTCATAGTATTCACAACAATATCACCTTACCCTTGCCCCCCAATAGTATTCACAACAATTTCACCTTACCCTTGTCCCTTCATAGTATTCACAACAATATCACCTTACCCTTGTCCCTCCATAGTATTCACAACAATTTCACCTTACCCTTGTCCCTCCATAGTATTCACAACAATATCACCTTACCCTTGCCCCCCAATAGTATTCACAACAATATCACCTTACCCTTGTCCCTCCATAGTATTCACAACAATATCACCTTACCTTTGCCCCCCAATAGTATTCACAACAATATCACCTTACCGATCGCATAGTATTTACAACTACTATGCGATCCAAATAAGAATAGGAATGTCAATAACCTCTATCTATCAAATGTCACTTGAAAAGTATGGTTTGCAAAAAACTTATTTGCAAATCAATAATAATAGTCTTTATTATTTTAAACCATACCATAACCTTTTTTATTTTCATTTTTGGCGCAAAAGCCAATAAAGAAGCAGAAATGCAGTCATGGCTAACAGAACAAAATATTGAATACGACGATTGCTTCACAAAAGCAGAACTTTGTCAATTAATAAAAAGGAACAAATAGATTTTGCACTCAACCTTTGCAAATAAATTTTATTTAAAAAATATATCGTTTTGCACACCCTACCTAACTGGTTAGAATTGACAGCTATGACGTCACAATATGGCGCAAAGTCGATCCTATTCTCATTTGAATCGCATTGTATTTCACCTTACCCTTGCCCCCCACCCCATAGTATTCACAACTATTTCACCTTACCCTTGCCCCCCGCCCCATAGTATTCACAACTATTTCACCTTACCCTTGCCCCCCGCCCCATAGTATTCACAACTATTTCACCTTACCATTGGGTTGAAGGGCGAGGGGGGGATAATCACAGTTGACGGAAAGTTACCGATGTCGGAAACGCCAGTTTTACGAATAATGAGAAGAAGTACTATGTACAAACAAAAAACAACAAAATATTTTTTTTTTGTCTGTGTTTGTTCCGGCTAATCTCCGAAACAGCTGTACCGATTTTGATGGTGCTTTCACTGGCAGATAGCTAGCATATAATGAGGACTAACTTTTACTAACACGGACTAGCCGCGACAAACAGCTTGTTTTTAATTAAAAAAAAACCAACCGAATTCGATTTGAATTTTTGTACTAAGTGTGCTCTTTATATTAATGGTTATTGTTATCAGGTGATGCCGCAATTCGTGTTCAACTCCCGTGATCCTATTGTCGCCGGTGTCATGGTGGAAGCTGGGATCGTGAAGGAAGGAACACCCATCTGCGTGCCCAGTAAAGAAGTGAGTTAATAAATAATTAATACAAAGACTGACACAAAAACTGTATGGTCCGGTCCCAAACTAAGCAACGCGTGTACTACGAGTACCGTACAATAGACTGGGGGCGATCCCAGTGACACCCAGACCTGGGCAAATTACGAAAAGGCCATTTCCGAAATTTGCGCCGACGGGAAACGAACCCGCAACCACCCGATGCAGTTACCCGAGCGGCCTACGTTCAAACCACTGCGCCAAACGGTCGTCAACCAAGTTTTACCAATACACTTCGAAACTTCCAACTTTCACAGCGGTAGAGCCGAGCTTTAGCCCATTGACAATAACAGTTCATATACACTGGGTTGGCTCGGTCTGGGTAGCACCACTATCTCACAAATATCGGCTTAATGTAGCTATTAAGGCTGCGTTTCATACTAAGAGTGAAAGAGCCGGAATACCACCTCACCCTTTCCGAGCAATGCCATTGGTATTGCGAGCATCTACTACATCCTTTCCCAAAGTGGGCGATAACGCCCCCTTGTGGGCACTGCAGGCCTAAAGGGGCCCCCTTTAGGGCTGCAGGGGTAAGAGACCCAGAAAAAAATGAGGGCGTTGTGTAGCTCACAATAATCAATTAATTTAATTTGACGTTATAGTGGTTTTTAAGTAGGTGAAAAAATGGGGGCGCTAAAAAGAATTTGTTCTCAAAGTGGGCAGTATACAAAATAAGTTTGGGAACCACTGATCTACTAGGTGAAACAAAAAGGGTATACATTTTTTTTGCAACTTTACTGCGTAAATCTAAAACTATTGGTTTTGTGGGACAGTTGAAGTACTGAAGGTTTTGTAGACTTATGAAATCTGTCAACAGCTGTATACCTACCCTTTCTGTTTCAACATGTATAGGCTACGGTACTGCTTAAGATTAAGCGGGTCGCACGCATGTTTGGCGACTTTGTTATGCAAAAAAAATGCGTAACGGCACATACTATATTTGGGGATAGCCCACAGATATAGATTTACATGATAACGCAAGTATCACGATTTGTATTGAAACCAAGCGTGCCGAATTTTTAACACCTACTGTGACGTCATTAGTGACGGGAAATACAATCCGATTCAAAGACACCGATGCCGCCGATGCCCCTCCGCCCGCTACGATTCTCTCGAGTGATTATCTCGCTCATACTCATATTTTTTATATCTGTAGTCGCGCGGACTGTAAGTTAGCGGCGACCAACCTTGACGCTTGGTCGGGGTTTCGTGCACGCGAAGTACATTTGCGTAATCTATGTAAATCTATATCTGTGGGATAGCCCGATAGCGTCTGAATAAATGTTAATTTACGTTAGGTCCCCGGTGAGTTCGTGGAGCTGGGGCTGGTGACGTCGATCGAGGTGAACCACAAGCAGGTGGAGACGGCGCGCAAGGGCCAGGAGGTCTGCATCAAGATCGAGCCCATCCCCGGCGAGTCGCCCAAGATGTTCGGCAGACACTTCGACGAGACTGATATGCTAGTCAGCAAGGTCAGTTCACGCACCCCATCCCCCCGACACACACACACACACACAGACACACATAAACACTCTCTCACACACATACACACTCTCACACACACATACACACTCTCACACACACATACACACTCTCTCACACACACACACACACACACATACACACTCTCTCACATACACACACTCTCACATACACACACTCGACTCCCCCCACACACACTCGACTCCCCCACATACTCAAACCCCTATACACACACACACACTTGACTCCCCCCCTCAGACACACACACACACACGCACATCATACCCGGCATACACACTCACACAGACACACAATACTATCCCCCTGGACAACGCACTTGGAATAACTATCATGAAAATATTTTAATTATGAAAAAGTTGCGGGTGGAAACGGAGGCAGCGCCATTGTGATTGGTATTGAAATTAATAATGTATTGGGATTGGGCGATTGTAAATTTTATAGATTTTATTAAGCGTATGTATGTCGGAAACTTATGTACTAGAGTGTGTGTACAAAAGGAGTTTGTTTCTAAAGTTACAGTTTCTTTTAGCACATTTCTACAGAGGACGACATCATTTAAGCCAAAGAAGGCACATGATATTTTTAAAATTCTGTGCGTGGACTCAAGTACAAAATGGCTGCCTTTTTTATTCAATTTTTCTTAAATGTGTGGCGTGGGTTAGGCCATTTTTCTGGGGAGGTTGATCTATAAATAAATGTTCCACACACCCGTTTCAACTAAATCGCTGTCGCATCGCAATCGCCTTACCTGTGCGGCTCCGAACTTAAAGATACCCAGTCCTCTTGTTTAGAAGTATTTGTAATGAGGCAGTCTTGCCCTGTGTCTACCTAAGGTGGACTCCAAAATTTCCAGATTAAACGGGCCAGTCATTTGAAATTACAACTAAATTGTAATTAATTTACGCATTTTGTTTTCCGGCAAAAATACTTCAATCATTTCACCGTGCGCTTTTTCTCCAAATTTGCGTGTGATGCGTTTTGTTAACTAAATATTAGTTTACGTAATTCATACGTAACGTTACCGAAGAAAATGGACAATTTAGACAATGGAGTATTTAAAGCGAGTACAAATTGATGGCGCCGATTGATTAATCCGTCGGCACTTGGGAGACGCCCAAATGGACGCGGCAGACGGGCGGTTCAAACGCGACGGTCGTGTTACCAGTTCGTTGTACTGCTTTCGAGTTCTAATGTTATGAATTTAGTAAAAAAAGTGTTTGTTTGTAAGTTTAAATGTGCGCCAAGTAAGAACGGCTGAACGAATTATAATGAAATTTTGTAGACAGGAAAGATAAATTACAAAAACCTAATAATATGGTAATTACCTTAAATACTATAATAACATTCCTAAAAATCCATGCGGGCGCTTTCATCGTGACTTGTTTCATTGATTTATATAGATAACGCAAATGTATGTACTTAGCGTGTCCGAAAACCCCGACCAAGCGTCAAGGTTGGTCGCCGAAAACTTACAGTCCTCGCGACTACAGATATAAAATTATGAGTATGAGCGAGATAATCACTGGAGAGTCGTAGCGGGCGGAGGGGCAACGGCGGCATCGGTGTCTTTGAATCGGTTTGGATTACCCGCCCTCTGTGACGTCACAGTAGGTGTTAAAAATTCGGCACGCTGGGTTGCAATACAAATCGTGATACTTGCGTTATCTATATAAATCTATATCTGTGTGCTAGACGATGATAAAAATCGGACATAACTACATGTAACCTTTTAATAGATATGGATGAGACATCATTCGTTATATTTATGTCAATTTAAAATTCTATTACAGAATTCAGGCTTCCAGTTTAAATTTCTTTAGTATGATTCTGAAAAACAGCGCCCTTCCACTAACTCTAGTCTAATTAGGATGCGATTGCGAAAACATTTCGCTGAATTCAGCTCCTCGAGCGCAATCTTCCAATGCTATCGTATCGCCGTCGAGAAAACATGTTTATGTATAGCGGCCCGCCCCGGCTTCGCACGGGGTACATTACGGTTACATTACTGGAGTTTTAGTAAGGCTCCCTAATTTTTAAAAAATAATAATAAAGCGTATGTCGCCCGGAGATAGTGTAGCTTCCCTACAGTGAAATAATAATTTTTCAAATCGGTCTAGTTGTTTTGGAGCCTATTCAAAGTAAACAAACAAACAAATCTTTACTCTTGAGAATATTAGTATAGATAACGTGAACGGGACGGAGCACGCTAACGTTAACGTAACGCGTGTGCTTGAGCCACGTTTACGTTACGTTTCGGTTATTTCCCGCCCGTGTGTCGGCCCGAGCTGGAAGTCACCGGTGTCGTGCAATGAATGGGCTGCACATTGCAACAAGATATCGACACCGTTTTAGCTCCGTGAACAAATGACACCGATTGATACGACTATTATTAGATCCATCCGCGTCCGTAATTCCGTATTGAGTATTTGAAGTATACCAATAAGAAAACACCGCTCACGTCCACTAGTGTATGAGAGAGAATAAATAAATAAATATCGCCAGACTGACACACCAACTGTATGGTCCCAAACTAAGCATCGCTTATACTATGGGTACCGTACAACGGACTGGGGGTAAAAGTCAATTTTCGAAATTTTCCCCGGCGGGGATCGAACCCGCAACCACCCGATGCAGTGAGCCGAGCGGCCAACGCTCAAACCACTGCGTCAATCGGCCGTCTTTCAGATCAGGCAGATCGCTAGGACTGGCTAATCCTACTAATATTATAAATGTGAAAGTTTGTGAGTGTGGATGTATGTATGTATGTTTGTTACTCCTTCACGCAAAAACTACTGAACGGATTTGGATGAAATTTGAAACACAAATAGTTTATAACCGGGATTAACATATAGGATACTTTTTATCCCGATTATCCCGAATTTTTTGTTACGTTAAATACTACGCGGATGAAGTCGGTGGGCACAGCTAGTAAGCGAATAATTCCGCAATGAAACATCACCTCTAGATAACCAACGCTGCATCGCCCCGTGCACTGGCGTCTGGCCCCCCAATGCAAATATTTGTATTCTAGACGCGAACGGAAGCCGCGTGTCGTGATTGTGTATCAGTTGTGTGTGTTTTGTTGCGTTTCGGCAACATTGTATGGACTATTGATAGCGAAGGAACACTGCAATCGGCTACTGCCAATCCGCTGTTAGCGGGGGTGACGTAAGCGCATAGCGCGCACACGCAAAATTAACATTAATTTGTGATTTACGAAAGTCAACTCTCAACTATAAATATTCATTTGTGATTAAAAGTAGGCAGGTGACTGTTTTACGACCGCAGTGGTTCGAGCGTAGGCCTCTCGGCTCACTGCACATGGTGGTTTCAGGTTCGATATCCGTCGGGGCAAATTCGGAAATGGCCTTTTCGTAATTTGCCCTGGTCTGGGTATCACTGGGATCGCCCCCGGTCCATTGTACGGTACCCATATAGTACTAACACTGCTTAGTTTGGGACCATACAGTTGGTGGGTCAGTCTGGCGATATTTAGAATTATTATTTTAGTACCATGCTTTATCTTTCTATGGCTTCGTGTTGCCAGTACGAAATAATCAATTTCAATGCGATTCATTTTCGTTTGAAAGCTCGTTACTCGAACGTATAGTGGGTTTTAAACTTATCAATGATGTTGTTAATTCATTTTCAACATTAAGTTATTCTAAATAAGTTGCATTATCATTCATCATCCTTGGCGAATGTTTCAGATAACGATCTCTGTACATTTCAAATTGACTCGCATACGACATGACAGATCCCTAAATTATTATTCAGTACCAAAGCACGTCTGTGCATTGATAATATTTATCAACCGGTAAATGACAACCATTTAGTACGTTATCTGCCTCCATTCAGATTGAAAACAAGCATAATTCTATTTATTCTCTATCATAAAATAGATGCACATAAACATAATTATGTAGGTGAAAATTAATGTCTTCACTGATAAATAGGTACTTATGCAATAAATGTATCGCATAGTTACCTAAATCTTATGTGTAGGTATAGTTATTTACACTGATATGTCTATACGGTTTGTTGATCGTTAGCTGCAAATTTGAAAAGACCTAGGCACCCCTTCTTACTTAGATACGTACGTACTTAGATGATATTATACTTTACTTACTGAAAGGACCTCTTTGCGCTCCACGATGTCTATACTATAGAGGTCGAGTAATCGCAATTACAAACAACATATTTTGAGGATTATACAATTAAAATCGACTAAACAAACAAAAGAATTGCACTTACAATTTATAGTTATACAAATGTTATAAGTTATATACATGTGTTTTAATAATTTTATAGGAGATTTAGAATTAAGGCTGAAGCGCCCATCTAGCACGCGAAGTTCAAATTTTTTGAGTTTTTTTAGAAATTTTACGAAATTTGACAATAATAAAAGGCACATTTTGTAATTCGCGACAAAAACCGTGTGCAGTGCATTTATTAATATATCCAACTTACTCTAAAACATTTCAAGAACGACAGCTATCCAGATAATCTGGCAATTTTTGTATACTTAGTGATTAACTAGTATCATATCCAACGTGATAATATTTAGAGTAAAATAAATGTATTAATAAACGCACTGCATACTGTGTTTGTCGGAAATCACAAAATGTATTCTTAAAGTTTTCAGATTTTGGATAAACTATAAAAATACTCGAAGATTTTGAATTTCGCGGGCTAGACAGGCGCCTTCACCCCGATTACCATTAAAATGTCGGTAATCATGTCCTGTTTTATTTGCACACTGGCGGTAGCTAACAAATTCATTGAAACATTTTCATTCATCCCTGCAGAAGCATTGTATCAATGCAAGCCGTGAATGGCGAAGGGGGGAGCTCGCAGTTCCATTGATCGCTGCAGCGAGGGGTGCGGCTGGGGCGGGCGGTGCGGCGGGGTCACTAGGTCGAGGGGAATCCGACACGACAAGGGGGGATACAGTGCAGTTATATGATATCCGTAACAAGAGCGCGGCTGTTGCTAGCGTGATTCCACGCCAGATATTCAATGTTTGTTTATGATTATATTTTCCTCGCCGCTCTCCTTTTTTCAGTCGAATTAAATTATACAACGTGTCAGAAAACGGTCCGTGATATGAAACAAAGCTTTTTTAAAAATGGGCGGTGTTCTTTTATTAAAGTTGATATTTTCAATTCCCGATGTATCTAGAATACGGCTGAACCTATTTCCTTCATCTAAGCAAACACTAAGAGCAAAGCTAAGAACAATCCCGGCAAATCAAACGAAAAGTATACCGAAGACAGACAAAAGTTCCGTTTCGCGTTTATTGTAAACTAGCTGTGCCCCCCGACTTCGTCCGCGTAGTATTTAACGAAACAAAAATTTCGGGATTATCGGGATAAGAAGTATCCTATATGTTAATCGGTTATAAACTATCTGTGTTCCAAATTTCATCCAAATCCGTTCAGTAGTTTTTGCGTGAAGGAGTAACAAACATACATACATCCACACTCACAAACTTTCACATTTATAATATTAGTAGGATATAAAAGGTCGTAAATAACTAATGTCTGCGGCCAAATGTAGTTGTTTTTGATCATGATTTTGTTCTATTCATACTAGGTTTAGTAATGCATATATTTGTGCCAGGAAACAGTTATTACTAATATACCTAATTGCTTACAACTCCGAACCGTCTCTTGTGAGTAATAAAATGTATGACATAGATATCTACGTCATATTTCTTAAGCAATTAAAGTCTAGTTAATTCATGATAGGCATGACACATCATGCTGTGACCAGCCTCCTCCAAGGAATCAACGTCGATTCTAGGCGATGCGACATTAAATGCAGTATTACATACAGCTCATACCGACCTCACTTATATTTGGAGAAAATCTTATATGAAAGTACATGACAAATGATTTATGTAGATGATATGATCGCTGTCTTATAGTTCAATGTTGTACGTTGATGTACATGTAAAACAGATACTATGATTTCATATTACGTAAACTTAGGCAGATTTTACAATGTTCCCATTATTTTTCTGTTGCCGTTCGAAACGTTTTGGCGCCGCTTGCGTCACCGGCCGGAGTCTCTAAACACTATATAAAAAGCTTCCTGTTTTGTTTTCGATTAGTGGAAAACATCAATCTTTCTTTTCCACAATATAAAAGCACTCAATGTGAACTCCAACGATTTTCCGTCACCCGTGCGAAGGCCGGGGTATTTTTGGACGCCAATGACGTAATAGTTTTACATGCGCTCCGTAAGTTTTGATCGCTTTATGAATTAGATTACTTTGCGGTGTTCTTTACTCCACTTTCTAGGTACTTTGTGATAACTTAACTGTTAATTAGACGACTTCTTGTGTAAGGTGTAAAGATTAATGTATATGTTCAGATGTGGTATTACTAAACAGCAATACACTCAAAAAATAAGCGTTAGCGCGTCATGCTTCAATACCTCATAATCAACCATTAATTCTCAATGGGAACATCTTCTCTGTTTGGGTTTTATATCACTATTCTTCAATGTTATGTTTGATTTATTGTCAATTACCGTTTGTCATTTCATACATCCGATATCTTGTTGAGTGTGGTTTTCTATGCTTTTTCTTCACTGGTTTCATTTGCGTCAAAGGTGACGCAACCAACTTTCCTCGCTCGATAAGGTCGGGGGTGGCTTTCCTCATCAGACTCATCACGATTCAAGGGTTGGCTTGCCTCTGCACATTAAATATTAATTTCACTGCGCAACAATACGTACCTACTCGATTTAACGTTAATTTGACAGGACTTGTTTCATTGTGTTGTTACGGTTAAATGAAATAACATAATCATAATATAGGTAACGACATAATCTCAGATCAATACTATAATCTCTGAAATAGTTTGGGAGAGGGCATGTAAAACACATGTCTAATTGTCGAACGGATTGTGAATAGGAAGGCGATAGAAAGTATGAAATTAGGTCAGCGTAGAATAAAAAAATATTTAAATAAACTGTGATTTGCCTCACATTGCACCCCAAGAAATTACTTTCCCATATTAGGAAATAACATCACCATACAAACGCCATCATTTGGGCACAAGGGCATACGAACACACGTATATTCGCGCTATTAAGGGTACCCACATAAGCGCTTCGCCACGTAACGGGCGGCACACAGACGCGATGACCGGGTCAGCCCCATTCTAGAGCCACCATTGATATTTCGCAGCGCGGCGCGGCGCCATTGATGGAGCCATACAATGTTCATGTAGCCACGCGTAATGGAAAACTCCAACTGTCGGCCGGGTGGGAAGTGGAAACAATGTCGCCATGCGTGGGCGTATGTTTCTCAAGTGTTCTATGATGTTGAATGTTCTTTAGACTACTGATGAAGTACAGCTTTTTGTAGAGCTTTTATCTACACAAATGGTTTAATCGTTTGGGATTCTTCTTTTCATCCCCTGATGCTATCCACTTTAAGATCTTGTAAATTTCCCTGGATTATAAGTTTTGTGCTCAAGGGGTTTGCATTTTCTTGTTGGTTTTCATAAGCTTTTGTTTATTCTCCGTAAAATCATTTAGTCGACGACAATCCGTGATGACAACCTTTGCTTCGAATGAAACTCTCATAACATTAAAACTTGATGCCATTTACAGTCAATTTAATGTAACCTTCGTTGTTTCACCTTGCGAGCGTTATATTTATCGTTCGTCCCTGGAGCTAAAAATACGCAATACAATTTCCCATATTTTCCGTCGAGGTAACATGATTTCCTAGCCGGATCCGACGCGCGTCGGCGAGCCGAGCCCCGGGGCGCGCCGCTCGCTGCATCGGGGCCGCAGAGGGGCGTGGGACACTCGTGACCCAATTCCTCCCTTGCACAACCTGTTCTATTTTACTTATGACGTCAAAGGAACCCCCATTCACCCCGGCCTGCTGAATCGATGCGCCCAAAACTGGGTCGACCTGAATGAACCACTTGTACATTCAACGTGGACAAGCTATTTTTAGCATCGAAGGTGTCTCGGCCGAACCAGTTTTCGCGGATGTCTCGGTAGGCCGCAATTAAATTCTGCGATTTTAAAATTAATTGCGACTTTCGACGTGTTCTTTTTTAAAAATCAATTAACTTTTTCTTTGGAGAATTATTTATGACACCGATTATCATGCTAGTTTATGAATATACGTCATGTTTTATATAGGTCTTTGTAATACACATCCTGAATGATCTCGTTATTGATTGGATGATTTATAGATGTTCACTAAAATCAATCAATATTATATAGTTGTATTCCATAGCAATGACCAGGATATAGAGCTTAGGATGATCTGATTATATTGATGAACCAGTACGCGACAACTTTACAGAACAGATACTTTACGGGTATGAGGACAATAAAGCCTCAGATTATATTTCCAGACAGTTGTCAAAGTTATAGAAACTCGTGTTTTTTATCTTTGTTCGCATTGCCATTATTATTAGACAAGAATTGTTTATTTTTATATCATACTAGTTTGTGCCCGCGACGACTTAAGTAAAGTATTATATGTGTTAATCACGGTTATAAACTATCTGTGTTCCAAATTTCATCCGAATCCGTTCAGTAGTAGTTGCGTGAAAGAGTAACAAACATACATCCACACTTACAAACTTTCGCATTTATAATATTAGTAGGATATTATTAAGATGATCGTGTTCGGCTAATGATTACTTTAATTCTTGCGGCACTTGTCTCGCATTTTTTTCCCTTTCGCATTCTTCGTGTTCAAAGGAAATTATTATCTTTCTGTATTTGGTACGTAAGCATCTTTAAAAATATGCTTTGTTTCAGATATCCCGCGCGAGTATCGACGCTTGCAAGGATTACTTCCGCGACGACCTCATAAAGACCGACTGGCAGCTGATGGTGGAACTCAAGAAGCTCTTCCAGATCCTCTAACCCACCTTCCTATACCACGGGAACGCACATGGTGAATTATCTCCCATACACATAGACGTCGACGTCGAACACTGTCTGTTCCATCTACCCTTATTTGTTTTGTATTCAGTTGTATCATAGAATCTCACGGTACCCATGCAGAATTCTGTATTAACGTGAACTTTTTTTTAATACCTACCCGCGTTCAATAAGTGACAAATGTTGTGTAAATTAGTCATTTATATTTTAAGTGATGTCAGTCACAAGTTCCGGGATTGCTGACAACGGATTGTCCGATTTGTTGAACAACTGCAATTGTCAACATAGAGAAATTGGTTATCAAAAATGAGCACAATATTTATTATTTATTAAATATACCATTATGTAATAATTGGATGGGAAAATAGGAATGTCACAGCCGCGGCTATATCTTTATTTTACATATTGCCATGATTTTATAACGTGATCCGAAAAATAAATTATAATTGCGAGTCCCATTGTAAATAGTACATTATACACGGTTATTTATTTATTATGTGGAGCACGTGCTGCGGACCTATTAGTATGATGGAGCGAATTGAAACGCAGGATGACATTTTAAACATTTTTTTTATAACACACATTTGCGTGCACGAATATTGGACGTTGCGAAATAATCCCTTGTAAATAAAAGTACTTATCCATGAATTATTTAACAATAAAATTCTGCAGTTTCATGTAAATAAAATACGATGAGAAAGTATCCGCATGTCTCAATTGTAGCGTCGTGTAGTGCAATAAACGATCTCGATTATGATAGATGTGTCTTTACAGGGCCATACCTTTCTACGGTGCTTCTATTGTAAGATAAAACCTGTATGTTGCCGTCTTATATAGAGACCATGTATTCTATTACAATAGGAAACACGTTTCGGCATGTTACACATTTAATTCGTACGACATCTAACGTTAAACTGTCGTCGTGTTCACGGTTTTAAAGGCACCGATATTTCTCCCTTTTGCGCCGCTTTTATCAGATGTGCTGGAGGTCGTCTATTGTAAGTTAGTGTATTTTCGTTAGAATCTGAATGCTTTTTGAAGTGTCCCTCGTATGTCGCGATGCCAACCATGACGATGCCAACCAACGAGTCCACTGGAGGTTGTATTTAATACGTAGTTATTTCCCCTTTTCGAAAACGCTTTGTATTATAATACTTATAGATGGAATCGGACATATTCTTATATTGAAGAACTTTTATTAAATTACAAAGTAATCAATATTGTGTTTTTATTTAATACCTTATTCTGGGCGCCTTATTAATTAGAGGCTCTTCCTATATACACAAATTATTTTTTAATTATTTCGGGTTTTGAGAAAAACCTATTTACGTAGTCATATTTCGAGAATCGAGACCCATCATGACTATCTACAATATAAAAATAAAATTCTTGAGGATTTTTAGTCAGGCTGCTCGGCGCGATGCTTGCGGGTTCGATTCCCGTAACGGGTTCATTTGTTAGGTAAATAACCGTTATTGGGTAAAAAACCGTGGTATATCGCTTCAATAAAAATAAAGCCTTACAAAGTTCTATTGTTGCTAGGAGACCAGGGATTAGACCTACTAATATTATAAATGTGAAAGTTTGTGAGTGTGGATGTATGTATGTATGTTTGTTACTCCTTCACGCAAAAACTACTGAACGGATTTGGATGAAATTTGGAACACAGATAGTTTATAACCGGGATTAACATATAGGATACTTTTTATCCCGATAATCCCGAAATTTTTGTTACGTTAAATACTACGCGGACGAAGTCGGGGGGCACAGCTAGTCTTATATAATATGTTTATAAATGCCCACCTACTACCCATATTAGCTACCTACCTAAATTGTAATATAACTAAGTGAAGAAGTCGTCTATAAGAGAAGCTTACCCGCCTGAATAAGATCATTACTGGTGAATAGAACCTGCTTCTCAAACCAACAATACTACTCAGCTTATGTGATGGCAGGGTACGCTAGCCCCTGTCAAGATCTTAAGGAGGGAGTCCTGGGTATTAATTGGGAGTCATCAAACATATCAAACTCCCTGGCTACAAGCAGTAAGTAGAATTGTAAGTATATTGTATCCAATTAAGGCGTCAAAGCCTACTGGTTAGAGGAGCCGCCCTCGTAGCTGACAGGTACCGGGTTCGATCCCCATCCTGACCATTAAACTATTGACGTGAGCCCACTCCTCACACAAGCATTAACTTAGATGGGCTAACGGGATAAACGCACATTGTAAGTAATCTGTAAAAAAAAAAGAAAAAAAATAGTAAGTAGGTAAGTAACAATGTATGTGTGAAGGTGTCAATATATGTAATATTGACACCTTGACCAGAAAAAAAATATAATCTTTGTATAAAAAGCTCCAGTGTGTGTGTGTTCGTCATTATTTTCCTCCTAAACGGTTTGACCGATTTGTATAGATTTTTTTGTACTTATGAGATCACCTGGATTCTTAGCTAGGTATAGTTAGACCTTAGTATATTTGTTGACATCTATACAAATAAATAAAATTGGAGTGTCTGTTTGTAATATCAAAATAACACCTTTTCACTAAATGCATATGAAAGTACATACGATACCTATAGCAAAAACGCGAATTAAAAAATTTTTGTCTGTCTGTCTGTCTGTCTGTGTGTTTGTTCCGGGTAATCTCCGAAACGGCTGGACCGATTTCGACAGGACTTTCACTGGCAGATAGCTGATCTTATAGCGGGTAACTTAGGCTACTTTGATTTTAGAACCGGGACCGGGCTTTATTGTTAAGTTAAATTCCACGCGGGCGAAGTCGCGGGCTCAGCTAGTCTACAAATAATATCGATGCCAGTTGAATAGTTTTGCAGAATGGCCCAATCCACACATAAGGTACAGCAATTTAAAACCAACCTACAACCACTTGTACTAGGGTTGATTTCGGTCTGCAGAAGTAAGTGTGACTTGGTTCCATTCTGCAAAACTGCATCCAATCATGCACTCAAGAGCTATAGATAAGATAACCGTAACATGTAAATTGAATATCATATGAAGGTCCTTATACTTGCCTACTATTTTTATTTGACCTTTGGATACTGTACATACCTACCTAATTATAAATGTTTTATTGGCGATAGATACCTACAATTACACGCAGCAATATTACCTAGGTAGATTTGTTTGTCGTCAATAATTTTCCCGGAAGACCATCACTCCTCATACCATCCTTGCCAAACACCAATGCCGGACAAGCAATGTCGTTCATTGGGTGGAGCCACCTTGTAGGCTAGGCACCGATTAACTTAACTACCAGACTGCGCTTCCTATCACAAGGTTTTGCATTGACATTTCATTTTCTGACACGACATGAGTGAACCTTGCAAAGAAAATATTTTTTTTCTCGATTTAAGGAGATTTTTTGCACAGTAATTGGTTTTTTCGGCCGTTTTCATGGTGGTTTTGGATGTTTTTTGGGACGGTAACCATGGTAACTCGGTGAGCGTGGGCGAGGGGCTGGCGTTTTCAGGGTCTAGGTCACGCCCAGGTCGTCGGGGCGCATGCGCGGGCCGCCGAGCTCCCATTTAGGAACAGGTCCCTTCAAAGCCCGTCCGACTTCCTAATGGTAGAAACCTCGGTTCGCGTAGTGTCTCGGTTGTTAAGTTTTACAGTGAATGTGTTTGTGATATTGTTATAAATGATATTGTTAAACATGAGTTAACTGTTGGTGTGAGCAATCGGCGCTTGTTGGGACGTAAGTGTTGAAAAAAGTTAAGATTTTTTTAGTAAAATTTGTCATTAAAATGTCAATCATACTAGGTACTACACTAAAAGGCATGAAAAAGGAAGAAGTTTATTTAATTACGCGCAGAATTAATATTTTAGGAATAACGAAGTGTGTAGGCCTATTTAAAGCCGTCGCAATTTTGAGGACTTCGGCTCTGTGTGGGCTTCCGGATCTTAATTATTCCGGGATATCTGTTATCTACCTACTGTACGATTTAAAAACGACTGAATTGCAAGAAATACAATTGTTTGGAATTATTATCACGGTTTGTAAGTTAACTCATTCAAAATCAGTTACATACCTTCCTAAGTAACTGATTTTGAATGCATAAGTATGCTTACTTATTTTTTTATTGTTTCTTTGCTTAGGTAATCTAAACGTAAAATTAAGTAGGTAAGTATTCATTATTATTATTTAATGTAGGTAGGTAGGTAGTAATGAAATCATTATATTATTATTATTAAATTAGGTAGGTACTAAACGTTGGTAATAAATATAAGTACTTAGTGTATTTCACTAAAACCAAAACGGTACTTACCTAATTTCAACGTAAGTAGTTCATAATCGAACTGTTTCACCTATAAAGCTCACAGATACTTAAGCAAATATAGTTTAACACAGATAGGTAAGTATCTAGAGTTTAAATAACACTGATAATACAATCTTACACATGCCGCAATGCCAAAGTCAAGGTCTTGTAAAAAATGCGCTCAGTCACTTCATCTTAAGAAGTAGCCTGCAACAGAAACAAGTCTGCATAACAGTCTAGACGAGTTAGCTCGAAGGTCGACTCAGCATTTTCCTCTAACGCCATCATATGTGACAATTTCATTATTCAACAATTATTTTAAAATAAGTTAACCTTCTGGATCAAATCATTAAATTTTAGACTTTAAAGTTCATCGTGTAAAGCATAAGATTGCGATTTCATACAGTATTCAGTTTAACTCATTATTGTGCGATCAGAGCTCATTTTTTCGGCCACGTGCTAAAACATCGTTCATTCATGCGTGCGAATGAATGGGGAGCGTCGTGAGCGCTGAAACAGTCGGTCTGCGCAGGCCCGCGCGCACGTCGCGCAGCGCAGTTGCCTGTGCGCAACGCGAGTGACATCCACGTTCAGTTTATACTCTGTGCCTAACCACTACAACACCGGATCTCCTCTCGGTGCGTCATCTATTTATATCACTCTAAAAACACCGACCTTGAACGAAATGTGCTGTGGTTTCATTCATTAAAATTATCACTTTCAAATGTCCCAATGCTGTTGCGATGACGGACTATTCACTAATTGATGATGCCTGTCTAATTCGTAACATCTGTGACTGCTGTTAAGATGTCATTAATTGAGCGACGGGTGCCCAATTCATTCGTTTATTATAGGCACCTATTACTCATTTTCATTACGCATTCAAAAAATGAGTCGCCTCGGACAATCTGTTATTGTTAGCGTTATCTAATTCAATGGAGGTTCAAAGAACTCATTGGCAGGAAATGATCAGTCGTTAGGTTAGCAATAGCGGTGTCTCGTTGCCGTTGGTGCCCGCATGCGGGCGTGCGTGGTAGGTGCCGGTAGACATCGCCCTGCGCCGGCGTCGTCGAACCTAACACCCACCTATACGGTTACAGGAAGCGGTTCGCTCGAATCGTTTCTAGTGATTGTCACTATTATGGTAATAACGGCTTCCAGACAATACAAACAAACGCGTGCCAAATAAAAAAAAAGATCGACCATGACAGTTTAAAAGATAACAATCGCTTCAAGGGCTCCCGAGATACTGTTGCCGTAAAAGAATTAACGTTATCTCTTAAAAGCCAATATGAGAGGGGCTTTTAAAAAACTTGGTCGGTTATCAACGTGGCGCCAGTCTTGTTTTTTGCCAAGATAATGTTAAGTGTACCGTCAACAAAAAAATTTACCGACTAGACCAGATACGTGGATTGAAAACAAAGCTCCGATTGTGTTGAAGTATGTACCTAAACACAGCCGAAAAAAAAAATCGACGCATTTTCAAATTAGCACTCGAATAAGTAAAATACGATGAATCATTATAAATATACCTACTTGGCTAGTATGTAATGTACTTACTAACAATACATAGGAATTTAAAATTTATAAGGGAGGGTTCATTTTGATTAGATAGTTACCAAAAGTACAATACTAATAAGTTCTTGTAACCGGATGTCAAAAGTGTAATTGACAGTTATAACAAACCTAAGCCCCAACTAAGTCAATTAAGACCCAATACCTAAATGGAATAAATATAGGAAGGAAAGCGCATACTTACGCCCGTATTAATAAAACGATCTTAAGGCTAAAGCGCCCATCTAGCCCGCGAAGTTCAAATTTTTTGAGGTTTTTTAGAAAATTTTCAAAATCTGACAATAATAAAAGGCACATTTTGTAAGTCGCGACAAAGACCGTGTGCAGTGCATTTATTAATATATCTAACTTACTCTAAAACATTTAAAGAACGACAGCTATCCAGATAATCTGGCAATTTTTGTATATTTAGTGATTAACTAGTATCATATCCACCGTGATAACATTTAGAGTAAAATAAATGTATTAATAAACGCACTGCATACTGTGTTTGTTGCAAATCACAAAATGATGCGATGTCTTAAATGTTTTCAGATTTTGGATAAACTATAAAAATACTCGAAAATTTTGAATTTCGCGGGCTAGACAGGCGCCTTCACCTTGAGGCAGTGAGCGATTTTCAAAATGTCATTCTTATGCCATTAGTAGGTATCTACAAAACGTCACGTCAAACACGTACTCAAGATCGCTCTCAATTTTGAGATCGATTTATTAATATGATCCTTAAGTACTTACTTACATCTCTAAATAGGAAGTATCAAACAAAGTAGATGTCCGCATCTATTTGTCCGCTGTCTACTGAACTACGCAACGGATTTTGATGCGGTGTCCACTATCATTAAGAATAATTCTTTGATAAAGTTTATGATTCATAAATAACCTTTCCTACATTATACGAGTAGTTAAATTTATAAATATCTATATATATAAATGAATTGCTGTTCGTTAGTCTCGCTAAAACTCGAGAACGGCTGGACCGATTTGGTCTTGAATTATTTATGGAAATCCAGAGAAGGTTTAAAAGGTGAATAAATATGAAAGTCCACGCGGACGAAGTCGCGGGCACAGCTAGTAAGTAGATAAAAGCTGTACAAGTGCAGGGTGGGTCGCTATTAGGTAGGTACATTAAAGTATATTTATACATTATTTTGTGTTTTGGCCTCGACGCGGCATGTCATCATTCCCTGACCAAATGCGGCGGTCGTTTTCGCGGAAGCCGATTTCGTTGAATGACAGCACCACCGCCGCGCTGCCCGTGCCCGTGGCATGGCGTACACACGTTTATAAATAATTCCCTTTAGGACACAGACTGCTACTGCTAAAAGACGGAACATTCGTCATTTGTGTTTTAACATCTATTATGGCGAGACAACGTTGTTTGCGCTTTTACACATGAGAGGACTAACACTTCTAATTTATCTTTAATTCAATGTTAGCGACCCGCCCCGGCTTCGCACGGCTCTAATATTACCAATGTTTATTTACTATATTATACATGTATTGTAGTAGGTACATATAAACCTGCCTATTATATCTACTAAAAAACCGCATCAAAATCCGTTGCGTATTTTTAAAGATCTAAGCATCGTAGGGACTAACAGCGGTAAGCGACTTTGTTTTCTACTATGTAGTGATTACCTAAGTATAGCTAACTGAAATAAAAGTTATCATCATTTTGGTTTAGCCATTACATTACAAGTACTACGATATTTATTATGGTACGATTTTTTGTTACGAAAAAAACTTTTTTGGAATATTATTTAAATAAGTAGGTACAGTTACTCATTCATTATCATATTCAAGTACCTACCTAGGTATACCTATTTAATTCTATGGACTGGACTGCCCCAAAAGTCTCATACAAAAGATGCAACGCAAAAAAATCTTCGCGAAAACTTCATAAGTACCCAAGTTATATACTGACTTAGCTTCACAACTGAAATACTACAAAGAATTACAAGTTTTAATGTCATATTCACAAAAACGTTCGCATTCGCGGTACCTACGCGAGATTCGCGCGAGTGCGCGCGTGACTGCCGGCCGGGCGGACGGCACGACCTCGGCCAGATAAATCTATCAATGGACACGATAAGGGGGGCGGGTGTCACGCAACCGCAGGAAGTGCCCCGAGTGGCACAACTCGCCTCCTGCACTCCGCACAACTGAGCGCACCGTATCGCCCGCAATGCATCACGACTTTTAACCAAAACCGGTAGATGGATGCACCTACATCAAGTACCTACTACACTTACGCCGCAACGAAAAGTTGCATTAAGCATTATGACGAACTGCGATAGCTCTTCACAAATATAAGCAAATAACGATAAAAAAATGACATGTAAAAAGACAAGCCCGCTGAGTTCTTGCCGGATCTTCTCAGTCGAGGTCGCGTTCCGATCCGGTTGTAGATTTATAAGAAAAAAAAATGTTAAATTGACAATTTTTAAGTGCCCCGTAGGCCTAGACAAAATAAACGTTTTGAATTTGAAATACTCGCATTCCCATAAGGTAACTAAGATGGGTCTTAGCAATAGGCGTCATCAAAGAAATTGAAATCATTAAATTAATATAAGTAGGTACATTTTATTAGAGGTCCTTGGAAAATATTGTGCCACCATTTAGGTCACAGAGAGAAACAACTTTGCGTTCCGTGAAAATATCGGTAAGCAGCCAATTCTATAGATGAATAGACTATTAGCCGGCCACAATGCAACTGAGGAACAGCTAGCAACTACAACTTTGGACAATGTTGTCATAAAAGGAGTCTTTAAACTAATTTGTTCACAATATCTGATGCATTAAAGTCCACATTACTGTTTTTATACTTAAAACAAAGCTGGTAAACAAGCTGGTAACAAAGCTGAACGGATCGGGCTGAAATTTGGCATGCAGGTAGATGTTATGACGTAGGCATCCGCTAAGAAAGGATTTTGATTAATTCTACCCCCAAGGGGATAAAATAGGGGATGAGAGTTTGTATGAAACTTTGTCAATTAAATTCTACGCGGACGAAGTCGCGGGCACGGCTAGTAAAATATAAATTAACTAGCTGACCCGACAGACGTTGTCTTGTGTTAACTTTGAATATTGAATTCGAATTGTTCCGCTCAACTTTCTTATTTTTTTCTATCATAAGAACATTCTTCTGTCAATAATAAGCACAACAAAAATAATTAGCGAAATCGTTACATCCACGTTTACACGTGATGCGATGACCAAGGAAATACAGATTATATTTTATATATAGGTATAGATGTCCTACGCCTGACATTACTACAATAAGATGAAGTAGTGTGTAGGCAGTAGCGACACCTATTTACGGTGTGTTAACAAATGTAAAAATATAATATCGTACAAATAATCGTTACTCAGTGAAATATCGCAAACACTCGCGTCGACTAATTGAGCCAGCAGGCGTGGGTACGAGGCCGAAGGATATCTCGCCATATTAGAAGTATGGACCTCATTAAAAGTAACTTATAAGATAACACGACATTTTATTTATATTGTATAAAAACATAAATGGAACTGTGCCTATTGTTTTTAATTCAGTCAATCTATAATATTTGAGTCCATTAGAATCGCTAATTTTATACATCCATACCCTAAGGTACTACCCTAACTCCTCTTCCCTCTCCTCCTATCCTACTCTTTTCTTGAAATAATTTTCTTAAGGTGAAGGCGCCTGTCTAGCCCGCGAAATTCAAAATTTTCGAGTATTTTTATAGTTTATCCAAAATCTGATAACATTTAAGACAACATTTTGTTTTTTGCGACAAACACAGTATGCAGTGCGTTTATTAATACATTTATTTTACTCTAAATATTATCACGGTGGATATGATACTAGTTAATCACTAAATATACAAAAATTGCGAGATTATCTGGATAGCTGTCGTTCTTGAAATGTTTTGGAGTAAGTTAATATATCCATATTAATAAATGCACTGCACACGGACTTTGTCGCGGATTACAAAATGTGCCTTTTATTATTGTCAGATTTTGAAAAATTTCTAAAAACCTCAAAAAATTTGAACTTCGCGGGCTAGATGGGCGCTTTAGCCTTAATGTATTATTTGCGTTAGCTTATATTCGCCCTGATTTGGTCGTTTACTGATATTTCCACAGTCCTCCTGTGTACTCTCAGAGACAGTTCTATCCAACAAGTGGGAACGGCCACTTTTATTTACAGATGTATGTAATCCCTAATGCATGTAGGTAACAACAATTTTATTTATTTCAAACAAATAACTAAGGTACCAACCTATATCACGGTTATACGAGAAGCGATACGAAATTTATGTGTCATACGCACAGCATAGGCTAATTAGGACGTTTGGTTTTCGTTTTAATTTGATGTTTATTATAGTTCTGGGTACGAGGCCTTAATTTAGTTCTTAATTTTGTTTTTTTTTTGTGGTTTGCGACCCTTAAATCGCCAAACGGGCCCAATGGAAGACCAGCGCTGGCTGTTGTCAACCAGCACATGCTGATTTGGGTCTGTGTGCGGCGAGCAGAATTTTTAATTATCTTATATTTTAATTTTCTGCTAGTGACAATAGTTTTTTATTTCTTTCTTATAAGCAAATTAATAAGGACGTAGATTATTTGATTAAATTAGTTGCTTTTAAAATTTCGCCTTCATTTATTTTACATTTAGGTACGTTACGATTTCCTATACTGAATGAACAATGAATTTATGAAATGGTCACTCGAATGTTGGCGCGCCAGGCGGTGACCGACTTGAACTTGAAAATTACCATTTCTTATCGCTTCTCGCTGGCCGTTAATCCCAAGATACCTCCAGGTACTGTTCTAAGTAGCCCTAATTCACGTGCTGCAAACCAAATGTCACCACGGCTACGATCACGGTTGAAATTGGTACCATTACCTTGTGAAGGACAACGCCATTAACTTTCACATCTTATAAGGTGCACACCATATTGACAGGTTGCATAATACCGGCCCGCGGCCCGGGTCGGGCCCGGTCCACTTTCCACCTGCCCACGGGTTACTGTGGGTTAAGAATTTGGTACCAACAGCCCAGCATGGATTGCGTTGCGAAACTATACGACGAAATTGGAGGTAGACCAGCGATACGTAGGCGATCTGAATAGCGCACGGCCCACGTTCAGTTTTAATAATCGAGTCGCCATATTATTATCGCGTTAGGTGCTTAACACACCTGGGGTTTTCGTAATTCATGTGCCACGTGGACCACTTGGTGATTACTGTCAATCACTTGTTTAAGATGAGGAAGGCAAAGGAATGTAATGTATTCAACTAGGTATGCACCAAATTCTGACCTTCTGCTTATGGCTGATGACTTATTCCGAGCCATTAAGGATATGTTCAATGGAATTAATCCGAAGTACTGTACGAACCGTTACCCTTACCTCATCTGGTCCTAAGGATGCAGGCTATGCCTAGTTTTAGGGTCACAAATACTAACTCATTTAGACATTAATTGTTTTCTCAAGCCAACTCACATAACTTGTACCTACTTTAAATTAAGGAATGTGAACACTTTGAGCTAAAACAAATGTTTTCTTTTTTTAATGTGCACTAAGTTGCCGGTACGACTATGCAACTCAGGGCCGAAAAAGTAGGAAACTAACGCTACTGAAATATTTCAGTCCTACGTATAGTTGGTATTTTGCATTCACGCATCAGCCGGATAACGTCGAATGCTGGAGATAGGCCTCCACCAATGATATCCACACAGTCATCACAGATCATTATGATTTTGCATGGTGAGACTAATCAAAGCAGCTCTCAGATTTTAAGCCCGTATTAATAGATCGATCTTAAGTCTGGGAGTGATCTTCAGTACGCGTTTGACATGCCATACCAGGACATAATGACTTGTCAAAAGCGTTATCACTCCCAGACTTGAGATCGATTTATTAATATGGGCCTAAGTAGCGTTCGAGTATTCAGCGGTTAGTCTCAAATAGGCACTACTACTAATATTGAGGTTTTGATTTGGATCTTACAATAGGTCATTAAAAAGGTTGAACAAAAAATATGCTTAACTACAGCCGTGGGTGGAAATTCGGTGTTGAAAATAACCGCATATCATGTGCTCAATCAAACAATCTATGATTAATGTGCTCACGTAGTTCGGAGAATATTAACACCTAGTTACTTACGCGCTTGTGTAAAAGTTGATTACAATATGGTTTCTCGGAAGTTTAGGCAATGCACGACGTAGAATCTCCTTTATAATCAGATGAATATTAAAATAAATATTTTCACAAATAGATAGGTACTTAACCTATTAGCCAAAAGCCACATCTTCTACTATATAAAAATAAGTCGGGTTTTCCTTCCTGACGCTATAACTCCAGAACGCACGAACCGATTTCCACGGTTTTGCATTCGTTGGAAAGGTCTCGGGCTCCGTGAGGTTTACAGCAAAGGAAATTCAGGAAAAATTTCAACAGCAAAGCGCATTCCACGCGGACTGAGTCGCGGGGCACAGCTAGTTATTTCATATAATTTGCCTAAAATAAGTAGGTACGTACTTTGTTATTTTGTATGTTTAATTGTAGGCAAATGTTCATTTTTATTTATGTTCAAAACATTTTCTTACAAATCCAATACTAACTACAATTATACCTACAGATTCTTGCATCAACCGATTTCGTTCATTAGACCCACCAACTTGAATTATTCCCAATACAATGACTCCAAAATTAAACAGGTGGTTATTAAATACAGCATTTAGCAATAACGGGATGTTTACGTAAATGAATCCATGCAACCGACCGCCTCGTCGCTCCATTGTGCGACAGTTATCATGCGATTACCTGTGAATTGAATATCAATGCTTGTGCAACTCCAGTAGGTGGAACCACATTCTCTGAATGGGGATACATTGGTAGTTAACAGCGCCGTAGGTGTGGGTACCTGTGGTGGGTGCGCCCCCGCTAACAGAATATCATTCAGTTTATTATGTACGCATTAAACGCACACATATAATATATATTGTTATGTTGGTAATGCATTAGAGGCGATCAATGTAATTAAGTAGCCGTAGGTATTGATTGATTAGACACGGTATATCAAATAAAATGTGCGAGATTTGACTGGGTTGTTAATTTTGACAGAATAAAAGTTTGTCTTTAAGTAATCTTATCCATAAAGTCCAAAGCTTAAACTTAAGCATTCTCCTGTGAGACTGAAGAAGCAGCATAATGTATGAAATAATTATCTTTTTGACCCCATATACAACGGCAGTTACCTAGAATTCCTTCGATAGATTGTCACTTAATAATAAACATCTTTGTTCTAACGTTTGGTTCAGTAGGTGAACATGTACCTATCTATGAATATACTTACGCGATGAACTTCAATTCAGAAAGACGTATCGACCGACAGACAGACGCGAGACACTCGAAAGACCGATACGGAAATAGGTATGCGCTGACTCATCGATCTAGACCAGATCAAAATGCACCTCCTAGCCAGTTACGTAACACCGTGTAGCTAACTGTGGCACTAGATGATTTCTAGTTATAAATTAATTATCTGGTACTCATATTTTGATATTAGCTAAGTATGTGATAGATTTTTATGTTTGTTTGGTGTAGCAGAATTAAAAGTACCGACTTAAATTATATAATTGTATGGTTTCAATAAGGATCTTTAATAAGGTGAAGTCAAAGTTGTGTACGTAAAGAAATCCAAGAATTTAGAAATTATAGAGCATTTTATGACTTTACTTTATTTGAAAGACCGCTCTGTATTGACATCTCATCATTGAATTATTAAGTACTACCAAATTTTTAATAATTCTTATATATAAAATTCTCGTGTGACAGTGTTAGGTTAGGTAGCATAGTCCTCCGAAATGGCTCGATCGATTTTCATAAAATTTTGTGTGTATATCGGGTAGGTCTGAGAATCGGTCAACATCGGTGATTTTATTTTTTATTTTTTTATATGGCAAAATAACCTTTTCTGGGCCAGCTAGTGATTATATTATTATTTGAGTACTTACCCACTACGAAAAAAAAATGCTAAGACGACTATAAAGGCGGTGTCATATAAGATTTAAAAATAACGGTTAATTTAAAGATACGGACGTGACTGAACTCCCAATATCCGCATCAAATAAGTACTGAAATACTACGTTATTTTATTAACAATAAAACGAAAGCGTGGCCCAGACACGTTTATAGTGTGATTGTGGAGACATCTTGTATAAAGCTTGAGACTCACTGAATACTGTTTTAAAATAGTTATTCGATACGACTACCATGTTTAGGAAGAAGAGATTGTAAAACAACAAATTGAGGTGGCCATGATTATCTTCTTCTAAAAACGAGATCACATTAAGAGGAAGTACATTCATCTATGACCGAGAAACGTCTGTAGCATGATAGTCTGATAACTATTGCAATACTTGTAGTCATATGACTTTTTGAACTTGATTTTGTTGCTCAGTGCGTACGAGGGCTTAAGCTTGAGCTCCGGAAACTATGAATATCTTCTGATATAAAGGCTCAAATATGCATCCCAGAAACCAGTCATTCGAGGAAAAACCCACTTGAGGAATGTCCGTTTGTGAGGTAGCTGTTGCTACATCTATTTCATGTTTGCTGTAGTTAAATAACCGTCTATCGTAAGGAATCTAATTGAAATAGAATTACGACTGACTAATAGATCGCACAGCTAGACCGAGACATTTCATAGGGGCATTTTGTCTAGGGGTAGTTTGTGAATTAATAAATTTATAAATTCGTATCTGAGGGGGCGTCCATTAATTACGTGAGGCATTTTTGATAAATTTTCGACGCCCCCTTGTTGAGATATCGTAAGATTTTCTTCAACTCCCTACCCTCCCCTAATCTCACGCGAGATTCTTCAAAATGTATGTTTTGGCTGTAAACGTGTATGATTATTGAGAAAAAAATTGGAAAACGATTGACCCTAAAGGCCATCCATGCCACTTCGCGCTAATTCCATACTTAAGCGCTCAAAATTGCTCTTCGAGCTCAAAAGTTTGATAGAAGTTTTATGAAACAATATTTTTAAAATTTTCAAACCGCAATAACTAATGGCGCTTAAGCAATCGAGCGCTACTTCGCTGCTCTGCGGGGTTCGGACGAACACGACAAACACTATTTTTCACGTAATTTTACACCGTTTTCTGTTAAAAAAATAATTACGTGATATTTGCTAAGACCCCCCCTACCCCCTAAGTGAGATTTGGAAAGATTTAGCGTGATCCCCTCTCCCCTAGAACACCTTACGCAATTAATGGACGCCGCCTAATGCATTTCGGATAATTGAACAGGCGCGGCCATAGATGCAGCTACATTTACAAAAAATATAGACATTTACAGGGCGACAGTATTTGATAAAGGTTCCTTTAAAACTACTCAAGGTTCAAAGCAAAGGCTGTACAGTGGGTACTTAGATACCTACCTAATAACAATAATCATCTCATAACTCTTTAATAATTAATTCACATACAGACACGATTTATAGCGTGTAAGTGGTATAGATAACTAATAAGTTTGGTAAGCAGCCGGTGAGTTGATCAGTTCCGAGAATTCTTAATAGAGTGATGATGTTTTGTGTAAATTTCAGAGAATACGTACAGCGAATATTTATTTTTTATAACCTAAATACATTGTTCTATGTGGGTTTCTAGAAGATAACACGTTATATCATCTTTAGAGGAGTATTTTTTTATTTTGAATCTTACAAAACTGTTTCTGTATTACATAAGATAGAATTCTAAAATATTGTTTAACAATAGCATTTCCTATGCATTACATAATAAGTGTACTTACCCATGACTAAAAATAAGTTGTGGGTCATTTGATATTTTCATAACTTAATTATTAACCTTTTTTTGTAGCTTCAATCTAAAACCATGCAACACATTGTTTAACATATTTAACGTATAAACAACACGAATAAATAGGAAAGTACTACTCAAGTACCTACTCCATGAAAACGGAATAGAAAGTAAGTAAGTGTTACTTCCAAAGGTATTTTTTTCATTTTATATATCCAAAATCTATGAAGTTAATATTACACTCAAAATAATTATTTGATACCTAATTATAAAACGAGCAAGTAACTAATTATCGTAATACTATCAGCAACTTCACCATAACACTCCCAGATGGCGCTGGGACTGTCAGTTCAATTTATAACGAACATTAAAACGTAGATTATTAACGATGGCTTTAGTTATCAACTATTAACATATCATTGTAGGTTGATATGTTAACCTGCTGCAGGTACAATTTTCTGATCTTAAATTATTTCCTTATTTGAAATGAAGTAATATGAACATGGTTAAGGTAACTATTCCTAATAATATCAATAGTGAATTGTTCATGGATACCGAGAGATTTGGTGATCTGTGATCTGTAATCTTTATCATATACAGAGAAAGGATTGAATCACAGTATAGTTCCAATATTTCGGTGTGGCAGGGCGCAGGGTCGTCGACCGCCGTCTTCTGAGTTGGTGCCGTGCTATTTCGAGGCGGCGAACGGCGGCGAGCGCACCCGACTCGAACCGATCGCGCGATGCCGCGCACGCGTAAACAAACATGGCCGAACTGTCATTCACTAATTCATTCATAAGCGATCATTGTATTTGACAAACAGTGTCGCACTCATTATCTGTGTGCCTATATCTATATAGCTACATTGTTATATTTTTTACAAACATTTATTCCAAGGTCTAATACGCGAATCTGACGTGGTTCTTATTAACGTATGCCACTGATGTTTAATCTTGACAGCGATGAGTTTACGATGAAATTCTAAGTGTTTATAACGATAGGTAAGTAGATCGAAGTCTTCTGTGTATTTAAGTAAGTTCATGACAGTTACATTATAATCAAATTACAATTAAAAGTAAAGCGAGATTAAAAAACCTTATAAGTAAGTATGCCATGGTGCCAGGTGCCAGTTTTCACATTTAATGAAATATTACTCTAGCTAGAGAACCACTATGTAGATGATATAACTTGTATAAAATACACAATCGTAACGAGAAATAATTTAAATCATTCATTTAAAAGGCCGCAGCAGTTTTCATAATACTGACTATTAAAAAAGAAGAAGACTCATAGAAAATGTATGATAACCACTTCCTTAAGTTCATGTAAGTGGCATATCGAATTATTACAGTCCTGCTAACGAGTGTAATGTCTCGCAGCCGATGAAGGCAAGCATTGTTCGTGACATGTGGACTACTAGCACATCTGTAGCGCATATTCTGACGCGCCTTTTGTTCCAGCCCTGACCATGTGGCCCGCGGACGGAACGAGCAGGTTTTTATCGCATTTTTTCGGTACACGAAAAAGTGCCTTAGAATACCAGATTATACATGTGGCTATTATTGAAATATCCCGTCACCGGGGCACCGGTCAAGACCGGTGTCTAATAATAGCCGCATTGCACTTACTTACAAATTTAACATATGTCAACTGTTATGTTTTATTCGTGGTCATTACCACCAAGTTTATTGCTCGCAATTTACGGAGTCATAGAGCGATAAACCGCCGCGTTTTATTGCGTAGTACCGCCGGGGACCGCACTTTTGGATGGAAATTTGAAAAATGTGTCTTTTACGTGTAGCATATAAAATTGTTCATCAATGTAATGTTAGTGGAATATCGCAATGCGCTACGCGTCGTCGCCGTAGGTATGTGTACGTGGTTGAAGAGTTGCCAACGCTCGCTTACCCGACACCGCTTCCTGTTTACCGCGCCGTCTGACCGACACTGCCTCTACGGAGGCTAGAGGAGTTACCAAAAGCTATTTGACGTCACACCGAGCAAGAACGTGTAATAGGTGGGTTACCGAGAAACAGGAGCAAGCTACATAACGTTATCTTCATTAAGGGTAAACATGCAAAGCTTTTTTCGTACGAGTTTACAGATACCTATCTAGCGTTTATTTAAACGGATATTATTTGCTAACGGACCACGTGATAAGGTTTATTATCTGGATTGTGCGAGCGAAGATGTCACTATAGGTTTATTTAAAAAATAAATTTACTCGAGTATAAAACCCTAGTGCACAGCGGGAAACAACACGAAACGTATTATATCGTGACTCGCTCTGGGAAGAAACTGACTCAAATCGAAGCCAGAATGAGGGAATGATTGCAGTCGCTCGTTGCGATTAAGCTTGCAAACGACATTAAGTACATTTTTTGTATTATCTAATATTCTCACTCATTTCATAATAATATGTATTGTTATATATTTACGTATGTACAATCAATTTAAAACATTACTGACCTTTTAAATCATACCTCTATTAAGAATACCTAAACAATAACTAAAAAATCTGGTATAACGTGTAGATGGAATTATACCTATCCATAGATAAGAAATACTATTTGCATGGACCCCTTGTATTGTGATGTTATGCAATATCTGAGTTTTTAGCAAATAACCCTTTAAACGTCCCCAATAACTTATTTGACATTGCCCAGCACGAAGCATATCAAATACATCAAAATAGTTATTTTAGAATCGAGAGTTCCGTGTAAGGCATGGCCTTGATGGTTTCTGACCAAATAGTTTTTTTCTCATTCTCATGTAGCGTACACAGATAACACATTGTGTCACCTTATCGAAATCGACCAATGTCGACTGACTGAGTTACACACGAGAATCCACCAAAAATTGCCAACATATAAATAACAGCTTGAAACAGCTCTCCATGTAGATAAATTGAGGTAAATATTTTGGCACATATCATTTCAGTTGCAATCTTTTGAAGTTGAAGAACATTACTCAGTCATGGCTTCTGTTCTGACGTGTAAAACAACTGAAGAAAGATAAAAATTTCCCCGATGATCGTACTATTAACAATATTATAAATGTGAAAGTTTGTGAGTGTGGACGTATGTTTGTTACTCCTTCACGCAAAAACTACTGAACGGATTTGGATGAAATTTGGAACACAGATAGTTTATAACCGGGATTAACACATAGGATACTTTTATCCCGATAATCCCGAATTTTTGGTTAAGTTAAATACTACGCGGACGAACTCGCGGGCACAGCTAGTGTTTCATAAAGTTTCAAATGGTGGAGGCACAGTGCGCGCTGCATGTGTGCTCCGTGGCCGCAGCACACTCGCGCGCGGGATAGGCTTAACGGAGGACGCAATTATGATGATTAAATGAAACTGGTTCTTCGACGACCGCTTCGCTGCCGGGACGTGGACGTATAGAAGACATTCTACACTTACCTTTAGTGAATATCGAATGTCTCGCCGCGCGTTTCTAGTGCTCGGTTTATAAGATACAAAATACTTTGAGGACTTTGGTCTCGAGCTCAAATACTGCGTATGCTATGCACTGCAATCACACCCAGATGAACTCCCTTAATGTAAAGTAGGCGGTTATTACCGATAACTTTTCAATAGCCCATGGAATCGTAAAATGAATGCACCAGAGTATGACCGATCAGCACTTAGAATATATTAGTAAAACAGCCGAAGTTGAGCGTTTAAGTCGACCATTCAAGATGTAAAATTATTATGGTTTTTACTGATATGTATTTCCTAATAGGTACCTAAGGTGCCTAATTATTGTTGTGGTCTACAAATATTACTTTAGTAAGTACTTCGTTTGATAACTGCTCTCTCAAATAAGACTGTTGAAGAAGGACGTATCAATAAAGTTTGACTAATTGCACTGGCCTGGACAATTGCAATTGAACTATTTTCTGAATGTGAAGATCTCAGTACACGAATGTGAGACATTACCATCGGTTTATGGCTATTTGTACACTGTCTAATTTATTAGAGGCGGAAAGTACTGTAAGATGAAGTAAACGATAACGGCGAGACCAGGGCCCTAACCACGCTAGCTACTCAAATCGTAATAGAAAAGCAAACGCTCATGATTACGTTTCAAACGCTCCGCTTTTGACGTTTAGCTGACACGAGCTTCACGATTTCTACTGACATTGATATGGTATGGTGTCAGCAAAACGTCAAAAGCGGAGCGTTTGAAACGTAATCGCGAGCGTTTGCTTTTCTATTACGATTTGAGTAGCTAGCGTGGTTAGGGCCCAGAAGGCGCGCCCGGTTCAAAGGGATATAAATACACGATGGCGCCCGACCACGACAACGCACGGTACTCTTCATCTTGACAGCTGATTTTTCAGTAGGATAGACGATATCCCTTGTTAAAAACCGACCAAGTGCGTGTCGGACCACGCATACTATAGGGTTCCGTAAACATCCCGCCGCTTTTTAATAAATAATACGGTACCATAATAATAAACGTGATGGTTCATTTTATTGATGTGAAACATCTAATGCGGCAGGTCCTTTAACTCTGCTCTGCAATCAATTCTATCAAATGGTTAATATAGACCGCGTGCATGGGTTCAAAACTAAGACCGGAGTATTTTTTTTTGTTCAAAAATAAAGTGTTTTTTCTAAAGTAAAGAATAATTTATTCTTTAATAAACCTTTTATAATGTGGTTCAAGAGTTAGATGATGAATCTTGCAACTCACGTAAAATAGGCCACTTTGGAGGTACACGTAAACAGGAATTAATTTTGAAAAGCTGTCACAGATACCTCAAAATGATTTTAAAATACTTATCCAACGATACCCCAATCGAGGGGAAGGGGTGTGAGTAAACATATTTTTAATTCCCCTTCCCAAGTACGGGATGCCTCTTAAAATCTCTTTGCTTTTAATATTTAAATACACAGTTGTGTAGCGGTACATAAATTCAATTTTATGCCAATTTGCAGCCTCCTAGCCCTAATGATCTCTCAATTAATTTACTGTGACGTCAGACGGACAGAGAGACGGACAGACGGACATGGCGAAACTATAAGAGTTCCTAATTTGAGTAGCAATTTGAGCCCTCAAAGTAAACCTCCCTTAATTCAGGACATCATTCATACAAAGCTCGTAAGTACATCTTTAAACCAGTTTTATTTCATTACGCAAATTAGAGAATAATACGTCCACATAATTTTTCACATAATATTAGGTACCTATGGTTGTGGTTTGAAAGCAGTTAAGCATTATTACAATAATAAAAATAATCATAGTGCATATCTTTTTTATTTTCAATGCAAAATTAGCGAACTATGCTATCACAAATGCCTCCTTCAAACTAGAATCTGAAACAAATCCAAATAAAATAACAAATTTTAACTTACCAGTTCCAACAATTACGTATACTTCCCTGCAAAAGTCTACTTTGATTTGTAAGTTTATCACATATCCTTGAAGTTTTTTTCATGCCAATAGGCTAAACAATCTTAACGTTGTGTGGAACCTAGTATTGCGACCTTCAGTTTTGTTAAAGGATATAAGCGAGTCCTATTTATTATTATTGATTTCTCCTTAAGTAAGAAAGCCAAATAAGTATCGATTGGACATTAGCTTGGATAAGAATTACTTATATATCTGCTGGGTATTATAATATTCTCGATGGTCCGGGTGGGCGGCGAGAACGTGGATATTTTGGGCCATTATCACGCGCCCACGACTTGCTATTAGCAGAAAAATGTAACAAAAATACATCGCCGCAATTTACAGCCGGTTTTATAAAACTACTGACATTGATACCAACTTTCATTGTCGACCATCGCCATCACCGAAACTTCGCTGTAATAACCGTTTGTATACTCAGTGGACCCTCTGCTATGATAAAGGATTAACAAAAGGCCCTCTGATTAGTCTGCGAAGAGTTTAATTCTTTTCGTTCTCAAACGAATCCGAAATGTCGTAGATCTGGGTATAACATTCAGGCTTATCTGAATCCCTTATCATTATTACTGAGAACCGAGAGACAGACGTAATGGAAGATATGTGTACTAGAGCAGTGCGTTCACTAGCCCGTTTCCGGTGGCTGTTTACAAAAAAATATAATATAAACTCTTGTCCGAAGCGGCCATACGAACGAACCGGCCGGCCGAGATACTTGCTACGATTAAAAATCGTTACAACTTCCGTTCGGCGTCCAAGACGCGGAGCGGAGCCCCAGATAAAAAAGATAAATAAGAAAAATAACTAAAAGATCGATACGATGGAACGGCGCTACCTGTTTTTTCACTGTGCCTAGCTTGTGGCCACCGCTACCCTTGTGTAGGTCCAGTTCACAATCGTCAACGGTGGGATGTGAGATTTTAACAAGATATTAATGTTATTTGAAAGTTAAAACAGACACGTGCATGAATTTCGTCGTCGGTTCAGTTTATCTTAAAATCTCAATAGGGAGTTACATACACCGATACCTAAAATTGAATATTGCGTTAGGAGCACTACAGTATGCACAAGTTAAATAACTAATGTTAATCATCATCATAATAATGCTTCCACGTGAAAATTTTTGTGGCAGTTTTTTTATAAACACTAATGAGGACTTTAATTCCGTCTTTGTGAACCTTCGATAGATTGGTTGCCTTTTGAGGAAAAATTATCATACTTCGGAATAGAACCAACCTTAATTGTTGGTCAGCTTTCCCGAACGTAGGTATCAGCACTTTTGTCTGTTATGAACTAGTTATTTGTCGAGGAACCCCAATAAAAAGGTCGATTCCACAGAAGATTTATAATTCTAAATGATAGCGCCGACCAAATGAATTAGCATCACATGATGTCATGTATCCGGCTGCATCCATAACAGGGGCTATAAATCGAACGGGTTAGATGTTTTACTTCAGTGCAACCGGTAATGGAAGATCAGATTAATAAAAGATGTCGATGAGACCGGGCGAGATGCACAGTAATTTCACGAGTAGTGCGCCATGATAATTAAGTGTTCGAACGCTACTTCGTGGTGTGAGTGGGCCCGGCGCGGGCGCAGAGCAGGCATATCAAGTCTGGTAACTATGCGGCGTAACTCCGGTAGCGGCGCAACAGGTCTGCGGCGGGGAGCGGCGCGGGCGCAGGGCGGTAGGAAATCCTTCGCGCACGCACGCACACCGAGGCGCGCGGGCGTGTGCGCCATCCGGTTTTGTTTGCGTGTGAGCCCCGTGTGCGGACGCGGTGCGCCTGTGGTGCGCCGTATCGACTCGATCGATCAATGAGCTCGACATCCACTCGGACTCTTGCCTGCATGCAACTCATTGATTAACGCTATGAACGTGGAATTGTTTATTCATTCATGATGAATATTTTATCAAATGAACGTTTTTCTTATCCGTATTCATGGTCTTCAGTTTTTTTCCTTCACATCGAAAACGTTGCTTGTCACTTGCACTATCTTTCAGATTAAAATGTAAGCAATTATAAGCACTCATCGGTTTGATTCAAAGCCATAATACTGTGCACACTTGACTGTCATGTGGTGTGCTCATGCCATTTTTAGTATTCATAGGCACCGTGTCTAGCTCAATTAATCCTCCAAGTGGATTATCTATCATAATTTAGTTTAGTTTATTTCAGTTCCTCCCAAAAAGTGAAAAGATGAATGTATTTTTATATGAGTCTAAAAAGTCGTACCTTATAAGGATAGAGGATTCTATTAAGGAAGTCCAAACATAAACGATTCGGTGAAATTGAACAGAAATCTTGTCCATTATAGGTAATACCGGTTTTCGTTCAACCGAAAACGGTTATTGCGAAAAGAAGACGGCAAAATCGAGTAGCAACCCATATTGAGTGTCAGGTATATGTTTAAAAACTTAGTATTTTTCATACATAGGTACGAGTAATACAGCTTATACTTATAAGACCATAAACGAAGGATCAAAATAATGGCTTTGGACTGATATTTTTGGAGTACTTAAATATTAAAAGTAAGTTAAATAGCATTAAACGACGCAACACAGGCTACGATAATGTAATAAATTTAATACAAATTTCAAAAGCTGATTAAACCAGACATGATCACTGAGAAGTCACTAACGACGGTCTCCGCGGCCCTACGTTTCTGACGACAAGACTTTATGGTGATTTCAAACTTGAAAGAAGCAGGTCATACATCTAAATATATATAACTCAAAGGTGACTGACTGACTGACATAGTGATATATCAACGCACAGCCCAAAACACTGGACGGATCGGGCTGAAATTTGCCATGCAGGTAGATGTTATGACGTAGGCATCCGCTAAGAAAAGATTTTGATTAATTCTACTCCCAAGGGGATAAAATAGGGGATGAAAGTTTGTATGAAACTTTGTCAATTAAATTCCACGCGGACGAAGTCGCGGGCACAGCTAGTCACATATAATGACGAAATAGTACCATACCTTAGGTCCAAACCTTTTTACTTGTTCCTAAAGTATCACAACTATTATAGCTGTAAGCGGTGATATTCTCTTTTGGACTGGGGCCTCAAGCTCACAGGTGTGGGACGCGAAGTGGTGGTGGGCTCGGAATTTGCGGCGACGATGCTGCGACACACGGACGGCGGCGCGTGGGACGGCTCGTTCGCCCACGGCGCCGCACCTAGCCGCACCGCCGCCAAGGTGTAAATCACGACACCACCGTCACCAGTTACGACCAGCCTGTTGTAGGGTACCTCCTACTAGAACTGACCATAGGTTCTATCTGGTACATATTGAAATGAACTGGGATACGCAATTACATACGATTTTTGCAACTTTGCTTTTTTGCAACAGTGATTCTTATCAGCAGCTCTAATACTGTAGATCACATGTCTCTTCAGGTAGAATTGCCATTGGGCATTTCCCTCCAAATACTCTCGAGCCCTGTCATTCGCTGCTACTCTTATGTTTATGTTCATTGACAGTTTTATCACGGTTTAAAAATGACTCCTTCATAATGTGCAAACACATGATGTCACATCTCAGTCCCCAGTCGCTAGTTGCATACAATTGATAGTTGGTTTTATCTAGTTATACTCAATTAAAAAAAAATACTAATCTATTTGGGATAAACGACTTATAATGGTGGTTAGCTAACATTGCTACCAAGTTGTAAGTGGTTATAGTCACAGATGTTATAGGTATCAAATTTGAGGTTATTCCAAATGGGTCTGTATCACCGCGCTGTGACTGCTGTGGCATTTCTTTTACATAGCTAGCATAGTAGCTTTGTTCTTTGGTCATAATAATAGATAGAATTGGAGTAAAGTAGTTTAATTAAGTACATTATCTGTATAAGAATTCTTGTAAATAAAATATATCACTTCTTAGTACCTACCTTATGAAATAATGGATCATTAAACGAACCGTAAACGTTAATTTTCCTTTCGTAGTATGGTCAAGAACTAACAAAAAAAACGAGGATAATTATTTAGGCACAAAAGGTTGAATGTTTGCGCGCAAAATACGTAATCATACCATTCATATCTACCTAATGAGTTTATTTGTGGAGATAAAATATTATCTACTACTAGCTACTACAATGTTAAGCAATTATTTATTCAAGTACAGGAAATTGCGTAAAAAATAAGTTTAAACTTTAACCTAAAAGATACTGTAACGTAATTTATATTAAACATTACCTACTGGTGTTTCTGAGAAACGGCCCGTAACTGTGGGAACTAAATAAAAAATATGTTTTCGCCAAATCGTTACGAAGGGTTTTGCCGCGCTCTATTATCAGTGAAATTCTTTGCATTCGGTATATTGGGAGTTCGAGATTTAAGTTGCCTTATTTCCTTAAAATATGGGATTGAGCTGGCATTTGTTGAGGAAATTGGCTATAATTCACAATCAAAAATAAAATAGTGTTTAAGATAATGGTTAAGAAAAAACATTTTTAATACGACGTTAAACACCAATAGGTACATCTCAATAGATAGCGTTTAAGTAATAATAATCCTATCTATGAAGAAATAACATCTATACAAAGAAATAAAATTGGAGTGCCTGTTTGTAATATCAAAATAACACCTTTTCACTAAATGCATATCATGCATATATGAAAGTACATACAAAACCTATACCAAAAACGCGATTTAAAAAAAAATTTCTGTCTGTGTGTTTGTTCCGGGTAATCTCCGAAACGAATGGACCGATTTTGACGGGACTTTCACTGGCAGATAGCTGATGTTTTAAGGAGTAATTTAGGCTACTTTAATTTTAGAAAAACTATTAGGGTTCCGCCTAAAAAAATAAAATTAAAAATACAACTAAGACGACAAACAATTTTCTTAACTTTTTAAAATCAGTGTTCCCAACCCCTACCAAAACATTAAAAATTACAAATTAGATTTTCCTAAAATATCTAAATAATAGTATTTAATGAGGCGCCGAAGTCATACATATTGTAAAGCGTCCTTAAAATTAATTAATTAAGACCAAACCGAATTTAACCAAAACATGAGATGAGCAAATAACGAACGGACTAATATGAAAAACATAAGTATTAATGAATGGGAGAATGAGTTTTCGGACTAGAATACGCCGCGCTGTTCATTCGTTTCGTTCGTTCCGTTCCACGCACAAACCGCGTTTGAAAATTAACCCGGTGTAGAGTTTTTAAGTCTCGCACTCGCACAATAAATGATTTCTCCATCCAGCTGTAATTCCATTCTTGCTGTTATTTGATATTAATTGCTTATTTCGTTTGAGACCCCTAAAAATATGCCAAAAAAAGTCCCTATAAATTCTTCTTTGGACATAAGAAAAACTGCCTAAATTTAGCGAGTCATCACCTCTGATCGAAGTAACTAAATAATAATAGGCAACGAGAAGCCATTACACGATACATACTACCTAGTATTTTAATTTTTAAACTTGGACACATAGGACTGTAGACGTATCTGTCGATGGGAGTAATGGGGCAAAGAAATATACCTTCGATAGCAATTTGTAATCTATGCTGTACGTGATAGAGAATATAATCACATAGCGTTGTAAATATAGTTAAGGCATACTCAAGGTGGAAAGTGATGTCATTGGCCCTACACCGTACTGTGGACGCTACGCTCGCTCTCTGTCGCAGCCACTTTTGCTTTTGGAGTGAACATTGTCCATTCTGGCTGCGCACGTCATTAGTTTGGTATTTTCTAATCACGGACATTTAAGAGTGTTTGAAACAGACCGAGAGTGTTGTCGGTCAGAAAAAGTTATGGGCAATACTTTTATGTCTTCCGAAAATACATAATGCGATACTTTCCTACGAAGTTGCATAATATGTAGATAGTATCATCAAAGTGGATGATGAGAAATTATTTAACATTATGCCGAATAAAATATTGTGTTACACTTCATACACATAAGTAACATTCGTATTAGTGAATACAATAGAAAACCTCGAGTCATAAGCTTGTTGGCAGACTTTCTTTTATAAAAAAACCTTTATGACTTAGTGTATTTATTATTTTATTATATTCCAGCACATTTAAGGAATAGGTGCGTTTCAGAATTGAAATGAATAAGAATAATAATATTTTTAAGTTTCATTTATTTGCCAAGAATAGTTAATTAATTAAATTACAAATTACATAGCTTTCTACTTTATATTTTAGTGTAGGTAGCTAAAGCACCAACAAGATAGTTTTTTAGATTTTTTTTTCGACAGATTTATGGACAAGGGGTTCATAAGTCCAATAAAATTAGTTAACTGACATAATAATTGTTTATCTCTTAATTATTGTCTGGTGAGTGGGTAATAAAAATAAAGGTATTCTGACCTGTTACTACTGGACGGCGAGTCGGTCAATGCAGGTTGTGGAGTAATATTTCTTGTTAATGTTACGATCATCAAGTAAGTCAACAATTTTATAATAATGCTTGAGTGCCTTTAATGTTAACATAACAATATGGTAATGGTCCAAGTCATAGTAGGTAACTGTATGAAAAGCTTTGTAATTGAAAACATGAAAAAGCCATCGCGGAGTTTTCCATGTCCATTGGCAACCAAACACTATTTTGGGGCATCGGATGGCCCAAATATTGCCATTGCTATGGCACATGGCAGTAGGGAGGTACATCCTGCGTTCGATTGCCGCCGAGATTAGTAATAGCCGTCGTGATGGCAAGCAGCGGAGTGGCACCGAGGGCCGGCCCGCGGCCGAGCGGACGACGGACGCGGACGGACGGCCTCATGGAAGGTCGACCGCCTCGTCCCACACCCCCCGCGCCTCACCCACTGTAGCCGCTACGTGGAATTTATTTAATTGCCTTCAATTAAAACAAGAATACAACGTATCCCATCTTTGATACACAAACATAGATGTGGCCATTTTAATTGCTCACACACCGCCAAACGATGCGTCGAAATGTTTTATCGTACTAATTAAATCGCTACAAATATTCGCTACTACACATCCAGCGCAATTTGTACGCATAATCACAATTTTAGTAATACCATTTATTTATTCACTTATTATTATTTTATTTACGTTACAATTGTATCTATAGGTAATGTATTACAGTTTGATATGCGAATCGCGGTATAAGGACTTTATCGGATTGCCATAAGTATTACCCGCATGGGTTGCGAACTGCTAAGGTCAACAATGATTGTGCCATGAATGGAGCTAGCCGAGTCGTGTCGCCCGCGACAGCCATTCAGAGAGATCCTTCATTATAGCTTTTGTTATTACGTAATAGTCCGTTCATATCGGCAGATTAATTAAAAATATTGGTAATATATATGCGAGACGCAAAGTTTATCTCTGCGTTATGTAAGCGCGGTAGGTACCTACATATGGCACGAAATCATTTATAAGTACGTATGAAGTGTAGGTGGCATGTTTTATGTAGATGTGTTTGGCAAGTGACTTAGTATGCTGTGCGGCAAAGGGCGGTCATTCGACGACTCTCAATAGTGAACAGGTAATAATTAAACGTCAGACATATGAAAGTCAAATTGGAGGAATTGCGAAAGTAGCGGTCTGGTATACTAAAATATCGAGAAGACTATTTAACTTAGTTTGTATAATAGATAATTAAAGTAACCGTTATAGTAATATATTAGTGAACACACAACATTGAGGTGCATACGTTGTTACTCACGACAAATTTATCGATATACAGGTTGAAACAGAAAGGGTATACTTTGTTTTTTCAAAACTTAACTTCGTAATTCTAAAACTATCAGCTTTGGAGGAAACTTGAAAAACAAAAGGTGTTATGGGGATATAGCTGTTGACAGATTTCATAAGTCTACTAAACCTTTAGTACTTCAACTGTCCCACAAAGCCGATAGTTTTAGATTTACAAAGTAAAGTTGCAAAAAAATAGTATACCCTTTCTGTTTCACCTACTATATTTGGGATTATTTTAACAATTTAAGTATGTAGAAATAAATTCCGGTGTCCTAAGTAGGACACAAAATATGCGCGGATCGCCACGACATCGCGATCCGACATTAGTTCGCAACGCTCTCATTCACGTTTCTTTTATCTGTGACAAACATCCGGTATTATTTCCAACGCGTCCACGCAGTTACTACTCCAATATTATCAAACGATTCGACCATACAAAATGATAATATATTTAGTTAGACAAACAACTCACTTAAACTAACAGAATTTATCAGCTCAAACTCGCAAAAGATAATTATAATGTCCACAACAATTCTAAAGTAGACAAGTTAATTTGTAAATTAGCATCGATAGATTTGAATATAAAATGGTGAGTAACATAACCAGGCACTCATTTGCTCTTCGCAAAGTACAATTTTAATGGACGATTCGTTAAAGTTGACCATAAATTGATTTTAAATACCTTATAGATAAAGATGAACTAGTACAAAGTTCAAAGTTGCAAATTAAACTTGAAAAAAAATCTTCAATGAGGATAACTTCACATTAAGACCTCGGAAAACCCATATCGCACCAATAAACTCAGGATCTTACTTTAACAAATATAAAAAGAGACCCATTATTTTTATTTCTACATGAGTCTTCTTTGATTTTAGGCTTACGTCCCAACTGTTGTCAGAACCATCGAAGTTATTATTACCCTCCGGATGAGAGTACCATTAATAATTTCTATTCGATAAGAGTATCCAATAAAAGCGCCGGAACTCATTCTAATTGCTAAAACATAAATGTGGTTACATAGTTATAAAACAGATGGGATCAATTTAGCTGCATAGGTGCAAGCAATGGCGGATGGAAAGTGCGGGCGGAGGCGAAGCCGGCTTCCGCTTCAACTCGACGCGCGCCGCCTCCAGAATAACAAACGAAACCTGATTTCTATCGACTGGGCCAGCGATTATAACGCCTACTGTACCATGAGAACACTACTATAGTCCATAATCATTCAAATAAATACTGTTGTTAGCACTACGAGAGCTAAGTGCACCGCATGAAAAAGACCATAAAAATAATATTGATAAACACGGTATCTTGTTGTGAAGAAGTCAGCTTACATCCTATAGAAATATAACAAAGGTAATAGGAGTCATGTACGGTGAAAACTGATTTCTTATTAACCTCATTGTCTGGACACGAGTCCAGAACGGTAGATTACCTATAACATTCTGTGAATCAGCGCGATACATCGTTCAACTTGGAAGGCAATGGCGTCGTTTCATACCATTTAGGCCACCCATTGTCACTACCTTTGTTCTTCTGTTAGTAACGATTTATGAATTTAATTAAAGTTCCATGCTTAGTGAAATAAATTGTAAGGTTAAACATGTCAAAATAATGCAGAAATCATAATTACAACTACATATATAAGGTTACAAATCTCTGTGGCACAAAATAATGAACTTTTGTATTACAACGGCATGAACATTCGAAAACTCTGGCTACAGCAACATGTAGATAACAATAGAATTTGAGTCGAATGAACACCCCAGGTAGAGAAATATTTTTTGTAAAGGCATGCTCATTCTTTCGGCCGATCCATTCAGCATTGGTGACCGACCTTACGATCTTTTGTTCTAATTTTTATAATTATTAGTTAATAATTTATTTCCTTGTTGGTTTTCAGCCTCCCATTTTTGCTGATTCATAGGATATAATTGGATAATGAATAGGAAATAATAGAAATGAAACATGATAAGAAAGATGAAAGAAGCAGAGGGAAAAGTATTTAAACAAATAAGAACATTCATTTGAAAAGATAACATAAAAAGTGTCAATGTTAGCTTTAGAATTATGTTTTTAACTTTACGTTGCTTTGTAGCCCTATGTTGAGAGACTAGAGCTATTCGTTAATAATAAATCAGTGCCACGAATGGGTAACCTTAAACATTTAATCATGCCTTAAAATTGCTTCCGTAACGTAACAAAATCAGAATGATGCACCAAAAAAACCCTACTGTCATTTGTGTTAATACGAAAATAGTTTATTTTTCGCAGTTGTTTGTAGGATTTGTAAATTCTTGAGTGTTGAATGGTGATTGGTTGTAATGTGACATCCGTGGCTGGCGGTGTGTCGTTGCGTTATCGCTTGTCCTTGACACAGAGACGCGGCGTGCACAACGCCTTATTGTCGCTGCAACCTTGCGAAAATTACCGCTCGCGATAACAGATGCCGTCGCCGTCGTCAGAGACGCGTCTTCAACACGCGCTTACCAAAATATATTATAGTAGTGAATGAAAACGTTACGTGCCCATGAATTTTAAAACATCGTCATCGAAATAGAACGCTAATGATGTTTGCTTCTGTATAAATAAAATTATTTCGGTTGCTAGATATTCATAACGCATTTTACATAACATACTCAGTTTCCAATGAGAGTTAGATATGTTTTTATCGCCCTTGATAGGAAAGTGTGTCTAATGATATCTAGGAGTTAGGACTGAAACGCTCGACGCGACCGTTGCAAGATGAAAGTGGGTGGTATCCCGGTGGCGCGACTCTCGCCAACCGGAAACCCAATTCCCGGATGCGCTGCGCGGGGGGATCTCGCCGGAAGCTTGGCAAACGAGCACATCCGCTGCCGCCGCCCGCACCGCAAAATTTGGCACCGCGAGCGCTCGCAGCCCGCTTCCGGCCTCCGCCCCCCGACCCCTAACGTCGCTCTCGCCCGCGAAAATAGCGGCCAACCGCTCCGTGTACGCGGTTCATTCAGTATGGCCGCCTTCCATTCATAAAAAGGCGAGGCGCGGGCGGGGTGGTGAGCGGCGAAGGGAGGGCGGCCTCTCCCGCCGACCCGCACCCGCGGCCGACGCCAGTGCGGAATGTGCCAGCGAACGGAACGGACGTTTCGTCGGAGCGTAGCCCTAGCGCTCCCGGTTTTCCATTAAAATGTGTATAAGAATAAGTGCAGTGAATCCGCACGAGTTCGGAACGGTTACGAAAAACGCCGTCGTCGAGATTAGGAGTAGAAATCAACGAAGAACTTCAGCGAGGAAGTGAGTAGCGGCCATATTGCAGTGATAACCGCGCGGCGGGCGGACGAGAATCGAGGCCGGTGCGTGGGCCGCCCCCCGCCCGCGCCAGGTGCCGCTCCGGACCGCGCCGGTCTCATGAACCTTCCCGTGGATTTGCGCGGCCGAAATTCGGTGGTTCTGCCGTATTTTTGTGTGTCAGTGTATCTTCCGGCGCGGTTTCGGTGCGGTACGACCGTCTGATTGCCGAGCTACACGTAGCTCAGTGCAGTGAGTGGGGCCACTTGGCCTGAGTGCCCTTGTGAGTGGAGCGATGTGTGTAGGAGACGTGTGACCGTGGAACGTCTACTTCGTAAGTACATAGGATGTCCTGACGTGGGACTCGTCGCCCACTAGTCAAAACCGTCTGTTCATATACAAAACACGCAGCGGAATCGACTAACAGCATTTACATGTTGATGAGATAGTCATGCGTAGGTAGTAATTACATAGATTGCGAAGAAATCGAGCTAACATGAATGACGAGACGACGCCTCGCCTCGCCGCCTGGCGACCGGCCGGCACACGTGCAACGACCAGCGCTCATAGCGAGAACGTTCTTAACAAACGAGTTAATAATAATGCTTTCATTTATTTTATGATTTAAATGTAGGTATAATACCTGTAAAAATATGACGAAACCAATATTCTAGTCAGTTATGCGATATTATCAACTTATGTAAATTGAGTATTGCATTCATGTAGCAGGTATATCATGAGAATAAAACTTGGTGTAGGTAGCAAAAAATAAACCAAATTCAAAGTACCCACTAAAGTAATTTAAGATAAAATTGAAAAAGAAATAAATAAAAACCAGTAAGATTGGATGAATAACCACATTATTATAGCAACAGTGAAACGAATTTCGACAGGGAGTTGATAACTGTGAACGCAGATAAAAAATGAATTGTAAACAATGGGCACATAAACTGTTAATATCTTGTAACGAACTCTGAAGATAAGAAATATATTTAGACAAAACAAAATAAGAATATTGTTTATAATGTAACGGATAGTGTAACTCAAATTATTTTTAATAGTTGCATTATTAAGTATTAATCATAATCAAATAAAGCGGGCCTATATAAACACTGTAATAAGCCGACAAAATATGTCAAACAAATAAGTCCCTAAGTCAAATTATTTTAAGATATCTGCATTCGTAAAGGCACCAACAATTATTGCACATTGCCCTCGGCGTTTAAAACAAATGTTTGTAACTTAGGTACTTTTACTACGATACATTTAGTAGTAACCCCTAAAATTACAATGTTTACAATCTTCAATTGATACACTCCATCAAGGTTTATTGTACTAGCGAACGCAAAACTAGCACACCTTTCTATTTTGTATACAAAATAATGCTGGCCATTCATTCATAGTTCTTTTTTATATTTACAAATAAGTGATATTTTTCCTAAAACACCGAAATAATGTTTGTACTAAAAATTTGTTTTTAAATATAATCTTTAATTTATTTCGTGTTTGAACGAAATTGCGATTACAACATACCCGCTTTCATTCAGCTATAGGCCATAATACAACCTTTTTTACTAGTTTTACAGAGTCACAACCAGTTCAAATCAATTTGTACTGTTTACTTTATTGTACCATTACATATTATAATGTTTTATTTTTAAGTGGTATCAACAGAATAATTATTTTGAAAATATATTGCAATTTAGCTTTTGATAGGCAGTTACAAATAATATATCTTAAGAACTTGGCGCCATTTTTGCACTAACTCAAAGGCAATAAAAAAATAATGGTTAAATAACATTGATAAAATATTCAAGCATAGAAAGCGGTAGATAAGCGTAAAAAAGACAAATTTAAGGAATGTACTATTTTTACGTTAATATCAATTATTATTAAAATGAGCATGTGACATGCGAATACAAGTCAGGAGTCACAAATGGACCCTTTTTTTTATAAAATTTTGTTCTAACGGGAAAAAGGTGCGGGTTTGTTCTAACGGGGAACATGCTGTCCATGAAAACGAACACAGAAGTCAACTGTACTGCACATTGAATTAATGATGTTTCACGGAAATAAGATTAATTGGAAAGCAAACCACCGGTTTGGAATAGTGAAGAAAAATATAAAATTATCTTAATGGTTGTAATATTGAATATCTTATGAGAGCTAAGAAGCAGGTTAAACCAGTAGTATTCTGCGACAATCTAATATTTTCTTAAATAAGAGATAAAATATATTTAAATTCGTATTGACTATTGACCTATGACTGAAATCGATAGAGGTGAAAATAACGCTAAAATATTGTCGCCATAAATCACTTTTAAGACATTAATAAATTGAGAGATAAAATTTTAGGATTGAAGGACAGCATTGATCAAAACAATATGGTTGATACTTAATGAGTGATGAATAAATTATTTGTAATCTGAAACGATTAAGATCTCCTTTGGAGATATACGTTAGAGTATGTACAGTATATAATGGAAACAAACATACTATAATTATATTATTATGAATAAAATCGCATAAATAAGAAGCTTGTGCAACAAAAACCTAAATATTTTCTAAAGCACTTACATATAAAGTACTTTGGTACTACTTCTTACTTATTTTCATTATTTTATGAAGAATTTATAATTTATAAGTTTCATTGGAGAATACCTAACCACTCATACAATATAATAATACAATACCAACTCAAGTTAAAAGTGGCGAAGTCTAAGTAAGCCTATTTGCTGTCTTATCACCAAATTCTGAATTTAAATACTGTGTTGATACGAAATCAATACGATCACAAAACGTAGAATATGTTATTATATTAAACGTAGTATATATATTAAACGTAGTATTTTCATTTGCCATTGACGTTTTGGATGTGGATGAATGTGAGATTTCATAAAGTCTTGTAGAATAGTAAGTATTGTTCTGCAAGCGTTCATCTAACGAGTGTACGTTTGGATTGGCAGGTGGGGACGATGAGGGAACAGGAAGGCGACGGCCCGGAGAGCCGTTAGCCGGACTCGATGGATGAGTATGGCGGGCCGGCGGCGCCGCCCCGGCCGCCCAAGCCGGCGGCGCGCGTCCACAGGCCGACGGGCGCGCGCCAGCCCACCGTATCGCTGCTGCGGCCGCGGCCAGAGGCCGAGCGCGAACGCAACGCCTACGTGGAGGCTCCACGGCGAGCGCACGCCGCGTCCGCGCCCGCGCACACGGCCGCGCACCAGCCGCTCAAACCGGTGACGACGCAGCCGGCCGCCGCGGCCGACAAGCGGCGCGCCGGCGCCCTCCCGGCCGACTCGATCGTGTGCGAGAACTGCGGCCGCTGCCGCTGCGAGCAGTGCGCGCGCCCGCGGCCACTGCCCTCCCGCTGGCTGTGCGGCTCTTGCTTGTGCAGCGCCGAGGCGTGCGTTGACTACGCGTCGTGCATGTGCTGCGTGAAAGCGCTGTTCTACCACTGCGGGAGCGGCGAGGAGGAGGCTGGCGAGCCGTGCGCGTGCGGGCCGCGGCTGGCGTGCGTGGGCGCGCTGGCGCTGGCGCTGCCGTGCCTGTGGCTGTACTGGCCGCTACGCGGCTGCGCGGCGGCGGGCGCGGCGCTGTACGCGCGCTGCCGCCGTTCAGGCTGCCGCTGCCCCGAGCCTCCGCCGCGGCTCTCCAGTATTATCTAGTCCCGCCGCGCGCCGCCCGCGCCCTCCGAAGCGCCGAGTCGAGCGGCGCGACCGCCTTGTACAAATATTTATTTGCGAGCGGAGAGCTTCGGACCGCGCGGGGGTGGACTCAGTGATCGCTGTGCTTGGTCAGAGTGGTGTGTGGTGGCGCGGGGTCGGCGTCGGACGAGAGCCCCGCGTCACTGAGTGAATCGTCTACGAGTACCTTGTAAATATAGTCGTATAGTGTGAATGTACGTGAACGTGTCGCCCGAACGTCATAAGTCTCAAATTTTCTTGAGACCGTAACGTGTCATAAAACGTTAACGTTAGTATTTTGGATTCCACACAAATCCAGAGAAGATTAAGAAATGAGATATAAAACATACTTATTAAGATGTAGATAATTTACCATTTATTTATTAACTGAATTTGTATTTATTTGTAAATAAAACAACAACATTATATTATAAATACGAATGTTTACTACATTATGCTTGTTTTTTCTGTTCCACCACTATTCATCACAATTGTAGTATTGGATAATTGAATGCATACTTACATGCGTGATGCATTTATTTAATTATCAAGTGACAAAGCAATACCTGGTACATAACACTCCTATGAGTTGGGTTCACATTGGGAAGTTCATTGCACCAGACCCCACCACCAAAAACACAAGAGTACTTCAGCAAACATGCTGTGTGTATTCTGCATAAACAAAAAAAATAAATTGTCCACCCACCACATACAGCCCAGCAATAGACTATGACTAAGCTTTCAAAGCATTTATAATCAGCAAATGACAGTAAAAGTTATTTAGTATTTTTAAGAATTATTATTAAATATTTGTTTGAAGCAATTTAACCTTAGCTTTATAAGATTCAAATGGTAAGCAAACAAAAGCTTCATTACTTTTTCATTTAAATACACATGTAGGTATATCAATACAGATACTTACCACTTTTATAACAGGTTGAACATTATTTTTAAGTTATTTACATAAACAGCACTCGAATTAACATAATCAGCCAACACACAAGGATGTAATGGATAATAGGTTGATTGACATAGGTGTACACCCATGTGTATAAACAACGAGACACCGATTGAGTTCCTCCCTGCAAATGCCTAAGCACTTATAAGGCTACAATTCACAAATATTGTTTGTTCTATAACACTAGGGGGTAAACAAATGGTGATATTTTTTAATTTAAAAATCATAGACACATTTTTTTACAGAAATCATAGATACTAATAGGTACTAATATCATATTTAATGCAATTATGTGGTCCCAAAATATACTAACAAAATTATTTTAATAGTTGATTGTAGCATGAAGTAAATTTTACATAAAGGTTGGGTTGGTTTGTTGGTTGGGTGAGGTAATTAGGTAACTTATCGGATTTCTGGATTAAGCATCCTATTTTTTGAGCCGACTGAACGCTAAATATTTAAGAGTAATTAGATATGGGTATAAATTGCATTATAATTCGGATGGATATAACTGAATATTATAGTAAGTAAGTACTGATTTATAATCTTACCTTGCTACCGGAATCGGCCCATTCAAACTGCCGCAATCACACAAACTTAATTTATAGGTAACAATTTCTACAGCTTATACCTTAGGTAATAAACATTACTATTCCAAGTATTGAAATTCCAATCCAATTCCAATTTAAAGTATTTTTTAAATGCAATTATTAACATAAAAAACAGGAATCACACCTCGCACCACACACCATTGTTATGACAGACACCGCCAGTTATTTTGACAGTGTCAAAAAATGACATAATTGTTTTCCATCAATAAAAAGGACCAATAAGCAAAAGTGACCAAGAGATAAATCGTACTATTTTAGAAATATTTTATTATATATATGCAGAATATATTCTGCATAATTATATTTGCTATTAACTATTTTTAATCGTGATCATCATGATTTTTATAATTTTGTTCTGACGAAAATGTATACCGATTTGTGATTTTGTCTCGAATAACATGTTTCGTCCAGTGCAAACGGAGGGTAAAATAAACGTATTGTTTATGTTATTTTAAGACGAATCAAACATACTTTGGAATGTTCAGAGTTGTAATTTTTGTTGGTGTAAGTAACATTATTCATGAAGCGGATATTGTAAGAATTTGGTGTATAGGTAGGTACTCTAAGAGGTACCTATGTGTCGAAGGAAGTGACATTGCGATGCGGCACAACGGACGCGTCAGTTGTACCAACCACGATGCGTCGCACGTCTCGCGTCGCGCCCGCTTCCTTTGCCGTCATCATCCGGGATGCGCGGAGTACGCCTCCTGTTGTATTCTATAAGCCATCCTTTTTATTTCCGTGCGTTAGCAAATAAAAATAACTTCATCATTCAAACTTTTATATATTTGAAGACAAGAGTATTCATCAGAGGGTCATGATTCATGAAATAATCTTAGATTAAAAATCTTAGCTAGCATGACAGTAGCCTTTATTTAGTCCACCGGACTGCTTAAGAAAAATAAGGTATGAAGGTATACTTACTTAGTTAGGACAGCCACCTCACTGATGAATACACTACCTACCGTGACTGGGCACCTAACATAATTTTTAAAATAATTCAATTTTTATATAAGTATGTTTGTAGGTATTTGCCTTAATACTCTACTCTATGAGCAGACAGGTACAGGCATAAACTTAATTTATTTTTAACTAATACACACGTTACACGTTATTTTATCCAAGTGGCCTGGATGGATAGTTTCCTCGGTACATATTTAACACGCACTACCGCAGCAAGTACTGGGGCAATCTTAGATCGTTTTAAATTGGAACAACAGATGTTGACAGGCCGTCGACAGCGGTGTTTGATGGCCGGATGGGGCCTGGCGATGTGATTAAAGGATATTATTGGTTATTGGGCGTAATAGCAGTACCTATAATAGTAGTAGTAAAGGAGTTGTAGCTAGTTATGTTTATGATTTGACAGAAAGAATTCGGTACTGAAGTAGGTACTTAATTTATTGTTTCTCTGCCCCCTTTGGAAATATAATATTTTTGGAAGGCTTCCTGGTGAATAATTGGAGAGATTTTCTATGTTGTTTAATTTCAAAAGATGTATTTTTGAATATTACATGCATAATATTACTTCCAGGCGCATAAGTATGTGATATTGATAACGTTCAGGGAGGGCAATTTTTATCTATCTTTTAAAAAAGAGTTCAACTTTTGATTCCTTAATAAAGTGCTTCGGTCATGCATCAAGGGTAATTTGCCCCCTCCCCCTGTATTCCCCCCAGGATATTTCAGTAACCGTATGTAGATTGCTAGGTATTTAACGGAGAACAGTTTATAATTCTTCCGAGTTAGACTTATACCCTTTTTGATTTACCTCAAAATTACCACAGACAACAGACTTAAAATAGAAATACGAACTTTTCTGGTGCGTTTAGGTGGGAAATTGAAAAATTATCACAATCACAACCTACCTACTAAGTATTTTATTATTTATTTTGATAACTCTAAATTGAAAATTTAAAAACCCCCGATGCGACGACCTTTTCATCAAATGTATACAACAATAAACAGAAAATCTGTGAAAAGTATGAGACATTATTTTGTTATGACATTATAATAGTTGACATTAGAATAGACAACGAATGTAAATATTGATGCCACGGAGGCTTAATTCCTAGTATAAAATATTATCAATTATGATTTAATTTCATGTAATAACTCTGGTTGAGGTGGACGGGAGCAGCCCAGGGGAAGAATTTTCAATAACGCTAAAATTATTTAAATTAGATTTTTTTTTATATTTTTTCTCAAATTATTTTTTCTCTAGAATTATAATAACGTAATATTCCATGACCATTAACAAAATTTAACGCATGCGCGTATCCATCATTTGACACGTGACTTATGGAACGTCTTTAGTTCATACAAAAATCTCATATAAAAATTGATAAAATATACATTTTTTCCAGAATTAGGGAAACTTTTCATATCCTACTAATATTATAAATGTGAAAGTTTGTGAGTGTGGATGTATGTATGTATGTATGTATGTTTGTTACTCCTTCACGCAAAAACTACTGAACGGATTTGAATGAAATTTGGAACACAGATAGTTTATTACCGGGATTAACATATAGGATACTTTTTATCCCGATAATCCCGAAATTTTTGTTAAGTTAAATACTACGCGGACGAAGTCCGTGGGCACAGCTAGTTTATAATATTGTAAAAAGCCAGTTCAGACTATTACGATCATTTAAAAATATAATAAATCTAAATCCAATAATCTCAAATTTCGATTGGATTCGAGCCGTGGAAGTTGGTTTTGGCCGTGAATGTGGCTTTTTAACCTACCTAAAAGAGCTGATGATCTTCTGATGATCTGAAACGGCTGAACCAATTTTCATGAAACAGCTAAGAACACTCTCGATCAGAATACCTATCTAACAAAAGAAACACAATTGAAATCGGTTCATCAGCTTGGGCGCTACGTTGCCACAGACAGACACACAGATACACAGATACACAGATACACAGACACACAGATACACATGTTAAACTTATAACACCCCTCGTTTTTCGTCGGGGGTTAAAAATTGACGTGGAGATTAACATAAAAACCTCTCTTAAACATAGGTACAGTCAATAAAATTTATAATACGTAAGTATGTATAGGTACTTAAGTAATTTTAATAGATTGTCTCAATATTAGGTACTTAACTTAGTAAGTAGTAGGTACAAAAGTATTTAAGCACCTACCTACTAGTGTATAATATAGTGATGTAGGTATGTACTTAGGTATATTTGATGTGTCTAAGTACGAATGTATAAACAAAACACAATCAAACAAATAATGGATTTTGTTTTTACTGTTGTTGGGGCCATTATCGACAGCACTTCCTAATAGGAGGTAAGCATACCTAACTTTTGGCGTAGAAGATGACTACCATTAAGTACCTACTATTTAAATATTTACTTATTTATTACTACGTAATACTTAAATAATTCATTATTTACAGGCCCACATTTTAATTCAGGCCACCGCTGGTTTATTAAAACGACACCCACCTTGTCCCGCCTGTCACCTTAACAGCGATCTCCTATAGAAAATAATACGATGTAAAATCCGTCTTGTTTCATTGTAGCCGAGACGGCTGACCTATGATACTATGAGATGGATCATCCGCTATTGTCAGCTTGATTTGTGACCAGTGCTGCCATTTGTGGTGTGTTCTTGGTCGGTACTATCGTTATTTCACTGTCAAATCTGGCCAGTTATCGAGCATTCCATGACCTGTGCCCTGGGAAGCATCATGCTTTGTCTCTTTGATTTTATGTACCTACTTACGCTTTGTTAAGGAATTTATTCAATAGTAGTTAGAAGTCAAGGAAACGCGTCAGCGTTGTTTAGTTTTACAACGTGCAATCAAATTTTTCTTCGTTTACTTTTCTTTTTCAAAGGCTTCCTCTTTTAGAGGTCAATATATTATATGAAGCCAAAGTAAACTGTGAAAACTGCTTTGATTTTTCCCTCATGCACCTTTCTTAAGTTAAATTTAGTAGATAACCGACTCCAAATGGATTGTAGTTGGATCCACACTTGAGCTCTTAAAATATCCAGGGAGGCAGGAGCAAACTACTTATCTATTCCTAAGCTTAGCGTTCCGCCAGCTGTTCATTACTCTATGGCGATGGCTCGTTTGTCATCCTTTGATATCATGTAACTTGTGCTGTATAGCTGTTCATTCCCCAACTTCATTAAATATACGACTGAAGTCCCTTCTAAAGAATATAATGGACTACGTCTGACAGCTTTCGATCATTGACTAAACATTCCGATCCAGTGACACACGCCATTGTGTTTTCTAACGTTTAAAATATTCTTTATAAACGACAGGTTTAGAAATTAACAATTGTAATGTTTATACACGATGCTTGTAAGATTATCAAACAATGACGGGTAAGTTTGCGTGGCGATAGGCATTCACTGATTGTAATCAATGGCGGTTTGTTTCATTTCCATGGATCGGTTAGTAAAGATGATGAAAGCAAATTGCATTGTTTTGGTAAACAATAAATGACGTTTGTGCTTGATGTATGGCCTGATGAAGTATACTTATAGGTATATTAGAAGGTGTAGATATAGACCAGAAGGTTAGAAATTGTCTGCATCGTGTTCAGGTACCCTCAAGCGGAAAAATATTTCATGCACCTCAAGACTACGATACCTACCTAGCTTATGTAGGTGTTAATTTTAGCGCATAATTACTTAGTAGTTGCAGCGAACTAGTCACAAGCGCACAGATAATGTTGCCAGGTCATTGCGCAGGAAGTCGCGGCGCTTCAAACAATCCTGCGATAACAATTGTTGGGTAATCAGTGCCCACCGCTTGCCAACCAATCTCACAGAAATTAGACTACGGAAATTAAAAGATAAATTGGTCACAGCAGACAGTGGCGCATATAGTGTAATTTTTACGACAGCTTATCGTCGTCAATTCCTTATAAATTATGTCATGTTAAATTTATTATATTCCACTATCTTATTTCTATTCTATAACAAAGTTCAGTCTATTTAAGTTTCGGGCCGTACGCGGTTATCGATGCTCGTGAACCAGACAAAGCGACCACCATTCACAGGCTCGGTTCGAATTCAACTATAGAATTCACTCTTCTGGTTTTATGAATTCGAAGGGACTTTATTCTTTTCTCATTTGAGATGCCTGACGTCAAACGGGCACATAAACAGTCTCAACGAAACCATAAATCGATTCATTCATATAAGTAGATACGACGTTTCGCTCCATCAATCAATCGCCTATAAATAAAAGATGGAGACTCGTGGAGGAAGCAACTTACACTCGGAATTCTGACGTCAGTTACAGTAAAAAAATTTACATTAAAAAACACACACAACATTAAAAAAATCAATATCCAGAATTATTATTGAAATTCATGAGTTGACGTGTGGCGTGAGACTTGAGAGGAATGAACCGACATTAATATATTGGGTAGGTTAACTACCTAGCCGCTCAAACACGATGGAATTGTTTCCCATATTCAAATAATTCATATAGGTACTAATACTAGTATCAAGGCGTCAACTTAAGCAAATTGTACGTCCGATAATTCGCATTGAACATCCACGGCCTTTTGCTAATCAAGAAATAAAAATAAAATCGCTTCAACAGTGTTCATTCATTTCTCGATGACTTTATTATCCATAAGAAATAATGTCACAGTTCACGCGTTAATTTCACTCGAGTTTATATCACTGAATGCGTTGTGTTAGCGTCCAGTAGAGTCGGTGCGACGCCATTCAGTTTCTTGACATCCGTAGGTATGTACCTATACATGAATGGCGATTTAATTCATAATTACAAATATTATAGGTATTTATCGTAGTTATTGAATTGAAAATTTGCAATGAGAATTGTTACCCAAAATAGATTTAGTAGGCTTTATTTTAGTATTCGAACTATATATAAGAACTGCCCAAAAATTAATGGTCATATCAATGTCAAAAACGAGACATTTTTAACTCTGATAATATCTATATTTTTGTGTCAAGCAAGCCGAACGCTTCGAGTGGGCAGTTATCGTGCGCGGGAGTCGCGCGCGGCTGTATCTCATACAAATTGGCGACGTTGCAAACTACGGTCATAGGGTCAAGCGGCGGAACGACGGAACACTTGATAAAAAAATCGCCCTCGATCGACGGCGTACGTTACTGCTGTCTAGTGTTCCCGATTCTGGCACCCATTCATCTGATATAATCAGAACCAGTCCGATACAACAGTATTTTTATAAAGCTTTAGTTGTAGAAAATGTAGATAGTATGCAAAATATAAACGTTTAAATTATTGAAGTTTTATCGGAAGAGACGCCCATGTCACCGAGCGTTTCTTGGTTCCATTCCCATCCTCTCCATTAAACTATTGGCATTAGGGGACTTACTTCAGTGAGCCCACATCTGGCGCAAGCATTAAACTTAGTTGGAGAGGCTTATAGGAGGGCTGATAATATGACCACGTCAAAATGCTAAGTTTTAAAATGGGACTAGCCCCGCCACACAATCCCACCACTGTTACTCCTGTAAGCCAGAATCGACAATCGTGACCAATGATGACGCTGAGGCACTCGGCAAGGGTCATAACCCTTGACGAGCACAACCAAATTGCCTTGGAACCCGCACGAATTTAGGTATCTAATTGAAAGAAAAACATAAAGGACTACCAAGAAAATTGCTAAGTACCTACTGTAATTATATAGGCACTGTTACTTACTTTAAATCTTTAACACATAGTGAGCTAGAAACTTATCCAATCATACAATTATGTAAGTACCTACACACACTGACCGGCGTTTTACGAGACAAACGTAAATAATCCGCTGCCGCTTTATAGCATGTCTTAAACAATTTTCAATGGCATGCCTTAAGTAAAGTGCTTGTGTTGTTGAATAAGTTGCACACTTGTAATGTTTGTACGCTGTAGGATGAGATATTTTATAGCTAAGCTATAAAATCTTAAGTAAGTTATTTGCTTTACTGAAGTACCTACCTAACATAACTGTCACTTCTGAAGATAGTGATGCAACGCGGAGGACTGCTTAAGTATCTATTTTCGTACTATCATCTTCATCAACAACTTATTATTTATGATTTAATCTTCTTGACATAGGTAGATGTTTAACAGCACATATAAATACATCATCTTGTCCTTATAACATTTTAGTAGGCGACCTGGGTAAGTGGACGGCAAGGAACAAAGATTGCCTACGTAATTTTTTTTAAATATAATTGAGCTTCGCTACTAAGCACGTGTTATAGTCAGACATTCTGTAAATGTTTTACAATAATTATTTTCTCAAGAGGGACAAAGCATACTCCTCCGAAACCACTCGACCGATTTTCATGAAATTTTGTGTGCATATCGGGTAGGTCTGAGAATCGGTTAACATCTATTTTTCATACCTACTTATATATTATAAATATTTTTATGGCAGAACAACGTTTGCCGGGACAGCTAGTTTATTATAAAATAAAATACCTACAAAATTCACTATCTCTTCCGTATTAGAAGCCGTTCGTAATAAATGTTATAATTTATAATATTAGCTACTTACAAACGTTCATAAAATGTGTTGGATTAATGCGTTTTACATTCAGTTCGTTAGTAAATTAAATTACTGTTGCGATCTCATGAATTTATGCAAAACATTTCAAACGCCATTCAATAACTTTATTAGAATGATTTCAAATTACCACTTATATGGTTGGATTGGAATGAGGTTAGTAGTACAAGTTGCATTAATTTAATTTCCAGCTTACACTATCCCACAGCCCAGCAATAAAGCCTAATAAACATCGATGGGCGTGCGATTGATAGTCAAAACTGACCGCAACCCTCTCTCTCCATTCGGAAGGTGATAGGATAGGTCCACATTGTTGTCATAATGTATTTAGTACTACAGAACTAAAAACCATGGTTCTTAATTCTTTTACGCGCTATTGAATAAGCAGATTTGGCGCCAAGTCCTGTAGCGGGTAACAGCGAAATCCATACATTTTCACAAGTATTTTTCCATCGCTTTCAATATATAGCCCTCCCCACTGCCCTTTACAATCAGCCGACGCCAACTACCGCCCGTTCAATAGAAACGTGTCGGTTCGAACAAGTTTTTGTGTAGGCAGGCATCGTGGGAGACACCACTTGCCCTATTACACGTTGCTGACGAGAATTCGCGTTTAACTTGTATTATCCAGTCCTCGCTAAGACGTGTTGGATGTAGACGCATGTACCTAAAGATAACTTAGTGGATAATAGCCCAATTTACATACTTGTGGATGAAATCCGTTAATGTAAACGTTCTGGGCCCTACAGATAATGCCTGGGAGGAACAGAACTATAGACACACTACACTCTCAGCTGCTTATAGTTTTACATAGTTTTTTGAGCATCACATGATGGATATGTCATTGTTGATTTGTTTTGAAGGACATTACCCATGTACGTTGTCTTGAAATGCTTAGCTATTTTCAGAAGATAAGTATGATAAAAATAATCATCAGTGAAGACTCATTTGACGAAAACTCTAATTAAGTAAGTAATAACATGGTACTTTGCTGAAAATATACTAAAAAGAAAAGCCAAAGGAAGTAGAGCCACATCAAACAAGCTGGTAGATTGAAAGTGTTTCAAGAATCACAGTGATTGAGCCAGTTGTTGTTGCCTGAAGCAATATACATACAACGGTTTCATTAGTAAGTATGTACCTACCTAACTAGATAAGTCTGAGACCTATACTGTACTGATCATTTCCTAACAGTTTCAAATGGAGTAAGGACTATTTATATCTATATAGATATAAATAGTCCTTAGTCCATTTGAAGCTTACTTATATAAGTATCTAGCAATTATTACAACAATAGAATCGTGTTTCGAAATTATCACGATATTAGGTAGCTATAAATTTAGCAACTTTCACAAGGTAGGCGTTAGGTCGACTCCTGCGCAACTGAACAACGAGGACGCAATGAAACGTCGAATTAATCGTATTGTTTATATATAAATGGAGGGACCGTTCGGTTGGCCGTTTTCATCAGTCAACCAGCAGCTTTGTTTCCTTTAAAACAAAGCACAATATTTACTAGGGGACATATGCTTCGCGAATTACCTACCACGCCTGTCACGCCTCGCCATCAAACTATCGCCCGACGATGCGCGATTGTTCTTGCGTGGACTTATATTGCTCTCGGCCACTGTGGGTAGAAGATGAACGACAAAATGTCCCTCCACTCTAGATTTTTTTATTATCTGTCTAGTTACTAGACCGAATATGACTACAGGGTTTTCCAAAAGTCCGAAATAAAACTTGGGGTTTGAATAAACTGAGGCATCATTCTTAAAACCGGGGCTTAATTCACAGACATTTCCACATCTCCTTGTCTTTTTCTTTCAATATTCACGTCTTACGGCCTTTGATGTATACGTTTAGCACGAGGCGGTTCAGTGAAGCGATCTGTCGTATTGAATGCGGCTCACTTATGATGCAGAAGAACTAGAAGTCTGTTCTACCGATGTCAACATATCTATACCTAGTTATAAGTACATACACAACCCATTGTTTTATTTACGTGTTACATTACAATGCAGTTGTTATATCGGGCGTACACAGGAAGGGCTCATGTTACGACAGACGATACCAGTAGCCGTGATAATGTTAAGTAATACCTACTTAACTTTATTGGACACCTACGTAAATATAAGTTAAACACTAGTGGATAATATCATATACTTCTTCCGATCTCGGCCTATTGCTCTTTCCTGGCTTGAAATGCCAGGGCTTATTATTATAAGGGATATGGGTGTTCATTGAAAGGAACGTTCCTCTTAAGATCATGTTAGCGAGTTTGTAGAGGTCGAGCGAGTTTTGTAGAGGTCCAATTTGTTAAATAATATTTGCAGTTAAACATTCCTGCATGACCAACAACATGGTCATTGAAATCAACAATATATCTGCCTGCTATACTAGGAAATGTTGAATAACATTTTTACCGCCCGCAGTAAAAAGAGAGAGGGGTGTTATAAGTTTGACATGTGTATATGTTTATCTGTGGCTTCGTAGCGCCCAAGCGGATGAACGGATTTTCATTTTGTTATTTTTTGTTGGAAAGGTATTCTGATCGAGTGTTTCATGAAAATGGGTTCAGCCGTTTGAAAATTATCAGGTCTTTTGTAGTTTAAAAAGGCGCCGCATCGGGGGTTTTTTATTTTATATTTAGAGTTATCCTTGATGAAGTGCTCTACAGACGTCAGATGGACTGGATCGAAAACTCATAAACAAAAGAAGAAATAATGACCATTGGTACCCCAATTCAGTAAGCCAGGGCCGTAACCACGCTAGCTACCTACTCAAATCGTAATAGAAAATCAAACGCTCGCGATTACGTTTCAAACGCTCCGCTTTTGACGTTTTGCTGACACGAGCTTCACGATTTCTACTGTCATTGATATGGTATGGTGTTTGAAAGCGCGTTTGAAGCGTTTGAAACGTAATCGCCAGCGTTTGCTTTTCTATTACGATTTGAGTAGCTAGCGTGGTTAGGGCCCAGGTCACCTGCGCACATTCCTCCAAAAAGGAAGAATCTAATCAGGTAACCTAGCGTGCGTATACAATTGTATTGTGTCACAATACATCAGATGACATCGAGTGGATGCCGGCTCGGTCGGATGCGGCGCGGGCCGGATGCGCGTCCGTCCGCGGCCGGACACCGCCGATGCCGCGATACGAAACGCTCCCGCATCCGGCATCCCGTCCCACAATGTGATCCTTGTTTGCGGATTGGTTGTTTTTTTAACAATTGTTGCTGTGCTCTCGCATTATGGTGTCATTGCTTGGAAAACTGTTCTATACTCAAATTCAAATCATTTATTTTGTTTAGGCCTACGGGGGCACATACAAATTGTCAATTTTACATATTTTTTTCTTATATCTACAACTATCCGGCAAGAAACTCAGCGGGCTTGTCTTTTTACATATCTTTTTTTATCGCCAGTTGCTTATAAACAATAATTACAAAGGGTAGTATATATTCATATAAATATTATAATAGCTCCAGTGTGTTGCCTTTTGATATTACCAAGAATTACACTAATACTATACTATACTTACCTAGTGACATTAAGAAGCTGGGGAACTTCCTGTCTGAACTTGGATGGCTGGAATGACCGGCTCACCACCCTCCAACACACAAAACAGGACTCCAACACGCAACAGACGTCGATTTGTGGAAACCGCCCGTAGAAGAAGAAGAAAAAGAAGAATGGTGTCGTTGGCCACTCGCCTGTACATACAATAACGTGCATAAAGGAAAACAATCTGATGGCGTTAATCTTCTCTGTAGGGTGATAAGTAAAGCTTGTCGGTAGCAGTAGCAATTGATGTAATCAAATGTCAACTGGTAGAAATAAAGCCATCAGAATAATATTTTTGCAGTAGGTAGGTACCTACTTACATCATCTTTAGCTGTTACTCGGGCGCTATGCAAAATATCGTGCATTATTAAAATAAGACCTTATCATGGTGCTGTCTCGTTCAGGGGCCCAACTCTGATAACCGCTGACATTTCGATCAACTCGCAACACGTCAAAACTGACGTATCGCTTATCTGAATACGTCATTATTGACCGTTTATCTATGGAAAATCTGGCCTGAACGATACAGCACCGCTTTGACGACCGCCTAGCAGAAGTTCGAGCGTAGGCCGCTCGGCTCACTGCACCGGATGGTAGCGAGTTCGATTCTCGTCGGGGTAAATTTTGGAAATGGCCTTTTCATAATTTTCACAGGTCTGGGTGTCACCGGGACCGCCCCCAGTCCATTATACGGTGGGATCATACAGTTGGTGTGTTTGTCTGGCGATATTATTATTATTAACCCGCGAACTAAAACTCAACTGCTATGAACACTCCACTCCCATCGAAACCAGACTTGATCTCGAGAAGACCTTGCAACTTAAATGTTGAATACCTTAATTAGATCAGAAAATAAATAAAGGTCACCCAGGTCATGCAGTCTAAAGGCCTTAACAGGGTATCGATCGGAGTCAAAGCACACGCTACAGTGAGCATTTGGCGCGGATGACGCTCTCCCGGTTCATTCATACCGCGGCCTACGCTACCCCACTCTCCCTCCCTACTGCCTGCACCTTTCAATGAGTTCCAAGGGTTAAGGCTAAAGCGCCCATCTAGCCTGCGAAGTTCAAATATTTTGAGGTTTTTTAGAATTTTTTCAAAATCTGACAATAATAAAAGGCACATTTTGTCATTCGCGACAAAGACCGTGTGCAGTGCATTTATTAATATATCCAACTAACTCTAAAACATTTCAAGAACGACAGCTATCCAGATAGTCTGGCAATTTTGTATATTTAGTGATTAACTAGTATTATATCCACCGTGATAATATTTAGAGTAAAATAAATGTATTAATAAACGCACTGCATACTGTGTTTGTCGCAAATCACAAAATGTTGTCTTAAATGTTTTCAGATTTTGGATAAACTATAAAAATACTCGAAAATTTTGAATTTCGCGGGCTAGACAGGCGCCTTCACTTTAAGTAATATATCTATACTGTGTGACGTGTGTTACATATCGGAGGCATGCAAAACTTTCCTAAAGTTGACTTTATTCCGTTCTACCGAAGATACTTAATAGATAATTGTAAAAGTTCTTAAGTTTCTACATCCAATATCAGTATGAAGGTGGCTTCATCGAGGGTAAGCAATCTTGGTACTAGTATCCTTCATTGAAATATTTCATTGAGTAAAAGTTAAGTTAAAGTTAAAGTCGTCCTTTGACACTATTCCTGGAAGGTTACCTACTTTATTTATTCCATGTAATTACACCTAAGTGCGTCCATCTTCTTTAATATAGGTACCTACATAGTAAAATTTCGATGCCCGTGTATTCGTGTCCTCCTAAACGGCTTGACGGATTTTGATGTATTTTTTGTATAGGGACATCTGAATGGTTTTAGCTATGGTTGGACCTGGTAGGTGGTACTGTTGTCAAATCCAGATAATAAAACCAACGCTAGCGAAGTTCCGGCCAAAAGCCTATTGTTATAGTATAAGAAGAAGTCATAGGTACACCTGTAAACTTAGATAATAAGTAGAAATAGGTATACAGCGTTAAAGAATACATATTTTTAAAAGCAAGCAAGTATTCGCTTCAAACAAAAATAACCCCGCACGACACAACTCGTCAGAGGATTTCTAACTTCGCCTCTCGAATATGATTATGCTAATACCTAGGTAGACATCGTAATACTCCTACGTGAATGGTGGGGGGATATAAGGAGGGAAAAGGGGAGAGTGGGGAATCTTTCCCACCCAATCTAGCTAGACCTAAGCTATGGAAATCACGATTTCATAACGTGAGTAATGCGCCTGTTTACCTCAGTTGGTTCATAAATGTATATTGATTATCTGTCTCTACATAAAACATAATGTAAATTGTATGTGATGCTGCATTTTAAATTGAATAGGTGTAGTATGACGTAATTGAACTAGTATTGATTCATAATCTTACATTTTAAAGTGAAACGGAGTTTGATAGAATCTGTAATCTCACCTGTGAACTGAATATTATATGAACCTATTATTATTCAATTCAATTCTATTCAAATCGTTTATTTTGTTTAGGCCTACGGGGGCACTTACAAATTGTAAATTTTACATATTTTTTTTCTTATATCTACAACCGGATCGGAACGCGACCTCGACTGAGAAGATCCGGCAAGAAACTCAGCGGGCTTGTCTTTTTACATGTCATATTTTTGTTTTAATCGCCAGTTATTTACCCATAGATACTTACAACTTCCTTGAATGAATAGCAGTATTGATTGATTTATGTGCCCACTCTAGTTTATTGCATGATGTCTATAGGTACTTACTAACCGCGCTGCTAATGAACATGCATCTCTACAATCTACAACTATGAGTAGCTACAATTATTGCAGAGCTCTACAATCTAATTAATTCAGCGTGCAAGTCGAGAAACAATTCGTGTTGCCGCAATTGAATCGGCCGGCCGGCCGCCCCTCGCTTTGACACAAAAGGATAGCGTCAAAGAATAAAACATTTGTCCTTTACCTATTACCAAAATAATATTTTAAATAAAGTATTTTTTCATGGGTAAATTAGACTGGAAATGCTTTTTGCACGAAACTACCAATTTTTTATAAGGTACTATCCAAGTACATGATTTATTTGTAAATGCTTGTCATTTAAAGGTTTGTGAATTGTAGGTATCCACAAGGTACCTACCCTTCAAACTCCAGTCACAAAATGTTCGACTAATGTTGGATCGTGCACTTGTTTGCTGACATTGTAAGGTACCTGTTTAAAAAATAAAACAGGTTTCCATTCGTTGACCCACATGGCGTTAATTCAATACCATTTACAACTTCTTTTCAAAGCACTGACATGTACAATGATTATTATATACTTACCAAATACATTTGCTTTCAAAAGTTAAAAAGCCGCAGAAATTCACAATACAAAACAAAAGCAAGTAGGCTCTTTATCAGTTTATAAACACTTACATCTTCTCGGACTTCAACAATCAATTGAGATACACCGCACTGTTATTATAGTTCAATAGGAGCAGAAATAGCAATCGAGTGTCCACTCTACGTTAATGTACTCTAGCGCCCATGGTACGAGCCTACGCTACTACGTCCGTTCGAGATCAAGAGGAGCCGGGAGCGGCGTGGGCGGCGCGTGGGACACGCGTAGGCGAATCAGCAGCTATAGACACGTAGTATAATAAAATGTTATTCGTATTTGGGCAATTAACATGACTGTCGCAACTCGCAATACGTTTGTGACGTCAAGGAAAGTTTTTTTTAATACAGCACCGCTATGACGCGTTTAGCTTTAGTGCTTTCGAAATGGCATGGTTGAAGTAAAAGGTTTTTGTTACTTATTTATTTCTTTAGAATTTTTCGTAGCAATTATCCTGAGCTCTTTGATTGAGTTGCTAGCATAATTAATAACACACTATTTTGGTATAGGTGTCAATTAGGATTTTGAAGAAGCTTTGAGAAGTATCTATGAGAACACTAGGATAAACAGTGTAATTTATGTCTATGCGACAACACCGCACCGTAAAGATTCGTCCTCACTAGGACACAAGTCGTAATATCTACATGTATCGCGATTTGTATCAGGCGCAGGTATTTAGGATTATAATTCTGCTAACTAAAATGCTGTTGTCTGCAAAAACAAATTTTACACTGGAACTTTAAAAAAACATATGCATAAAGTATCATAGCGGCGTTCTTCCTCTTTTTTATCTCAACTAGTAAAGATAGATTTGACGACCGCGTGGTGCAGTGGTTCGAGCGTAGGCCGCTCGGCTCACTGCACATGGTAGTCGCGGGTTCGATTCTTGCCATAGCAGTTTCGGAAATGGCCTTTGCGTAATTTGCCTTGGTCTGGGTGTTACTGGGATCGCCCTCAGTCCATTATACGGTACCCATAGTACAAGCGCTGCTTAGTTTAGGACCATACAGTTGGTGTGTCAGTCTGGCGATATTTATTTATAAGTCTGGCAATATTTATATAGTCTGCTCAGACAGTTCATTTTTTCCGATTAAAATGACATAAAAAAGTGAAACTCTACCAGATGTTGGATAACAGAATTTTAGTTAGAGGACGGCAGAATAATGCGACATACCTACTCAAACAGCACCGATATAATATGCCGAAATCATGTTGTGCGATAAAAATGTATCCTAGTGCGGACGAGCCTAAGGTATAGTGACTACCTAACTAGTATTTTTCAGCTTTCCATGAGTGAGCTTGTAGCTCAATGAAAAATAACGTGATGGGCAGCTCGGAGATGTTCGGCGCGGATCGTGCTCGCTCGGGCACCATCGGCCACGGTCGGCCGCGCTCGGCTGCGCGTGCGACGCTCTCGGCCCTGCAGGAAACAGGAAGTGGACTAACCGCGGGCTTCCGCTCCCATTCGCGCCGTTCGCCGGACGCGCACTGTTTCATTCACAACTCTTGTATTTTGTGCCGTTGAAGTAATATTATCTAGTAAAATGCTCTGAGCTTTGAATTACACACTGCTTGGTCCGGAAATGTAAGCGTAACACGAGATTGTGTTTACGAAACGGTACTTATTGCCGGCAAGGCTTACTGGATTTATGTATGTGAGCTGTAATCGTATATTGTATTGAAATAAGTGCATCATAAGTTGTTGTCACTCGACTATTGTTGATGTTATGACAGTGTTCTATAAATTGACGACATAACATAGGAGGTGCCTACATACAATTTATACGTAGTTATACTACATCTAGCCCATTTATCACGACTGTATAGAAATAAGCTAATTTACAGACTGTAAAGAAAATTTCAAGGATGACGTCAGGCGCCAAGTCTTATCGACCTTCAGACAGCTAATGAAAATTCCAGACAGATTTCCAAGAACGCTAAAAATTGGCTTAAAAACAAGTTAATCGCGCTATCAGAAATCTAATCCACAAAGTGGAATTTCATTTGGTGTGACGAAATTGTCTATTGCGTCACTTGCGGGGGGAGTAATTAACGAGAGGTGGGGTGCATGACGGCTGAATGAGCGTCGACGGTCTCCAGTGACGTCATCGTTAACCAATTTACAATTACACACAGATATAAAGAGGTTAATCTTTAGTGTCACCGCGTAAAGTCTATATTCGGCTGGTAGTTTGTTGATAAAGTAACTTTGTTAGATTGTCAGTGCGACCCTAGGGATGTTTCATGGCCAAATATTTAGATTTTATTGTTTTAGTATTAATGATTATGGATTTCATGTTTTCAAGACGCACTAACTAGAACGGGGTAGTAGATTACCCTTTTAGGGAAGATCAGCGTAAAGTAACTATAATAGCTGTGTTTCGTACGATGAGTGAGAGAACCGGAAGTCTAACCATTTATCCCACTCCTCGTCAGGTCAGCAACGTGCGAGCAATGCCATTGGTATTGCAAGCAACTAAGTATAACTCCACATTCACACACACACCCACACACACACACACACACACACACACACACACACACACACACACACACACACACATTTGTGGTTATTCTTATTTTATTACTTTATGATTTTTAATTTTTTTAATATGTTTAAATTAGTATTGTAAAATTTTCAATAAACCTTTCAGGGTCGAAGATGCTGACGGCTGTACCACAGTTTATACTAGTATAGCCGTTAACATTATCTCTTAAATAATTTATAACATTGTTATGGTTGTGTTAATAATTAAGATAAATTTGTATTATTTTTAGTTGGGACAAATAAATTATTATTATTATTATTATAACTAAGTAACCGCTTAACATCCGGCCGGTCGTACACTAGTTAGCCGACGTTTTTTATACTGATATAAAAAACAGGTAAGTAGTTAGAGTTAAATTGTGGGTGGGGTGATGATTTTATAATAGAGAGAACGTAGAGTATAGTGACAAAATAGAATCCATGCATCTAATGATCAGTGGCGGATTTACCAGCAGGCTGAGTAGGCTGGAGCTTAGAGCGGCAGATTTTTGGGGCGGCAAATTTGGGGATCGATAGAAATCAAAAATATTTCTGCATGACGGTTTTCTGATGTTTTACAGATAGAACACTGCAACAAATTTTGCCGATGACTATTTTTTTGCCTGCTTTCACACACACTTCACACCACACAAACATACTACACACCCACTCAAACACACTACACACAAACACACTACATATTATTATAACAGTTACTTTTAGACAACACTGAGTGCACTAATTTGTAAACTCATACGTTCCTCACTAAACCTATTCAGCAACTTGGACTAAGGATACAGGCTGCCCTGCGCGCCTAGTTTGAGTTCCAATGATAATTACATGATGTTATTTATAATGGAATAAATTATTATGTATTTTTTTTATTTTACGTGCAATTTCAAGAAATTTTTGGATTGTAATAATGATCTAGGAAGTGACAATTGTAGAGGCAAGGGCGGCAAAAACTTTACAGCCTAAATATTATGATGGAAATTTGTAAATCCGCAACTGCTAATAATCGCCAACATTTACCTACATAACAATAACCTCATCAGAAAAAGTTTGCCGAATCAATGTCACGAATAGTTGTATCCAGATTGTAGTCAACGGAAACTTCAATGAATGAACCCCGACTCCATTCTTATAACACTTCCGCTATCCGTCCTTGTCGCACGTCGTGTAATTAGTTACGTGCGAACGAGATAGCCTGATAGCTACCCACCTAGGTACTCAGAGTGCAATCAAAATATAGTTATTGACTTTGAAACGGTGTCTCTTGATGTCGGCGAAAGAAAGCTTGGAAATTGTTAAGAGATCTGATTAATAATTAATTTAGTAAGTCGTATTAATTTTCTAAGTAAGCTTGGCTGACAAAAATATGTTTTCTCCTTTGTTCGAGTCCTCAGTATTTGTTTCCAAGTCCAAATCGGGCTTAGACGTTGAATTCTCGTAAAGGCGATTAATTAGGTATCGACATTACATGGAATTGGTATAATTCGATCATATTTCTAATAAGGCTTTCGCTTGGCAACATGCACTAACAAGAGATCAGTACTAACTTATTCCCGAAATTATTTTGCAAGAACACAGTATTTCAGGGCTATGATCCTTAGATCCAGTCGTTTGTACCTATTATTTTCACGCAAGGCTTTGTTTTCATGGAAATATAAATAAATGAAAGTCGCCAGTCTAGACACACCAACTGCCTGTATTGACCCAATTAAAGCAACGCTTGTAGGTCCTGATATAAATGTACAACACTAAAATCTTTTGGTACATGGCATGTATGCCAATAGATATTTCTAAAAAGTTAAAAACGACACCTATTTTATGAAAGGAAACATTAAGAAAGAAATAATAATTGATGCGAACAGGGAACATACGTATCCGGTGCCGGCCGGAAGTAGCGCCATACGCCTCGCACCGGAAGTGACGCGCCCCTTTCTTTCCCCCTTCAACGATGTGCAAGCGCACTTCATTCATACAGCGTGGGAGAGTACCAACGGAACTAAACGTAACTTCTAATTCTTGAATGAAAATAAAACGACAACGTATGAAGGTACGCGAGTATTTAAATAAAATAAAATGTATAACGATTTTACATTTGGTCGGTTAATCCCGACGGTGCTCAGTGAATGAATTCGAGGGGAGGGTATTTTTATAAACGACCAACAGCGAGTTTCTCGTACTATTTTTATTGCGGCGATATCTGAATGCATATTTTCTTAAAAAAGAAACGAGCGTTTCGAAGTCTTTGCGCATAATAATTATTCCACTGCGACGTTACCTGCATGGGTAATAGTTTGGCCAGAGATTTAGCAGATCTCGTTTGACACTTCTTATATATATGAAGCAAGAAACCGTACACTATGGGTATCGGTTTAAAGCGCTTTTTAAAGTAACTTGTATAATGAAGTTACTGTTCTAATAACTTCAAAAATAGAACAAGCTTTATTTTTCTTTCCGCTAATAGTCCATATGCGCAACCATAAAGATTTTAACTAAATAACGTTTTTTATTTTATAACCATAAACAATCCTTAAACATACCTATAAATAAAAGGTTCTCATTGATAGCGGCAGATTTATAGTTTTCAAGCGGCATGTATTTATAATTAATAGGTCCGGTAGGCTTATTTGGTATTCGCTGTGGCATTAACATTGCGACTGGTCTGGACAGTCTAGTTTTCCATTACATACAACATATACGTACAATAACATAATGCTCTAGAGCACCTAGGTATATGTACGGATCTGGTGACGCGTGATGGGTACAAATGAGTTTATTATATCGTACCTACTTACCGCTAGATGTAAAACCTAAGTAGGACTAGGAGGTACCTGTGAATATAATACACTAGCGACCCGCCCCGGCTTCGCACGGATGCAATAATTTATCAGTGTTTCTCTACTATATTATGCATGTATCTATATATATATAACTCAAAGGTGACTGACTGACTGACTGACATAGTGATCTATCAACGCACAGCCCAAACCACTGGACGGATCGGGCTGAAATTTGGCATGCAGGTAGATGTTATGACGTAGGCATCCGCTAAGAAAGGATTTTGATTAATTCTACCCCCAAGGGGATAAAATAGGGGATGAAAGTTTGCATGAAACTTTGTAAATTTTAAACTGATCGGGCTGAGACTTTGCCTGCATAAAGCTACTATGACGTAGACATCCCCTAAGAAAGGATCAAAATTCCACGCGGACGAAGTCGCGGGCTCAGCTAGTTATACATATAAACCTTCCTCTTGAATCACTCTATGTATTAAAAAACCGCATCAAAATTTGTTGCGTAGTTTTAAAGATCTAAGCATACATAGGGACATACAGACAGCGGGAAGCGACTTTGTTTTATACTATGTAATGATGTGCAATTGATACATAGGTAGACCAGTCCCATGGTATAAAGTATTAAGGCTTTAACATATCACGACAAAAACATACTGAATCGACTACAGATCTTATACTAGCTGACTCAACCGGGACAGTATCATCCTTTCACAGAAGATAAGGCGCCTGTCTAGCCCGCGAAATACAAAATTTTCGAGTATTTTTATAGTTTATCCAAAATCTGAAAACATTTAAGACAACATTTTGTGATTTGCGACAAATTCATATGCAGTGCGTTTATTAATACATTTATTTTACTCTAAATATTATCACGGTGAATATGATAATAGCAAATCACTAAATATACAAAAATTGCCAGATTATCTGGATAGCTTTTGTTCTTGAAATGTTTTAGAGTAAGTTGGATCCTACTATATAATATTATAAATGTTTGTTACTCCTTCACGCAAAAACTACTGAACGGATTTGGATGAAATTTGGAACACAGATAGTTTATAACCGGGATTAACATATAGGATACTTTTTATCCCGATAATCCCGAAATTTTTGTTACGTTAAATACTACGCGGACGAAGTCGGGGGGCGCAGCTAGTATATTAATAAATGCACTGCACACGGTCTTTGTCGCGAATTACAAAATGTGCCTTTTATTATTGTCAGATTTTAAAAATTTCTAAAAAACCTCAAAAAATTTGAACTTCGCGAGCTAGATGGGCGCTTTAGCCTTAAGTAGCTATTATTTCTGCGTTCCACACGAGCCCAAACTCGCTTCCTTCTCTTCCCCGAATGCCACTTCCCTTTAGATCCCTTTAGATCGGCAACGCGCGAGTCATGCCTTTGGTATTGCTAGCATCTATAGGGAAGCGGAGGGAGTCGGTTTGGGCTTAAGACTCTCTTACTTATCATAAGAAACACAGCTATGTTAGCTACTTTACTTTACTACTTCACTTACCTATCTCGTGAAAATCATATCACGAAGACTAAGAGTACAAAAAAGTTGCTGATCTGCGGTATTGTTTTATACTCACTGGTTTCTGTGAAGAACAAAACAGTGCTGTCTAGGGACGCCCGAAAGAAGCGAAGCTTTATAGTATAAAGCGTAGAGTGCAGTTGCCAGTCTGTGTACCTATACACTCTATATCGTGTAACGCAATTGAAATCATCGTGTAACGCTACTGACGCTTAGCACGGATAGAGTGGCCGCGCGGCGAGCGCCCCGTACGTCCGTATAGAAGCTTCGCTTCAACAGGACAAGTCAACAGGTTAAGTCTACTCATTATCTACAAGTTCCCTAAAGTATTCAGTGCGCGTAAAGGCTACAGACGTGCGTGACGACCTGATGACGTCAGCGGGTCAAGAGTGACCTCTAACGGTTTGAAACAGGGAGGACAAATGTCAGCATCGTCGGTCACAATGGGCTACGCACTGAGGCAGGTTCTAGAACAATCTGTAGAGTCTAATGTAGAGTCCTAGCCATTTTGTTCGTAGTATAAGTTTTTATTAGCAGGTACTATCCCTTATTTGGATCATTTATTGTATGTTTTAACTGCTCAAAATACGGCTCTATCAGGATCTGATTTCACTTAGCCACTGATTGCCACGAAGGTTACTGCAAAGGTTTCTATTTTTGTGAATTGAGAAATGCTGTCGGCCGTTCAAGAAGGTGTGTCTAGACCATAGATATAGAAGATTTTGTGCAAAGCTATTCAAAATGCCCCGCCTGAGATCCATCTACGTATAGCAATGATAATTATTCTTAAAAGATCTACATATAAGAAGTTAATTACTGTAGGTCTAGGTTAATAAGAACCTACCTGTATTCAATTTTCAAGCGGAATTAACTATGTTCAATGAGTAAAATCAAAATGCTATATCAATTGATGTAATCAAACGATATTTGCGAAACACAAAGCCTATAAAAGTGTAGGCTGAATTGCAACCGACGACGGCAGCTCTACGGCAGCTGCTTCATTCACTTCAAAAACTGATAAAACCCAAAGATTACAACTTCATGCACCCAACAAAGGAATTTACACTCTGATTGTTGTTAGTTTAAGTTTAAATCATAACGTCAGTTGCTAGGATATAGCTAGATAAACAAAAGAGCGTAGGCTTACCAATAATTATGTAAGTTCCGTTACACAGCGAATGCCCCACTATATGCCCGGCCCCACCTCCGGTGTGTTTTCATTAATAAAGCAACTAGTGCCGAAGTGAATTGGGCTCGTTGTTGTGATGGTACGCGAAGGTTAGAGTACGCGAGCCAATGCTAATTGGATTGCAACAAAGTTGACTCGACATCGCCAGAGCTTTCGAGGAATCATAACTTTAAACATCGCTATTTCGAACAATGTTTGTAGTAGAATTCTCTTTGCCTAATAGAAGGTCAAAGTTTACTCACATGATATAGTTCTATAGAAAGAAAGTATATCATCAGAACTGAACGCTTCTATAATTTGACTAGCTGAGCCCGCGACTTTGTCCGCGTGGAGTTTAACTTAACAAACTTTCATCCCCTATTTTATCCCCTTGGGGGTAGAATTCATCAAAATCCTTTCTTAGCGGATGCCTAGCGGACGTCATAATATCTACCTGCAAACCAAATTTCAGCCCGATCCGGCCAGTGGTTTGGGCTGTGCGTTGATAGATCACTATGACAGTCAGTCACCTTTGAGTTTTATATATATAGATTAGTGTAGTTTTTTATAGGTATACTTAATAAAGTTGGCAAATAAGAGTAAGACCCGCCTGAATTACCGTAGCCTATAGATGCTTGCAATATCTAGAATCACTCGTTACCGACCTGAACAGGAGTTGGAGCGAAGGAGGAACGGAAAGGGGTTTGTAAAGGGAGTTAGCTAAGGCCAGGACAAAGGGTTTCGAAGGGGCAGTGAAGGTGATCCTCAAATTAATTTAAATCAAGAGATGGCTACATCCAAATCTTTCGCTGAATGACGCTACAATTAGGAGGATGTAGTCTCGCACTCGCTGATCGTCAACGCTTTTTCTAACCGCAGAAATAAGTCCGTTGAACAGCTGCAATAAACCGATGCACCGTCGATCCCGGTGCCATTCGGTCCCTTTTTCTTTGTGCTTACAATGGTTTTCAAGGAAATGCACCGCACACTACATAAGAAACGTTATGCAGTAGGGCACTAACCGCATACACAATTTCTGTACGAATTTGAACTTTGAACACTTTACCTTAGAATGTAAATCTCCGGTGTGCATCGTGATCTGGTTGAACAATTATCTGGGACTGTTGATGTGATAATTCACACTGTTTGATGGTTATTGCGGTACACCGTGGGAACGGACACCGTTCGAGATATTGTAATTATAGTTTTATTCGCTGGTTCTGAATGATCCGTTGAAGTTGCGGTCATGAAGTTCCAGGTCACAGGGTCCTTTAGACCAGGGCTCGGAAACCGGTTAATTTTCCAAACCGGTTTCGGTCATTGACCCCGGACCGGAATGGATTTTGGTTTAGGTTTCGGTAACCGGTTATTAACCGGTTAATCTGAGATACCGGTTTATTACATATTGCGGTTCCGGTGAGCGAAATTAACCGGTTAATTTCAGATGCGGCGGTATTAGCAGACACTGTTCGCGCCATCAGTTTTATACCTACACCGAATAAAAGCCGCTCTTACACGAATACACGTGAAGTTAAGAGATTGAATAGGTAGATAGGAAGTTAGGAACCTACTTCAAGTGTAATTGGTATTTCTGTGAAGTGTTATATTTTACTGTTTATAGATTATCGACTGTATTTCGTTAGGGTAAAGGTTTAGTAGGTTTGTACCTAATAAACCTATTAGGTACCACACACACGATAATCCTGCTTTTTTTTGTATAGATGTTATAGGTACCTATGCATAAAAAGCTAAGTTTGACAGGGTACCTACTACTATTTAGCGCCACCAGAATGGACGCTAAGAGTTATTTTTTATATTTAACAAAATTAAAATAGGAAGTACGAGGAGTTTATCAAGATGGCATATACCTATGTAGGTATCTATGGTATATTATTAAAACAGCATAATAGGATAGGTATTTATTTATGATAGTCTACATAGGCTTCTCAAGAAATGCACCGAATTTCGCCGTCATGTAGGTAGTTACTAGGCAGGTACAACCTAGGTACTTATGTAGTAAATGTGCATTTTTAAGCGAAAGTTTTGTTTGGATTTAAATCGTATATCTAGTGATACGAATTTTCAATTTTTCACATTCGCGAATGCGAATTTGAATGCGAATATTGGCCTCTAACATTCGCGAATCCGAATGTTCACTTCCAAATGAAAGACACGCAAAATATTAGACATGTTAGACATATGTTTAAACCAAACATAGCCGAGCCTACACAAATTGATATTAAAATACGACGAAAATAATAGTGTTATCTATATTTACACTAATATTATAAAAGGAGAAGATTTGTAATTTTGTATGTTTGTAACGAGTAAACACAAAAACTAAAGGAACGATTTAAAAAAATATTTCACCATTAGAATGCTACATTATTCCTGAGTAACATAGGCTATATTTGTTACTAGAAAAATTGGGGATCCCTACTAAAACTTCAATAACTACGAGAGAGGGGCGTGCTCATCTATAAAATAGGCTAAGTTAGGCAGTTCTTTTCAGAACTACTTAGAAATTTACTCTGAATGTCCACCCGTGCAAAGCCGGGGCGGGGCTCTAGTGATGTTATGGAGTGAACTTAGTTGGTAACTACTTTTATTACACACAAGGATAGTTTTCAGCCCGAGACAAACGCGAGGGCTGTGAGGGACTCAAGATGTGCAATGAACAACGCTTACGCATTTCATAAGACATGTTACAAAACAATTGCGCGTAAAACATATTATATAAAATATTAAAATCTTAATTGACAATAAAATCACAATTCATTTAGCGGTCAGGAAGCTTTGTGCCCGGTGGATACCTCATAATTTGACAGAGGCCCAAAAACTCCGTCGTATAGATTGGTGTCGTGAAATGGTTCAAAGATTCAAAGGAGGTGTCTCAAATGCTGTGTTCGATATACTACTCTGTCAAGAAAGTACCGAGAAAAGATCAATAATACTCAAAATATTTGTATTCATCCAAAAGTATTTTATCACCTTCAAAGTATGCTCCTTCAGAAACAATAGACTTACGCCAACGAATAATACAATCATCAAAAAAATTTTCAAACGCTGTTTCCGGAATTGAGTTCAGTTTTCGCCGCGAATTCTCCTTTATGGGTTCTACCGATTGAAAACGGGTGCCACGAAGTGGTAATTTGAGTTTAGGAAAAAGAAAGAAGTCGGCTGGAGCCTTATCTGGTAAATATGGACAAAAATTCGTTCACAATGATGGCCTTCCACCATTTTGATGCCGGATGGCCGGCCACCACTTCGTGGTGCAAAATCCAAGAATTTTCTTTCCAGAAATCTTGCCTTTTTCGTCGAATTTGCTGCCTTAAACGCCGCATAACGCTTAAATAATATTCTTTATTTACCGTTTGACCTTCCGGCAAGAATTCCGAGTGCACAACATCGCGATAGTCAAAGAAAACAGTCAACATGACTTTGACTTTTGATCGCCTTTGGCGTGGTTTTTTCGCTTTCGGTTCAGTTGGAAGGCGCCAATCCGAACCTTGTTGACTAGTTTGCGTGTCAAACTCGTAAACCCACGTCTCGTCACCAGTAAAAATGCGTTTCATTAATGTTGGGTCGGAATTGTCTCGTTCTAGCATGTCCTCAGCGACTCTCATGCGATTGAGTTTTTGGAGAAAATTCAGATCTTTTGGGACTAGCCGAGCGGAAACATGTTTCATACCCAAGTGATTATTTAAAATGGTACGGATCGACTCGTGAGACACAGAAAGTTCGGCGGCTATCTCTCTCAATGTTGAATGAGGATTTTCGGTCACTATTTCCTTCACTTTTGCAATGTTAACTTCAGTTGCAGACGTTGATGGCCCACCAGAGCGAGACAAATCTTCTATTACATCTCGACCGCTTTTGAACGCTTTGTACCACTCATAAGCACGTGTGTTTGATAAAGTCGATTCACCGTAAGCCTTCTATAACATTTTCAGTGACTCCGAACACGAAATTCCATTGGCGATGCAAAATTTAAGACAAAATCTTTGTTCGATGTTTTTGTCCATTATGAAATTCGCAATACACACTAGATATGATATAACTAAAAACAGCACTGTATTTAATATAAATAACAGATGCAACTCAAACTCCGCACCAAAATAGAAAACAGTTGTGCCAATCAACAAAAAAAAAAAACAAAATTTGAATTTAGAACCATAAATAAATCATCCATTCCCGATACTTTCATGACTGAATGTACTTACGGGTGAAGAAAGCTGGATTTATTGTTATGATTCTGAAACTAAGAGACAGTCGGATATCTGGGTGTTTCTTTCCGAGGAGTTGCCAACTAAAGTGAAGAAAGGTCGAAGTGCGGGAAAGAAGATGGTGGCTTCGGAAGGATAGGTCATTACGCAACAATTGTTTTAGAGAATCGAAAAACAGTTACTGCAGAGTGGTACACTAACAATTGTTTGCCATTTGTCTTGGAAGAAGTTCGGGAGAAACGACCTAGCAGTAGGATCCTTCTTCACTACCACAACGCCTCGTTGCACACCGCCAAGCAAACAATCGACTACTTGGCGACGACAGACGTGGAATTACTGGGTCACCCGCCCTATAGCCCCGACCTCGCACCTTACGATTTTTATTTATTTCCGAAAATAAAAGAAAAACATCGAGGAAAACGTTTTATGGACGCTGAGGAAGCAGTGGCTTCGTTTCAAAAAGCCGTCGAAGACACCCCTAAGGACGAGTGGGAAAAGTGTTTTTCTCAGTGGTTCCATCGGATGCAGTGATGTAATTGATGTAAATTGACAATATTTTGAAAATCTATATATATAAAAGAAAGTCGTGTTAGTTACACTATTTATAACTCGAGAACGGCTGAACAGATTTGACTGAAAATTGGTGGGGCGGTAGCTTAGAACCAGGAGAAGGTTATAGGATACTTTTTATCCCGTTCCAGTGGAACTTGACATAAAACGTGAAAACGTGTTATTAATGCAAATGACAGCCAATGACAGCAAAAAAAAATATGAATGAAAAAAAAGTCTAGCCATTGATTATTTACAAATGGTATAAAAAAGGAGAACCAACAGCTAAAATGTCGTCTATAGTTAAATATGGTTGAATATTTGATAATTTAAAATTTTGAAGTTGACAGTTGATCTGTCAGTTTCGAATTTCTAATAGCTTATTGTACGGATATTATCATTAGCAATACGATGCCGCGTCCAAGACAATCTGATCTTTCGCGACAAAGCCGTAATGCAACTAGGATTAGAAACATTGCGAATGAAAGAAATTAAGAACAAGAAATTGGAAGTGAAGAGCGCCGCGGTAGTATGGCTCAAATTCGTGCTTCTCAATCACAAGAGCAAAGAGAGGTAGCCCGTGAAACGGCTCTGTTGGCAATGAGGAATCGTCGAGCAAACCTCAGAGATCAAGAACTAGATAACTAACGACGCACAAGAAGAAATTTATCAAGTACTGATTGTGGCATGTTCACGGGTCGGAAGACCATCAGCGTTATTTGTTCTTGCGCCTGATAATAAAACGAAAAATGTCGTCTATCACAAGGTGCTTCAATGAAGAGTGCAAACGAAGCACCAAAATACATGGCAAAGATATTGTTACCTACAATACACAAACCCGAGGACCCGCTGCGTCAAAATGTAAGCCAGATTGACACACCAACATACAGTCTGGTCCAGCACGTAGCGAAGGTGCTCTCACTACTAAGAGGACACACAAGAGCACATACAAAGGATTCATAATATTTTGTAAGTGAGATTAAACATATACATCATGCTAACAATTAAACCATGGTCAGTTTTGATGTTCAGTCTTTGTTTACCTTTCCACCTGTAGCAGACTGCATCACAATAGTATCAAAGAAGCTAGAGGAGAACAACATGCCAGAGGAATATGCTGAATATACTTAAACGGTAAATCTAACCACCATCCAACACAGTTAGCTACAGTGGGTATATCTTTGTTTCAGTGAGCACAAGGGATCTGAGATCAGCAACACCTGGCTGACGAAATACATCATGTCAAGCAAATAGTTGTCAGACACTGTGAGCAATTTCTGCGTGGATAGGACCGCAACCAACAACTAAATATGAGGGTACCAAGTTAATAACTTTGACATCAGGAAGTCTAACACCTCAGTCCCCCGTGACCATGGCTGCTGTAAAGCCACCGAAACTTCGGGAAAATAAAAAAGGAAATAAACGCGATAAAATCTGTATAATATTGAAATAAAACTATTTTTACGGATTATATCGCGTTTATTTTTACTTAATAATCCGAGATTCCGATCCGAATTGGCGATATAATCCGTAAAAATAGTTTTATTTCAATGTGTAGTATTCGCGTAAATATAAGAAATCAATATCTGTATAATAGTTTTATTTGAATACATTAGATGGCCAATAAATAATCTTTATATTTGTATTTTAAAATGAATATTTAATTAATCATTTTTTAAATCAGCACATTTATAACCTCAATGGCGAAACAAAGTTTGCCGGGACAGCTAGTATATAATAAAAACGAATAACTTGCTAGTTTGTTCAGTTTTTGATTTTCTAAGAACTATCAGTATCACCCTCGTATTAAGGTGCTTTATGCACCTAAAAGCGATGCAATAGGAGCAACATTAAGAACAAGTGTGTTGAAAAAGTATATAATTATTACGAGTTGTATTAACATTCCATATCCAAATATATGTATATAGTTTCCCTTTTATTTGTCAAACACATTCGCCAAACATTTGCATAGTTTCTTGCGAATGCGAATATAAAAAATATACAAATATTTGCGAATGCAAATATTCGTTACATCACTAGTACATATTTTCGCACCTGCCTATCATCAACTGATAATGGTGATGATCATATTCATCATAATGTTCAATAACTGCGATTATCATTATCATCGTCATCATCATAACCGTCGACATAATTAGTGACATCGTCATCATCATCGTCATCATCATCATCATCATCGTCGTCGTCATCATCTTAACCAACATTATCATAAACGTTATTGTCCTCATAAAGATAAACGTGATCGGAAACTCAGAAAAGTGAACATCATTAATCATTATGCGCCACACACATATTAATCGACTTCATATAAATCAGTGTGCGGCGCCTGGCCAGAAAACATAGTGTATGAAAATGATGTATCCTACATTAAAACGTTTTTTTTTCAAAAATATATCTTAATTCCATTATAAAGACAAAGCTTTGTCCCAACTCATGAGTACCGACTGACTGAAAATTAAGTATTATCATCTTTGTTCAAATAAACGACTGTCACGGTACGTTAATGTGTATGCAAGACGCAACTCAATCCCCTTAGCGGCGAAAATGAAAGAAACCACAAGTATCCGCGTGAATGAGACAAACGAATTAAAGGCAGCGCATGCTGGAAAGAGAACGCATGTATGACTCAGCGCTTGGCCTTGAATGATTACTAGCCAGCGCGGCGCGGGCGGCGTGCTTCTGAGCAAAACCGGTTTATTCGAGTCTCAATACCGGTTAGCGCATGTTATGAAATTCCGTTCTCGGTAATCGAGCGCGCGTGTCGTACTTTTGAGAAAAACCTTTATTTTCAGGTTTTAATACCGGTTTAATTGATTAACCTAAATGTTTTCGGTTTCGCTCAATACCGCTCCCTCCATTAACCGGTTACTCAAAGAACGAAATTTTAACCGCTTCATGAACGAAATTAACCGGTATTTCAAAACCGGTTTCAAGCCCTGCTTTAGACATTAGAGTGGATGGAAATATATTTTAAAACGTGTCTTACCTATAATTATTGAAATGTTCATAGAGTCGTTAACTGGTATCGTTAAGTGAAGCATCCTCCCCAAAAAGACTAATACTCGTACAATAATGTAAATATTTACCATTATTTAGTATGAATGGTCCAGTAGTTAATTTCTTCCGGTGTGTAACTATTTGTGTTGTGATTAGTACACTCACTACTTGGAGGTCAGCGGAAGTGATCCTTCGTTTTTAAATAGTAGTTTCAGTGCTTATCTTGTTTAATTATGTTAGTCTAAAAATAATTAGGGAACTAGATTCATTGTTTACATTAAGTATCTCTGTTTACTATTAACTGTACATACCGTTACGGATGAATGTTTTATTTGAGCTCATTAGATTACAACTTGAATGTGAAGTTAACTTGATTGTATGATCTTGCAATATTGCTCATTCTACCCTTCATAATCCTTTGGAAGTTAGTTTTCTTTACAAACTGAATCCAAACAAATCTGTATTATTAAAAAACCCTGCTCATAACTGTTTTATATATTCAAACCGCTCGGTGTCTCACGACAGTACCTGTGGAGCCAATAGTGGATGTATGACCTACTTCACTAACTTCTTAACTCTTGTTACTACTTAGTTAAAATAATAAACCTTTAGCCATGTTAAAATCACCTCCAATCCCGCCTTCCTCTGTCACGGGGTAACAAACATGTATTGCAACTGTTTTGTTTATGAACCTATTTTATTATCTTGACTACATACTCCCACATTATTCACGAGTGTGCACATGTTGTTCGTGATAAAAAGTTCAGTGAATGGGCCAATGGCGTATCGTCCGCGATTGATAAAATTCATCGTCGGCCTGAATGGAGACGGCCATCTGGCTCGCCAGGTGCGCCGGCCTGCCCCTCCACACCGAACAAAGGGTGAACCACTTCTGCGAAATGTTCAAAGATAGACCCCACTTGTGCTACGAGAGGTGGCTGCCAATTTTTACTTTAAGCACTCTTATTTAGTTAGTTTTTTGCACTTCCAAGTCTCTACCTTAGTAATTAATTAGTTTTAGTACTTTTTATATTAGTTGATGTACTATGTATTTGCTTATATACAACTGTTATTTGTACCAATTTATGGACTTTGATTTAAAAAAATTGCTGCTTAAGTAATGATCATGAAGGACACGATTAAAACGATACCATCGTGAAGTCAAATTAAACGTTTCATGTCAGAAAACCAGTCAGTAAGCCCACTTTGCATATCTTAAAGATTTCCAGCAAGTAGCACTTGAACATGCTCGTAACGAGCGAGCGGTTACTCTCCCCGGCGCGGCGCGGACGCGGGCGCATGTATCTAGCACGGATCTCTATTTTTACATGCCGCAAACTTAAATTAATTAGTGCCCGTCATTTAATCTGAGGAGCAGTCTCGTAGGTGGGTGCGTTCGTTCCCACGATGCGCCCGCGCCGCCGGAAACCGTCCCCGCCGCCGCGCGCCCCGCCCCGCTCGCCCGCACCGCCTGCGCACTGCTAAGCCCCGAATCGATCCATCGCTCACGCACTCGCTTCCCATCAAAACTAAAAACCGCCTGATGCACTCATTCAGCTGCGAAACCACGCCGAAGACACGTATGGCGAAATATCTATTCATAGAGAAACACCCGGCAGATCCGTCCTACAGCTCAATTGCTCTTCCTTCCGTTTTAATGTCGACAATTCTTTTATTTATGGCGTATCATCTCGCATGGAATTGTCGTTCTTATCCGTAAATGTACACGGGGTAGAATAGCGTGCAATTTCAGCAAATGGCTTAAAATTTGCGACGCACGTGGGCATTATTTAAAGGAATTCGTTATTGTAAATGAATTTAAAAGAAGCTTATTTGCCTCACACAATAGCCCTTTCGGCAAAGGCCGGAAGGAAGTAGCGTTTTTGAAAAGTTATTTGCGTAGCTCGTAAAATGTTGTCCTCACTGACTGCTGAATTACTTCCGGTTTTTTGTAGTATCTTGTTTGGGTTTAAAGGAATACAATAGCAGTTAAATTTGGATGAAAAAAAATGTGCTAACTACGGCCAACAATGGGTGGAAACGAATCCAAGGTCGATATTGCTATTAAGGATTGCGTTGTGATAAGCCAAATCATAATTTGTTGTTACGTCTCAAAGGAAATGCGGGAATAATAGTTTTAAAGTAATAATAATAATAATAAAGCTTTATTTGATTCCACAATAATAAGATTAGATTACATAATTCGATTTAATTCATTTCAATGCAATTCAATTTAATTATATTAACTTAATTTTTAATTTATTTAATTTCATATTTAATAATTCTATTAATACTCATGCAATTTCATCTCCTTTTAATGTGGACCCCCTCAGGGTAAAAGCCTCCTCCAAAGAATTCCATTTATCCCTATCTTTAGCAGTGTTCATCCAGTCTCTTCCTGCAATGGATACAATCTCGTCTTGCCACCGGGCACCCGGGCGACCTCTACTTCTCACGCCATGCGGTCCTTTCCATTTTGTGATGTTGCTTGTCCATCTATTGTCATATTTAAAGTACATGTAATAAATTATCTCACTCGTGTATAAATTTGTTAAAAGTTCAAAGGTAAGTGTAGTCTACTAAGGAAACCTGTATGCTAATTGTGGTAACAAACAAAACATTCCGGCACAAAACTTGTAAAAAAGAAACGCACGAACCGCATCCAGTATTGTTCAAGCTCATTTCATTTCACTCAAGGACTCGTGCAAGCCGTAAGTCTCATGCACGTGTAAATAAAGGCTTGAGGCCGCCGGGTCGACCTTAAAGGTTGTATCGGCCGTCGAACCTTGGAACTCGTTGTGTGACGCGAGCACTGCGTTAAGGAAATCTTTGAATGGCACTGAAACTAAATATTTTCAGTGTTTCATTTGCGGAGGATGCACAAAATATCTCCTTTGTGTTACATTACATATAGCAGATGTTTTCTTTTATAGTAACAAAGTCGGCAAACAAGCGTGCGATCCGCCATGATGTTAAGCAGTTACCGTAGCCTATAGATGCTAGCAATACCAATGGCATTGCTCGCCCGTTGCAGGCCTGAAGAGGAGTGACAGAGAGAAGGGAAGATGGAGGATTGACACATTCAAGCATGTAGTCCGATGCAATCTATACAAATAAATAAAATTGGAGTGTCTGTTTGTAATATCAAAATAACACCTTTTCACTAAATGCATATGAAAGAACATACGACACTTATAGCAAAAACGCGATTAAAAAAAAAATTGTCTGTTTGTGTGTTTGTTCCAGGTAATTTCCGAAACGGCTGGACCGATTTTGACGGGACTTTCACTGGTAGATAGCTGATGTTATAAGCAGTAACTTAGACTACTTTTATTTTAAAAAAATAAAAAATGGGTCCTGCCGCGCGGGCTCATAACGCGGGAGCGCGCGTTTTTGTTAAGTTAAATTCCACGCGGACGAAGTCGCGGGCTCAGCTAGTGAGAAATAATAGAGCGTTCTGTGGTATTGTAGAGAGTGTAGAGACGGCTGTCTCTCCCCAGAATAACAGGATTCTATACTCTGAAAGGATTTAACTTGTAGTGGGGCAGGTGCCACATTAGAATGAGTTACAAAATTTATAATTTCGCAGAAGTGTTGGCTATCAACCAACTCAAAGTCGAAAGCTATTGTAGAGTCGACGCATGCGCAGGGCTAATACATAAAATCTATTTACAACGGACTTATACAGGATCCTACATGAGTAGGGGAGATACAAGAAGAACAAGGGAATGATTTTAATGGGAACGCTTAGCTAGCACCTAGATGATCTGTTTTAGCCTTTTTACGGCATAAAAAACTAGTCTGTCTAGTTATTAGTATGGTTATTATTGTAATCGTAAAGGCGATGGCTTAGTGAGGGTTGGTAAATTTGTATATGTCGCCGCCAAATAGCTTAATTCGCCGTTCAATTAACAGCCTAGGCACTTAACTAAACGGCGCCGTTCAACTAGTGGCCTGAATGATATTCAGCCATTTGATCAAACAGCTAGGCAAATGACTTGGATCGATGACGTTTAACTACTTGCCTAGCCGTTTAATTACCTGCCTAGCCTGTTCATTTCAATTTAGTCCTACTTTCTGCCACCTAGCGCCGAAACTCACCAAACTGTAAATATCTCTATATTCTATATTCTCTTTGGTCAATATGGCGTCGGAAAAAAACAACTTTGATGGAATAATTTTATTAGGTACTTAGGTTTTTACGATTTTTTTTAGATCCACCGAATCTATTTGCCGGGTGGGGTTTCTGTGGGGTCATAAAAAAAATAACCCTAACCTAAACCCATCCAGGTCGTTCTGCTTGGGTAGTATTTTGAAAAAGTTTTGTAGTACTTAAATGTCAACCAGTTGCCTAAGCATTAGCCAGCCAGTTTATTAAATGTTGTAATAGACGATACGGCTGAATATCATTCAGGCCGTTAGTTGAACGGCGCTGTTTAGTTAAGTGCCTAGGCTGTTAATTGAACGGCGAATTAAGCTATTTGGCGGCGACATATATATTTGGAAACAGTTTCCTTTCCCTTTGTTTTCGCGATAATTTTTAGCATTTACACTAACACTTCGATCACAGATATAGATTTACATAGATAACGCAAGTATCACGATTTGTATTGAAACCAAGCGTGCCGAACTTTTAACACCTACCGTGATGTCATTAGTGATAGGAAATCCAAACCGATTCAATGACACCGATGCCGCCGATGCCCCTCCGTCCGCTACGATGCTCTCGAGTGATTATCTCGCTCATACTCATATTCTTTATATCTGTAGTCGCGCGGACTGTAACTTAGCGGCGACCAACCTTGACGCTTGGTCGGGGTTTCGTACACGCGAAGTACATGCATTTGCGTTATCTATGTAAATCTATATCTGTGATTTCGATCGATCTCAAGTCTGAGGACGATCTTGAGTACTATTTTTTCATGTCATTTTGTACTGGTATGACATTTCCAAGATCGCTCTCATACTTAAGATCGATCTACCTAAGCTTCTTAAAAAATAAACAACATAATAAAGATATTGAGAGTCAGGTGCGCTACTTCACTCGAATGAAAGTTCCAACCGATAAAACGAAAAGGAATCGTTGTAAAGTTTAAAAGCAAACATTGGTAGATTGAGCGGGCCATGCTCAGGAGTTGTCCTGTGTAGCACCACAACTTTAACTGTGCCGTTGACGGCGTCGCTAGTGTCGATGCAAGACTGTCAAAATATGACATTTCTCTATTGAAAACTTAGTTCTTTTTTTTTACCACCGGCACATTTAAGTATGTAGCGCTGTAATGTAGGCAGCGCGCGCGCGTGCCCGCAAACAAAGCGTTCCCCACACCTCCCTCCCTTCGCCCGGGTACCCCGACACCCCCGCACTCACAAATAATAAGCAAATACACTTTGTTCCCTTTTGGGTTATTTTTTTATTTTACCGGTTGCTTAAATCTAACGAAGTGGTGAACACCTTTTCCTTGGGCTACCTATCACCTACCTACCTATTTATGTTAGAAGAATATGGAAGATGGAGCATGTTCAATCCATCATTCAATTATTTCGGTCAAGTAAGTAGTTCTTATTAAAAAAAAAATGGTGCCTCAAGTGTGTTTTTTCGTCATTACATTGATTTCTATCTCCCAACGGACCAAATTCTAAAACAATCTGACAATAATTTCCGAAGAATTCAAACTATAAACCATAATATCTGGCACCTAACCATGATTTACTATTATAACGAAGCAAAAACTAAATCAGGTGCATGGGTCTTGATGAATTAAATTCTTATTGTTGTTTTATGGGTAGGACATAATGGCTACTAAAATTGGTGGGGTGTGCACGAAGCCTGTCGGGGTTGGAATGTTTCGGCAGGTGTGCATCGATCCAGTGATGGGCATAATGAAGATAAGATATCACAATTATTTTAGCGGTTTATAATATTCCTATCTAAAATACTAAAAATATTAATAAAAACTACAGTAAAAAGGATTTTTGAAAATTCATCCCGTAATTAGGGTTCAAAAAAGACAGCTAGTTATCCCATGGGCATAGATAAGAGAAGATGATGATCTATCTCATAAGACTTGATACCTTCATAAAAACCATTTTAAAGGGAATAGATAAAAAAAGTTCGGTGCTATGATGTTGTATACGGGTATATTGAGATGCTTAAGTGAAAAGAGTTTATTAGCTAGACCGACAAGGGTTTTAAATGCCCTTACATTATGCCAACGTTTTAGGGCTTGATAAGGGGTGAGTAGTGTTTGACAATTCACCCATTAGGGATATAAAATAAAATATAGACTCATCTACCTATTATTTGTGCTAGTGGGCCCGTTTTTTGGACCCGTATTAATAAATCGGTCTCAAGTCCGAGAGCAGTCTTGAGTACGATTTTGACATTTTATTTTGTGCTGTTATGACGTAAAAATAACATTTCCAAGATCGCTTTCAGACTTAAAACCGCTTTATTAATACGGACTTAAGTACAAATATGATGAAGCACGCTTTATTGACGAAAAAGTGATACTTAAATAAACTGACGGAACACGAAAGCATGTCCATGTTATTCTCATCGCATAGATTGCGGGAACCACATGTCATTTCCTTTCTGGCCCCATGCGGGGCGAGGGCCGCGCACGCTGCGATGTCAATAAAAACCTTAGTTCCATTCACCAGTCGCGAAGGGTTATGGTGCGAATTACATAACCATGTGGGTGTATGTGAGTACATAAGGATTACCATAAATACTAACCTTTTTTTTAACCCAACCTCCCCTCCCTTCCTTTCCCTTCCATTCCCTTTATCCCACTCCCCTGATCTGAAGTCTCCTTCAGATCGACAACGTGGGAGCAATGCCGTTTGTATTGCAAGCATCTATAGGTTACGGCGCTCATTAGAGGAGGCCTATGTCCAGCAGTGGACAAGCATAGGCTGATGATGATGATGATGATGATGATAGGTTACGGTAACTGCTTAACAACAGGCAGTTCGTACGCTTGTTTGTAAGTAGCTAATAAATTAATGCTGAATAGATAATTAATTAATTAATTATTAAGTAACTAGTTAATTTTTATAAGTAGGTAGCTAGATAGTTTACGTAGCAATTACTGCGATAAGTTACTGATCTAAGTAGGTGTCTAAGAGCAGACTACTCGAACGCATCCTCCATTTGGTAGCTGCTTAATGTTGTCCAGGCAGCCATACCAAAAAAAAAACGCCAAAAAAAAACGAAGGAGTTACTTTACCACCAAAGATAACCTATCAAATGAGTCCAACCAACATCTCGACCACCAAAGTGGCACTTATATATTTGAATTCTGTATCCTGCACTGGAAGTTTTCAATCGTACGCCAAACCTGGAATTTTCTTATTTCTATTTCTACTACTGACTCTTATTTCTATATGAAAACCCAGAATAGATAGGTACTTACTAAATGAGTGCCTATAGGCATCAGATAAAACACCGCCTACGCGACGACCGCTTGGCACAGTGATTCGAGCGTAGGCCGCTGGGCTCATTACCCATGGTGGTTGCAGGTTCGATTCCTGCCGGGGCAAATTTCAGAAATGGCCTTTACATAATTTGCCCTGGTTTGGGTGTCACTGGGACCGCCCCCAGTCCATTGTACGGTATCCATAGTACAAGCATTGCTTAGTTTGGGACCATACAGTCGGTGTGTCGGTCCGGCGATATGTATTTATTGATTATTTAATACATACATACAGTAGTGTGAAAACAATGCTATTGGCACTGAATGAGCAGTATTATCTCACGTTGGTGAGTTATGAGTGCGCGGCACCCGCCCGCAATGCTCACGCGCAGCCGGGCTGTCTCACTTGGACATCGATCGTGACGAGAATACATGTGTATAGGCAAAAACGTAGAACAACTACCTACATGACAGGCAGATGTTAACAATACATTAGCATTTTTTAAAATACCTAGGTACCTACTTTTTACTATTTAAGTATGTGCCTCGAAATAGTAAGTACCTATACTCGTATACCATAAAAAATTAAAAACAATGTAAAACATTAACAATACCTTATGTATAGAAAAAAAAAGTCTTGTTTTACAAGAGTACGACTCACCTGATCTTAAAGAGTTACCGTAGAATATACAGGTTGAAACATAAAGGGTATACTTTTTTTTTTCAAAACTTAACTTTGTAATTCTAATTGTATCAGCTTTGGAGAAAACTTGTAAAACAAAAGGTGTTATAGGAATACAGCTGTTCACATATTTCACAAGTCTACAAAACCTTTAGTACTTCAACTGTCCCACAAAGCCGATAGTTTGAGATTTTAAGTTAAGTATACCCTTTTTGTTTCACCTAGTAGATGCCAATGGCATAGCTTGCACATTGCTGATCTGAAGAGGAGTGGGATAGAGGGAGGAAATGAGAGGAGTTGGTTGGTCCAGTTTTGGTCACCATTGTCTCCGGTTTACAGGAGTAACAGTAGTGGCAGTGTGTGGCGGGTCCAGTCCCAAAAAAAGAAAGGAAGAAATTTATCAAAGTATAATACAGTCAAAAGTTTAACTAGCGCAGCTAGCTTCACACGTGCAGTTTCCTGACCATCATGTTAAAAAATAATTGTTGTTATTGCACAAGCCCATCAAACTCCACTAAGCATCCTACTAATATTATAAATGCGAAAGTTTGGGAGTGTGGATGTATGTTTGTTACTCTTTCACGCAAAAACTACTCTACGGATTTGTATGAAATTTGGAACACAGATACTTTATAACCTGGATTAACACATAAAATACTTTACTTAAGTCTACGCGGACGAAGTCGCGTGCAGAAACTAGTGTACATTAATCCAAGTTAACGACAGATATCTTAACATAGCACTGCTGATGGAACGGTCGAAGTGGAACGCACATGCTCTGAACAGGACACCGCGCATGCGCAAACATTAGCATGCAAGCTCACGCACGCGCCGGAAGCCGCGCGCGGGAACGGCCGCGCTTACATCCAACATGGCGGCGCACTTACGATGAATCGATAATTAATCGATAAACGATTTCATATTTCGTATCCATCCATATTGAAGATGTGTGATGTAACCTGGACTATAGCAGGAAGATGCCGCGATCAGAATGCGAGCCGCGGCGGATCCTTGAGCGGACCAAATCGATCCTGGGGTATCGATCACTGGAATCGTTAAATCGTATTCGTTTTATGGTAGGTCGTTTGAAGTACATACGTGAGTAAGTTTTTATTGTTTGATTGTCTCTGTGACTTATGATTGTTCAGTTTTGCTTGCTCGTCTGCTTAAATGGATGAATAATGAGCAATAAAACGTGCGCATGGAAACTAGCATTTTAAATGTTTCTAGAATTTCCCTCTCAACATTTCAAGAAATAGAGATGTCTGGTTAATGCTTCTGTAGTTGGTCTATTGAAAAAAAATATAAGTAGGTATAGGTAGATACGTAAATTGTCCCAGCACTATTACCAGGATAAGATTTGCATGTGCAAGTGTTACCTCTCTAGTGTTTACATAAATCCACTGGCACATTTGCCAACTGAGAGAGCGATTGTAAAAACCACAGTGAAAATTACGCTCACCACATTTCACCATAGCGTAAAACAGGTGCTAGAGGTAGCTTATCTATGAATAATAAATAAGCAGAGTACTCACCAGTACTTATACTCGGTTTACCAATTAGCAAGAAGTGCGTGCAAGTTAATCATATTTATTATGCAAGAAAATACCAAAGGTGCGCAGTGATTTCAAGTCTTGCGCTTGAGAAACTTTATCAATGCATATCTCACACAATTCTCAAAAGGCCATGTCCAAAATAGAAAGGAAAGGTTAAAGAAAGTACCTCTGGCCAGTCATAGTCGAATGCGCATTGTTTTTTACAGCTACCCTCCGCAACGGTCCGGTGCGCCCGAGCCGCCCACTCGCGGAGATGTCACGACAACGACACCACAAACTTACTTCTACCACTCGTCAAAACCAGAACTGAAGAGTTTTATTACAATCGGAACACTTTGACAGGTTACTAACGGCAGTGGCGACACCGTCAAATGAATTAGTAAGTTTGTAGCAAAATAGGTACAACTTGAAAAAACTGGTAATTTTATTTTTGTTCGATGGGAATCAATGGTGGAGCCGTGAAAAAGCTTTACCTATTCCAGTTAAGGATTTTTTTCTTCATGGATGAACTTAATTAAACTAAAAACTGAATGAAAAGGAGATTTTTGATTTGTTATAGAAATTAACTAGTACTTACATAAAATAAAAGAGGAGGACCTAAATAGGTAAGTGCCTAATTATCAATTTAAGCGTGGTATCAATTAAATTCAACTGCATTAGCTGCTTTGCTGCTTATTCTGTTATACAGTGCATGCAGGCATCATTCCTTCTCATGTGACGCGCCTCACAATTTCATTAACCTAAGATCTCTGGAAACTTGCTCTTGGAACAGTAAATTGACTATCAGAAGGCAGAGTAAGTGATTTTAATTAATAAATGGTCATAAATTGTCGCATTATCTGATAAAGTTCCAACGCGTGTGACGTAGCAGTCGTGACGTCGCGCGCGGGGCGCGGGCGCGGGCGCGAGGACGCTGACCCGGCGCGGGCGCAGCCAGCGGCTGCCCGGTGTCCTGGACAAGGCGTTATTTATTCAGCCTCTACTCACAAATTACTTGATTTCGCGCCATTTCAATGTTTATCATTAGCACCAAAATCGTGCCTCCAAACTTGTCAATAATTTATTTTTAAAAAGGTGGCCATGTTTTTTTTATTTATGGTACCTACTTTTATTTTTTTTCGCTTATTATTTCTAAAGCTGAGTCCACGCCAAAATCATAAGTACATAATTTGAATTGCACCCTACAACTTAAATGCAACTGTAAACTAATAATTAGCAGGAGACCCGGAAAAGTGTGTACCTAAGTTGATAGCACAACGTTGCTTGGCTTGACTGTATCTAATCAAAATTAATCAAATACAAATTATCGGCACTGTAGCTTCTTCGGTATCTCAGGGAACTGGCCCCGTGGAGTATGATTCGATAAGCTTTAATAAGTTCATACGTACTTAAGCGATAGACGTAGGTTCAATTGGCAGTAAGGTTGATTTTGTTGCCGCAACTTAGCCTTAATCATACTCAATCCAAATATTAAGAAGTACCACCGCATAAATGTTATCGAAGAGGTCAAGTAAAAAAAAACTTTCACGATTTAAAAAACTAAGCTGAGTTACTTATAGGTATTTGGTAAGATAAGCACTGGAGTTTTGCTGTCTTTGCGGAACATAATACCTACAATCTTACGCTTCAATATGGAATTTGTCGGTTACTAAGATACAACGTTTTGGACTCAAGCTGACGCATAGTTAAGTGCTAATGGGAAGTTCATAAAATTTCCGGTGCTGTACGGTAGATGATATCATTACCCAGGAATTGGGAGGGTCGCGCTCTCGGCAAGGACGACTGAAACAAATATAGCGATCACAGTGCCACTTTACACTTTCAGTCAACCACGTCGCTACTAGCCATATAGAACTGTCAAAGAAAACGAGGTTCCCATAGTGGTAAAGTTAGTTCCAGTTTTCGCCACCGGAATTAGTTAACTTTGCAGCAGTTACATTGTTGGCAGTGTACTTAAACTGTTCGTGCAGTGTTAATGGCTATGTCAGGAGCTGTGTGTAGGTATTTTAAATGAAATTATGTTGATATGTTTATGGTAGGTTCTCAGAAGAATTCGCTGAAGCGCAGCAAATCATAGCTCTGTGATTATTTTGCATTTGTGTGTAAAGTGGTTAAACTACGAAGGACTTCATAATACTTATCCCCACAGTTATAAGATCTTAAACGTAGTAAACAAAACAATTTTATTCGTGTAGCTAGGCACTTAGGACGCTCCAGATATACCCCCATACGGACCTACAACGACCCACCCGTGTGGTCCAATGACAGAATACCACCTCACATGTTCCGCCTTAGTTGAAGTTAAAAGCTACAGAAGGAGTTACTTTACCACCAAAGATAAACTTTTTGGATGGTTGCAGCGATGATTGGTTACCAAGTCTGACCAATAGTATATTACTTACCTACTATTACTTACTTAGTTGTGTGCATATAGCTATATACATTACTTAGATCTATGGTAGGTGAGTACACCTCAATAATTACCTAAGGGATAGGCAAAAGTGCATTGAAGTGCAGTAGATATATTTCGCCGGTATATTAGGTCGTATTTTGAAAGGATAAACCTATTTTCCCATAATATAACCGATACCAAGCAGCACATAACAGATAGTAGTCTGCAAGAATACTGTCTGAAAGTAGTATTTTAATTAAGGCCTCTAAGTAATTAACACGCATGTTCGTTTGGATGTGCGCAGTGAATCCTAGACACAATGTTCGATGTTTTTCATATATAGGTAATATCGATTAAAATAATTGTTTGTTTATATTTTACTAGCTGTGCCCACCGACGTCGTCCGCGTAGCATTTAACGTAACAAAAATTTCGAGATTATCGGGATAAAAAGTATCCTATATGTTAATCCCGGTTATAAACCATCTGTCTTCCAAATTTCATCCAAATCCGTTCAGTAGTTTTTGCGTGAAGGAGTAACGAACATACATACATCCACACTCAAAAACTTTCACATTTATAATATTAGTAGGATATAATATGTTCTTATGTTAGCTTATAAGGTATGTATCTATGGGCCTTCAACGACTGAATATAAATAAATAAAATAAAAAATAAATGACGTAGAGTAGATACTAAACTAAAAACCTACTAAAAATAGATCACATTTAGCCGCCGATATCGGACTCTATCAAGCGATTTACATGTCAACATGCAACAACAATTAATTATTCATCACTAATTAACAGTTTTGTATGGGAGAGCGCAGTCGGCAGATCAGAGCGGTTCGCCCATGCCGGAAACAGGAAGACAGCAATCAACATTCCTAAAAATATAACACATTTGGTGCTCATCCGGCGAGCGGTGAGGCGGCCCGGCGCGGCGGCGTCGCTGCGCCCGTCAGAACTAGATTCACCGTGAAGCTGATTTTGAATCAAACTGCCTGTATATAATTGGATGCAGTAAGTAAGTATTTACTGTACTCAAAACATTTGGTCTCACGGGAAAAGTTCAGTCATCATGCTGGTCAGATTTGTAAACATTTCTCCTTGGTCTTCTTGCCCAATAAAACACCACTTGAGGATACATTATTTGTTCATTACATACTTATATTCCCAAACACAATTTATATTTCCGACTTAAACAATATCAAAATACATAGTCTAATCTACAATTTCTACGTCTTACTCAACTCAACTCCAATGAATCAATGCCGCTCACACGTCATGTTCGTTTAGTGCTTGAGGACACAGTGCCCCTTTTTTTTGTGCCCGAGGGCCCTAGCCTAACAGCGCCTATAGTAATTTACTAAATGCCCACAAAATTGTAACCTATAGATGGCAAATAAACGTATAGACTATTGATTTGTTTTTTTACCACTTTATACTTAAGAACCCATAGTAGATTAAGGGCTCTTTGAAATAATTTGCCACGGGCCCCGCGCTTGCTTAATCCGGTACTGACTACAAATGCCACGATATATCTATTATTGTTGCTAAGAATAGCAATCCTGGATCGAAACGAATAGCGTAGACTTTTGTGATATTTTTTATTATATATATAAATCTAACATTGCTTCTCTAATTTCTATAAACTGGTGTAAGTACGTATACTTAAATTATAACAACTTGACATATCTGGTTGGCGAGGCTAACAAGTAGATACACACTCAGGTAGCTTATCATTACATTACAATGTTTAATAGCTGTAACCGATAACACCGACCTTCCTATCGAAAAACGCATTCGATTTATCATAATGTCAGTGTAATCATTATTTAGGTAAGTAACTAAGTACGAGGTTTTGCGCACGGGTATTGTCGCATCCTTTCTTGATCTACCTTACGCATAGCAGACCTAGTTCATAACCCATACTTAGTCTTATCAGCCTTGTAAAAGGTAAAGATCAATCCAGGGCACATAGCCTTGGCGTAAACCTAACTTCAGTTTGATCGTAAGGAGTTCAACTCTGGATGGAAGTAATGGTTCAAGCGGGAAGGACAAATGGTATAAAAACATGTAGATAACATAGGAGAGTTATCATTTTCTTTGTAATTCCTGTAAGCCAGGATCTACAATGGTGACCAATGATGGCGTCGAAGTTTGACCCTCGACGAGTCCCGAAGAATATTTATTTGTCTTGTTACCCGCACGAATTTAATCGACAGAAATAATAGGAGTTGGAAGAAATAAAATCCACTTCCCTCCGGTGCAAAGCGGGAGACAAAAATAGCTGGTATGGGCTGATTGCCATAGAAAAAGACTGTTACAGCTGATTGAAGAGCAGTTGTAAGGCACGACGGATCATAATTTGACCAATTGGACCTAACCTCGTGAGCTGATTATACTTGATTCCAATAATAGATATAGCAAAAGCGCTTGACGCACGAAACGCACGGAAGTTGTCCCTGGTTTCCACAAGGTCTGTGTAATAAACTGCTCCAGATGTCACTTGCAAAAGAGTTTAGTTATCACTAAACTTCATCAAATACCATCAGACGTATGGAACAAATAATAATAATATAATATAATAATAATTTAGCCCTTTTATCGTCCCACTCCTGGGCACGGGCCTCCCCTCAACACGAGGGGGATGGAACAAATAAGTTAAGTAAATTCAATTCATTAAATCTTCATTGATGAACCAATAAAAAGCAAGAACCTTTATAGGTATGTACTTAGCAAATAACTGCATAGTATGTAAGTGCGTATGAGTCGCTCGGCCACTGATATTACAATTCCCAACGAGTCCAAACCTAGTACTCGGCGGCACATAATTAGATAATTTCTATTATTTATATGCGAAGTGTCATGTGTGATGCGCATCGAAACGACGTCGCTTCCTTCGCGGTTCGTACGAACAAACACTTCCAACTACAGAGGATGTACGCAATGATTTCATTTACAAAAAGTTCCTGTCATGAGCTTTTTGTGTGGCGGACGATACGGCACCGACACGGACCCGATTCGAGCACGATATTGATGGGAAACGTTTTCTCTTCGTCACACTCTTGTGTGATACACGGAGTAGACTGACAAACAGACAGTTCTTTTTTATAAAGATATGTGGGTTTTTCTAAATTCATAGGTAGACTTACATAAATACCTCGTCTGCCACGCTTCCCATCGCTATCGCTGGGTGATAAGACCGACCTGACTGAGAAAAAATATCATAGAAAATGTACATAGATTTCTGACCACACTAAGCAATGATCACCTGACCATGCAAGCCGAGACAGTAGTGGTTTCGAAGATGCCGAGACATCAGCCTTGGCTTTCTGAGGATAAGGTAATTGACTTGGTCTTAAGTAGCGAATTAAGAACAAAAATACTTGCTGGAAATAATGTGAATCTCAAGTACTTAACTTTAATAAACTCATTTTTTCTTGCATCTCAATGCAATCATCAGACGAAAACTTCGTCAGAGTCTTACAGGTGTACGATATGCGAGTAATTAATCAGAGTCGTATCGGACCTCGTAGGTATTATCCACGAACACCGCCTTTCTTGCAGGTGACGCGTTCCTTTCCATTTCCTCTGTGGTAATAATGTGTTAGCGTACTAATGAGATACGGAGGCACGACTTATCAATAAGCACACGGATCGGTTATACGATGAATGGCGTTATTCATTTATTGGAGGATATGGGGGATGTGGTGCGGTTCATGGGCGCGTTGACGCCTGTACCTGCGCACAGACACATGAATGTACGCGCGCGCGCACCGAAGACTTGAAGTAGGTACCGAAACTACACTATTGTTATATCTACGGGACGCGTCGAGAATAATACTCCCGAGTCTTTGTTGAAAACCACTGTACAACCTGGCTTACAGGAGAATCAGTGGTGGGTCGAGTCCTTTGACTATTACTCTCTGGTCGAGTCTCATAAAAAAACGAGATTTCAGTCATTTTAGCTTGTCTTTTTTATGGGACTGGTCCTGCCTCCCACTTCCACCATTGTTTTTCCTGTAAGTCAGGGTCGACAATGGTGTCCAATGATGATGCCGATGTTTTACCCTCGATGAGATCCAGGGTAAAGATTAATTGTCTTGGAAAAAAATATCGAAAAAGGAATAGGAGGATAGAGGAATAGGAGTTGGATGGAAATACATCGTCTAACACAATAGATGAACACTCGAGCCTTCGAGAAATTGCGAGCGGCCCACATCTTTTATACGAGCATAAACCAATCTGGTTCAGCGAAACAGAAGACGACAGACAGTTTGTTCACTCCTTGCAGTGTTATTGCCGTTTTTGGAAGCTTGGGTAATATTAGGTCACCATGGCCGTCTAAGTGGAGGATACATAGCAATTTTGAACTTGTACAGTCAACTTTAAAATTAGCTTGGTATCTGAATCGTCCCACAGACTCTCCTTGTTAAACACGTCTATAGTGGTCTCTATGGTACCTACACGATCGCACAACCTTATGTCGTATAGTGATCGTATACTTATTAAGTGATCTTCTGGTGTCATTTTATTTTAATTTTGACTGTATGTACTTCTTCTTCTTCTCATAGTGCCTCTCCAACTAGTGAAGGTTAGCAGTCAGCTCCGCATATATGTACTACTGTATGTACATCATCATCAACTTAAGAGCGATGCTCTTGTCGGTGGAGTTTTTTCCATTCACTGCGATTTTCTCCTAGTTCCTTGACCATCACGACATTCACTTTTTCCTTTATTAGGTCGAAATAGCTTCTCCTATGTCTTCCTCTTCCCTTCTTGCCTTCTATGATTGTTTTCATGAAAGCGTCATGTCGTATCAAATGCCCGATCACCTTTCCTCTTCTATTTTCAATGTTGGTCAACAGGCTTCTCCTTCCATCTACTCTTCCTAGTACTTCTTGGTAAATACTGTATGTACATATATCCGTTATTTTAAAATTTGTCCAGTCCCGCCATCTTACGGCGATAGGTATGTTTTGTGTTTTACAAAATAGTAACACCATCTATAGTTGTTAATAAAATACCGGAAACTCTCACTGCCAGCTTAGCTTACCTTCGCACCCTTACGTTCATCATGTTTAAATGATTGTTACACTAAATACAGAGATGGCGTTATTTAACACAACTTGCAAGGTTTTTTAGTACTATAATAGGTAGCTACTCCGATGAGTGATTAAGTACCTACGTATAACATAATTTTCATCATCATCATCATTAACTTAAGAGCGATGCTCTTGTCGGTGCAGTTTTTTCCATTTACTGCGATTTTCTCCCAGTTCTTTAACCATTTGATACGACACGACATTCACAATTCAATTCAATTCATAATTTTAAATACGATAATTAAAAATCACGAGTAAAGGTACCCTTAAATTACTTTATTAATTAACTTAAACAACTAATAATACATAAATATTACATTCACAATAATTTCCTGTAATTTTATTACTTACTAAATAAGATCTAGGTAGTAATGTTTTTTAATCACACAGATAAATTTCTTACTGTTTTAATTCTAAAATGGAAAATAAAATTGAGAGTTTAGGGAACTATTTTTTATATACCTACTTACATACTTGAAGTGAATTTATCTACAAGCTAACTTACAAAATCACAATAGGAAAATTACGTATATAATGATGATAATAATACTTCTTCATAAAAAATCATATTAAAAAGTTAGATGTATTTTAAAACCCATAACATAGACTGACATTGTTTTTTGCCTTGAAACATACTGAAAGTCATAGTTATAACTGCTGTGTAAGATTCACGCATAGGCATTTATGGTGGACGAGATACAATATATCGGTTTTTATTTCAACCGGCACCAAGAAATTGGTGCCGGTTCTGTATACTCATTGGTGCTTTGTTTGCAGTTTTAAAAAAGTTTTCCGAATTTCTCTAATGTTACTTTTAGTTGTAAAAGTAGTATGTTTGTAAGTACTAAAATTATACATTTTGAGATGTTTTTTTTACCTTACGGTGATTTAAAATCCTAGTGCGTAAATTTAGATATAGTTAACTTATGAATAGGTGCCAATTTTAAGACCGATTTTTAGTAAGGTCACTTGTCTTTTCGAATCAGCTAAGCTCATCTAAATAGGATCATAACAAAAATAAATTTGTGTTTTGAAGAAATGCATCAAAATATTATGTATTTGACTAGTAAATGCTGCTTGTTTGATGGAATGTTTAGATGTAGAAGAGTCTCACTCGCGATGTTGTTATCAGCAGATCTCCATCAAAGAATTTGGTTTCAATGACAACATTGCCACTGTGAAAGACAAACATAATAATAAAACACTTGCTTATAGTTTCCAGGTTCTGCTGATTAATGATGATATTCAAAGATTTGTATCAAAAAGCATTTAGTTGAATCCCTATGTATAATCAGTTCATTTCATGAAGATGCGTGAATGATTGCAAATTGACCCATATGCTAGTGTCATAAGAGTCACAGCATGCATCTTCGCAATGACCAAATTATACACAATAAACGAGTAAAAAACTCAAAATAAATTAAAAAGTAGTATTCACACACAACCCTTTGAACACATTCTAAGGCAAACGTTTCCAAAACACATGCATTCATTATGGTGTATAAGATTAAGAAGCAACCAATCCCAGTACATTATTAAGTTCGATACACCAATCATAATGCAATGCTGTTGTAGCCCTGTCCCTGATCCAGCACTGTTACTTTATTCGGAATTATTTCGAAGCAAGTTATTTCTAGTGTGAGTCCTAAATATGGTTGGTGTGGAGGGATTAGTGGCACTTTAAATAAATGTTTAAGATAATGTTACATACTTGAGAACATTGGCAGGCATCATCTGGGACTCCGGAGCGGACTCAATGACTGACTGCCATGTGTTGGTGGAATTGGGAATAACATAGCCAAACTCGAAGAACCACTCCTCTAGACACCGACCCTTGAACAGAACTTTCTGAAACGCAAAAGTGAGAATATGGCCATAAAAATTAAATTGGAACCTAATACTTTCCCTCAAATGTGGGTATCAATAAATGTTTGGCCTTATTCAAATTTAATTTAATACGCAAAAGGTTTTTTAATTAAGTTTTACAACTCTTACTTGTTCTAGACGAAATCTTTCCATAGATTCGATGGAGCTGAAGTTCATCTCACGGGATACCACTCGGCATTTGAGGATGCGCTTGGGCACGCGCGCCTCATGCTCCATATCAGGGCAGGACATGTCCTCATTGTTTTGCCATAGAATCTTTCCTGAAACATTAATATCATTAGGTAAGTATAAGGACATAATATTAGAACGTAATAATAAGCCAATATAAGTACGAAATTAATTTAGCCAGGTCAATGATAACTGACCAAGGTCAACGGCCCTATGTTGTTAAGGTGTCCTAACACGCAAACTTGACATCAAATGCTACGAAAAATACTAATGTAACAATGGTTCTTACCTGTATCTGCATCTCGTAAGTTCATCCAATTACTGTACGAAGAGCTTGTTAAGGAAATTACAGATGGCTTTGGATTAAACAAAAGAAACAAAATTGTTGTGTAATTTTTAATATGCGTACTACGTACATACGCATAAATACGTAACGAAAGTATAGGTAGCAGGTGGTGTAGGTAGCATCAGCCTCAATTTGTGATTTTTTACAAGCAAGTATTTTATTATATGAAAGCAGACATTCAAAAAATTACTCCTTAATCTATATGAAAGGATACACTTGGAAACCCCTCAAAATGCACTCGACGCGGCCTTGTGTAGCTTCTTCAGCAGGCAGAACTTCCGTCATGGCGTAGATTTATGAAAAGCTAGGTTTTAATAGGTACTTTATGTTTAATAATAGATTTTGAGGAAAAATAATGGAACAAATAAATTAAAAATGTACTATTTCGCCACACCGAATACAAAATAGATTGACAAAATCTACAAAAGACTGACGCAAGACTGACGTATTTAACAATATATGACATTAAAGTCATAACATTGGAATGACATATTATGTGTGATAAAGTGACAAGTGACAAAAAAAGAGTGGTGCAACAATCGCCGTCTTAAATTTGAATTTTAGTCGATTATAATGTTGATGGTCACGTTCCTTTACACGCTACTTGACGCGAATATTTACAACAAGAAATACTGTAGTTAATTTTAGTCACAAACTTTACATTGAAATGTGAAATATGTAATCGTTCAGAAAAACACGAAATATTCTTATATGAAAACCAAATAAAAGATGGATTTCATTTATTTTACGGTTGTTAATTTGTAATTGTATTTTGTGACCGACATGTATCCGTGCGTAAAACGTAAGTGAAATTCAAAATGGTTGACTAATTTTGACAGAAAATAGAAGAATAGAATGGAAGAGAAAAGAACAATCGTTGATATTTTTGTATTATTGCGGTGTATTTGAAGAAAACAATAAGAAGGGTCGATATTTGGCGGATGAACAGATTTACCTCACTGCATTTATGTAACTCGATTAGCCATTACTTTGAATCGGAGACCATTAATTTCTATGAACCCGAAAAGTGAAACTGACGAAGCTTCAAGGTAATTTTATATATATTGCCTTCAATTATTTTTCTATTGTGTATAGTGTAGTAGTAATGTTTATAAAATGTTGTAGTGCAAAATTGCGCACGACAGAATGAATCGTATGTTATGCATAGTAATAATGGTTAGGTTATGCATTACTTGCTATTTTTGTTCTTTGTTTTACTTTGAAATTGCGTCGCAGTGGGATGCGAGGATACGTGAATATTGTTTTGGGAATTTCGAAGGGGGAGCGAAGCGTCATCGTCAAAAAACTCCACCCCGAACGAGTCTGAGGAGCAATCCACTTCAGGTGTATGCAGTAGTCCGGTCAACCACGCACAGGACATAATGAAGCGTGCCGCCGCTAAACAGCTGATCGAGAGGTACTTCTACCAGTTGCTGGACGGATGTGGGAACAACAACTGTGATAATGAATACTGCGCATCCAGTGGGGAGGTAAGATTTACATACAAAATTTAATTCACAAATTCGTAATTACAGTGGTTATATGATGAAAAAAAAAAATATATTTTACATAGGTAAATTACATAAACAAGATAACTGGCAAAATATTTTATGGAACCTTAAACAGCTGAAAATATAGGTAGATATAAATAAATTTTAATTTTTTTTAAACAAATAAAAACATTGTAACATCTTTAAATGGCGCCATGTACGTCATATTCATAGTGCTTGGATAGCTGCCAACCATGTCAGGAAAGAGTGTTACACAAAACATTTATACAAATGACTCTGCAGTTCCATAGGCTCTTAGTTTCCCAGGAGTTTAATAGCCTCAAAGTAAATGTTGTTTATGCACCACATCCATGGACAATATGAATCTTAAAGACTCATTATAGCTTAGCAATTACTGTTATTACCTTATTACCTATCTTCAACTATCTTGGGAATGACCACCTGAGACCTTGGTAACAAAGCAAGCTTTTATGGTAACTGTCATGAGTAAAACAGTTAGCCATGATATGGCACTCCTTTCCTGATGCCTGACTGGACACAACAGATAAATCTTGTATCTTAAAATTTCAATGATAACTGTTTAGATTACTATCTTAATGGATTCATTGGACCCAAGTTACTGTCCTTGGCATATTATTATGAGTCGCATCACATTCCACTGGAGCTCACAATCTAAGAAGTTTAAAACAGATATAGATATTGAATCGAACACAAACAAAAATCTAAAGCAGAAAAATATGAACTTGAATGATCTTACTGGTTTTAACTTAATAAAAGTAAAAAAATATTGCTGTCTTTCTCATACATTAAGACCTGAGGGGTGTTACCACAGCAATTGATCAACCATCAATCAACAGTTGGTCCAAAAATTTATGAAATTAATGTTAAACAACATCAACTCATCTCATCCTCAAGATACAGGCTGCCCTGCACACCTAGTTTGAGTTCCAATGTTAATTATAATATGTGATTTATGTTACAATATTTTTTGTCTTTTATGTCATTTTACCATTTGAAAATGGATCAATCAACAGCCAATCAATTGATATAATAACACCTCAGGAAGTAAAGACGTATTGGCAATAGATTAAGTAAATTTTCTTTGATGTGAAACAATTATTGGCATACTTTAGCAGTGAAATCTACCATTTTGCCGTCATGCCCCGTCTACGCCACCGCTATCAACTCCTTTGTGTGTGTGTGCGCGCATCTGTATAGTAACCATGTTTCAGTGCCAGATGTCCTATTTTTTTCCTCCTGCTATTTTTTTTCTCCAAAATATTTTATTTTTTTGTAGGCACGAAATTTATCGCCAAACGAGGCGGCAGCAGAGGCAATAAAACTGTTCTACAAAGAGGCGCGCCTCTGCGACACACTCCCCAACAAAGTACCTCGGACTGAAGCCAGTGCATACGAGTCTAGTGCTAGGTAAGGTAACTAAAATTTAAACTAATCCTTACTGTATTACTATACTTACTAATATTATAAATTCGAAAGGAACTCTGTCTGTCTGTCGCGCTTTCACGCCAAATTTACTGAACCGATTTAAATTAAATTTGATACACAGATAGTCTAAAGCCTGAGAAAGAACATAGGCTACTTTTTAATGCGAATAAAGGGTTGTAAGGAGGGTGTAAAGTTGTATGGAAGTATCGTAATTTTTAGAGTTTAAAGACTTTTTTTACCTTATATTGTAAAGAAATAGATTAAGCTTTGAATCATTCCATACCTACATTTAAAAGGAGGCCTATAGCTATGGTAAAAAAAATATTTGCGCAAGTCTATGTCATCGGCTAATAATGAACCTTATTTGTATTGATGATGTGAATCAATAAAACACTGATTGTGACTTTGTCTTGGGCTATTATTGGAAGAGGATACCTGGCATGGCATGATCACTGTAATAATATGAACAAGCCTAACATAGCTGGGGCAAGATAAAATGTGATACATTGATTTCTCTTATTAATAAGTATGAGACATTGGTGTGATCAAGTCAATTCCTAGACGTAGGTGCTAACACTGCAGCTGTGTCACGCAGTGTTATCAATTCAAAAACTAACAGTGTTATCAATTCATATCAAAAAGTTTTTTAGAGGCTCTCAAAACTTGTACTAATCCCCCAGATTTTAAAGTCCATAATGTGTCCAGCACAACATGCAACACATCCAGTGAGAAAGACAGAGATGACAACAAAGCCACCGCCGCATCCCCCACCTCCAGTACGACGACCCTGAGGGAGACCACCTCCAAGGAGGAACCACAAACTAGTCACAATGTATCTCAGCACGAGGACTCCAAAACTCGTAGTCATAATAGTTAGTACAAATTATTTTATAGTGTTTTATACATATACAGCCTGGCGCTGCCATGGCGACATTAATTTAACACACAGGTAGGGCTAGTAGTCAATAATCATAATAGTAATAAAAAAAAGAAAAGTCCGTAAATAGAAAAAAAAAAAACTATGTTTCGGATTTTATCGCGTTTATTTAATTTATGTTCCCGACGTTTCGGCTTAAGGTTAAAGCGTCGGTCGGGTTTATTGCAGTTTCTCTCAAGATGACGCTGTAGTCAACAGATTCTACTTATTTATTTTTTACGCAAAATTTGAGCATTTCTAAGCTATAATACTATTGTTTGCGATTAAGACTTATTATACTGCATTGAAATATGCAATAATATCAACCTAAAATCATTCATAATCTAAGCGTTTTCCGATAAAAAACTTCTGTCACTTTTTATTGTAATACATACACGCACACATTGACAAAAGGTGTATTTTAGCCACTAGCCACTAGAGGGCGTACTTTTATATTAATTGCGGCCTTTTTATTTTATAATAAATAGCTAAAATATTATATTTTTGCTATTGTAAAATACATTATTATATGTGTATTCATCATTCTAAAAAACCGATAAAAATATATGTCTGTTATAGAATAATTTTATTGTCTGACTAGCTGTGCCCGCGACAGTCCGCGTGTAATTTAACTTAACAAAAATTTCGGGATTATTCATCCCCTATTTTATCTCCTTGGGGTAGAATTAATCAAAATCCTTTCTTAGCGTATGCCTACGTCATAACATCTGCATGCCAAATTTCAGCCCGATCCGTCCAGTGGTTTGGGCTGTGTGTTGATAGATCAGTATGTCAGTCAGTCAGTCAGTCACCTTTGAGTTGTTATATATATCTAGATGTTACTAAATATAGTGAAAATATAATTGTAATACACTTGTTAGTGTATTCCACTTTTCTAACATATGAGATACATTACTGAGAAATAGATGTGGTTTTCCATGTAAACATATTTTTATTTATAACAACAACAATAATTACAAGAAATCAACATAAAAATCGTGTCTCAATCAAAATTATAGGACCTAGAGTCCTATACAGAGTAGCGTTAGTAGTGTTTCCTACATTGAGACACTACGTGGCCTACTTTTTTGCAATATGTACACGACACCTTAGGCACACTATTTACACTAGACTACGAAAAGGCACTAGATGTAGCAGAGGTATCTCGGCGTTCTTCCTTCAGCAGGATCGATGCAATCGAGTCTGTAGATATCGAGGTGCCGGAATGCTCTATTGCCATCACCATTGGGCTGTAGCTGTCGTTAAGTCCTGCCAGCATAATCACACCAACAAGTTCATCTTCCAGGCCAGCCTGATTGGCAATCAGTTGTTGTTGCACATGCCGTATGTCATTCACATAGGCTTCTATGTTCGAGTACAATACAAGTTTAGTACCAAGCTATTTCTTCATAAGTTGTAAGCGTCGAGCAAGCCCGCTGTCAGCGTAGGCTTCCCGAAGTCGCTTCCATGTTTCCTTCTAAGTTTCAGCTGTCATAACGATGAGATATAGATGTTCGCTTAGACTCAAGCAAATCTTGGATCTTTGGCATCTTTGCGTTGAAAGTCGTCAACTTCCTCCGCAGGCTTCATGACGCAGTCCCATAGTTCGCTGTCGATCAAGTTCGGCGAAGCTCCAAGTCGCGTAGTTGACGCTTCCGTTTAATTTTGCGAAGCTCAGCAGATTAATAAAACATATACGTAGGCCAGATAAGATATTTATGTACAGCGTATTTTGACAGACAGAATAGAATTCTATGTAAAAACAAATGTCAATATAAATTACACGGAATTTAAAAAGCTAATTATAAACAGGCCAGTGCTTTGATGATTTCCACCACGTAGGTTTCAACAACGGTTTAGATCTTCTAAGACATGCAGGTTTCCTCACGATATTTTCCTTCACCGTAAGCTAGTGATAATCATATAGAAATTATGAGTCACACATAGATTACGAAAAATCCAGATGTGCGAGCCGGGGTTTGAACCCAATACCTGGTGCGTTAAGCAATCGGCTATCACAGCTTCAGCTCAATCAAAATAATACTAATAAATAAAGAAATATCGCCAGACAAACATACCAACGGTATGGTCCCAAACTAAGCAAGGCTTGGACAATGGAAGGAAGTAAAAGTAAAAGTAAAAGGAAAAGGAAAAGGAAAAGGAAAAGGAAAAGGAAAAGGAAAAGGAAAAGGAAAAGGAAAAGGAAAAGGAAAAGGAAAAGGAAAAGGAAAAGGAAAAGGAAAAGGAAAAGGGAAAAGGAAAAGGAAAAGGAAAAGGAAAAGGAAAAAAAGTGTCGTTACGTTACACATTTTTTGGTCTTAATTTTTTCCGTCTAGCCCCCTTTCGCAACGCGCGATAAGGAACTTCGTTCCAATATTTATTACGTACTTACCTAGTACCTGTGTACATATATAATGTAGAATCTATGGTTTGTTTATACCAGGTTCGGTATTTATTTGGCAAATACAGTAAATTTTCATTTTTATGTACCTATACGGTAATCCTAAGCCAGCGGCAACACTATCCTACCCACAGATTTGGATTTACATAGATAACGCAAATGTATGTACTTAGCGTGTCCGAAAACCCTCAACCCCGACCAAGCGTCAAGGTTTGTCGCCGAAAACTTACAGTCCATCGCGACTACAGATATAAAAATATGAATATGAGCGAGATAATCACTCGAGAGAATCGTAGCGGGCAGAGGGGCATCTGCGGCATCGGTGTCTTTGAATCGGTTTGGATTTCCCGTCATCTGTGACGTCACAGTAAGTGTTAAAAATTTGCCACGCTTGGTTTCAATACAAATCGTGATACTTGCGTTATCTATGTAAATCTACATCTGTGATCGTACCTATAATACACTAAACGAAAAAAATATTTCCGACAACAAACGCTTTTATAATAGACATCCGACGTTGTCAAGTCGCCGCTCTCTACCAATTGGCAACGTCGCGTCTGCAACAACGTAGTACCTCGTGTGGCGAATTGACGACCGCTTGGCGCTGTAGTTTGAGCGTTGGCCGCTCGGCTCACTGCATCGGATGGTTGCGGGTTCGATTCCCGACAAAGGAAATTTTCTGAAACGGCCTTTGCGTAATTTGCCCAGGTCTGGGTGTCACTGGGATCGCCAGTTTAATGTATGGTAACCATAGTACAAGCGTTGCTTAGTTTGGCGCCATATAGTTGCTGAGTAAGTCTGGCGATATTTATTTATTTATCTGATACCTATCATGTCAGCGATACATTAATTTATTTATTAGACACTTTGTATTATGTCCGGAAAATATTAAAAACACTTAGCTCATTACTTCATTTTTTTATTGAATGTTATTATTATGATAATTAAAGATGATAACCCGGCTTCGCTCGGGTGAAATGTGACTCATTTCAATTTTCGGCATGATGTGTTTACGTCTAAACAAAGTTAATAGAAATACAAATACATCCGACAGAGAACCAAAGTTATCGACATAGCTCAAAGAATTAGCAAGCTGAAGTGGCAGTGGGCTGGCCATATCTCGCGAAGAACCGACAACCGCTGGGGTAAACGTGTTCTTGAGTGGAGACCTCGACTCGGCAAGCGTAGTGTAGGACACCCTCCGATCAGGTGGGATGACGATCTGCGAAAGACTGCGGGCAGATTCTGGATGCGGCAAGCTGAAGACAGGGCGCTATGGCGCTCATTAGGGGAGGCCTATGTCCAGCAGTGGACAAGCATAGGCTGATGATGATGAAAGTTAATCACTATGCAAAGCAAAATTAATGAAATGAATACTCGTACGGAAACATCATGAACATTGAACACTGAATTTGTTTGTTCTGATAGCTCAATCAATAAATGCACTTCTTCTTTCTTTAAAAATATGGCCCACCAACTGAGAACACTGGCGCAGTCATCACTGACACTGACTGACATGCGTTCATAGAAAATATGGCGGTACTGTGCCGAATATTATAATTATAACATTGTTTATAACGACAATCCGAATTTTGCGGATATATGTTGTCGACTCGAAATCATTATTTTTTTAAGTGTTATTATTCTGGTAACGTTTCAATCGAGTTTACCGTACCCCTTGACGGAATTATTAATATAGATGGCGCAATATAGGGATATACATATTTGCAATAATAATTTGGTCACCACCATCTGTCATTTCAACTAGTACACTATTAGCACGCAGTTTACTCAAAGTACAAATTTTATGTTAATAATGGCCTAATTTAGTCAGATGGCGCTGACAAATTCACACACACAGGCGTAAATTTTAACAAATTTTACGATCGATTTTAATTATGTTAATGTATTTTTAAATGCCTGAAATCATTAGATGCGAATACAATAATTTATTTAGAAGTGATAAAATCCATTGTTGTAAGGAAAAACTTTGTGTGTCTCGTATACATTCGGAATGAAATATGTATGGAGAACACGATCGCCCCATCGACCTTAATAAATAATAAATAAAGTAATCAAATCGGCATCACCCTTGAAATACAATTCATTCAGCTACTCTTACGCTCTTACCTACTACTCGGAGCGGGGCGAGCTAATAGTATTATTAATATTTATAATAGTATTTTTTTTTCGTTTTAATTTCATTGAAGAATTGTTACTATCCGTGATCTCGGCAGATGACCTCTACGCTAGAGTTATTTACGTACAGGCTGCTCCAAAATGGTATTTCAGAAAATGTTGAATAATACAAATAATAATAATGTTAAATAAAATTTAAATATCTCGAAAATCAGAAAATGCGAAGCCTAATACGTGTGTTAATTTAAAGCCGCCATAAAACCAGTCGATTGAACGTCGATTGATCGATCAATGGTATAAAGAGATGAATCGACGTCGATCGACAGTCTCTACATAGAGCAAAGTGCGACCAATCATCGATGGCCGATTGATAGTAGTAGTTTGACTGCTGAATCACGGACGCGCCCTCACAGGTGTCAGTAATAACGAATACATAGGGTCACATGATACCCCTGGGCCCAACTCTTTTAACCGCTGGCATCGCGATCGACTCGCAATATGTAAAACCTGAAGTATCGCATATCTGAATACGTCAGTTTTGACAGTTTTTCTATAGAAAATGTGTCAAAATCGATTTTACGCGAATTTTGTACGGAAGAATCGTACGGTGCCCCAAGTTTCGCGTTAATGAATCACATTACTCATGAAACGTGGTTGTCACATAAATCTCATACTGGCCTTCTATCTGACAATAAGTAGTACTCGTTGCTCAGGTAGAAAAAGATTATAATTATCAATACTTGCACCTGTACTTAACAAAATACATCCAAGCAATTATCATTAAGATATCACTGTTCCATGAATTCAATGACACGTCAACAGATACCTTTTTTAAGTTCATAATGTATTACTTAAACACTTAACAAATTACACCCTTAGTAACTCCATGCAATACCAGAAATAATCATTTGCTAACACATGACAATACATTCTACTTAACTTTATAAATAGTAGATAAAAGCTGAGCGAAGTTGGGTAATTAACAAATTACACCCTCATCAACCATATAAAACACCCAAACATTGTTCCAAAACCTTAGTCTGTGCCAAGTTAGTGATGGATCTCCAAGATTTTATATGGCTAGTGAACAGGCTAGATGATTTGTTGATCGCTCTGGCAGATGGGGCGCCGTTGACGGAGGAGCGCATGTACCAGCTGTGCGAGGATTGTCTGCAGACCAAAGTGCGGCAACCCTTGATACGGGCGCTCGGGGAAGCCTTCACGCAGCCCGCCATACTAGCCAGGTGCTTCGCCAGTAAAATTGTGGAGAACACTGACGATGACGGAGGAAGCAGTACAGGTCAGGATCTAGTTTGTTTACTGTCTATTTCCTTAAGGTGATAGCGCCTGTCCAATCCGCGAAACTCAAAATTTTCGAGCTCTTTTATAGTTTATCCAAAATCTGAAAACATTTAAGACAACATTTTGTAATTGGCGACAAACACAGCATGCGGTGCGTCCATTAAAACATTTATTTTACTCTAAATATTATCAATATGATATGGTGAATATGATACTAGTAAATCACTAAATATACAAAATTTGCCAGTTTTTCTGGTTATCTGTCGTTCTTGAAATGTTTTAGAGTAAGTGGGATATATTAATAAATGCACTGTACACGGTCTTTGTCGCTAATTGCAAAATGTGCCCTTTATTATTGTCAGATTTTGAAAAATGTCTAAAAAACCTCAAAAAATTTGAACTTCGCGGGCTAGATGGGAGCTTTAGCCTTAAGAACTATGATCAAATATACATTGTAATATTTCTTTATTTTAATACTATGCCCCTAGTTGGTCTATGAACACTAATACTAGCTCACTGCGAAGCGAAAAATACACGTAATTTTAAACAGTTTTTTTATCAGGCTTGATCAAGTGCACCCCTCATATTTGATGCCTTAGTTTTGTAGTTTCAACACATTCTCTCGTAAAACGATACTGTGCGATTTAAATAATAGGCATTGTTCCAGTACCCTAGGTACAATCAACAAACTCGACGCTTGATCACCTTAAGGTTGCATTTTCTTTGCAGTCACCAGCAGCCGCATGCGCCTAGCATGGTCATAAAAACAATTAAAACAAATGACTTCCTAAAAAAGGGCTTTTGTCTCATCGGACGCTTTTCGTCTCATTGGACAACAACATAATGGGCGAGGCATCCTAAGATTACTGCCTGCAAGGGAAAAGTGTTAAAAATTGATCAGGCGTCAACTTTGTTGATGGTACCTACTCAGCTACCTATAATTTTCAAAATTTTATTTATAGACAAAGAATCCAAAGCCATGTGTTTGACGAGCGATCCTGATAAAGACGTAGACAGCGTGACGGGGCCGGAGTTAGACGTGGCGTCTTGCCGCCGGGCCTTCCAGTACCTTGCCAAAGTAAGTCTGACATTTACTTATAACAAATGTATCATATTTAACGTGCAACCATTATTCATTCACTGAAGTGAATTGACAGGTGTGACAGGTGCTAATGTCACTTTGTAAAATAATGTTGCCATATTTATTGTAATAGTGATGTTTTAGTTTATTAGTGACTAGCGGCCCGCCCCGGCTTCGCACGGGTACATTGCGGTTACATTATTCGAGTTTTAGTAAGGATCCCTAATTTTTTTGAAAATATATTATAGCCTATGTCACCCGGGGATAGTGTAGCTTACCAACAGTGAAAAAATTTTTCTAATCGGTTCAGTAGTTTCGGAGCCTATTAATTACAATCAAACAGGGTTGTTACAAAAAATCATTTGATTTTAATCACCTTGTTTAAAACATGTTTTAATCATTTTGGGAAAAAATCATTGATTTTTTCCTCCTGATTTAAATCAATGTTTTAAACAACGTTTTAAACATGATTTAATCAGTACTTGATAGTCAAATAAAACAGCGTCATGTACATGACGCTGTTTTATTAGTACATGTAGAAAATAAACGTTTTATTATTTAAAATATTTTATATTATCAAGGGCCTGCATCAGAATCATCAGATAACACTTATCAACCAAATAAATATAGCGTATTGACATGATGTTCTAAGGAAAAACTGTCATGACGCCATATTTTGTGGATAAATGTTGGGACGATTTTAAAACAGGCTCTTATATAACACACTTATTTAATCACCTGAGTTGTCTGTTATTGTGGTGGCCGTATCATATTATTTTCAATACTTTTGCAATTTGCATAATGTGTGTTACATATTTTGCACTAGCTGTGCCCGCCACTTCATCCGCGTGGAATAGTCAAAAACACTATGGTAGCAGTTTTAATTATTTCACAAATAAGACACATACATACGAGTATAAATACTTTAATGAGCTATTTGCAGTGTTTAAGTAGGAAGGTTTGTGAGAGCTATATTTAATGCAGACTTTCATCCCCTAAACACTATTGTTATTTTAAACCCTTGAGGGTAAAACTTGTACCCTCAACTTTAAATGTCATATTTATTTATGGCGATCAATCAACAGCCTAAAAAATAAGTTTCAAGCTTCTAGCTCTAAAAATGACGATACTTCCACACAACTTTTCATCCCCCCCTTTCAACCCCTTAGAACCCTTTTCGCATTAGAAAGTAGCCTATGTTCTTTCTCCGGCTCTAGTCTATCTGTGCTAATCAAATTTCATTTAAATCAGTTCAGTAGTTTTAGCGTGGAAGAGCGACAGACAGACAGAGTTACTTTCGCATTTATAATATTATTAAGGATTAAGGATTTAACTCTACTAGATTTTAGCAGCCTCACATTCGGAACTTCAATGTAGTGCTTCCAAATATTGTATTCTTTCTTGGTAGAAGGTGCAGAGGTCATGCATGTTGATATAAGGAAATAAAGAATACAGGTCTATAAAATAAATAAAGCTGTATAGCTTAGAAAAATAACAAAATCACTTTTAAATTTAAAGGTTTTTGACACTTTGTGTACAATCACAAGTTCTGAAGGAAAGAAACACACAATCGAGATGTCAAGTGTCAATGTCAAAGACGCGATCTGTGTAGAATGCGTTCCGATCCACGCAATGTCCGCTAATAAAAATCGAAAAAAACGATTTAAATCAGTGTTTTAAACATGAATAAATCATAGTAAAAGCATATGAAAAAAATCATGAATTAATCATCAAATCATTGATTAAAATGAATAAATAAAAAAAATCATTTTTTATTTCAATTTTCCTGATTTTTTGCAACTCTGCAATCAAACAAACAAAGTTTTCCTCTTTATAATATTAGTATGATTCAGTGCACCCCCGGAATATAAATAGCTATCTACGATGTCTTGGATCATCAAAAAATATATACAGGTGTGACTGGAGTGATAAACTGTATAATGTCAATGACAGGTGCCATCAGAATACTACAGTTCAGCGTTGGTGATAGCGCTGAAGACGCTGGCGGACAACCTGGAGATAGATCTGCGGATAACGAAGAAGATGAGCGTGGAGGACGCGGTCGGCTGCTTCGTGATCGCGTTCGAGGTGCCCGACCTGGGCTGCAGCGACTACCTGGAGATCGCGCTGCCGGCCATGTGCCACGTCGCCGACCATCTGCCGCTCAAAGGTACCTGCCGTGTTTGGATATAGATATTCAAAATTCAAAGCATTTATTTTGTTTAGGCCTACGGGGGCACTTACAAATTGTCAATTTTACATTTTTTTTTTCCTTATATCTACTACCGGATCGGAACGCAACCTCGACTGAGAAGATCCGGCAAGAAACTCAGCGGGCTTGTCTTTTTACATGTCATATATTTTTTTTTATCGCCAGTTGCTTATATTCAATAATTACAAAGGGTAGTAGATATTAACTTAAATATTATAATGCAAAATGGATCCAACCAACACAAACTAAAACCAACCTAGATTCACTAACACAAGGTCGTGTTTTGTTTGGTCTACAGCAGTGCATGTGGGTTGATTCCATTTTGCAAAACTATGTCCATTTAACGGCCGCTTGGCGCAGTGGTTCGAGCGTAGGCCGTTCGGCTCACTACTCACTGCACACTGGTGGCGGGTTCAATTCCGGCCGGGGCGAATTTCGGAAATGGCCTTTTCGTAATTTGCCCAGTTCTGGGTGTCACTGGGATCGCCCCCAGGAAATGTCATTTTTATGTCATTCCAGTACAAAATGACATCTAAAGTGTACCTAAAAGGCCGCTGTCAGAATTGTGATAGTTTATTAATACGAGCCCTAGTTAATCCTTATAAAGTCAGCTATCTGCTAGTGAAATTCCCCTCAAAATCGGTCCAGCCGCTACGGAGATACACATTCCTTTTGTTCTACCAACATTTTCCACCAAGCCAACTACAAAGTCGTGTTTCAATAAATATAGGATACCCTTGTAAATATGTTTTTATTTCAATTAATTATGCATGATATTTTGCTTAGCGCTTTAATTATTCTAATAATAATGTACCTACCTCAAAACAAATTGTCTGATGGTATAAATATTTTCTGTTGATTGAAATGACCAATTTTCAATCAACACAAGTTGTCTTGTGTTATTTTTCCCAAGCAAAATATATCTTAATGGAACACATGATAGGTATATTTTGTTTTGGCACAATACCGCAAACAGTGCAGTAACGTCATATAAAATTCCCTAGGACAAGCGAGGCTAGCCCGCATCTGGGCGGAACACTGCAAGGACAGTCTGCGGCACATCCTGGAGACTCTGCAGCAGCTCATCACGCTGAGGGTCATATCCACCAACTACACGAGGCATTTCCAACTCCAAGACGACGAGGTCATCACAAATGCAACTAAGTTCATGAAAGTAGGTGGCATTTTGAAGTACAAACCAATCGAATAAATAAAATATCGTCAGACCAACACACTAACTATATGGCCCAAACCAAGCAACTCTTGTACTATGGGTACCGTACAATGAACGGGGGGTCATCCCAGAGATACCCAAACCAGGGCAAATTGTCACTGCACCGGGTAGTTGCGTGTTCGATTCCCGCCAGGGCAAATTTCGAAAATTGACTTTTCGTATTTTGTCCAGGTCTGGGTGTCCCTGGGATCGCCCCCAGTCCATTGTACCCATAGTACAAGCGTTGCTTAGTTTGGGACCATACAGCTGGTGTGTCAGTTTGGCGATCGATATATTTATTATTATTACTAATCGACTATGATGTAATTTGGTGTTGACAGATAGTGTACTACGCGAATATGTTAGCCGGCACCATGGAGCCGAACTGCCTCCGCGAAGAGCCGATAGTGCTGTCCAACCAGCAGGACCCGCTGGAGAACGTGCTGGGCCACCTCTACCCGCCCACCTCCATCAAGGGACCCAAGCATTCACAACCCGACGATCCGTTAGGTGAGGATTGCCGCGATACTATTGCTATGCTACTTCACTTGCCTATTTAAGGCTAAAGCGCCCATCTAGCCCGCGAAGTTCAAATTTTTTGAGGTATTTTAGAAATTTATCAAAATCTGACAATAATAAAAGGCACATTTTGTTATTCGCGACCAAGACCGTGTGCAGTGCATTTATTAATATATCCAACTTACTCTAAAACATTTCAAGAACGACAGCTATCCAGATAATCTGGCAATTTTTGTATATTTAGTGATTAACTAGTATCATATCCACCGTGATAATATTTAGAGTAAAATAAATGTATTAATAAACGCACTGCATACTGTGAAAATCACTAAATGTTGTCCTATATGTTTTCAGATTTTGGATAAATTAATAAAAATAAATAAAATTTTGAATTTCGCGGGCAAGACAGGCGCCTTCACGGTGATAAATAGAAATAAAGGAACGTATCCATGCAACACCAACCCGCACTGGGCCAGCGTGGTGGATTATGGCCTGAATCACCCTCGTGTTGAGGGGAGGCCCGTGCCCAGGAGTGGGACGTCAATAAGGGCTAAAATTATTATTTTTTTTTTTTTTTTTATCCATACAACATGACCCATTTTTTTTACAATTGTTAAACCCCCCCTCCCTCTCTAGTTCACGGAGTAGTTCATAAATACGGTTTTCAATCATTTTTCGCAAACGCTGCGCGCCTTATTTGAATATAGCTCGAAAATTTCCCGAGATTTTCCTAGAGGATATTGATCACGTGAAAAAAACCTAAGCCCTGCCCCTGTGACCAAGCGTGGTATTTTGAAGACTTCCCACTGAACGGCTTACGTAGTATGGGTATGTTCCCTGATAATAATTTAGCCCTTTTGACATCCCCCTCCTGGACACGGGCCTGCCCAACAGTAGGATATCAAGATTATTAATTATTAATATTAGAATATAGAATATTATAAATTAGAAATACTAATACACAAATTGTTTCTCTGGGATCTGTCTTGGTTTGAGCCGATACATTGGTCCCAAACTAAGAACTGCATGTAATATGGATACCGTACAATGGACTAGAAGTAATCCAATAAGATAATTGAACCCCTATAAGAGAATTGAACCCGCTCCCAGTGCAGTGCAACACTAGAATAAGCGATTGTCGAGCTTAATTAACCCCTACAGACCATTGAGCCATAGACGCTGAATAGCTGGGCCACTGTATATGTGTGACCGCGCCTAGCATTTTATTTGATCCATTCACGGCTCGACTTTGAACGGACAAATCAACATTCGCCGTCTTCTCCGATACCCAGCCAACTTTTGACGGTTGCATTCTCATACAATAGTGGAGGTGAGCGGTGTCTTGACTTATTGGTCTGTGTTAACCCCTTTCACTGCTCCGTAATGAGCCGAACCTATAATTTCGTGTTTTGTTACAGCCATTGAATTAGAAATTAATATATTAGACGCTAGAACGCCATACCTGCCATTCGAGGAATTCTACAACGAACCTCTTAGTGATACTATAGAAATGGACATAGACTTTGGTAATTATAAGACAGAAATAAGTAAAGGTAAGCAATGATTATTAACACAACATAATAAACTAATATTTAATGAATAAATAAATATCGCCAGACGAACACACCAACTGTATAGTCCCAAACTAAGCAACGCTTGTACTATGGGTACCGTACAGTGGACAGGGGGCGATCCCAGTGACACCCAGACCAGGGCAAACTACGAAAAGACCATTTCCGAAATTGACCCTGACGGGAATCGAACCATCAACCACACGGTGTAGTGAGCCGTCCTACGCTCAAACCGCGCGTCAAGCGGTCGTCAATAAAACCGCCAGATAAACAATGGTATGGTCCCAAGTTCAGTCATGTACAGTGACTGGAGAAGATCTCAATTATATACCGACATGGGTAAATTACGAGAATGTAGTTCGTCCGTTTCACGAAGAAGGGTGATGTGACTCTTATGACAATGGCATATGCTTTTATAAAGGAAGAAAAGGATACAGTACTTCATACTTGATGATTATTCAAATGCGATCTCGCGGTAATGACAGTGTGTGTAAAGCGCGGCGGCGGCGCACGGGGCTCGGTGTCAAAACTGTGCAAAACGACGTCAAAACTATGGATACGCCTCATGAGTTTTTTTGAAGTCAATTACATAAGAATATTGTTACGAATATTAAGCAAATATGGATTTTTTTATTTTATATTATTGGTGTACCTATAACAAACGTTTACATTCAATAATAAATACAAAAGACATAAAAAACTGGGACATAGATATGATGTGTACAGTGTTAAGTTCAGGTTAGATAACTTTATTTCTCAAAAGAATTACATTCGCTTATATGAGAAATTAAAAACTAAGTTACGTAATGTAACTACGGCTAAAACAATATGGGACGATTACAATACTTGAAAACAAAAAAAAGCAAAAAACAACACAGCAAAACATCAATACAATTATAAATAAAAAACCAAAATAAATAAAATTAGTGGGTAGTTGTGAATATTGTCTCGACTTGCATTCCTTGTGACCATTTGTGATAGAAAATAACACAGAGCAAGCGTACCTGGATGTGGCTATGGTTCGTGTCGGTATATATCAAGATTGAGCCTACTTATTTAGTATGTTCATGTTGTTAAGTATGTGGAGCTTTAGCATTTTTTTATACAATTTTATATTTCTTGTCTCTTTAATGGGTTTTGGTAACTGATTATACAAGGTGACACATAATGGGTATACTTTTTTTTTCAAAACTTAACTTTGTAATTCTAAAACCATCAGCTTTGGAGGGAACTTGAAAAACAAAAGGTGTTACAGGAATACAGCTGTTGACCGATTTCACAAGTCTACAAAACCTTTAGTACTTCAACTGTCCCACAAAGCCGATAGTTTGAGATTTACAAAGTTAAGTTGCAAAAAAAATAGTATACCCATTATGTGTCACCTTGTATATTTGTGCACCCTCGTATATTAGAGATTTTTTTCCGTAGTTGGTACGTGGTTTGCGTAAACATATATTATTTGAGTTTCTTAGACGGATTTTATGTATTTGATGATTTTTTGTGAATTTAATCTGGGTATTTATATCTTTATTTAATATTTTCTGTACTAGTACGCAATTATAATATTTGTACGTCTGTATAACGCTCATTAGTTTTGTGTTCTTGTAAATATTTTGTGTAGGTGTAAGAAAATCTAGATGGAATATTTTTTTTAATAATTTGTTTTGCGCTATTTGGAGAATATCTAAATTGGTTTTAGCAGCTGTCCCCCATATTTCTATTAGATAATCTATGTGTGGCTTAACTAGGGAATTATAAACAACATATCGTATTTGCCACGGAATAAATTTAACAAAACCTTTCAATATTCTTGTTAGGGAAGTTAACTTATTTTTTATTCTTTGGATGTGAGGTTTCCATGTGAGGTGGCTGTCTAAAGTTAGTCCAAGATATTTTTCATCGTCTACTTTTGATATTGTTTGATTATTTATTACTAAGGTTGGGATGTGAGATATTCTTTTATTTTTAGCTGAGAAAATAATATATTTAGTTTTGGATACATTTATTGTTAGTAAGTTACATAGAAACCACACATTCAATCGATCCAAGTCACTTTGTGCATCTGCCATGACTGTGTCAACTGAGTTGCCGAAATAGAATAAAGATGTATCATCTGCATACAAAGTTAAGTCACCTTTCAGTCCAAGTGTATGTACATTGTTTATATAGATAAGGACTAAAAGGGGACCAAGTATTGAACCTTGTGGTATTCCAAAGGTGACGGTTCGTTCGTGACGGTTCGTTATTAGGGTAGCATCCAGGTAAAAAAAAATAGGTACAGCAGTTTTATTTAACATCCGGTGGCCTTTTTAATTGTGTAACAATCCGTTTTTTTTTTTAAATGTCTTAAAAGAATCTTTTGAGATTTTCGAGTTTCATCTATCGAGAAAAGTACCGTAATAAATATATTTTCCTCGGACGCGACATTGAACATGTCTTAATAAAGCAGGCATAGAGGAATATACGGACCTAAGCGACTACATTGGACTACTGTGCAACTGCTATGTGATTCTGAAGTTTTGTGTGTAACAAAAGTTACTGTACTAGTGCGTATAAGTAAAGTTTGTGGAGAGCGCAATAATTTTGTTTACGTAATTATATGATTTTATAGAAGTCGTATCCACTTTTTCCAACGACATAAAATGAATGAAAATATAAATTTGACTTTTTCTTGTAAAATATTGTATTGCAAGGGGTACTCACTAATTAAATGAAATGCCATTCGCTTTCGTATGCTTTCAGTTCTCACGTTTACACGTTTTAATCATGCAAGACGGCATTTTTTCAATATTTTACGCCGCCGTATTGACAGCTCTTGTGTCAATGGTCGATTGCAGACTAGCGGGCGACTGCGCGAATTTTGTATGGGACGTAGTTGTTGTTGGAACACAAAACGTACTAACATGCAGTATCCTTTACTTCTTTTATCAAAGCGCATATGGGGTTAGTTTGCAATAATATATTTATATGTCGCATCCAACTAGCTTAATTCTCCGTTCAATCAACAGCCTAGCCACTTTACTTAACAGCGCCGTTCAACTAGCGACCTAAATGATATTCAGCCATTTGATGAAACAGCCAGGCAAATTACTTCGATCGATGACGTTTAATTACTTGACTAGCCTTTTCTTTTGAATTTAGTTCCACTTTCTGCCACCTAGCTCCGAAACTCACCAAACTGTCAATATGGCGTCGGCAAAAAACTACTTTGATGACACTGCGGAAACATTTACACCAATTTTTCTTTCAACGACAACGATAGATCATTCTAGTCCGTTTGCTAGCCCTATTATTGTAATTGCTCAGTGGTATCACGTTGTTCGCAGGTAAGAAATTCGCGTTCCTAAAGTACCCGTTCATCCTGACGGCGGCGAGCAAGTCGCTGGGGCTGTACTACGAGAACCGCATCCGCATGTACTCGGAGCGGCGCGTGTCGCTTTTGCACGCGGTGGTGGGCGCCGCGCCGCCCATGCCCTTCCTGCGCCTGCGCGTGCGCCGCACGCACATCATCGACGACGCGCTCGTCGGGGTCAGTGCAATCAATCTACACAATTTTTGAAGCGAAGCTTCTTTACGGACGTTCGGGGAGCTCGCTGCCCGGGCACTAAAACCGTGCAAATTATGACATAGCGTTACGCGTTACACGTTACACGTTATACGATGACGTCAGAGCTGCGGCGCCCTAAGCTTTATACTAAATATGGCTTGAAGGTTAGATAGAAAATTGGTAATAATTGCACCGTGACGTCAGTAGCGTTACACCGTGAATTACACCTTGACGTCCGTAGCGTTACACCGTGACGTGACGTCAGTAGCGTTACACGACGACGTCAGTAGCGTTACACCGTGACTTCAGTAGCGTTACACCGTGACGTCAGTAGCGTTACACCGGGACGTCAGTAGCGTTACACCGTGACGTCAGTTGCGTTACACAGTGACGTCAGTAGCGTTACACCGTGACGTCAGTACCGTTACACCGTGACGTCAGTACCGTTACACCGTGACGTCAGTAGCGTTACACCGTGGCGTCAGTAGCGTTACACGATGGCGTCAGTAGCGTTACGCCGTGACGCCAGTAGCGTTACGCCGTCGCGTCAGTAGTGTTACACGACGACGTCAGTAGCGTTACACCGTGACGTCAGTAGCGTTACACCGTGACGTCAGTAGCGTTACACCGGGGCGTAAGTAGCGTTACACCGTGACGTCAGTTGCGTTACACAGTGACGTCAGTAGCGTTACACCGTGACGTCAGTACCGTTACACCGTGACGTCAGTAGCGTTACACCGTGACGTCAGTAGCGTTACACCGTGACGTCAGTAGCGTTACACCCTGACGTCAGTTGCGTTACACAGTGACGTCTGTAGCGTTACACCTTGACGTCAGTACCGTTACACCGTGACGTCAGTACCGTTACACCGTGACGTCAGTAGCGTTACACCGTGACGTCAGTACCGTTACACCGTGGCGTCAGTAGCGTTACGCCGTGACGCCAGTAGCGTTACACCGTGACGTCAGTACCGTTACACCGTGACGTCAGTACCGTTACACCGTGGCGTCAGTAGCGTTACACCGTGGCGTCATTAGCGTTACACGACGACGTCAGTAGCGTTACATGATAACGTCAGTAGCGTTACACCGTGACGTCAGTAGCGTTACACCGTGGCGTCATTAGCATTACACGACGACGTCAGTAGCGTTACATGATAACGTCAGTAGCGTTACACCGTAACGTCAGTACCGTTACACGGCAACGTCAGTAGCGTTACACGATACCTATAGGTATACAGAGTAGCAGCTGCGTTGCCCTACGCTCTATACTATAAAGCTTTGCTTCGTTCGGGCGTCCCTAGACGGCACTGTTTATTTTTTAATTTATATGTATTGTTATGTGAAGCAAACAAAGTTTGTACCCCTTTTTACTAAAATTGCGCGGACGGAGGAATATGAAATTTCCCACACTTATAGTTTGTATAGAGAAGGAGTGCTGAATGCTAATATTTTTTTAAAATTATTCATATAAATTACATTAAACTAATAAATAAATAATTACACACACTACCATGAATCGACACACACCCACACACACACACACCCACACACACCCCCTCACACACACACCCACACACACACACATTTGTCAACTTCCATTCGGTAACTGACTAACTGTCTGACTGACACACGGTGACAGTTTATTTTTTCTTTATTTCGGAGGGCGGGACTTCCATAGTGCATTCTGCGTGCGAGTATCAATGAAGAAGGTTTTTTGGTCATTTTGAGAGAGAGAGAACCTTAATGAAGTTTAAAATTTAAATGAATTATGGTAGAATTTAGACCGCCTGCGGCAACAACAATTAAGTCGGTAAACGCGTCCAATCCGCTTGATTAAAAGCAGTTGCTTATAGATACTAAAGGCAATTAGACTCGTTGCCGTCCTGACAGCGAATCGAACAGAAGGGGGAAGGGAGGGAGGAAGGGTTGGTGTACCGGCTCTTGTACTCATCGCATGAAACGCGGCCATAAAAGCTACATTATGCTGATCTTCTGTGAACCCTCTCACATATACGATACGCCCGTATACGAGATAGTAGTCTTAGGAATAATAGCTTTGTGATTTTTTTATTGATATTATCTATATACAGTGAAACAAAAAAGGTTTATATTATTTTTAAACTAGACTTCGTAATTCTGAAACTACTGCCTTTAGGGGAAAGTTAAAGAACAAAGGCATGTAGATGTTACAAGATTTCATAAGTCTACAACACCTTTAATTGTTCAACTTGTCCCCGAAAGCTGATAGTTTTAGAGTTACAAAGTAAAAAAAAAAGTTTTTTGTCTACTACTACCGTAATAGGTAATAGTAATCAATAAATAAATATTAAACTTAATTAAGGTTCTATTGCCAGACTGACACACCAACTGTATGGTCCCATTACAAACCCATTTCCAAAACTTGCCCCGACGGGAATCGAACCCGCAACCACCCGATGCAGTGAGCCGAGAACCTACGCTCAAACCGCTGCGCCAAGCAGTCCCCAAATAGTGTTCCTATACCCTTTCTGATTCACCTTGTACAAATCTCGTGGTAACTTTACAATGTGTTTACAAACGAAATAATCCACTCTTTTAGCTGGAAATGGTAGCAATGGAGCGAGCCCTCGATCTCAAGAAGCAGCTGGTTGTGGAATTTGAAGGTGAACAAGGCGTGGATGAGGGCGGCGTCAGCAAGGAGTTCTTCCAACTGATCGTCGAGGAGATATTCAACCCGGACTACGGCATGTTCACGCAGCAGCCGGACTCGCTCACTGTATGGTGAGTTCATTTTTCACTTGATCATCTGTGTACAGTCAACAAAATCGACGCTTGATCACCTTAAGGTTGCATTTTGTATGAAGTGACCATCAGCCACATGCGACTAGCATGGTCATAAAAACAATTAAAACAATGGCTTTCTGAAAAAATGGTTTTTGTCTAATCGGACGCTTTTCGACTCTTTGGACAACAACATAATGGGCGAGGCATCCTATGACTACTGCCTACAAGGGAAAAGAGTTAAAAATTGATCAAGCGTCAAGTTTGTTGATGGTACAGTACAGTTTTTCAAAATTCGAACGCATAATTCCAATCATGTTTTTTATAACCAGGTTCAACCCCACGTCCTTTGAGACTGAAGCTCAGTTCACACTGATCGGCATAGTGTTAGGGCTGGCGATCTACAACAACGTTATATTAGCTGTCAACTTCCCCATGGTTGTGTATAGGAAGCTTATGGGCAAGAAGGGCTCGTTCGAGGACTTGGCGGACTGGAATCCTGTAAGTATTTCTTTACTAGGTGAAACAGAACTATTTTTTTGCAACTTAACTTTGTAAATCTAAAACTATCGGCTTTGTGGGACAATTGAAGTACTTTTGTGGTTGGAGTGGTTTTGTAGACTTATGAAATGTGTCAACAGCTATATCCCTATAACACCTTTTCTGTTTCAAGTTTCCTCCAAAGCTGATAGTTTTAGAAATACAAAGTTAAGTTTTGAAAAAAAAGACAACTTTTATATAAAAACATTTATATAAGAAGGTTGTAAACTGTCATGTTGGACCGCCATCGGAAACATACCGTCAATTGTGGATACCCCCACAGGGTTACTGGTAATGATTCGTATGCAGGGTGTAATAATAAGTTTGCCCTTTTGACGTTCGGCTCTTGGGCATCGAGCCTTCTCTAACTACGAGGGAGATACACCACGCCGGCCCAGCGCGGGTTGGCGGATTTCACATGTCTTTCTGAATTGGTTAGATTTTCTAAGACATGCAGGTTTCCTCACGATGTTTTCCTTCACCGTAAGCAAGTGATAATCCGTACGTAGATTTCAAAAAGCCCAGAGGTGCGAACCGTGGTTTGAGCTCAGGACCTTGTGCCCGAAAGACGCGTGCTTAATCAAGCAATCGCCCCGAGTCCATTGTACGGTACCCATAGTGCAAGCGTTGCTTAGTTGGGACCCTACAGCTGTTGGTCCGTTGAGCGATATTATTACCTATTATTAAACAAAAAAACGAGACATTTACATATTCAAAAGGTTCGGTAATTTTTTATAGCACTTGCTATTTGACGGTTCTTTGTAATTGGCACCAAAAAAACATCAACAATTTCAAATTGTTTCAAACAATTATTATTGGTGTCATTTACAGACGCTTTACAACGGTTTGAAAGACATGCTCGAGTACACTGGCAGCGATTTAGAGGAGGTGTACTATCAGACGTTCAGGATATGCTATCAGGACGTGTTCGGCAACAACATATTCCACGAACTGAAGGAAGATGGCGACAGCATATTTGTAACGCAAGATAATAAAACAGTGAGTAAACAAAACCTTTTTACGTTTGGTTAAAGTTCAAATTCCAGCAGAAAGAAGGGTCGACAATCCATAGTGAGTGACTGACCTCGCATCATGTCCTAAACTTGTCACAGCACAGGGTGGTTTGGTATTATTTCTGGGTGGTTCAAAAAATAACCCTAACCTAAACAACATACCCACTACTTTGTGTTGTTCTGTCTGGCTAGGATTTCTGGAGAAATCTGGAGTATTCTGATTTGGTTGCGATTGAAAGGAGGTACCAAAGCCAAGTGGCGCCGCCCTGGTGCCAAAAAATCCTGGATGGCCTCATTGACATTATTGTTTATCGCAGGACTGTCACTGACATCGTGCGTTTTGTATATTTCCAGGAGTTTGTGGATATGTATGCGGATTTTCTACTGAACGAGTCTGTAGAGACCCAGTTCAGGGCGTTTCGACGCGGGTTCCTGATGGTGACGGACGAGAGCCCGCTGGCCGCGCTGTTCAGGCCCGAGGAGGTGGAGATGCTGGTCTGCGGCAGTAAAGTGAGTTTCAAATGAAGTTATTCAATTAGATAAGTGATTTATCTTCATACCGTACACAACACAAATATGTTATGAGAATAATGTTTATTCAGTTTTTCTTCACTTGTTCTGTCAAGTAGAATAATAGTACTTAGTAAGCGATAATTCATCGTTTTAAAAAAAACAAAAAAGCACTTATTTACAAGGCGACGATCACTTTTTTTTATACGGACCAACTAACTGAATGTAATTTAGCTTATAGTAATAGACCAACCAATCAAAAATTAGTTAGATTGTCTACCCTATTTTTTATTATTGGTTAGACCAATCAAAATGCGTTGCCGCTCCCTACAAATCGGAATTACTTTTAATGCCAGTTATACCCAGTCCGGTGTCCATACTCCTCGGTTGGTCCATGCTATTTGCAATGAAACACAATCTCTCAAAAAATCTTCCCAGAACTTCGATTTCAACGAGCTGGAAAAGTCGACGGAATACGACGGCGGCTACACTTCCGACTCGCAGACGATAAAAGACTTCTGGGGCGTGGTGCACAGCCTGTCCCTGGCCGACAAGCGCAAGCTGCTGCAGTTCACGACCGGCTCGGACCGCGTGCCGGTGGGCGGGCTCAGCCACCTGAAGCTGGTGGTGGCCAGGAACGGGCCCGACTGCGACCGCCTGCCCACCGCGCACACCTGCTTCAACGTGCTGCTGCTGCCCGAGTACGAGACTAAGGAGAAACTCCAAGACAGACTGATGAAGGCGATCAGCTATTCGAAAGGCTTCGGCATGCTTTAACGGATGGCCCGCGGTGAACAAATAGGTTATTGTTGTAAATGAAGGCCACCTCCCCCTAGTATTTGTAACATTAATGAATAAAGTTTGTTTTATTTATACACAAATATGTTGTTTTTTTTTGTTGTGTGCTCGTTAGGCTTCAAAGACATTGCTTCGTCAGATGGCGCTGTAATATCGAGTTTTATAAGCTGGCCAACGAGAATGCATACGAAATTTCGAAAGGTTGCCGAGAATCAGTGTTATGATTGAAACCGTGATGTTAATTGAAAGTCAATGAAAGCGTAACGTTAAAATTTTTTTTTTCTGTGTTTATTTCCGTATCGCTGCTCGTTGGCCGTTATAGAAGAACTGCTTATTTTTGATACGGCTCGATATTATCAAAACTGGTCCAGCCGTATTGGTATAAAATTCGGTTACTTCTCTCTGTTCCGATTTTTTTGTAAAGGAAACCCGACTAATTATAATTAAGTATTTATTTGCTGACTAAAATTAGTCTAACGTAAAAAACAGGATTTAAAATTGCAGTTGTGTAAAAAATATAAAGCAATGACTACACATTTTGTCTAGGAACTCTTTACCGGTTTACCTTCTTGAAGGACTGTTAAGCAAAAATACAAGACTTGATGTTTTTGAATTTTATATTAGCTTATAAGAATTAATTGATTACATACTGTGGTACACAAACATTATTATTGCGCAACAGTCCGATTTTGTAAATCTATGTTAAAATAAGCCCTATTTTTTTTGTTCTTTTTTTCAATACGTTTATGGACCAATGCAATAAAATATCGTAGAAATTAGAACAGTTTTTTAAAATTGATTTGAGAATGTTGCCGAATCGATATAGGGACATTACGAAAGATCTTCCAGCAATGGGCTGATTGCAAGTTACGAGCAAAATGCAACCTTATTCACTTGTATAAAATCTGCATTGGAACATCATTTACCAACAAGGTGACCGCTAAATGATTTCGGCAGCAATATTCAATTTTAATCGCGCCAAAACTCATCAGTGGTCAACATGTTATATTGGGAACAATGATATTAGTAGAAGCAGTTTCACCGAGGCTTTATAATAAAAGCTATTTTACGCGTCCAAAAAAGAGATACAGCGTTCTATAAATAAAGGTATCTATCTCATAGTTTTGTTACGCTGTTGGACGGATAACCGAAGATTATCAAGATTGTTCAAACTGTCGCAAACAGACAAGCAATTGCAATCATCAACGCTCGTGAGCTGGACGCACGGAAACTGACGCGACTATTTCAATCAAATTGGCGTAAGAGATTTTTATAGGCTGGTGCGACCGGCGCGAGCGAATCGCTGACTTGTTTGCTTCACTTCGGAGAAGGTATTCTATCCGGCTCGGTATCCACAAACCAGTCTAAACCAACGCCGAATTGGACATTATTACACGTGGCCAGCGATGATGATGACGACTGGCTACATGTTAGTCAAACCTCAATCTTGGTAAATCAGCCGGCTGAAACGATCTAGACTTCGGCATGTCGGGGCCGGTCTTCGTTCGGGCCGACGTATGCGGCATATCGTCGTGACGTAATGTCTATACCAAAACGGCTAACTAAAGGGGATCCAAGTGACAATGTGGAGGGTGACTATGAGGTGACCATCTTGCGGTGCGTGACGAAGCTCTTGAGCCGCAGGTCGTGCACCGTCAGCGGGAAGGGGCGGCGGCACGGCGGCGAGGGCGGCCGGGCCGCTGCCGCCGCGGCCGCCGCGGCCGCCGCGCGCCGCCCGTGCTGGCACCTGCACACAGACACTCTTGTCAGTGAGCGGCGAGACAGCCAAGCTGTAGCTTGACTACAGCTCATATACGATTGAGACGTGCCGTGCGTGGTGCATACCACGGCCAACGAGTAGCGATACGAAATTGTTTTTATTTTTTTGCCTTCATTTATTTTAAATGGCCGCCCGAAGTTGGTGAACGCGGCAGGGACCGATTCGTTTTCGAACATTTAGTTACTATTGCATATCGCTTTTCGTTGGCCGTAGTATAGTGTATTTTCTGTTTCCATTTGGTAGACAAAGTAATGAGACGAAGATTTACAGCTTCCTATGGAACCATTCCTGTAATTAGAAAGTCATCCAAATCGTGTCGGGAATATCACTCACATGATATAATATGTCGTCATAGTACATGACCTCGTAGCGCTAGCAAATAACCTGCCGGAGGGTGTCACCTGTGCCTGGCGTCGCAGTTGCAAGCGGCGGCGCAGATGGCGGCGGCAGCGGCTTGCCGGCGCGCGTGCCGCTCGCACACGCGCTCCGGTATGATGCCGCAGCCGCCGCAGCCACCGCCCCCGCCCCCGCCTCCGCCGCCGCCTGCGGGGGTGCCAAGCCCGCACCCGTCCGCGCAGGCGGGCGCGCTGCCGCGCCGGTAGGATCGTGACATAGATGCATATGTCGGCGCCGCGACGCGCTCCACCTGCGTCCCGCATACACATTGAAGAAGCTCTCGTTTTGCTGACAAAGCTTTAATATCAGATTTTTAAAGTGTATTACGAGTCAGCCAAGTATCGGTGACCTTTTGAAGTACTATACCTACCACAGCCAACAAGACGCGAAACGTAATAGTCAGCCTTTCTGAAATCCGTGATTAATTATGTGTCCGTTAACCATGTAGCTGTCCGAGGCTGTGGTCGTTAGCCGTGGTATAGAACGATTAGAGGACCATAAGATTCGACATATTCATGGTAAGTATTTTTTATTATAAATTATTACATACGTAACAGCATCTTTCTCGCACTACTTTTTTCCGAACAGGTAAACATTTTGGATTCGAGACCGCCAATACTCTCTCTACAAAATTGGCCACTATTTTCTGTGTCACTACCGTAAGCTTTGATCTACATTGGCATACATCCCTGACACCGACTTTGGATCCCTAGAGATAGTGTAGTAGCGTACCTCAAAGCTGGTCTTCCTGCGCCTGCGGCGCGGCGACAGCGGCGCGGTGTCCTGGCGCTTGCGGCGCGGCGGCGGCGCGGCGTGCTGCCCGAACAGGCCGCGCTCCTCCGCCACGCGGATCATGAACTTGGCGTCCAGCCGGGTGATCTCCTGCGGTCAACCTACCGTTGCGAGCGACACACCTCGCACAACATTACCGTTACCAGGTATGTTCTCTACACTGTTGACACGTGTCTGGGTGCGAAATAGACTGCAGAAGACTATCTTCAAGGGTCAAGTCGCTTGGCGTAACGCGGCGCAAAATACTCCCTGCGCTGGAGGTTACGACGCACGGGGTGGAGTAGCATAATACGTTAAAGAGTTGCAAGATGCGTCGCTGTTTCTTGGCCTTTACGCCACTACTGCTCGGATATTAAAGGTCATTTTTGCATGGATTACTTAGCTCTAGCTGCATGGCTTGCCACACGCTTTTACCTATACCGCTCAAGAAATTTTCTTTGGTGGGCAGGGAAGTATGTCCCCATGTTTATGAATATCAAACCCACTTGTTTAAAACTTATGGCGGAAGTTATTTTCTCATGGGCATACGATCGAGGGAGTGCCTTTCCCGCGTTTGCACACTCAATAGACTAAATGTAAATCTAAAATTAAAGTGGACTGAAAAGTATGTACTGAAAGTGAAGAAGAAAGGAAAGAGAAATTACTAACCTTTCTCTGGATTAGACCTAGGTAACACCCGTCCCTGTCTAGAATGTAGTTGATGTCGAGACCGTTCCCTAAATTTGGCAGAGTAGACACTTCAAACAAATCAGAACTTGGCACCTGAAAATATGAAAACATGATCACTACTTATGCCTACCTTTATTTAAGCATTAGCTTGTCTCAACTATCTTAAACTCTTATTCATTAGGTACTTCTTTCTAATTTTACGTAGAGGTGCTCACATAAATATTAGGACTATCTTTGTCGGGATCCCTCGGGTATTCGGCACTCGGCAGTCCCGGGATCGGCCTGGCTTTGGTAGTCCCAGGCCGCGACTCTACCACGCTCTCAGCTTGCTTCTTCAACACGCCAACTTCACTCTGCGGCCTAGTCTTTGCGCTTTGCGCGGAGCCCAGAGACCGGCGCTTCGGAGAGGGGTCCTCCGAGGGTACTGCGTCCTCGGATTGTTCATCCTTGTCTATGTCTGAACGGGAGGTTGTGTTTTCGAGAGACGTCGCTGATTCTGTTATCACGGTTTCTGCGCCTTGTTTTTGTGGGCTCTGAAAGTTTTGGAGCATTTTAGAAAGTTACAATAGGTATGGGAATGATTAATGGCCCTTACTTTAGTGTCCGCATGCACTTAAAAAGATCCAAGAGGCGAACACATCAAGTAAAACGCTTTAAAATGGAGTTAAAACTAACACACATCTGCGAACTGCGTACCTACTACAAGGCACATTCTTACAGACTTATCTGCACAATCGGTAAATCACTAACAACATGGCGATGTTTCTTCTTGAGCAGCGCGTGCCGTTCCCGCGCGAGTCTATTCGCCTCGGCTACGGCCCGAGTCACTTGCACCTGGTTCTCAGCCTCCAACGCCGAGTGGGTTTCGTACAATATCAGCTGAATCTGCAATGCATTTATCTTTATCAATTGCTGGCAAAGCATAACTGCTACAAATGTCTTGACTGAGTGTTACCTGAGGTTTAGACATGAGCGCTTTCAGAGTTTTCTTCTGTTCTTCCAAAATAGATTGTACTCTAGCTTTACCATTGACGTCCATCTCAGATTCAGTGAGTATCTGCAATGCCATTATACATATGGATCGGAACAGCTTTAGTCTGAATGTATCGAACGGCGATAAACAATTGAAGGCATCTCAATCAAATACATGCGAGTGAGTCAAATCAAAGCATTCCAGCCTGCATAGATATAAGAATTGGTGGGATAGTCTAAAATATTTGCAAGCTACCGCGACTATCGCAACCGGATATTTCCTTGCGAAATTGACTATCAGCAGGCGGAACCTTTGTGTTGTTCTGACACAAGTACATATTCGAGAAAAAAATTGCAAGACTAGATACTGATTGGGTAGTAATTCACAAGAGTAGCACTAAAAAAATCCATACGAGACAAATTTTGCAGCTCAGTAACTCTCGAAATGATAGAAAAAAAACAATGATGAACAGAATGAGTGTTACTTCAAGCATTTATTGGGATTGGTCCGCCACACACTCCTCACCACTGTTACTCCTTCATCGATATAAAGAATAGGAGTTGGAAGATAAAAACTTCCCTCTGGTGCAAAGCGGGAGACAAAAATAGCTGGTAGTGGTATGGGCTGATTGCCATAGAAGCAAGACTGTTACAGCTGATTAAGACCAGTTATAAGGTATTGGACTTAAACTCGTGAGCTGATTACACTTAATTCCAATAATAGGTATGGCTAGGTTACTTCAAGCATAGCGAGGTCCCCGCCGCGGCCGCAGACCAGGTCGATGGGGTCGGTGACGGCGGAGTAGGAGTTGGGCGGCGTGGCCAGCGCGGCCACCACGCCGTCCAGCGCGCTGGCCACGGCCGGCGTGTCGCCGTGCACGGGCTCGCTCAGCACGTACACCGGCGCGCTCGACTGCGGCGCCTCCGACGCCTCCACGCCCAGCTCGCGCAGCGCGCACACGTAGCTCTCCACTCTACGCATATATAGACAAAATCATCCATTTTGTAGTCGATGGAAACTCCACTTTAACGGAATCGTGCGCAGCTCAGCTGTAACGCTCCGCTGCTCCGATACTGAAGGTAAACATGTAAAGTATACTATATACGTATACTACCTGATCTAAATCTATTAATCACTACAACCTCAGTGATAATAGTACATTGTTACACAAGGGGTGAAAGTGACTTATTTAGTCCCGAGACGGGGTATGGCGCCCGAACGTAGCGAGGGCGCCAATAGATCGAGGGAAGCAATAAGTCTTTCACCCGAGGTAAACACTGTGCTTTTCATTACCAATAGAAGTGGAAGTAAAAGTAAAAGTAGCAGTGAAAGTAGCAGTAAAAGTAGCAGTAAAAGTAGCAGTAGAATTTGAAGTTGAAGTAGGCCGGCCTGGTTTAATAGAAATGTCAAAATAGAACTAGTTTATTTTTAATAACTTGACAGCTGTCAGTTGAAAGCGATTCTCACGGGCCGGAAAAGTATTACTTTCAACCCGCTCCTCAGGCAACTTCAGACCTACTTTCAGAGTATGAGTAATGAAAAATCATTTTATTACTTGCGCAGACGCACAAATGCATTTTGTATCCTTTTGATTTAATGAACGGAAGGGAATGCCAGGGAGGTATTGATTACAAATTGTAAATGGCATAGAGGTTCAATAGTGGATTGAGTGCTAGGTACTTACACTAAGGAACGGGAAGGAAGCAGCGGTTTCATAACTCAAAACTAACTTAGATCGCAACTTGAGCGTACTCGTGAGTTGGGATACACTGATTACTAGCAGAATGGGATAGAATGTGGGCATACTTGTCTCCAGCGCCAAATATGATTAGCTTCCCCAGCTCTGGCGTGGCGGGGGCGGCGGGCTCCTTGGCCCGCAGCACGGCCGCCAGCTCCTTGAGCTGCGCGGCCAGGTAGGCGGAGCAGCGCGGCGAGGAGGCGTGCGTCTGCGCCACCACGCCCTGCAGCGCGTTGGCGCGGAGAGCCCGGCACAGCGTGGACGCGCCCTCGCAGAACTCACGCTCCTGGACACGTTACACGGATGTCGGGTAAGTCCAAGAAATGTTCGTACTTTACTAGCTTTATTTGCGACTCTGCTTGGATGGACTTTTGAGAAATTTTATTCTGGTTTCCACAATAAAACAAGGTAATGTGGATGTCATGTGTACCTATCAAATATGATCCTATCTGAGCCTCGAACACAAAATATTTACCGTAGCGTGTTCCGTCACGCTCACATGACAGATTTTATAACTACCTAAGAATTACTTCCAGCAGGCTTTTTTCGATGATGATGAGATTACGTTAGGAGTTCCTGGTTGGCACACTGCTTTTGCGTGAGGCTTAATCAAACTAGTAAGTTTAGACATCACACTCGCATGGTTTATCCGTGAGCAGCATTTTGATGGTGGCTTTATTTTTTAACTTTTGTCGGGATCTGTATATTCTGCGGTATCTTATTCTGTAAATTGTATTTTGCTGTCCATGTATTTGATCAGTACCGGGGATTTTATATATTTTTCATTACTCATACTCTGAAAGTAGGTCTGAAGTTGCCTGAGAAGCGGGTTGAAAGTAATACTTTTCAGGCCCGGGAGTTTCGCTTTCAACTGACAGCTGTCAAATTATTAAAAAAAAACTAGTTCCATTTTCACATTTCTATGGAACCATGTTCAAACTTTTTCTACAGTCACTCAATTACAGCACGATGTAAAATTGAAATAACATAAAGTTGAGTATTAATTAAAGAATATATTTTTTAAATGACTTAATTATAATTAAGTTTCAACAATTTCTTTAAAATAACATAGATTTGGGCAAAATATTTAAAGATGAAAATGAAAAATAATGGCTAAATAATGAAATTGGCCGGCCAACGAAAAAAAAACAAAATAGGCGGCAATCCGATTTTTTTTTTCGAGTTGTAGATTATTGTTTATACTTCCTTGTATTATTTCTTTAGCCAATTCCTGTTTTTATTTTCCTTGTATTCGTAATGAAAAGCACAGTGTTTACCTCGGGTGAAAGACTTATTTTGTCCCTCAAACTATTAGCGCCCTCGCTACGCTCGGGCGCCAAACCCCGTCTCGGGACAAAATAAGTAACTTTCACCACTCATGTAACAATGTACTATTTCATTACTCATACTCTGAAAGTAGGTCTGAAGTTGCCTGATAAGCGGGTTGAAAGTAGTACTTTTCCGGCCCGGGAGAATCGCTTTCAACTGACAGCTGTCAAATTATTAAAAATAAACTAGTTCTATTTTGACATTTCTATTAAACCAGGCCAGCCTACTTCTACTTCTAATTCTAATTCTACTGCTACTTTTACTGCTACTTTCACTGCTACTTTTACTGCTACTTTTACTGCTACTTTCACTGCTACTTTTACTGCTACTTTCACTGCTACTATCACTGCTACTTTCACTGTTACTTTTACTGCTACTTTTACTGCAACTTTCACTGCTACTTTTACTGCTACTTTTACTGCTACTTTCACTGCTACTTTTACTGCTACTTTTACTGCTACTTTCACTGCTACTTTCACTGTTACTTTTACTGCTACTTTTACTGCTACTTTTACTGCTACTTTTACTGCTACTTTCAGTGCTACTTTTACTGCTACTTTTAGTGCTACTTTCACTGCTACTTTTACTGCTACTTTCACTTTAATTTCACTTTCACTTTTGCTTCCACTTCCACTTCCACTTCCACTTCCACTTCCACTTCCACTTCCACTTCCACTTCCACTTCCACTTCCACTTCCACTTCCACTTCCACTTCCACTTCCACTTCCACTTCCACTTCTATTCGTAATGAAAAGCACAGTGTTAACCTCGGGTGAAAGACTTATTTTGTCCCTCGAACTATTAGCGCCCTCGCTACGCTCGGGCGCCAAACCCCGTCTCGGGACAAAATAAGTCACTTTCACCACTCATGTAACAATGTACTATTAAGTGGTTCTGTCCATTTTACCTGAAGCACTATGACACCGTCTCTCACTAGCTCCAATTGACCGACGCTTACATTCTGTGGAGGGCGGAGGGTGATGAATCTAGTAAAATTAATAAAAAATATGGTCAAAATCAGTGAAGATACAAAAGTGTTGTTCCTTGTGATGGTAAACTGCTGCTTTGCTCATACCTGGGACACACACGATCAAATCTATATTCTCCAGCGCATAGTTGTCGCGAGTTGCTGTACGAATATCCCAATTCGTGCAATCGCTTCACCAACAACGCAACCTTTCTGTAAAATAAATTCAGCTTCTTTACCAACTACGAGTATATCATGTTCACAGATATAGATTTACATAGATAACGCAAATGCATGTACTTCGCGTGTTTGAAACCCCGACGAAGCGTCAAGGTTGGTCGCCGTTAACTTGCATTCTACGCGACTGCAGCTATAAAAAATATGAGTATGAGCGAGATCATCACTCGAAAGAATCGTAGTGGACGGAGGGGCATCGGCGGCATCGGAGTCTTTGAAGCGGTTTGGATTTCCCGTCACTAATGACGTCACAGTAGGTGTTAAAAATTCGGCACGCTTGGTTTCAATACAAATCGTGATACTTGCGTTATCTATGTAAATCAATATCTGTGGTCATGCTAGTTGTTCACGCGCAATCGCCCAATGTCGATGTCACACCACTTCACAACACCTAGTGCAGGCAGATGTCGACGACTGGCAACCCCGGCCGCCATTACGCAAAATTTACTGAAGATAGAAGGAGGTATTTTTACGTTTTACAAATAAATTACGCATACCGGAAATCTGACGACCGTGGCAGGACACACATAGTTTTAGGTATATATTTTCACGCACTACATGTCTAAAAGATAAAGGTGCTACTCTTAGCAACGATAAGCGATATATCGTGAAATTTGCAGTGTCGAATCCTACTCTAAAGTCCATCTTTATTGTCGTCATTTCTATTACTGAACGAAGAATGGAATATAGAGTAGGATTCGACACTACAAAATTTACGATATATATCGATTATCGTCTCTAAGAGTAGTACTCCAGATTCGCTAGGCTCTACTAAGTACTGTAATGTCGAAGGTATTCTCGAAAAGTTGTGGAGAAGTAGTCAGATATCTAAAGTATTATGTAGCAAAGAATATTCTGTCGTCATCGTCATCGCCCTCATGAACAATTTGACAACCGCTTGGCGCAGTGGTTCGAGCGTAGGCCGCTTGGCTCACTGCACATGTTGGTTGCGGGTTCGATTCCCATCGGGGCAAAATTCGGAAATGGCCTTTTCGTAATTTGCCCTGGTCTGGGCGTCACTGGGAATGCCCCCAGTACATTGTAAGGTAACCATAGAACTTTTGCTTAGTTTGGGACCATACAGTCAGTGTGTCAGTCTGGCGATATTTATATGAATTACGAAACCTATTTTAACACGTGTTATATCAATACTTGCTTCGCTTTGAAGGTGTTGACCCATCCGGTGACTGTGTCCTTGTTGACGCACGCCGAAACGCGGTCCTCTCGCAAATGCGGCGGCAGTAACTCAGACAGCCTGCAAAATAAATCCACATTTTTATTTGTACAATACGGACACGATGAAATACAACTCCGCAGACTGAACGTTGTTGTTCCGGATTAAATTCTTCATAACTTTTGGAATACCTACTAAATCTATAATTTGATTGTAATTTGTGAAAATTGTCTTTGAGTTTTATGTTAGGTAGGTACTTTCTCTGGCGTGCTTTTTAAATTAACGTAAAGATTTCCTAGATTGATATGTAGTGCTCTTTCAATTAATAATTACAAACGAATTAATGACAGTGGACTTATAAACCAATTTTCATTTGATGCCCATAGAAAAAAAGATAGGTACATATGTTGAAGCTCAGTTACTATACCGATTTTATCATTATTTTAGATTCTAAGGGAGTCTAATTCTGATAGTCAATACAATTTTTACGAGAAAGCTTTGTTCTTGATCCGAATCCTTGCGATGGCTGCGGCGAAATGCACCCTCTGCTCCCAGATACAACTCTCGATGTCTTTGAACGGTGAGCCGGCTTTCTCCAAGAGGAGGGTCGCCCTCTCGATCTCCCCCCTAGGCCGCGCCCCCCACCGGCGACGAGCTAGCTCCATAAGGAACAGCCATAATGAGTGCCTGTGATCTAGAAACTGAAGGAAAATTGACGATTATTTGGAGAATCAAATTGACACGTCTAATATGGAATTCCTATACATCGACGTGTTAAACCATTTAAGCCAGGTCCTGACATTAATGGACAGTTTACCTACTCCTTACTTTAGTTATGTTAAGTTGACGCTTCCAGTTGTTATTCTAACATCAACAAAGAGGCCACAAAAAAGGACTCTACGCACTTTGTAGAGGAGCTCGACAGTAAGTGCTGAGTAAGCTATCTATCCACCATCACTGTTTCCTTATATTTGAGTGCTATCACTCAAAAGAGCCTTATCGCTCAAATGTCTACCAGCACCTACATTAAATGCCCGACACGCCTTCGTGTCGTTATTAATAGAAAACATTTTATCAGTCCCCAAATCTACCAATGCCGTTTCTTTTTCGCCAGCACAAGTAAACGGCCATAAATATCAGGCTCATTTTCGTGAGCGTTCACAAACATTCGAAAAAGAAAATAGCCCGAGTCACGATATTGTATAATGTGGCTCGGATGGGGCATACTTTTTATTGTAACATCTTGTCGAACCTGCCCTAACGCGAGGTTATCGGTAATGAGGTCTAAATATACGGCCTTGGCTGCAAAGGGGTAGCTTTTATTAATCGTTGCAAGTTCAAGAACGGTATGACAACGGGACAAGGGAGATACACATGTTTGTTGCGTGGATCCAGCGCTCGTTTGTTGTAATCGAACTATTATTCAGCACCATGATTTGGTGACGTATCTAGGGTTGCCAGATGCCACCTATGTTACAGGCTACCCCGATTTTTTTTATACATATAACAAAGTAAAGATCAAACGCATAATCTGCCTGATGTTTTTAAGCAGTTTTTTTTTACTGAGAGCAACATAGTTAGTCAGTATATAACATTTATTAATCAAAAAGGAAATTATAAGTCTATAACATAGAGGTAGCAGTTATTTCATACATACATAGTTCTTATTTTAAAAACCCAGCTAATGGATACAGGGAGTTATTAAGCAGCTTATCTTCTTCTGCGTCGTTCCCTCACTGCTGAGGATCGTGACCATATGTGATATGTCTCCATTTGCTCCTGTCCTGCGCCAAATCAATAGATCGTTGTAGAGTTTCTCCTGTTGCCTCTACAATACTCTTAGTCCATCGAGTTGGAATTCGACCTCTGGAGCGCTTCCCCTGCATCTGTCCCTGCTGTCTGAGCTGCTTCTCCAGCTCATGCTTTTGCGACCGCATGATATGTCCAAAGAAGCTTAGTTGACGGTGTCGGCATACCGAGATAAGTCGTTTTTTGATTTGGAGCTCTTGTAGGATGGATTCATTCGTTCTCCTGGCAGTCCATGGTATCCTTAGCATTCGTCTCCAGCACCACATTTCAAAAGCGCTTATTTTACTTATGTCGCGATTTTTGAGGCACCAGGTTTCAGCTCCGTATAGAAAAATTGAAAACACCAAAGAATGCACTAAGCGTATTTTGGTACCTCGGCGTATACCCTTGTTCCTCCAGATTCTCCCGAGGCTTGACATTGCGCTTTTAGCCGTTGCTATACGACGGCCCAGCTCATTAGTAGCAGCTTATAGATGCTTGTAATACCAACGGCATTGCTCGCACCACCTTGCCGAACTAAAAAGGTGTGGGAAAGAGAGAGGGGCAGGGTCACGGTAGTTGGGCTTCCGGCTCGCTAATTCATAGTACGAAACACAGCTATAATAGCTATTTAACGCCGATCTTCTGTGTGAGGGTGGTACTGCCGCTGTTGGCTCAACAACCTTAATCCCTTTTTCCAGGGTCTTAAATTAAACACCCTTAATCTAAATCTATATATATATAACTCAAAGGTGACTGACTGACATAGTGATCTATCAACGCACAGCCCAAACCACTGGACGGATCGGGCTGAAATTTGGCATGCAGGTAGATGTTATGACGTAGGCATCCGCTAAGAAAGGATTTTGATTGATTCTACCCCCAAGGGGATAAAATAGGGGATGAAAGTTTGTATGAAACTTTGTCAATTAAATTCCACGCGGACGAAGTCGCGGGCACTAGTTAGCAATATAAAGTACGGGATGAACAAAGCTCCCGTATTTTTATACTCATTCGGCCAGGGCTGAAGCATCGCGGATTTTTTGCTAGGAAGTGATAGTCCCTCAGTCACGAGGTGATTCATCCCTTGTTGGTCAATCAACGCCTCATGAGTAACTAGTCGCGAGGGAATAGGTATTAAGTTGTTGTTGTCGCCGAAGAGTGAGAAAAGAATAAGAAAATAAATTTGTCTCCTGTAAAAAAAAAATCAAATAACACTATTTTCGATGGCGATAGCTCGTATACGAAGAAGTGGCATATGGCAACCCTAATTGAATCTATTCATGAAAATCGTTTTATTACATCCCGACGCGATTCATTCTTATTTTACTCCGATTGGCGGACTTATTTAGGTACATACCGTCCCTTAGCTAACAACACCGCATAAGTCATTTCTACCAACTTTACAGGAGGCGAAAAAAACTGCACGGTGTTGAGAGGCCAACCGCCCCGTGCGCGCTGTCACTACTTTTCGAATGACGGCTTCTAATTGGCTGAAATCTATATCATGTGACCAATGGTTAGACGCGCATCGCCATCTAAAGGCATTAATATGTGAAAATCTCCAATTTTCGACTTGAGCGGTGTTGTAAGGGGCGATACGGATTTTACTTACTTGCGGATGATCCCCTATAAACTCAATGTCTTCAATAGCTTGGTCCAGTATACACTTATCTGGAAATAGTACAGAAGCGTTTACAGATCATAAAATAAGGTAAGCCAGCTTCAACTTTACTCGGATAGAAAAACTTAAGGATATAAGCCCTGTGGTATTTCTAGACGGGTAAATATTATTAAAACAATAAACAACACTGGCAAAATTGTTTTTTTTTTTATTTGTAAGTACCTACTTTTTTAACTACTGACGGAAAAAGAGGGGTCTTATAAGTTTAACATGTGTATCTGTGTGTCTGTCTGTGGCATCGTAGTGACCAAGCGGATGAATCGATTTTTTTTTTTTTTTTTTTTTGTTAGAAAGATATTCTGATCGAGATTGTTCTAAGCTATGTTTCATGAAAATCGGTTCAGCCGTTTAAAAATTGAGTCGTTAAATTTCAAACACGGCCATCTCCATATTTTTCAGATTTCAGGATTTTATGATATTGTTACGTACTGGGGGTAGGTACAATTAATGCCGACTACGTGTATAAAGGGTTTATTCCGCTCTCCACAAACTTGACAAATACACAGTTCTACACTAGTTCACTAATACTAGTTACACACAACAAGCACTGTTCCAAATCACTTAGCAGACTCACAGTATTCCAATATTATCGCCTAGGTCACTGGTATATCACTCTTCGTTCGCTTACTTAAGTTCCGTACACTGTCGCTTCCAAGAAGTAACTAACTCGCTGCCCGTCGTCAACACCTTATATACGGAATAAAGAGGCGAGCTGGTATTTTCCTGAACATTCTCGGTAGGTATGTACGTAATAATAATCGGAATCGAATGATCTCGAGACACATTGTCGGCTTCCCTTTGTATTCGTTCGCGAGTAGGTATTCGCCGGCCGTCGCGCCGATAACGCAAGGGCGTTCACTTTATACCTACATACCTACAGTCTCGAACATTCAATTTTTAGAGATCCTTCGTAATTAATCGATGGAGTACATCTAGAATAAAAATGCGTTTTTGTATCAAGCTGATAAAATAAGGATCCTTCGAGATATTTGACCAAGTAGATTCTAGGTCGCAACATTACCCCCCTCTTAGTCATGCTCGTCCCGAGCATCATTTGTTCCATGATACCGAGCCAATCTGTCCACATGGACTACCTTTGGCTTTCCTCGAAGTCCCTTCTTAATGCGATAGGTCACATCGTTGATCCTCGTAATAACTGTATAAGGTCCTTCCCAGCGAGCCTGAAGTTTCGGGGCCTTTCCTTTTCCGCGCAGAGGATCGTGAAGCCACACCACCGGTGTCCCTTCTTCAAAACCGTTGGCAGACACACTTCGGTCGTACCGGCTCTCCATCTTTCCCCTGCTCGTTGTCTGCCGTCCTTTTACTGACGCACATACAGTGCATTTACGGCACCAGTCCTCGACTTCTTTCCGATAACACAGCCAATAAAACCGCTGTCGCACCTTAACGAGGGTTTTCTTGAATCCAAGGTGCCCACCAGAAATACCATCGTGTATGTGCCGTAGAAGAGGGGTCACCTTACTCCGCGGCACTATCACCTGCATGGTTGTTTCTTTGCCGTCCTTCGATTCCCGTTTCCTATACAGCACTTCATCTTCCAAAGTCAAACTGTCCCATTGGGCCCAATAACACTTCGTAGTCGGACTGTAGACGGACACGTCGCTCCATTGAGGCCTGTTTCCACTCCGTTTCCAGTGCAGTATAGGTTGTAGATCATCATCTTCTTCCTGCGCCTTCTTCATACTGGTTCCGGTCCATTCATCGTCAGTTCCATGAGTCCTTATGAGCTTAACCCTTACCTAACCTTAACCTTAACCTTATACCCGGTTGCCAATTCTTAACTTGACATCCGTCTCACCGAGGACGGAAACTGGCTGACCAGTGGCTGTCTGTAGATGACACGATGGCGATCGCTTTTCCCACATTATGGTGCGTTTCAGTAGCTCTGGCCTCACAATTGTACGCGATGCTCCTGTATCCACAGTTAAGCCGCAAGGTTGGTCGTCCAAGGTGGCCTCGACGATCAGACTATTCCCATTGCCAACTTGGGTTATGGTGACGGTTGGCGCCAAAACTTGACCTTGGGTTTCAGACTCGTCTGTGACCCTTCTCTTCTTCGAAGGACATTCCAGGCGAATATGTCCCCTACCACCGCAGCCATAACAAGTTGGGACAAACCGAGGCTTCCTTTCCTCTTTGACAACCTCCTTAACCTCCCTGACCTTATTTAATTTCGTGTCCTGCCGAACAGCTTCCACCTCGAGAGCATGAGCCAGTGCGTTCTTCATGGTTTGGTGGTGTCCCAACCGTACAAAGGTCCTGACTTCTGTTTCTCGAATGCCATTTATAAATAGCTCCAGCAGGTTTTCTTCAATCATCGCTGGTTTGGACGAGTATGCACGGCGAACCAGCCTCTCCACTTCCAATGCCCATTGTTGGAGACTTTCACCAGGCTTTTGTTTCCTCTCGTGGAGCTGCGCTCGATAAACATGTTCCAGGTGTTTCTCACCGTAGCGTGTATCCAGTGTCTCCATGAGAGTCTCCAGAGTCCTTCCTTCCAGCGGCAGATTTTCCAAAACCATTAAAGCATCTCCCCGTAAGGCCAGCGCCAGAGCCGCAAAGGACTGCTCGCTGCTCCAGGAATTTCCCACCGAAAGTATTTCAAACTGGTACTTAAAGGCCATCCACGAAGAAGTTCCGTCGAAGCGCGGGAGGTCGAGCTTTGTGGACGATGGCGAGGCTACTGTCACAGGTCCATGTATTTTCAGCTTCAAAACCTCCTTATCTAGCGCCTCTAAGTGGTCCTTGACTGAATTATTGTCTTTATTTAACACTTCCACGCGGTCTTCTAGGGTCTTCACTTTTTCACCCAGGACAGTGATGCCTGCGTCGATTTTCCCAAGGACCGTCTCCTGATTGCCCTCCATTGCATGCATCAGTTCCTTAAATTCCTGACGGGTAGCCTCTTGGTGTGTCTGGATCATTCGCTGGCTAGCCTCTTGATTGGCCTTCATCATCTCCTTGAACTCCTGCCGGCTAGCTTCTTGGTTGGCCTGGAGCATTTGCTGCATAGAGGCCATCAACACTGCCAAGTTCAATTCCGATGAGCTTCCTGCTGGTGCTGCCTCAGCTCCCGCCGAAACACCGACATCAACTGGACGCTCTTCCTCTTCACGGCTACGTTGACGTGCAGCATCCATCCCCACTTGACGTCTGGTTCGTGGAGTACGCCCTTCTTCCTCTCGCGGTAGTAACGGCATCCCACTTCTGACACCAAATGTTACGTACTGGGGGTAGGTACAATTAATGCCGACTACGTGTATAAAGGGTTTATTCCGCTCTCCACAAACTTGACAAATACACAGTTCTACACTAGTTCACTAATACTAGTTACACACAACAAGCACTGTTCCAAATCACTTAGCAGACTCACAGTATTCCAATATTATCGCCTACGTCACTGGTATATCACTCTTCGTTCGCTTACTTAAGTTCCGTACACTGTCGCTTCCAAGAAGTAACTAACTCGCTGCCCGTCGTCAACACCTTATATACGGAATAAAGAGGCGAGCTGGTATTTTCCTGAACATTCTCGGTAGGTATGTACGTAATAATAATCGGAATCAAATGATCTCGAGACACATTGTCGGCTTCCCTTTGTATTCGTTCGCGAGTAGGTATTCGCCGGCCGTCGCGCCGATAACGCAAGGGCGTTCACTTTATACCTACATACCTACAGTCTCGAACATTCAATTTTTAGAGATCCTTCGTAATTAATCGATGGAGTACATCTAGAATAAAAATGCGTTTTTGTATCAAGCTGATAAAATAAGGATCCTTCGAGATATTTGACCAAGTAGTTTCTAGGTCGCAACAATATTTAAAAAGAGTACAGTGCATGGAATATGCCTGTAGGTTCAAATATGTCCATATCTACGCGGATATGGAAATATTTTAATTTGTAGGCATATTTTATGTGCTGTAATCTTTTAAAATATCATGGAATCCTGAACATGGAAAAATGTGGAGATGGCCATGTTTGAAATTTAACGACTCAATTATCAGCTCTTTTGTAGTTTAGAAAGTCGTCCATAGGGGTTCTTTGAATTATAAATTTAGAGTTATTTGTGGATAAAAGCTTGCGAGGATCAACTACTTAGCTAGTCTTTCATGAAAAAATACCCACCAATAAAACCAGTGAAATCAATATGTCGCGTGACAAAAATCTTCTATATGGATAGACGAGCGAGTGTTGAATAATAAAATGGGCAAAAAAAACATGAAATTACATAGAGCATGGCATTTTTATTACGGCATAGACTGATATCTATCGGACTGTGCCATTGGTGTGCGTACATCGCCATAATTATTTGTGATATTTATTATAATACATATTTTTTTGCTTTGTAATTCCATGTAAAAACTACAAAGGAGCTGATAATTTTCTAAAGGCTGAATCTATTGTCATGAAACATAGCTAAGAACGCTCTCGATTAGAAAAAAAATCTTACAAAAAAAATTACAAAATTAAAATCGGTTCATCCGCTTGGGCGCTACGATGCCACAGACGACACACAGATACACATGTTAAACTTATAACGCCCCTCTTTTTCGTCGCGGGTTAAAAAATAAGGTCGGCACACTAGCCTACGTCCCGCCTGATGTTAAGCAGGTACCGTAGCCTATAGATGCTCGCAATACCAATGGCATTGCTCGCAATTTGCCGACCTTAAGGCAAGTGGAAGAGAAGGGGGGATGGGCTTCCGGCTCTCTCCTTCATCGTACGAAACACAGCTACACTAGCTACTTCTTTTTTTCAGTATATAATATTTTATTAATCAAAAAGGAAATAATAAGTCTACTAGTTGCTGCCCGCGACTTCGTCCGCGTAGACTTAAGTAAAGTATTATATGTGCTAATCCAGGTCATAAACTATCTGTGTTCTAAATTTAATCTGAATCCGTTCAGTAGTTTTTGCGTGAAAGAGTAACAAACATACATCCACACTCACAAACTTTCGCATTTATAATACTAGCTGTGCCCACGGACTTCGTCCGCGTAGTATTTAACGTAACAAAAATTTCGGGATTATCGGGATAAAAAGTATCCTATATGTTAATCCCGGCTATAAACGTTCTGTGTTCCAAATTTCATCCAAATCCGTTTCGTAGTTTTTGCGTGAAGGAGTAACAAACATACATACATTCATCCACACTCACAAACTTTCACATTTATAATATTAGTAGGATTACATAGAGCTACTTGACGCCGATCTTCTATGACAGGGTGGTACTACCCTCGAGCCAGCCCGTATAGGAGCTGTAGCCGGCTGGCTATAATAATAATAATAAATCCATTTATTTCAGGCAAATACCCATATTAAATTAACATTACAAACACAATAACAAATAAAATAAATAACAATATCAATAAAATCGAAATCAAATTAAATTACAATTACAATAGCATTAAATAAAAATAAAAATAATTCCAATTACATTAGGTCACATTAAGTTGCACCATATTCAAGCTATAGCTTATCTATAGCTTGCCTCCACCACCGTAAAGGTAGAATAGACAGTTATACCCCACTTTATAAACCTAGCCAAGTTTTTGCTCTGACCAAAAGGTATCTAATTCTACAGTGGAATCCACAAGAACCCAGGATGATGTAGATACTTGACATAGTCACAGGGTATATGCTATAATCTAAATATATATAACTCAAAGGTGACTGACTGACTGACATAGTGCACACAAAAAAAGGCGCCCAAAATTTGTTTTCAGTCAAGAATAATTTTATTCTCAGAAATATTGTTTAATAACAAGTAAATATATGCTTGCACTGACAATAATGTCTTAGTTTAACAAAAACGTTTTTCTCTGCGTAAACCAATATTATTCTCGATAAATTTACTAGAATTAAAACAATTAGTGTCTCTTCGAGAATATATCAATCTTGACCAAATAATAAATTAGTATTGGATATTAAAATTTATATGTCTTGATATGAAACAGCATTGTTTATATACAAGAACCATAATTAATTGGATCAAAACCTGTTACAATTTTCGTGAATCAAAACTCTTAATATGTTAGATGAAGACTATTTGTTTGAGAATAAAACATTATATTCTTTCTTCAAAAAAGGTGTGATTCTCCTAAACTGTAAACGATGAATGCTTTCGCCCAAGAAAAATGTGTGTCGTATCAAGAATAATGGTTTTTATTTAAAATAGTAATACTTATACTTGAATTAATTATATGAAATCAAATACAAACGAGAAAAAATGCTATTCAAATAAAAACAAAAATATTTGGATTATAACCTTATATTCTTGGCGTGAGAAAAGTGTGGTATCAATTCAAGATAATAATTAATTTAAAACAAGATGCTCAATGAGCGTAAACAATAAATTTGAATATTTTGTGTTAGTAAATAATGAAGTTAAAAGAAGACTCGTAGTGTTTGCAAAAAAGATGAACTAGCGTTTTGTTTAAAGAAAATATAATATTTATTTCAATAACATTTTTATTGAGATGAGTAAATGTAAGAATTGATCCAAGAAAACGAATTATTTATAACAAGATACTCCAATTAGTTCGTACAACACTTTTGTTGTTTTGTGAGAATGTGTTATTGCGTTCAGCTAAGAATATTTTTGTTTGCAAAGAAGATAAACCAGCGTTTTATATAAAGAAAATATAATATTCAGTTCTATAATATATAATTGAGACGAATAAATCTGAGTATTGATGTAAGAAACTGAATAATTTTAAATAAGATACTCCGATGAGTTAGTACAATACTTTTGTAGTTTTGTTAATAATCAGTTATTGCGTTCACCTAAGATTTTTTTTTGTTTCTATATGAGATGAACGAGGGTTTTGTTTAAATAAACAATAATATTCAGTCTAATAAAAACAAATCTTGAGACGAATAGGTTTTACAACAAAGTTCGTTTCCCTGTTCTATTTGCATATTACATGCTAGGCATTTCATTTTTAAATAAAGCTTTAAAGCCTGCTTCTAATATATAAGACCACACAAAACAGAGTGTATTATAATGCACTTGACCGACAGTTAAAAACAATAGTTCAGTTTAAGCCGCCTTTGGGAGTTGCAATGATAGTGACGGAAATTTTTGCTTCGAAAAGCACAGCTACGGTGGTGCGTCGCGCAAACAGCCCGCCCACACCGACCGACCATGCCCAGGACGCGGGTTCAAACCCAACCGCAGGCAGAGATCTCAATGCAAAATATCAAACAAATATACGACGAGAATCCAATAGGCGACTGGGTCTTATGGGGCCACTCCACAAGATAGTAAGAGAGGCACCGATAATTTGAAAGACAAATGTATACCAAAAATAAAAGCAAGCACTTAAGCACGACAAACACCTCCACTCACGAGGGACCCACAAAAAAAAAATAAGACTCAAGTTCAAGAACTTTTTTCTTAATCTAATACTACAATATTCGTCAGTTAAGATTAACAATTATCAAGACAAGTGAATTGTATCATTGAAATAAAATGTAGAAAATATTGAATCAAGATAAATCCGTTTTAGTTTAAAACATCTACTTTCTCAAGTTAACAAATATTTGAAATCACTTCAAAACTCAGTATTCTCTGTAGGAGCCTCTTTATTTTTTAATCGAATAAAAAAATACTTCCATTTAATCACTATTATCTTAATTCAACAATGGAAACATACAATTTCAAGAAAATATTGTCTATGTATGAAAATCCTCACTCTTGGTTTGAAAATAAAAATTAAATTGAAAATTCAAGTTATTTGTTTTTGTTCAAGAAAAATGCATGTCTTTGAACCCCGAGAAATTTATCGGTCTTGATTTCAAAAAGTGTTCATTTCCCTAACCAATAGATATCTTACTCTTAATTCAAGCTAATTATTGTTAATCTAAGAATAAAATCCAAAAAAAATATATGCTACATCCAAGAAAATATCGTTTTCCCCATATATGAATCAATATTATTCTTGACCAATAAATATTTACTTGGTTCAAGAATATATTTCTGTGTGTGTGATCTATCAACGCACAGCCCAAACCACTGGACGGATCGGGCTGAAATTTGGTATGCAGGTAGATTTTATGACGTAGGCATCCGCTAAGAAAGGATTTTGATTAATTCTACCCCCAAGGGGATAAAATAGGGGATGAAAGTTTGTATGAAACTTTGTCAATTAAATTCCTTGCGGACGAAGTCGCGGGCACAGCTACTAATAATATAAGATTTCTGTAAGCAACCGCTGATAAATTCACGGGCTGACACCCCCTAACCTACCCTTCCCCCCTTCTTCCAAACTACGTGACACCATGTTTCAAACTTTCGCTTTCAACAGAACACTAGAATTTATGTTTCACAAGTTATTATGTACCATTCGACAGCTATTTACAGCTTAGGTTTCGAAGTGTAGCTGTTAAAACTTTTATCCAAATGGTATATGGGACTTTTATGGTTTTATTTTAGGTTTAACGACTCTGCTGTCTAGTTTTTATGGCTGGGTGTTTTGAACACGCATGGCCCTTCATTTACCATTAGTACCTTATAATGACGCCAGACTTACACACCAACTGTATGGTCCCAAACTAAGCAACGCTTGTACTATGGGTACCGTACAATGGACTAGGGGCGATCCCAGTGACACCCAGACCAGGGCAATTTACGAAAAGGCCATTACCGAAATTTGCCCCGGCGGGAATCGAACCCGCAACCACCATGTGCAGTGACCCGAGCGGCCCACGCTAGAACCACTGCGCCAAGCGGTCGTCAGAGTACAGGTTTACTATTGATAATCTGTTATCTATAAGTGAACATAAGGGGAATTAATGGTGTGCAATGACGTCATACGGTGGTAGAGCCAAACTAGACAGTTGACTACAGCTTATATACTGCGGGGGCTGGACCGGAGTAGTACCACCCTCGCACGAATATCGTTGTAAAGTTGCTATATAATAGGTTCACGTACGTTCGTACGATGAGTGAGAAAGCCGGAAGCATTTTCCTACCCGCTATCCCAATCCCCACTATCCGTCAGGTCGGAAACATGCGAGCAATGCAATTGCTATTGCAAGCATCTATAGGCTGCGGTAGCTGCTTATCAGAAGGCGAGTCGTACGCTTATTTACAACAACGAAGTGTTAAAAAAATAAGGGTTCAAATGTACACAGAATGTGTCGAGGGGTTTCCATAATTCGTAAAAAATCTTTGACAAAACTTACATCGGAACACGTCGTAGATTAGTGAGTAGACGCATCTCATCTCTTGCTCGTCAATAAAATCCACGTGCATAGGTGGTCTACAGAGCAATCGAGCAGCTTTCAGCACCTGTATAGACCAATAATAATAATAACAAAATCCTGGAGTCTTAAAAAAACAAAAAAAATGACCTTCACGGGACGCCCGGCAGAATTGAAACTGTAGTGTATTGTATAGTCTACGCGCACATACACACACAAGGGAGTACAGAGCGGTGGTGCAGAGCGGGCATGACGGCATGAGAGAGCGTCATGCCATGACGTGACGGCAAACTAGTCGATTTTACTGCCAAACAGCGCCAATGGATGTTTCACATAAAAAAAACTTAAGTGGATTACTGATGACAGCCAACGCTTGACGAAGGCACGGGGGGAGAGTTCAAAAAATAGAGAAAAGCCGCTAAGAAAATGTTCGTGAATACCTGGATACGTGAACATAAATAATTATAAATTACATAGTTTGGTAAAAATACTAAAACAGTCTTAAGATACAAAAGTTTCTAGTAATTATAAGAGAACTGGCGAGAAAAAAGTACTACTATCTAGTCTCAAATAACCTTCGTGTCGAGTTTACGTAACAAGCATAGTTCAGACGACCTCAATATGCGTTTTATGGGCTTAGTTTATGGTGTGAAACAATTGGATTCTCCAGACCAAACAGCGCGTGTTTAGATGCGATAAAATGCCAGGGAGTTTCGAAACACCTGCTAAATTAACTACTTGGTACATTGTACTCTAAACTACTTACATAAGTTTAATGAGAATGAAGCAATACTATAACACTTTAGATGAACGATCTAAAATTTTTCAACTGCCTAGAAATTATCTCAACTTACAAACAGCCTAGAGAATAAGTAGGTACATAGCATTCCGTGTAAGAGCTGCAATTAGGGTAGAGATAGGTAGTTCCCCCGCTAACTGTTATTATTCTGTGAGAAACAGAGTCTCGAACCTATATGAGTTTGAAAGGTATACATAGAAAACTACGTACTTGATCAATGTCCCACGCGGGTCCCGGCGTAGTTTTGACGGAGACGGGCGGGGGCGCGTGGGGATTCTTGATTGACACCACCAGGTTCCAGGGCGCCCACTCCTCAGGCCCTTCTTCTGTAGGCTTCTGAACTCCATCATCGTCTTCCTCCCTGAGATACAAGTGAGATGATCTTTGAGATAAATAAGCTTATCGACCACCGCTTGGCGCAGTGGTTCGAGCGTAGGCCGTTAGGCTCACTGCACTTGGTGGTTGCAGGTTCGATTCCCGCCCGGGGCAAATTTCGGAAATGGCCTTTTCGTAATTTACCCAGGTCTGGGACTGGGATCGCCCCCAGTCCATTGTACGGTACCAGAGAGGCGATATTTATTTATTGGCGGATATTTAAATAACATGATTAATAATGACTCACTAATTATAATTTATTAATAATGATTTGATAAAATTTGGTAGGTCGCTTATAATTTCTTCTTTCTTTGGAGGAGGTGATCTTGACCTTTGATAATTAACCCCAACTGGGACCAAACCCAAACTGAATTTGTTTGACTCGTCATCACTACTCCAGTAGTTTGTCCATGGCTCAGTGTCAAGTTCAGATGAGGGAAGTTGAAATAAGTGTAACGACTTATGTAGCTACTTACGTTATTGGCGAAGGAGGACCATGATCATTCAGTACCAAAGCCTCCATCTATTTGTTAATAGAAGCCATTCTATGAGTTGACACACAACACAATTTATAAATACGCCGAAGTACCCATACTTTAATTCCGAAACGTGTTCGAAGACCTTTTTATAGTATATACAGAGTTTTTCAAAAAAGTTTATTTTTGCACCACAAGGTACAATTAAATTAAAACTATAAATAGCTCTAAACAATTTTCTAAATTATACGTTATTTTTTTGTAACCTGTACAATTTTTTATAATATGACTGACATAATGCAACTGTTTAATCAAATTGTGATGGAATGTTTTGGGGTTTATTTTATTTTCGGAACTGTTTATTTATTGCCAGTTTCATTGTTTGCCTATTAGGGTTCCACGATTGTTTTGAGTATTGGTATACAAACGAATTTGACAAAGCCCAAAGATTGTTCCGCGTTGTCTGCATTTATATCAAGGGCGGTTGTCTTCGATGAAGCGACGGTTACTTACCCCTGATAGTAAGCATAGAATGAATAAAGCCCACAATCATGTTGATATGTTGGATTGATGGGGCGACATGTGTAGGTCAGGGCCGCGCATTCCGCTCGCAATCCAATCAACGTTTATTTCTGTTAGCCTCGCGTAAACGAACAATCAACTGTTGATGAGGTTGTCTTGAAGAAAATATTGTCAAGAAATTATTGTATTACTAGCTGTGCCCGCGACTTCGTCCGCGTGTAATTTAACATAACAAAAATTTCGGGATTTTCATCCCCTATTTTATCCCCTTGGGGGTAGAATTAATCAAAATCCTTTCTTAGCGGATGCCTACGTCATAACATCTACCTGCATGCCAAATTTCAGCCCGATCCTTCCAGTGGGTTGGGCTGTGCGTTGATAGATCACTATGTCAGTCAGTCACCTTTCAGTTATATATATTTAGATGTAATGGGTCAGTGAGTATTTGTTGTATTTTCGATCGATTTGATACTTGCATTTCCAAGTCTTTCTGCATTTCAACGAGAGTAAAGTACTTCTGCAGCCTCCAGTCTTTGTCGCTCGGGAGGACCAGCCTCTCGGCTTCGCTGGTGTCTCCATCCTGCCGCGCCGCCTCCTCTTGCAGGAACAGTTCAGCGAGCAACTTCGGATATACTTGAAAGATATTACCGTCACTGTACTCGGTGAGAGCGACCCATAACGTGTTGGGGTCATATTTGCCAGGCATTGTACCAACATTTCAATGCAAATTGGTAAAAAAAAACAATGATGAAAACATAATAGAGCCTAAATTTAAAAGATCTAATGCAATCCTCTCAGGATATGAAGCCGGAATTCTAAAAATAATATTGCAATACAATTTTCGACTACGCTTTTTTCGGCACGGGTGAGTAGATTTTATTGGCGGAAAGCTTTCGTCAAGGGCCGCCCGCCTACTGAACGGTCGCTTGGGCGGCAGAGTATTTTGTACCTACTAACTTGTTGCGTTAAGAACCTATAGGTATAAATAAACATATATTTTACTGTAAGCATAAGCGTGCCGGACGACTGAATCCTTTGGTGCTAATGTGTTAATACGTTAATTAAAGCTGATTTGGGTTCAAATAAACTGCTTATAATACCTTTTAGAGCTTCATCTTTGATATTTTATTTAGAAGTAGGTACCCACTCACGAAGATACTCACATGCTAGTGTATATAACATGCTTTTTGTTTAGTTACGAAGCTTCGAAAGGCTTTTGAATTGAATCAATAAAATAAAATTAAATAAGCACTTACCTATACCTATCTATGCAATGTCATTCCAGTACAACATCGCGTGTCAATGGCGTGGGTACTCAAGATCGCTCTCAGACTTAAGATAGATTAATTAATGTGAGCCTAAGTAGAGTAAAATTTACTTTCCTAAACAAAAATATTTTTAATTTTCCTCGGAAAAAGTACCATAACTAAGTAGGTGTAATTATGTTTTATTAATTTATTTCGTGCTCTGCTCCCGTATTTGTACCTAAGAAACAACTTAAATAAATAAGAGCCCTGTATTACCTCGTTTAGTTAAGTAAAATAAACTGAACAATTAACAAAATTACATACTTTTTCGATTCTCCTCGATCATACGCGGATTTGCCATTCGCGATTTGGGATGTCGACATTTTGGTAAACGAAATTTAACACGTTTGCGTTTCTTAGCCATTTCGAAAAGTTAAATCACACCTGAAGTATTTTAAAACCAATGTTCTTCAACGACTGGCTCGAGTGTTTTGTTTGCCAGGCCACGGAACTATGAGGATATTGTCAAGTTTACCAATAGAAATTCTAACATCGATCCTTTAATGCAGAACAAAGCCTGCAGTAGGTAGTTGAATTTTACAACATCATAAAGTTACCTTTGACAAAATAATGCTAAAGTAAAGGTTTATTGATGGGTTAAGTATATAGGTGAGTACCTTAGGTACTGTTAATATTAAGTAGTAAGTAGGTACCTGTCTAATCAATTTAACTTAGAAAACCTACCAATTTTCGAATGACATGTGAAACCCGCCAACCCGCACGGGCCAGCGGGGTGGATTATGGCTTGAATCCACCTCGTATTGAGGCTGGCCCTTGCCCAGGAGTGGGAAATTAAAAGGGCTAAATAAAACGAATATCCCGCTTAGGTCTTTAAAACTAACCAGCGGATTTTGATGCGGGCTTTTTTCATCTATACACATACACAAATAAATAAAATTGGAGTGTCTGTTTGTAATATCAAAATAACACCTTTTCACTAAATGCATATGAAAGTACATACTATACCTATAGCAAAAACGCGAACTAAAAATTTTTTGTCTGTCTGTCTGTCTTTCTTTCTGTCTGTCTGTCTGTGTGTTTGTTCCGGTTAATCTCCGAAACGGCTGGACCGATTTCGACGGGACTTTCACTGGCAGATAGCTGATCTTATAGCGGGTAACTTAGGCTACTTTTATTAAAACAAAAACAAAATAAAAAAATGGGTCCTGTCGCGCGGGCTCAGAACGCGGGACCGGGCTTTATTGTTAAGTTAAATTCCACGCGGGCGAAGTCGCGGGCTCAGCTAGTAATAGATAAGGTGATTCAAGAGTACCTAATGTTTATATGTAATACATGCATAATATAGTAGAAGAACACGGATAAAAAATACCCGTGCGAAGCCGGGGCGGGTTACTAGTAATTAATAATTGACCTAATACTTAAAAAAATCTTGAGAGGTGTCAAGGGAAACCCGGATGGAACGAAGTTGCAATATCCGGAACTTGTGCAAAAACACTGTCAGGATTCATTATTGTTATTATCCGGCCTCGTGTTTATCTACGACATGACAGACTCCAAGTACACCAACTTCGGCTACGAGCTCTCGCAAAAGATACTCACTATGCTCAAGGTCAGTAAGGCCATTTCCGAAATTTGCCCCGGTGGGAATTAAACCCGCAACCATCCGGTACAGTGAGCCGAGCGGCCTACGCTCAAACCACTGCGCCAAGCGGTCGTCAATCGTCGATGGTAATGGTAGTAGAAGTAAGTCGCGACACCACACTGTTTAATGCGAAATAGAAAGACGAAACGAAAAAAAAATAACTGGCTTGCTTTCTATAACAGAGAGAGAGAGACAGACAGAGAAACACGCGCACGCCGCACATATAGCGAAAAAAGTGTCGTTACACATTTTTGGTCTGATTTTTTTCCGTCTAGCCCCCTTTCGCAACGCGCGATAAGGAACTTCGTTCCAAAAATAAGTAACTACACAATATTTTATTATACATAGGTAAATAATAATTAGTACGGAACCGTAGAGCATATTTGGAAAACTGATCGTAACCGTTAGTTATATCTTACAGTATTTAATTTTGTTAACGTAAGTAGTTAATAATACCAAAGAGTAGTGTTTGTAATCTCCACTTCTCCAGAGAGGAGAGGTATTCTCTTTGACACAGAGCGTCAAGTAATATTGGCGTCAAGTTGACGTTCGCCTAATTCAATAAAATCCAAAAATTATACCAACGCAACCATCTAAATAGCCATCCAAAATGCAATAAAATTTACCAAAAAATAAACCTTACAATATGAGTATACAATAACAAATTTCCATCAATAAGTAATTAGAATCATAAAGAACATTACACAAACATAAATGGACAAGGGATTGACAAAAGAGGAGAGCTACGCGGAGCGGAGGCAGCTGTTCAAGGACATATGGGAGACGGCGATGACGATCAACGAGAAGGAAGACATCATGAACAAACCCAAAGTGATCAAGTACGTACATAATGAGGGTAGTACACAGTCAGTGGCGGACTTACCAGCAGGCTGAGTACCCAGGGCGGCAAATTTGGGTCCGCATTTTTTTTAAATGCTACCTCATTTAACGTCGGGATCAAAGAGAATACAATACTACGTAAGAAGAGACGGGACTCCATAGATTAAAATAAACCCTGCTTTTAAAATGGGGCTACCATTTATGGCCAATCTAACAACGAAACTGACAACCATAATACAGTGTACCAACATAAAGAACGAAATAGGGATGTACGGTGAAAATTATCGATATCGATGGATTACCTAATCAACCATTTACCATTTTTGGTTTTGTGTTAAATAAAAAAGCCATTGATAAAACAAATCATTTATTTAAAAATATGTGAAATATTAAACGTTGAATACATATTTTTTCCAAAACTGGCTACTTAAGTATATTAACAATATTTAACATAAATAGATAGGTACATTTGTTGCAAATGCGCGGTCCACTTGAATGAACTTCTATTGTATCTTCTATTGGAGTAAGCTCACTCTCATTGTAAACAGTAGGAGTTGATGAAGTTGACGGAACTCTATAAAGAAAGAGTAAAACATTTGAAATTAGGAAATACATTATTATTTAACTTAAGGATTTGCTCCTTAGGTAAATAAAGGCATAATTGTAAAGAATGTAAATTAATGGTCGATGAACTTTATCGACCTTTTTTTGGTGTCCGCTGTTCTTTAAAGAGGTGGAAAGGAAATTCAATTAATTTGTCATCTGATATTGGCTCAGTAGTCAGTTGTAAGGACGGGGCGACGACTATCTTTAAATTTGAGTATTTTTTCTGAAAATATACAGGGTGGAGACGACATAACGACGTTAAATTAAAACACCATCACTACTAGTCAATCAAAATACTTTATGATAATGAAATTGGTTGTTACATCAACATACAAAAAGCGAAATTTTCAAACAAACTAATTCCGAAAATAATCTAAACGAAACACAACACCCTTTAGTAATATTATCTACTGACCTCAACTGACCTGTAGGCACTACGGGTAAGATCGGCAACATCGCTTTTGTATACACGTGCGCGCGGTATCTTTGTAGGTTTACCTATCTAGTTTCATTCATGTAGGTAGGCATCGAAGTCCGCGCACCGCGCCCCGCGCGCTCTGCGCCCGGGCGCCGGGCGGGCGCCCGTGGATTGGCAAGTGTTTATTTTAAAACATTGTAGGTAGGTAGATAGTCTTTCTTAACACTAGGTACACTTTTCACGGTAATTAATCACTAAATAGTCACATTTTAAACACAATATTTAGGTACGTACCTAACCCTAAGGCGGTATCACACTATTGTTTGTTTACACATTGGGTTGGCACCGTCTTCCCAATAGGTAAGTAGGTAGATAATCTTTCTTAACACTAGGTACACTTTTCACGTTAATTAATCACTAAGTAGTCACATTTTAAACACAATATTTAGGTAGGTACCTAACACTAAGCCGGTATCACACTATTTCTTGTTTACGAGTACACATTTGGTAGGCACCGCACCGCCTTCCCAAATCGCGGCATTTAAAACAACACAATCGTATTATCAATAACATAAGAGTACGTACTAAAACTAGATCTACACTAAATGGACTTACGGCAAAAGAAAAGGAATGTCCAATTTTACACAAAAACAATTAACAATGGCCGCGCGCCTAACAACTCTAACACATTGAAATTATTAAAAAAACGAGCTCTCACAAGGACAGCTAGTCACGCACTGGTGATCGGGAATAAAAAACAAACTCCAGCAAAAGCCTAAAACCCCAGACGATTTCTTTCCTTTTCTTGCACACTAATTCTTCCAAATGCGGAAGTGATTATAAACTATTTTTACTTACTCTTACTTTGTTTGTGCAAAGGTGTCGGATTGGCAACGTAGCCATCTTCCTGTCTGCTTACACTATGCCGACTACAAATCGAATAGTACAGCTCATAAATATTCATTTGCTTATAATAATAAGAAGTTTAACGTTATGGTAATAAGGTCGAAATTTAATCAACAATATTGTGATATTTCTAAGTAACCGATGATTTCTGAGCCGCACTTTTTATTTGGTTTTGTTTTACGCATGTAGGTAAATCTAAATTGTTTTGGTCCTTCTAGGGGAATGACCTTATAAACTAGCCCTGCGAAATCGTAATGTATTCACAGCATGTGTTAAAATTCTTAAAGTGAAAACTAATTCCTGGGGCTATACCGTTCAATGCAATTTGATGATAGTTTGTGTACGAACTACTATGGTGATATCCAATATGTGGTTAACATTAACGTTGTCATGTCGTCACCACTCTGTATATTTTTTAAATGGTTGCTAAAAACAAATTTTAAATTATTCAGTTTTGCGATGGGCATGTTTACTAAGTCCTCATTTCCATTCACCATGACCCCTTTCTGAAAACTAAAAATAATAATATCGAATATCGATAAATTTTTTCACCACACTATTTTTCTGAACAATTTTATTTTATTCTTGAAATTATGAATAACCTGCCTTTTTAATCCCAAAATCAAACATAGGCCTGGTAAATTAGTTAATATTCTACTCACCGATCACTATCCAGGGGATATCTCGCCTTAAATAAACTTTTTATACCGGCTTTTCTTTCTGATATTTTTCCACATAAATCGCACTTTCTATATTTCATTGGTAGGTACTTAGTAAAGTTATAAAGTTTCTAAACTTAATTTGCATAGAACTATAACATAAAAACAACCCAGTAACACTTATTTTCACAGTAATCACCGAAACAAAATTGAAAACAAACAGTTGTTGACGAGATGAGTGATCAGTTGTGACAGATGGCCACTGACGTTTTAGTTCTGACGTCCACCATTAAAGTTCTACCCCATTTCATAGATCGTTTTTTTCTTTTGAAGTTGCGACAGCCTGGTCGGGATCATAAAAAAGTAAATAAACGCGATATAATCCGTAAAAATAGTTTTATTTCAATACCTCATTGAAATCAACAATATTTCTGCATGACGGCTTTCTGATGTTTTCAAAGTGTTTTACAGATAGAACTCTGCAACAAATTTTGCCGATGACTACTTTACGTGCAATTTCAACGATTTTTTTGGATTGTAAAATTAATCTAGGACATGACAATTGTAGAAAACGGGCGGAAACTTTACAGTCTACCTATACCTTGAAATTTTGTAAGTTCGCCACTGTACATAGTGCGATGAATGTGAAATACCTTAATGTTACCCTGAGATTGCATTGGCGAACCATTTATAGCTGCAGTACCTATTTCTCAAAGTGGGCAATAACGCCCCTTGTGGGTGCTGGAGGCTTTCAATAGGCTACCCCATTCCAAGTTCAAAGAAAATTAAAGGACATTACATTAAGGCAATCTACAGGCGACGGAAAATTTATATGTATGAAATTACGATACGACTTTAAATCGGCCTGTCACAGAAACCATTAGTACTCAGTACCTATTTGGTAGAATATTTAAATTCAGTCGTATCGTATCTTGTTACCAGATACTTGGTTATGAGAAACAGCTTCTAGCTAAATTAAATAATAATACTTAGTTTGATTTACGTAAATAACTATGTTAGCGGTACCTACCTACCTAATAGCACTAAAAGTAAATGCTGAAATTGTATTTTACACTATTGTGTGAGTTGATTGGCTCTCTGTACAACATTATACACTTACAACATAAATGTATATTTAGTACCTATAAGGCATGTCCAAAAATTAATTAGAGTTTAATTTTAGGACTCTACGCTTAGACCAAGTGGACCGCAGCGCAATAGGTAACAAGAAGAAGCAACGGATCAAGAACTTGAGGAGTGTTTGCAATAAAATATTGGACTTTTGCGACCGACAAGATGCGGACGATTTGTTCTATGAACAGGTTATTTGTGATTTGTTTTGGTAGGAAGGGGGGTCTGGCCATATATTAATAAGTGCCCGCATAAGTGATTCGAGCGTAGGCCACTCGGCTCACTGCGCCTGGTGGTTGCGGATTCGATTCCCGCCGGGGCGAATTTCGGAAATGGACTTTTCGTAGGTATTTTGCCCAGTCTGATATGTACTTAAGTATATCACTGGCATCGGCCCCAGTCCATTATATAGTAGGTAAGTAAGTAGGTACCTACCCATGGGAAATACGTGGCTTAGTTTGGGAACATACAGTTAGTGTGTAAAGTAGCAATATCTATACATCTATACAAATAAATAAAATTGGAGTGTCTGTTTGTAATATCAAAATAACACTTTTTCACTAAATGCATATGAAAGTACATAAGAATAGATATAGCAAAAACGCGAATTAAAAATTTGTTGTCTGTCTGTCTGTATGTTTGTTCCGGGTAATCTCCGAAACGGCTGGACCGATTTTGACGGGACTTTCACTGGCAGATAGCTGATGTTATAAGGAGTAACTAAGGCTACTTTAATTTTATAAAAACAATTAGAGTTCCGCTTAAAAAAATAAAAACACATGAAATCAAAGAGTATCTCCGAAACGGCTGGACCGATTTTGACGGGACTTTCACTGGTAGATAGCTGATGTTATAAGCAGTAACTTAGGCTACGTTTATTTTAGAAAAACAAAAAATATGGGTCCCGTGGGCTCAGAACGCGGGAGCGGGCTTTTTTGTTAAGTTAAATTCCACGCGGACGAAGTCGCGGGCTCAGCTAGTAAGAAAATAATTTATTGTTTCGAACTTTTGATACATTTTTGGATGTAGGTAAGTTTACGTATGTAGATATGTATGTTTAAGTACCTACTGACTTTTACATCATAATGTTTCACTAGATGGCAACAGAAAGTCAGGAAACGCCGGAAACAAAGCTTCGTAAACCAAGGCCGCATATAGGAAGAAAGAAAATCAAACCTTCCAAGAGTTATATCCCCTCGCCGCTGAATGAAACGTTGGATCCCAGAACTACGACATCGGACCGAAAAAATGAAAGCTTAGTTAGAACTTTCAAGGTATCCAGAAACACATCGCCGATTAAGAGAACTGCATTCAAAAGATCTGTATATTTGACAGGGAAGTCTTTGAAGCCGAAATCGAGTCCGAAAAACATTCGGCAGACTGTTATCAGCAGCGAACAACCTCAAAACGAAGGGAAGTCTGTGATGAGACGCAAGACAATGCGTAAAAAACGTAGTAAAAGAAAAAAGTCATCGGAAAGTGAAACACAGCCTGGGCAACAACTGGGTGTTCTAAAATGGCCAGATGTATGAATTAACAGAAAGAAGGATTAAATTTTGTAACATAAAAATAAAAACTGCTGAACATATACCTACAAGCAAACAAGGTAATAAAATAAGTAAAATTAATAAGTGACTTTATTTAATTCGTTATTGGACTGATAATTATAGTTTCGTAGGTACTTTTAGACAGCTTCCTAAGTCTGAAGTTTAGGAAATGTGTCTAAAAGTAGATGGATTCTCAAAGGGATTGTCTCAAATGAAATATCGTCGCTAGGCACACCTCAAACCACTTAGGTATTATTATGGCAATAATCTGCCCTAACCATTGAAACATAACCAGAAAATTGGTGTCGGCTGAACTAAAAACCAATACGCTGAGCAAGACAAATGATGCTCTATGCACAGGTACTCTGTGTGCACTATGTATGGCTGGCATGCATGTAGGCAATAGGCATGAACATTTTCATGTATAATTTGGTTGTAGGTACGTTTCACAGTTCACCGAAGCTCTTTGTTACGCTGCTAGAAGATTATATAATCTTCTTGTTTCGCTGCCTAGAAAATCATATAAGCTAAGCCAAGAATCTGACCTACAACACTATAAAATTCTTGAGCTTAGCAAATCAGTCTGTTGGTAACCATGGATGGCGGATGTCACTATGACAATGACAAGTGAATGTAAATCATAATTTTATGTTCTTTGTTTTTACTGAAATCGACTAATATATTATTTTGGTTTTCCAAAATGGACGGTCACATTTTTCAAAACCAAAATCCGGACCGTAACTCGGCCATTAATATATAATTATATATAAATAATACTAACAAAATCGACTTATTATGTCAAGCAGCAGAAGAGGCGCAGTGTAGGGGAGAGACGTCACCACTATTATCCTACTTTTTCAAATGAATGACGTAGTTGGGATGTATGTTTGCTTTGTCTCCTTCTAGCGCACAAGTTTTTCATAAAGCCAAAACCTTATCTGTCAACAATTTTAATATTTTGACGTGCATGAGTACGTCTCACATTTTGTCGGATTTAACTACTTTTCGAAGATGCTTACAAATTGAACTGACCCAGTAAAATAATAGAATAAATCGAGCTGAGATTCGTCCGAAATTATATTATGTGAAAATTAAACAAATAAAGTGTTATCGGAGAGTTCCCTTTGGTAAGCGTGGGTCGGTCGTGATACTCGTGATGACAATACATGCTCCGTTTGTGGGCAATATACTTATTGTTTGGATTGAAAGTTTGTGTGGTGTTATGTGCTCATAGCTAAACAGTGATATGATTGTTTTAATTCCCACGTTCGTTTCGTGAATGTTGTAGATATATGTTGGGGAGATCCGATAATGTCTGACTACGAGCTGCAGTTCCAAGCGGATTTGGAGAAGGCACAAGCATTGAGTTTAGAAAGTCTTGCTTTGGACCAGTATCGAAGGCAGAAGCTTCTATCGAACGCAGGTAACTGACGTGACTTTGTTTACTCCGACGGATTAAATGATGATACGCTGTCTAGATTAAAAAATCATACTTAATTCCTCATACTTCACTCTAGTGATAAAAGAGTTTGCAGTTCAGTATGGTATTTCGTAATCGCCCACGTATTTCCGCGGCTATCATGCAAAATATATTCTCTAATTGTTTTATGCTTTGTTTTTTAAGCAGTCAAAAGACATAAGTACCTAAATTGGTAACCTCTGACATAAAGAAATGTGATTATCAAGTTATGTCAATTCATAATTCAGCCAATAAAATAGTGTTTGAAATAGTTTGATGGCATATTTATTTCTTTATAAAACAACACTACATCCAAATTAATAAAAAGCTTTCTGGTAGATACATAAAATATCAAATTAAATGATAATTAATTTAGTTGTCAAATCAAACTCTGTTGTAGGCACAATAAAGAGTTATACTATTCTATTTCTACACCTTGACATGCAAGTAGGTACAACATTGGACAACATGAGACTTGAATATAAAATAAACAAAGTTAAAATTAAAAGTAAAGGACATACTGTATATAAAGAAATGCAACATACAGGTGTGGTATACCCCGAAGGGCACATATTCATTTACTATCTTGCTTCCACATATTGCCAATGGTATTAGATCACAGTGTAATAGGGGCCAAGTACTTGCCAATATATTTGGGACATTCCCTTGCAATATGAGGGGAATTTGGGCCATCGTCCACCATACCGGCATAGTGGGATTGGTGAAGTCCTACTAATATTATAAATGCAAAAGTTTGTGAGTGTGGATGTATGTTTGTTACTCTTTCACGCAAGAACTACTGAATGGATTTGGATGAAATTTGGAACACAGGTAGTTTATAACCTGGATTTACACATAGAATGCTTTACTCAAGTCTACGCAGACAAAGTTGCAGGCAGAAAATTAGTAATGTATATGACCAATCGGTTATGTGTATAGAAAAAACAATTAACAGTAATGGATTTAAGCTACATTATAATTTCTTGGTTTCTAGAAGCCATATTAATAAATCTATCTTGAGTCTGAGAGCAATCTTGAGTATGCTTTTGACGTATAGTATGCCATAAGATTGACATTTCCAAGATTAATATCAGACTTGAGATTGATTTAGTAGTACCAGCTTAGGTATTGCATGCAAATCTTGATACCAATGAAATGAATAAGTTATTTAGAATGTGGTTTATTGTGAAAATATTTTAATGCAATAATATTCAAAATGAATGTAGATTTTATTCAACATAATACCTTAATTATTTTCCTGTTTGTGACCTTAAGTAAAGTTATAATTGGATTGATGTATGTACACACACATTACCAATAGTTTTTATTGTTATATAAGGTGGAAAAAACAATCAAGACATGGTGGGGTACTACCATAAATATATAGATGGCTAACTTTACCAAAAATTTTTAATTTTAATTTTCAAAAATAATGTAATGTGTATTCATAGATTTTTGATAGATCAACTGCTTCAGCCGGAGTTTGAAGCAGTGAAAAGTGGAAAAACATAGATCAAAAGGGATAAAGTCATAAGCAAAGAATTTGTAATAATCAATTTTTATAAAAAAATCCTTGGTCATAAGGATTGATTCGACCTGGAAATAACATACATTTATTAATAAAAAAAATACCATAATACACACTTTGCTATGAAAAATCTGTGAATGCAGGTATACTTATATCCGAAAACTAAATAAATTTTATTTTGAGTAAATATAGCTATGTTGTAATAAGCTCCCCTGCATGCATGATACATTATTTTTTAAGAATTAAATTATATGCCAGCCTTGGAGGCTGGCAATAAAAGAGATTAAATAAATTGAGTACAAAATTGGTAATTGAAATGACTAACAGACCTTTTATTGGCACAATTGGTGGTGTGTAAACATGAAAAATTGATAAGCATTGTCCATGAGAGATGTCTGACATCAATCAGGAGGGAGGGAGGGTCGACAACCTGACACTTCCTAATGGCTGATTATTTAATAGTACATTGTTACATGAGTGGTGAAAGTTACTTATTTTGTCCCGAGACGGGGTTTGGCGCCCGAGCGTAGCGAGGGCGCTAATAGTTCGAGGGACAAAATAAGTCTTTCACCCGAGGTAAACACTGTGCTTTTCATTACGAATACAAGGAAAATAAAAATAAAAACAGGAATTGGCTAAAGAAATAATACAAGGAAGTATAAACAATACTCTACAACTCGAAAAAAAAAAATCGGATTGCCGCTTATTTTGTTTTTTTTTTTCGTTGGCTGGCTAACTTCATTATTTAGCCATTATTTTTCATTTTCATCTTTAAATATTTTGCCCAAATCTATGTTTATTTTGAAGAAATTGTTGAAACTAAATTATAATTAAGTCATTTAAAAAAAATTATTCTTGCATTAACTTTATGTTATTTCAATTTTACATCGTGCTGTAATTGAGTGACTGTAGAAAAAGTTTGAACATGGTTCCATAGAAATGTGAAAATGGAACTAGTTTTCTTTTTATAATTTGACAGCTGTCAGTTGAAAGCGAAACTCCCGGGCCTGAAAAGTATTACTTTCAACCCGCTTCTCAGGCAACTTCAGACCTACTTTCAGAGTATGAGTAATGAAAAATAATATACATACACATACTACATATGTATATTATTTATTTATGTTAGATACAGCCTCTTTTACTCCTTCCTGGTATATTCACTTATCAGAAAATTTTGTATGATAAAATAGTTATATATAAAAAAAACTGCCTTAAAAAAAACTAAAAAGCTAAAATTAACTAGGGACCTTGTAATTTATTTCAATTGAGGTCCAAGCAAAGGCCCATCTAACATGATTAACCACACTTTAAAATTATTATTTAGGAATTACTTATTTATAATATGGGTTCATTCAACTTTAGACAAATCGAGACACAAAAAGTGTAGCATTTTGTTTTTTTCACCATTCATAAACGCAATGGCAAAACATTCTAATCTTTGTAAACACACCAATCGACTGTCGTGTCTTATCAAATCGATACTCGTCCAGATAATGTGCGCGACGTCGCGAGCGTCAGTGCCCGGAGACGGGAGGAGTCTGACGGACCGCCGCCCGCGCTGCCGCCGCCGCCACGGAAGCCGCTGAGGGGGCGAAGCTTCAGTACCGAACCTGTCATTGCTGGGTATGTTAAGTGCCACTGACTATTTCCCGGACTGGCTGTACTGATATGTCCTCATAAATGCTGGATGGAAGAGTATCTACACGCCGCAAGATCCTGTTCAAACGATGTTTATATATTGTGAAGTGTCGAAGTTATTAGGCGATGTCTTCCTGTTGACGAATGGCTGTAGGGTTTTTAATATTAAAGAAGAATATAGACGCGTACTTTACAAGTCAAGGGAAATATCATGAAGAAACCTGCATATCTCGGAGAATATAATCAGTTCTCGAATAGTATTTAAAGTCCACCAATCATAATTGAGTGTAGTATTGAAGAATGGAACCAACCTACTTGGAAACTAAAACCAACCTAAAAACAACTGAAACTAGGGTTGGTTTTGATTTGCAGAAGTGTGTCAATTAAATGTGGTCACAGGTCTACCGGAACGAGTCCAACTAGAGACGAGAGCAGTGACCTGATATCTTTCACGAGCCCCACAAACAAGAATGCGCCCAATGATCGTCTCAAGGAATACATAGACCAAATCAATAAGTAAGTATACACTTTACAGTATTTATGTGGTGTTTCCTAGTTCTTATTAATATTATAAGGGGGCGTCCATTAATTGCGTAAGGTGTTCTAGGGGGGAGGGGATCACGCTAAATCTTTCCAAATCTCACTTTTTGTCTTGGCAAATATCACGTAATTATTTTTCTAGCAGAAAACGGTGTAAAATGGCGTGAAAAATTATTTCTAGAATACATTATGGTCAAATCTGAGACAACAGTGTATGTCCTGTTCGTCCGAACCCCGCACAGCAGCGAATTAGCGAGAAGTTGCAAGGTTGGCCTTTAGGGTCAACCGTTTTCCTAAATTTTTTTCTCAATATTCCAACACGTTTACAGCCAAAACATACATTTTGAAGAATCTCGCGTGGGATTAGGGGATGGGGGAGGGAGTTGAAGAAAATCTTACGATATCTTACCAAGGGGGGAGAGGGGGTCGATACATTCTAAAAATGCCTCACGTAATTAATGGACGCCCCCATAAATGAGAGGGTGTGTTTGTTTGTTGATTGGAATCAAACTCGGTTGTCTGGAGTAAAAAACAAACCTAAGTAGCTCCAGGAGCCAGTATATGGGAGAAGTAACAATAAAGCCATGCTCTATAAACAGTATGAACAACTCGTCGTCGTCATCGTTTACAACTGAACATTAGTTGCAACAAATATCTATATATTTGATGCACGCGTAGCATACGGACGTCATTCTATAATGATGTCAGTACGTTACGCATGGCACGCCCCCTCGAGGGCACTCGACTCAGTCGAATTTACACCTTATTTCTGCGTAACGAGAGTTAGTTTTATTTTTTTGGTACTTGGCAGGGCGACTATTCTGCATGCAAACAATATGTTGCGGATTTTAGTTAAAATAGCATTTGGGTAGGTATAAGCTGAAATAGACAATGGTGCTGATTCGATTGCCACATTACTAAACTTGACTCTAAACTTTATTCCCATTGCATTAAGTCACATTTCAAATGTGTCAAATTTATTTTAGTTTACAATTAGGTATTATTATGAGAATTAAACCACGCAATTTTTTTTTCTACCGAATGACTGACTACACACTATCGTACTGATAAACATTGTTTGATAAACAGTATGGACTAAGTGTTGATAGATAAATAGTATCAGTAGGCAGCTGTAATCATTTACATTTTGGGGTAAATACAATGCTACGAGATGTTAATGTTTATAATAAAATTGTATAAACGTAATATAAACTGGACCCATTTCTCGAAAAGTGACGTTACTTATGAAACATTTTTTTATTGTCTATGATTGGCAAAGTACTTAACAAAAAATATAATTCAATTGAAATAATTTATTTGCAATTGAGACTACAGATGAACATCACTAAAGTGTCCAGTCAACTCAAGTTTTGTTTACACTTTCATTCTCACACTTACTTATAACGACACGGAAGACATGTTAAAACCTCTTCGGTAGTATTACATTTTCATCATCTGACATACCTAACACACATACACAAACACACCCTAACATATTCATTACATCTCACACACACTTCACACCACACAAACATACTACACACCCACTCAAACACACTACACACAAACACTACATATTCTTACAACAGTTACTTTTAGACAACAATCATTGTACTCATATGTCCCTCACTTAACCTATTCAGCAATTTCTAACATATTCCTTGGACACAAGATACAGGCTATCCTGCGCGCCTAGTTTGAGTTCCAATGATAATTGTATTATGTGATTTATATTTTAATAATTTTTGTCTTTTATTCAATTCAATTGTCATAGTCAAATAAATCTTAAGCTGCTTTTAATAGATATTATTTTTCCTCGTGCCCAGGTTGGGGGAGCAGACAGAAGATTTAACGTTAACAGACCAAGCTGTCACAATGAACAACCAACACTACAACCAAAGGCCGGGGTATCCTTACGTGCCGCAATACTCCTACAACTACCATCAACCCTACAGTCCAATGCCGTACCCCCCCTCGAATCCTTACGGCATGCCGATGCCGGCGACCCCCGTGCCGAACTACCCTTACTACCAGCCAATGGCGCAAGAGATGCCGCCAACATACGTACACGTGGGCCAACCGATGTACGCGCCGACTGTACAGTACAGTCAAACACGGATGGCTTCACCGTCCCCCTATGTATACCCCCCGCCGCCGTCATACAATTACGCAACAACTAACATGATACCGAGACCCCCGCGGCCGGTGTACCAGCCGAATCAAACCCACACCTACCCACCGTTGCCGATCAATACGCCGCAGAACAATGGAACACAGGCGGTCGTTAATACGGAGCCGTCAAGGGACAGCGTTGAGAGCAACGGGTCTAGGAAATCCTCCGAAGTCAGTATTGCGGTGAGTGATCACTTATATTATGTAATAAGAAATGTGTGGCACTATGAGCTCGGTGTGTAGCACAGATATAGATTTATATAGATAACGCAAATGCATAAACTTCGCGTGAACGAAACCCCGACCAAGCGTCAAGGTTGGTCGCCGCTAACTTACAGTCCGCGCGACTACAGATATAAAAACATGAGTATGAGCGAGATAATCACTCGAGAGAATCGTAGCGGGCGGAGGGGCACCGGCGGCATCGGTGTCTTTGAAGCGGTTTGGATTTCCCGTCACTAATGACGTCACAATAGGTGTTAAAAATTCGGCACGCTTGGTTTCAATACAAATCGTGAGTTCATTACACGGAGACGCGTGAGTTATTGCAAATTGACCCATACGCCAGTGTCATAAGAGCCACAGCACGTGTCTATGTGAAATGAACGGAACTATAATCGTATCGCCATTTACTTATACTATATATTTATGAAATTTATTTGTGACTTTGTTTTGCTCACAGCGCTTTCCCTCACAGCGTATCATGTCAGGTTCGCGATACGGCACTATATTTGTTTACTGTCGCACATTAGCACAAAGTCTCATTCGCATAATGTCACATTCACACAATGTCACATTTGCATAATGTCACATGCCCACAATGTCACATTTGCATGATGTCGCACTCCCACCCCCTTAAAACGTGGATTAGCGGGCGAATAGTTACACACCGACTCTCTCTCTCTCCGACATCAGTAATTTGACATCCGAAAGAAGAAGACTTAGCATGGTTTAACTATACAACCGCTAATCCACGTTTATTATTAATGGGGCCACTTCCTATTAAAACATATTAACATACAAGGTGACACATAATGGGTATACTTTTTTTTCCAAAACTTAACTTTGTAATTATAAAACCATCAGCTTTGGAGGGAACTTGAAAAACAAAAGGTGTTATAGGAATACAGCTGTTGACCGATTTCACAAGTCTACAAAACCTTTAGTACTTCAACTGACCCACAAAGCCGATAGCTTGAGATTTACAAAGTTAAGTTGCAAAAAAAATTGTATACCCTTTTTGTATCACCTAGTATAATAATTATGTTATTTTTATCACAGTCAAACGAATCGATCGACCCGGCAGGCAGCCCGCCTCAGTCCATGAATCTGATAGACTTCGGCGGACGGCAGAGCGGTAGCGGGCAAGGTAGCGTAAGAGTCAGTGGGCTGGAGACGTTTGATCCACTACTAACTGACAGTAATAGCACGGGTGAGTGGTTTGTGTTTCATCTCATTGTGGACTTATTAATTCGATTTTATATGATAATAATAAATATAAATAAAACAATAATAATTTAGCCCTTTCGACGTTCCACTCCTGGGTCTCCCCTTACCATGAGGGGGACTCAGGCCGTAATCCACCACGCTGGTCCAGTGCGGGTTGGCGGAGTTCACATGTCTTTCGAAAACTGGTTATATTTTCTAAGACTGCTGGTTTCCTCACGATGTTTTCTTCACCGTAAGTGATAATCACATAGAAATTATGATTCGAACGTAGATTTTGAAAAAACCCAGATTTGCGAACCGGGGTTTGAACCCAGGACCTGGTGCCGCCCGCAAGACGTGTGCTTAACCAATGGGCTAACACTGATTTTATATTATTACATTTTTAGATAGTTTTAAAATACCTATATTTTGTGGTGATAATCTCCGGAAAACAGGAAGTTTAATGATACACATTTATTGTAAGTACAGACTGGAGACTTACCATTAGTTTTAAAAAGGTGCAGTCTTGATTTTTTAAGTCCACTTCATTCATTTGGTTTTCCTAACGTTTTTCATTTGGAATGTGTTCTTGACTGAACAAGCACTTGTGGCTAAGTCACATTTTAACGGTTCTTTGAGTAATATACATTTCATAACGTGTGTATCATTTGTGTTGTCGTGTGGAAAATGTGCTAAACTTCATTGCTACAAAATATGGTTTCACATTGGGATAAGTTCTGCATGAATCTGACATTATCTCATGCGTTTACTACATAAGTCGTTCCTTTATAAAGCAACCTCCTAAAGTAAAATATATATTTCTTCCTCCTCTAAGTCCAATATTAAAATCAGTATTCGTTACCCTATATGATAATAAAACCTTTAAATAACTTACTTATAATGTTATTTTTAATTGTTATTCCCAACAATTACTATTTCAGTTACAAAGTAATATCTACTAGCCCCATTCAGTCTATGTAATTATTGCTAAAAAGGTCTACGAACTTTCTAGTCATCAAAGGCTAGTGACCACGGAATCCTCTCTCGGCTTACCTATAATGACTGGTCCACAGTGGCCTTAGGGCCTATACACACCACGTTTTTAAACGCGCCGTCGACGCGCGTTTTAGAAACGCACGTCGACGGCGGGTTTTCATCCTACAGAGCAGCTTGTTGCCGTTTGTATCGATGCACACGCGCGTCGACGGCGCGTTTTATAAACGCGGACAGGTGTGCAAAGGTCTACTGGCTGCGTCTGACTCGCGTGTGTATCGCGTCTGTATCGCTACAAACGCGCGTCGACGGCGCGTTTAAAATACGTGGTGTGCATGGGCCCTTAGTAGTACTTTTTCACAGTAAGCTTTATCAAACAGCCCAGTACACACCGGCACGGAGCGAGTTTACAACCAGCGTCTACGGGATGTACGATCCCCTGGACTTCCTGTACGGGGAGACGCAGCTCCGCGAGGCGATCTACGCCACGGTCAACAAGCCGGAGCCCGCCAGCGTGCCGGCGCCGCCACCGAAGGCCATTCCGAGCGTGCCCGCCGCCACAGCCAGGTCTACCACGGTAAGAGTTCCCATAGGAATTAGACTGGTGTTGGTATTCTAGTATCCTATCTAACGATGGCGCGACAGTCTTGACGCAATATGATTGCCAAGGGAGGTTTAGGCCGGTTACAGGCTAGCGTTTTTTATTTGCTTTTATAAGTTCGTATTGAAATGTGCGCTCAAAAAGCTGAACGCTCGTACACGCGGTTATTCCGGTGTGTTTGATCGAACCGGTGGTCTTCATCGCGCCGAGTCGTGCCTCGCGAATCGCGCTTATACGACCTTTTGATTGTCTCACAACTCTCGTACGATTTGCACGTGTCCAAAAACGAGCGTATACGCGCCGATTAAAATAGCGTATCTGAAACCGACCTCAAGCTGGTGGGAGAGACCAGCAAAAAAAACTCCGTGGTTATTGTTACATATACACGCCTGTATCCTTCGAAGGGACGGAGGGGCAACCCCATTTCGCTTATGGTATTTTAGTCCTAATATTATAGGACTAGGGTTCATTTCTTTGTAAATTCCTCAGCCCAGTTGAGCCTCAGAGTTGGCGGAATTTACCCGTCTTTCTCCAAGGACGTGCATTTTACTCATTATGTGTTTCTTCACGGTTTCCAAAAGCTATTATACCCTAGCTTTTCTATATTGATCTGTATTTGAAATACTACTATTTGTTTCAGAATAAGCTTTATGATTGCATAGTGAAAACAAGAACTAGGAACTACGACAGTGAGCACAAAGCGTTTTTGAAAATGGTTCTAGATGTAAGAAGTGAGTATCACCAAATTCCTCTATCTAGATTTAAATGTATCAATTAGGGAGGCAAAATAAATAATAATCAATAAATATCGCCAGACTGATACACCAACTGTATGGTCCCAAACTAAACAAAGCTTGTACTATGTGTATCGTACAATGAACTGGGGGCGATCCCAGTGACGCCCAGACCTGGGCAAATTACGAAAAGGCCATTTCCTAAATTTACCCCGGCGAGAATCGAAACCGCAACCACCATGTGCAGTGCGCCGAGCGGTCTACGCTCGAACCACTGCGCCAAGCGGTCGTCAAATGGTGACAGCATCGCAATACCATTTAGTCAGGTTTAGTTATATACCGTCTGGCTCAACCAGAGCAGTACCATCCTCTCACGGAAGATCGACTTAAAGTAGCTTTTATGGCGGCGTTTCATACGATCAGAGAAAGCTGAAAGCCTGAAACATGCTCAAATCAAATAAAAAATGCTGAACAATTTTAGTATAATTCATGACGAATTTAACGGTAAATTCCAAATCTGGGAGGTCTAGAATCATAAGTTGAATCCTTGGTATCAGTTTTCGTTACGATACCCCTTACACCCTATATAAAATAAAATCAGCACAAATATTTTCCTGAAGCAAGTTTTATAATTGTATTTGTCGTGTTTCAGAAAGGTACATCCACACTGACGAGAAAACGAACCCGGGCCACGTGATAGCCGCGCGGTCCGGCGGGAGGTACCCGCCGAATACTAGCATTAAGATTCTAGTCCACCACGCTCATTCCGACGAACCTATCACTTTTACATCTGATGGTAAGTGATATTCGACCATATCTATACTGTTGTAAAGCTCACTTTCCAAAACTATTTATCTATCACTTTGATTCAAAGTAGATATTAGAATTTCAATGTTGTGTCTTTGAGAAAAAGGTTTGTTTTACATTGATGTTGTTTTTCAGTGGAATCGACCGTGGATCATGTGATATTAACTGTAGTGTGTTCTCTCGACGAGGATACCAGGGAGGATATGTCTGAATATATGTTGCGGGTAAGTCCTGATTTGTAAGATATTCTGAGATCAAAGGCCGGTCTTAAAAATAAACTAATCTAATCTCAACTCAGAGCGTTCATTTGATGTCCCTCAGCTCTAAGTTCATTCTCAGAATTTGAGACCGATATTTTTCTTTTTTAAATAAGATTATTAGCAATGTGACTTTATCACATTACTAGTACGAGGCATGCCTTTTAAGTTCTGTCGTTTCCATAATTCCCGGCAATTTTGAATTTGGAACTGTTCTATATTCGAATGTGTTTAAATTTCGAATCTCAAAACAGTTGAATGTATTAGGATTAATGTTATTGTTTAGTCACAGCGTCGATTAGAATCTGTCAGGTTACGTACGAAAATGAATCTTTCTAAGGAAAATGTTCGTGCAATAATTTTCTACAACTTTAGAAGAGGCCTGACCCGGCTTCAGTGTTTTGAAGAGCTAATATCTGTGTTCAGGGATGAAGCCCCATGTCTGCGGACTGTCGAACGCTGGTATTTAGAATTCCAGCGTAGACATACTAGTGTTAGTGACAAATCTCGCGAAGGTCGCCCAAAATCTGCATTCACTGAAGATAACATCATTGGAGTGAGACAACTAATTCTCGAAGATCGTCATGTGACGTATCGAGAGATAGAGGCTCTATTAGGCATCTCAGGGACAACCATTCAGAAGATCTTGCATGAAGCGCTTGGTGTAAGAAAGCTAGTTTGCCGTTGGATACCGCATCTGCTTTCCGACGATCACAAGGCGGCCCGCGTCAGATGGTGTAAGAAAACTCTGCAAAGGTTCAACCGAGGAGAGTCAAATCACGTCTACGACATCATCAGTGGTGACGAATCTTGGATCTATGCCTACGATCCTGATTCCAAACAACAATCTACAATCTGGGTCTTTCAAGACGAGCCAAAGCCGACTAAAGTTGTTCGTTCTCGAAGCACTTCAAAGAAGATGGTGGCCACGTTCGTTAGAAAAACCGGCCATGTTGCGACTATTGCACTTGATGATCGTAGAACGGTTAACGCAGAGTGGTATACCACAGTTTGTTTACCACAAGTCATCGCCGAACTTCGAAAATCTAACTCAAAGCGACGCATCATCCTGCACCACGACAATGCAAGTTCACACAGCGCTCGTCAAACGATTGAGTATTTGAAGCAGGAAAAAGTAGAAATTCTTGACCATCCTCCATACAGTCCTGACCTAAGCCCTAACGATTTTTTTACATTTCCTAAAATTAAGAAAAGTCTTCGTGGTCAAAGGTTCCAGTCCAGTGAAGAAGCAGTCGACGCTTTCAAGTCAGCCATTTTGAACACCCCCACTTTAGAGTGGAATAAATGTTATAATAACTGGTTTGAGCGAATGGAAAAGTGTATTAAGCTACGTGGTGAATACTTTGAAAAACAATAAAGTACTATAAGGTTCTAGTTGTGTTTTTTTCTTCAAACGACAAAACTTAAAAGGCATCCCTCGTATTCCCGTTACCCCCTCCAGCTAAGCTAAAGCTTGTGTCACGATGGGGATCGAACCCGGAATCTCTAGTTAAAAGAGCGGCCTCTCTAACTACTAGGCTTTTGACGCCTGAATAATTAATAGGTATTTTGTATTATATAGTAAACTGGGACAGACGGCCTGGACGAACTTATTAGGATGTTTCGTAGGGACTACAGAACCCTAAAAACTGTTATATTTTCAGGTGTGGGGTGCAAAAGAATACCTAACACCCGGCAGTTCGCTCAGCGAATACGATTATATTCGCGAGTGTGTTCGCTTAGAGAAGGATGTCAAGCTATGCTTGCACGAAGGCAGGGATAACGCTTTAGCGAGGTGTGAAAGAGACGACGCTAGAGACACGCATCTCACGTTAGATGATTTGATACCAAGTCAAGGGGCCACGCCGATGCTTTCGTTCGATAATTTGTCCATATTACTCGGTAAGTTTGGTGTTTAAGGTTCAGTTTTGGTTGCATGAACGGAGGGAACGCTTTTTGGTCGCACTTTTTGGGTCATTATGATTTCATCGACACACCTGTTCGTCTGACATATGCATTGCCACTGCATATGTATGATTGCAGCTGACATTTTGATTGGTCCATTCACGGCCCGGACCACAGATATAGATTTACATAGATAACGCATGTATCACGGTTTGTATTGAAACCAAGCGTGCCGAATTTTTAACACCTACTGTGACGTAATTAGTGACGGGAAATCCAAACCGATTCAAAGACACCGATGCCGCCGATGCCCCTCCGCCCGCTACGATTCTCTCGAGTGATTATCTCGGTCATTCTCATATTTTTTATATCTGTAGTCGCGCGGACTAAGTTAGCGTCGACCAACCTTGACGCTTTGTCGGGGTTTCGTACACGCGAAGTACATGCATTTGCGTTATCTATGTAAATCTATATTTGTGGCCCGGACCTTGAACGGACCAATCAAAATTCGCCGTCTTCCCTGATAACTCGCTAACTTTTGGCGACGGAAGCGGTGTCTTGTCTTATTGGTCTGTGGTAGGCCGCCCCCATAAGATTTAAGGTCAGATAATATGTTAGTAGTGTTACAGTCATAGCACGTCAGTATGTACGAGGTGTCGATAGTCGACGAGGTCCCATACACATGACACACTTGCTTTTAAAGTCGAACGACAGAGTGATGTTTGCGGTGTATCTGTCGCAGCCAACTAGCTTAATAACCGGTCAATCAACAGCCTAACCTCTTTACTAAACAGCGCCGTTCAACTAGTGGCCTAAGCTAGCTAGCGTTAAGCTATCACGGTCGTTGATCACGAAGAAATTCGTACAATCACCCGTTATTACCTGTCTCTGTCACTCCCGCGTAAACCTAATACGTCTCGCTCACACAGTTGCAGGTCACACGCAGTTCACGGCAACTGTGTGAGCGAGACGTACTAGATTTACGCGGGAGTGACAGAGACAGGTAATAACAGGGCATTGTACGAATTTCTTCGTGATCAGCGACCGTGCCATAGTTGGCTGCGACATATCGATGGGCGTTGGAAGGCCATGAGTGACGCTGACTTGCTCGGTGCGGCTGCGCAGAGACGCTGGAGGGCGAGCTGTCGCGCGCGGTGGGCGAGGCGGGCGCGGAGGGCGCCAGCTCGCCCAGCGCCGTGTTCCAGGCCGTGAAGGCCATCTGCGCGCTGGCCGCCGGCCTGGAGACGCTCGACCTCACCAACGCGCTCGCCGCCTTCGCGCAGGCCTGCAACGGGACGCAGGTCGGTGCTACAACGATATCATCTTAAACTTAAGAGCGATGCTCTTGTCTGTGGAGCTTTTTCCATTCACTGCGATTTTGTCCCAGTTCCTTGGCCATTAGATACGACTCGACATTCATATGCCTATACGTATAAAATTTCCTCTTGAATCACTCTATCTATTAAAAAAACCGCATCAAATTCGTTGCCTAGTTTTAAAGATCTAAACATACATAGGGCCAGACAGCGAGAAGCGACTTTGTACTTTTATACTATGTAATAATATTTAGGCGTTGCAGGCCCATAGATATAGGTATATCAAAATCCATATTCATTTTTTTATTATTAAATTCAATACCTATGTACCTACTTAAAAATAAGACGCAACAAAAAAAGGTTTATTACATCTGAAATGTGAAAAAATGATAGCTGTCCGAATTCCACGGAATAAGTAATCCATCCATGCGGGTTCGATTCCCGTCAGGGTGGATGGGTACATTTCGGAAACGGTCTTTACATAATTTGCCCAGGTCTGGGTGTCACTGAGACCGCCCCCAGTCCATTGTACGGTACCCATAGTACAAGGGTTGCTTAGTTCGGGACCATTATTCGGGACTTAATCATTAATATATATAAAATGTTATAAAATCCCGAGTTCCATCCAGCTACCATGTGAAGTATATCAGACAGGTACTTAACCTAACAAGACATACCACAGCGTTTATGATAGCCAATACGTGCAGCTGACGCTGATGCTTACGAAGTGACCCTGAAGGTTGTGTAAGATTGTACCTAAATGTAATCATGATGATGTGGCCGCACTAACGGAAGCTATATTTCAACATATCCTACTAATATTATAAATGTGAAAGTTTGTGAGTGTGGATGTATGTATGTATGTTTGTTACTCCTTCACGCAAAAACTACTGAACGGATTTGGATGAAATTTGGAACACAGATAGTTTATAACCGGGATTAACATATAGGATACTTTTTATCCCGATAATCCCGAAATTTTCGTTACGTTAAATACTACGCGGACGAAGTCCGTGGGCACAGCTAGTACAATATATACTTGGACTCGGGAATCCTAATGTTTATTTTGTAGTACCCCAAGTACATTCCCTGAACACATGTGACTGAGCTGCTGGTGAGTAACTGTGAGAAGGTAGAAAGACACGTTACAACAGAGGGTGTGTCTGTGTGTAGAGCGGGCGCGGGTCGGTGACCCCGGAGATCAGCGCGGAGCAGGGCGCGTACTGCGCGGTGGCGCTGCGCGGCGCCACGCGGCGCGAGGCGGTGGCGCGGCAGGGCGCGCGGCTGCGCGCGGCGGTGCGCGCGCTGCTGGCGCTGTACGCGCGCTCGCGCCTGCTCGACTTCCAGCTCGCCGACGCGCCCTACCACTCGCCCGCCGACGTCGACAGTTAGTATATCTGTCGCAGCCAACTAGCTTAATTCGCTGTTCAATCAACAACCCAGCCACTTTACTAAACAGCGCCGTTCAACTTGCGGCCTAAATTATATTCAGCCGTATCGTCTGTTACAACATTACGGCAGAAAGTGGAACTAAATTGAAATGGACAGGCTAGGCAAGTAATTAAACGTCCAAGTAATTTCCCTAGCTATTTGATCAAATGGCTGAATATCATTCAGGCCACTAGTTGAACGGGGCTATTTAGTAAATTGGCTAGGCTGTTGATTGAACGGCGAATTAAGCTAGCTGCGACATATCTACCACTATTCATTTTATAAGTTACTAGCGGCCCTTCCCGGCTTCGCACGGGTATTAATTTTAGTAAGAATCCAATTTTTTTTTGAAAATATAATATAGCCTGTCACCCGGGGATAGTGTGGGTTCCCAATAGTGAAATAATTTTTCAAATCGATTCAGTAGTTTCGGAGCCTATTCAATGCAAACAAGCAATCAAATCTTTCCTCTTTATAATATTAGTATAGATACCCTTCCGGTTGATGGGTAAGAATGAAACGACCACGTTTCGGCGACAGACCCCATACTCAAACTTGGCCTGTATTAATAAATCGAATAAATATCATTCTAATGTCATACCAATACTAAAGACATGTCAAAAGGGTTCTAAGACCTCTCTCATACTTGAGATTGATTTATTAATCTATCGGATACCGTGTACGGCAGAGGCGGTCCCGGCGCGCTCGGTGCGCGAGATGGCGGTGTTCCGGCTGGAGGCGGTGCACGCGCCGGCGCCGGGCTGGGCGCACGACGACTACCTGCTGCACGCGCAGGTGTACTGCGGCACGCGCGCGCTCAAGGCGCTGCACGTCACGCAGCCCTCGCGCATCGAGGCCGCCGGCTTCTACCCCCGGATCATATTCAACACCTGGTCGGTTCTTACCTCTACATCTTTTGTTCTAGTTGATGGCTTAATCTAATGTAACCGACTTTGACCCTATATGTACTACTAGCTGTGCCCCCCGACTTCGTCCGCGTAGTATTTAACGTAACAAAAATTTCGGGATAAAAAGTATCCTATACGTTAATCCCGGTTATAAACTATCTGTGTTCCGAATTTCATCCAAATCCGTTCAGTAGTGTTTGCGTGAAGGAGTAACAAACACACATCCACACTCACAAACTTTCACATTTATAATATTAGTAGGATATCCTGGTTGGCAAATAAAGTGATACTCATTTGATGCAGCAAATTTGATAAGAAACACGATAAGTATTGGACTTTTTAGGAATTAAACAGTTATGCAAGAATTCGTAGAATCAACGATCCCATTCAGGCATTCATCATCACAGACTAATAAGCCATGGACGCCGCATAGCCGGGCATGTCTAACATATGCCAAATTCGCCGCCTACCCTGATACCTTATCAACTTTTGACGATTGCATAATATTCTCATACAAATTGTGGACGCAAGCGGTGACTTGTCTTATTGATCTGTGTTCATCTCTAATCAAATTCGAGTACAATTAAGGCCGATCCGAAAGGCAGAAGTAGAATTATTAAAGTAGCTTTATAGTATAAAGCGTAGGAACTAAGGGATAAAAACAGCTGCCACTCTGTATACCTATATTGTATTATATGTCGTGTAACGCTACTGACGCTTAGCACGGATAGAGTGGCCGCGCGGCGAGCGACCCGAACGTAAAAAATAGCTTCAGTACTGTGATACAGGATGACCCTCGAAGATCTCACAGTGAACACGTTACCTCGCGAGTCCCGGCTGGTGATCACGCTGTACGGGCGCACGCAGCGCGCAGTGGACAGCCAGCACCAGAACAGCGCCGCGGAGCCGCCCGCCGAGCCGCCCGACACCGCCGAGAACAACGTGCAGTACGAGCTGGTGGAGCTCGGCTGGGCCGCCTTACAGTGGTTCGACTATGACGGGTTAGTTAGGTTTTATTTATACGCAGGTTGAAGATAACAAAACCTGATTGGTCTATACCACGGCCGACGAGAAGCGATTCAAAGTTAAATAACTTATAAGGTCCCTAGTTGCTTCTAGTTTTTAGTGCACCCAGGTTTTTTTAAATCGTTTTATTGTTATTATTTTTCATGATTTTTAGTGGTTAGCTACGTATTGAATAGTTTGAAGTGGTTTGCCGGAATGCAAATTATAAAACCTATTTTTAACCCCCGACGAAAAACGAGGGGTGTTATAAGTTCAACATGTGTATCTGTGTATCTGTGTGTCTGTCTGTGGCAACGTAGCGCCCAAGCTGATGAACCGATTTCAATTTTGTTTCTTTTGTTAGATAGGTATTCTGGTCGAGAGTGTTCTTAGCTATTTTTCATGAAAATCGGTTCAGCCGTTTGAAGATCATCAGCTCTTTTGTAGGTTAAAAAAGCCACATTCACGGCCAAAACCAATTCCCTCGGCTCGAATCCATTCGAAATTTGAGATGATTGGATTTAGATTTATTCTATTTTTAAATGATCGTAATAGTCTGAACTGGCTTTTTACAATATTATAAATTTGAAAAGTTTCCCTGATTCTGAAAAAAATGAATATTTTATCAATTTTTATTGAGTTTTGTGTATGAACTAAAGACGTTCCATAAGTCACGTTTCAAATGATGGATACGCGCATGCGGTTGTTTTAATGGTCATGGAATATTACGCTATAATAATTCTAGAGGGCGCTGCTCCGCCATTGAGAAAAAATATAAAAAAACAAATCTAATTTTAAATTATTTTAGCGTTATTGAAAATTCTTCCCCTAAGCTGCTCCCGTCTACCTCAACCAGAGTTATTACATGAAATTGAATCATAATTGATAATATTTTACTAGGAATTAAACCTCCGTGACATCAATATTTAGATTCGTTGTCTATTCTAATGTCAATTATTATAATGTCATAACAAAATAATGTCTCATACTTTTACACAGATTTTCTGTTGATTATTGTACATCTTAGATTATAAATGAGGAAGCCAAAACAAATGATTTAATGGTGCTTTCATAATCTGGCATCGAAACTAGTTGTACCAGATGAATTTGCGAGATGAGCTATGGATACTGAGCTACGGGAGCTACGCAAATCGCGCTAACATCATTATTTGGAAGAACTAGGTAAATTATACATTTGATGAACAGGTCGTCGCATCGGGGGTTTTTAAATTTTAAATTTAGAGTTATCACAAATATTTATCGATATAAAATGGTGAAACACGCATTTGGTGATCATTATGATGATTATGATCACCACCGTTATCAGGTAAAGATAGTTATTTTCCGAGATATGTACGATCTAAAGCACTCAACTTTGTGCTTATAAACATGCACATTTAGTAGGTACCGACATGACGGAGACGTCCATAGTGAGCTAGTTATCATTTTTCCGGTTTCATCATCATCTGATGATGAAGCCGGAAGGTAGACAGATCATTGAGACTAATATCGTGACACACCACTGAATGAATAGTAGAAAAGCAAAATAATTACGCAATTTCGTTCATTACATGACATATTTTTCCCAGTTATTTTGATTTTTTTATTGAAATGTCTATGTTATGGAACCAATCTGCAAGTAATATCCTTTGATCCCTGAAGAATTTTTAAAATCAATTTATAAATAAAAAAGTTTTGAGGCAGAACATAAAAAATACACCCGAATTACGAGCTTTCCTCCTTGCTTTTTTAAGTGAGTTAATAAGTGATTGATATGCGCAGGCTGCTGGCGAGCGGGCAGTACGCGCTGCCGCTGTGGGCGGCGCAGTGCGACCGGCGCATGGGCCCCGCGCCGCCGCCCACGCACGCGCCGCCCGCGCCGCACCCGCTGCTCAACATCGGTCAGTGCCCCCACACACGCACACGCACACGCACACGTGACACACCCGCATATTCCCACAGGCCGTTTCTATCAGGGCCCCAAGTCTGTTAACCACGTGTCGAATTTTACTTTTAATTCGCTTTGTTCCGCGGAAAAATTGCACATTATTAGGGTACCTGACACTCATGACTGACAGACTCGACCGTCGGAGTTAGGTTTTGTTAACCTCTTCCATTATCAATCAACCTATTTGATTTATAATTTTGGAGGTTAACAAGCCAAAGGTGAGTGGGTCCTTCTTCTAAATTGTTTTACGATGGATTTCCGCAAAGTAACGTCTGAGTCAATCAATTATGTTAACCACTGTCACTCGACTTGACTCACCCTCGATTAGAACTTACGTATCGCGTAAAGGAATACGTCAGTTGTGACAGTTCTTCGATAGGAAAACTCAAAAGTTTTGACTACCGCTAGGCGCAGTGGTATGAGCGTTGGCCGCCGGCTCACTGCACCGGTTGGTTGCGGATTCGATTTCCGTCTGGGAGAAATTTGTCCAGGTCTGGGTGTCACTGGGATCGCACCAATCCATTGTACGGCACCCATACTAAAAGCGTTGTTTAGTTTTGGGCCATACAGGTTGGTGTCAGTCTGGCGATTTGATTATTTACCTCAACAAGTGCAAGAATTTACAATGTAACTATGATAAGGATAGATCCAACAGAAACATGTAATTTCGATTGTCAATATATTTGTATTTTGAAGCTGTGATAGCCGATTGGTTAAGCACGCGTCTTGCGGGTACCAGGTCCAGGGTTAAAATACCGGCTAGCACTTCTGTCAACGTTTCGAAATCTATGTGCGAATCATAATTTATATATGATTATCACTTGCTTACGGTGAAGGCAAACATCGTGAGGAAACCTGCATGTCTAAGAAAATCTAACCAATTTTCGAAAGACATGTGAAATCTGCCATCCCGCACTAGGCCAGCGTGGTAGATTATGGCCTCCATCCCCTCCCCACATCCTCCATCGTGTTGAGGGGAGGGTCTTGCCCAGGAGTGGGACGTTAAAAGGGCTAAATTATTATTATATTTATGTTTTTTAACAGAAATCCGGCCCTACTCTCACACTGGCGTGAAATGGTCGGAAAGCGAGGAGAGCAAGCACAAGACGTTGTCCCCTGAAGACCTGCCGAAGTTCGACAGTCTGGACGGGCACACCCAGTCGCAGCTGTTGCACTTGATAGAACAGGGCGCCTACCAATGCATGCCGAGCGAATGTCGGGAGGTGAGGTTAAGCAATTTAAATGAAATAATAATAATAATAGTTTTATTTCAGACGGTTGTCCATAATGTTAGTAACAATTTTTAACTTAAAAACTAGTATTAGTAATAACAAATTAATTAATTAATTAATTAATGCAATGCAATTTAAATGATTTGACGACCGCTTGGCGCAGTGGTTCGAGCGTAGGCCGCTCGGCTCACTGCATATCGTGGTTGCGGGTTCGATTCCCGCCGGGGCAAACTTAGGAACTGGCCTATTCGTAATTTCATCCCCCCAGTCCATTGTACGGTACCCATAGTACATGTTTGCTTATTTGCTTAGTTTGGGCTCCTAAACAGATTTCTTTTTTTTTTTGTAAATAAACATTCGAGTAATTATACGTTAATACCGTTTATATTTCCAGATAATATGGGAGAAGCGTCAATATCTAGTCCAATTGGCGGGCGCGCTGCCTCTCGTTCTGATGGCGGCCACTAACTGGTACGGCGAGCATCGAGAACATCTCATCGCGTTGTTGAACCTGTGGGAGAAGCCGTCTCCTCTAAACGCGATGCATCTTCTGCTACCCTGGTAAGTATTGCTAACAAAATGATATTCTTAAAACCATTTATCACCGGTTGTGGTTTGTCTATGAAAACTATGGACTCTGCACTTTAGGAAAAAAAGTTTCCGAAAGACATACGCATAATGTAGTGTATAACATTACGATCGGTGGTTGCGGGTTCGATTCCCGCCGGGGCAAATATCGGAAATGGTGTTTTCGTATTTTTCCCTAGTCTGGGTGACACTGCGATCGTCTCCAGTCCATTGTACTGTATCCATATTACAAGCATTCCTTAGTTTGGGACCATACAGTTGGTGTGTAAATCTGGCGATATTGTTATTATTATTAATATTGTGATGATATTTCCCTCGGTTTTAACACCGGTTTATTATTATCGGTCAATCGAAATGCGTCACGTTCGGTCCCGAGCCGCAACTTTTTTTTGGAATGATTTTCACGTGAGTTATTTCTAGTGCGGAGTCTAAAGGTGGGTGGCCATGGACCACTACACAGATGGCTAGATTACATTCTCAAAGAGTTATATTGTATTATACAGACAACCTTATAATAACTACAGTCGGTTGGATTAATTTGTGATTAATAGAGCGGTTCAGTAGGTGCTACCACGACCCCATTAAAGGATCAAAGGTTTTTTACCACTATATGTTAGGACAAACATTGTTATAAATGTTATCTATTTAATTATAGTAATATATTAAAAACACATGTTTGTACCATCAACAAAGTTGACGCTTGATCAGTTTTCAACACATTTCGCTTGCAGGCAGTAATCTTAGGTTGCCTCGCCCATTATGTTGTTATCCAATGAGACGAAAAGCGTCAGATGAGACAAAAGCCCTTTTTTTCGAAAGCCATTTGTTTTAATTGTTTTTATGACCATGCTAGCCGTAGGTGGCTGCTGGTCACTGCACACAAAATGCAACCTTAAGGTGATCAAGCGTCGAGTTTGTTGATTGTACATCGGTATCCCAGTTGTCACTGCCAGCGCACTGCAATTCTTACAATTTCAAAACCTTTTTCTTTTCTTAAATTCATTATTTATCGTCAGCCAGGGACGTCTATCGTTAGTGGCCAGTGCGCCGACATGGACCTTACGGTACTTACCTACCTCTCTTTAATTCAATCGGCACCGACTCCAAATGAAGGAAATTATGTGGTCCCTAGTTATTTCTAGCTTTTTAATGCATCCAAGTATTTTAGAAGTCGGTTTATAGTTTCATAAAATACTTGTTTTTGTATTAACATTGAATCGCCTCGCGTCAGTTTCCCGGACATGGCGGTGCGGCAGACGGCCACGCGGCTGGCGGGCGGCATGTCGGACGACGAGCTGTGCCGCGTGCTGCCGCAGCTGACGCAGGCGCTGCGCTACGATACCTACGAGGCCAGCCCGCTCGCCGGTCAGTACACCGCTTTGCTTACCCCTTCCAATCATCCCTCACCTCCGAGCGCCCTCTGTCCCAAGTGTCAATGACCGATATGTCAAAGTCTATCTGTTTTAGTAACGACTAGCTGTGCCCGCGACTTCGTCCGCGTGTAATTTAACTTAACAAAAATTTCGGGTTTATTCATCCCCTATTTTATCCCCTTGGGGGTAAAATTAATCAAAATCCGTTCTTAGCGGATGCCTACGTCATAACATCTACCTGCATGCCAAATTTCAGCCCGATCCGTCCAGTGGTTTGGGCTGTGCGTTGATAGATCACTATGTCAGTCAGTCAGTCACCTTTGAGTTATATATATTTAGATTCTTGTAAAAAACGTTACTGAAAGACAAGAAAAAAAAAACGAAATATTGCGGCACTTGGAGGCCGAGGGCGCTTGGAGGTTGGCATCATTGGAAAGGGTTAACAGTACACTGTGGTACTACCAGTGCCATAACTAGGGCGGTGCCAGCCTTACCCAGGCACAGGGTGCATGCCCTGGAGGGGCGCAGAAATAACTAGACCAGTCAGACTTACGGCACTGAATACAACTGAGCTAGGATGTTCATTACCCATGATATAATGGCTAATACTCATGCGACTTTATTCAACACACTTGCGAGGAAAATAACTCTAAATTGAAAATTTAAAAACCCCCGATGCGATGACCTGTTCATCAAATGTATGATTTACCTAGTTCTTCCAAATAATTATGTTAGCGCGATTTGCGTAGCTGCCGTAGCTCAATATCCATAGCTTATCTCGCAAATTCATCTGGTACAACTAGTTTCGATGCCAGATTATGAAAGCGCCATTCAATCATTTGTTTTGGCTTCCTCATTTATAATCTAAGATGTACAATAATCAACAGAAAATCTGTGTAAAAGTATGAGACATTACTTTGTTATGACACTATAATTATTGACATTAGAATAGACAATGAATCTAAATATTGATGTCACGGAGGTTTAATTCCTAGTAAAATATTATCAATTATGATTCAATTTGATGTAATAACTCTGGTTGAGGTGGACGGGAGCAGCCCAGGGGAAGAATTTTCAATAACGCTAAAATTATATTTTTTCTCAATGGCGGTGCAGCGCCCTCTAGGATTATTATAGCGTAATATTCTATGACCATTAACAAAACAAACAAAATTTAACGCATGCGCGTATCCATCATTTGAAACGTGACTTATGGAACGTCTTTAGTTCATACACAAATCTCATATAAAAATTGATAAAATATACATTTTTTCCAGAATCAGGGAAACTTTTCAATTTTATAATATTGTAAAAAGCCAGTTCAGACTATTACGATCATTTAAAAATATAATAAATCTAAATCCAATAATCTCAAATTTCGAATGAATTCGAGCCGTGGGAATTGGTTTTGACCGCGAATGTGGCTTTTTTAACCTACAAAAGAGCTGATGATCTTCAAACGGCTGAACCGATTTTCATGAAACATAGCTACGTAAGCAGCATAAGAACACTCTCGATCAGAATACCTATCTAACAAAAGAAACAAAATTGAAATCGGTTCATCAGCTTGGGCGCTACGTTGCCACAGACAGACACACAGATACACAGATACACATGTTAAACTTATAACACCCCTCGTTTTTCGTCGGGGGGTAATAAAATGAAATATCATGATCTAATTTTTGAAAACTTTCACAAAATACAACTTTATTAAGACAAAATGTAGGTGGACGGAATACGCAGGATGTTTTTTTAAAAAAACTGCGCGCTATTATTTTTTGTCTGTGGCACTGGCGAAGCAGCCATACTATGTGTACGTAAGAGGTATCTTGTCTTATTGGTATGTGGAGTGGCTGGCGATAAAAAAAAGAAATACGATCCGGTTATAGATATAAGAAAAAAAAGTAATATTGATAATTTGTAAGTGCCCTCGTAGGCCTAAACAAAATAAACGTTTTGGAATGTTTGTTGTAGAGTTGCTGCTGTCGCGCGCGCTGGCGGCACCGGCCGTGGCCCACCGACTGTTCTGGCTGCTGGTGCACTCCTTGCCTAACGTGCCGCAGGTGAATATACTACCAGTTACGATTATGTTTACGATTACAGTTACGTTTATGCCGTAACTTCACTGGACACCATTGGCTATCGATAATTGTCGATGGCACTCCACCTGCACAACATTAGTGAAGGCGAACGTTGTTGGCGACTAGCAACCCAGCCGCTTAGACCCAGAAATTGATGCTGTAAGGGGGCAATCCGAGGTTCCGGAAAGCATTGTCGAGCTTATGAAGTAACCAAATTATTATAAACAGTTATATAATACATTTTACATTTTTGCTCAAAGAACTCCCGAAAAAGGTTGTCACTCTTCTAACAACGCTCTTTAAGGTTAAAGCGTCGGTCGGGTTTATTGCAGTTTCTCTCAAGATGACGCTGTAGTCAACAGATTCTACTTATTTATTTTTTACGCAAAATTTGAGCATTTCTAAGCTATAATACTATTGTTTGCGATTAAGACTTATTATACTGCATAGACATATGCAATAATATCAACCTAAAATTATTCATAATCTAAGCGTTTTCCGATAAAAAACTTCTGTCAATTTTTATTGTAATACATACACGCACACATTGACAAAAGGTGTATTTTAGCCACTAGCCACTAGAGGGCGTACTTTTATATTAATTGCGGCCTTTTTATTTTATAATAAATAGCGAAAATATTATATTTTTGCTATTGTAAAATACATTATTGTATGTGTATTCATCATTCTAAAAAAACGATAAAAATATACATCTGTTATAGAATAATTTTATTATCTGACTAGCTGTGCCCGCGACAGTCCGCGTGTAATTTAACTTAACAAAAATTTCGAGATTATTCATCCCCTATTTTATCTCCTTGGGGTAGAAGTAATCAAAATCCTTTCTTAGCGTATGCCTACGTCATAACATCTGCATGCCAAATTTCAGCCCGATCCGTCCAGTGGTTTGGGCTGTGTGTTGATAGATCAGTATGTCAGTCAGTCAGTCAGTCACCTTTGAGTTGTTATATATATCTAGATGTTACTAAATATAGTGAAAATATAATTGTAATACACTTGTTAGTGTATTCCACTTTTATAACATATGAGATACATTACTGAGAAATAGATGTGGTTTTCCATGTAAACATATTTTTATTTATAACAACAACAATAATTACAAGAAATCAACATAAAAATCGTGTCTCAATAAAAATTATAGGACCTAGAGTCCTATACAGAGTAGCGTTAGTAGTGTTTCCTACATTGAGACACTACGTGGCCTACTTTTTTGCAATATTTACACGACACCTTAGGCACACTATTTACACTAGACTACGAAAAGGCACTAGATGTAGCAGTAGCAAAGGCATCTCGGCGTTCTTCCTTCAGCAGGATCGATGCAACCGAGTCTGTAGATATCGAGGTGCCGGAATGCTCTATTGCCATCACCATTGGGCTGTAGCTGTCGTTGAGTCCTGCCAGCATAATCACGCCAACAAGTTCATCTTCCAGGCCAGCTTGATTGGCAATCAGTTGTTGTTGCACATGCCGTATGTCATTCACATAGGCTTCTATGTTCGAGTACAATACAAGTTTAGTACCAAGCTATTTCTTCATAAGTTGTAAGCGTCGAGCAAGCCCGCTGTCAGCGTAGGCTTCCCGAAGTCGCTTCCATGTTTCCTTCGAAGTTTCAGCTGTCATAACGATGAGATATAGATGTTCGCTTAGACTCAAGCAAATCTTGGATCTTTGGCATCTTTGCGTTGAAAGTCGTGAACTTCCTCCGCAGGCTTCATGACGCAGTCCCATAGTTCCCTGTCGATCAAGTACATCTTCATGGCGAAGCCCCAAGTCGCGTAGTTGACGCTTCCGTTTAATTTTGCGAAGCTCAGCAGATTAATAAAACATATACGTAGGCCAGATAAGATATTTATGTAAAGCGTATTTTGACAGACTCTATGTAAAAACAAATGTCAATATAAATTACACGGAATTTAAAAACTAATTATAAACAGGCCAGTGCTTTGATGATTTCCACCACGTAGGTTTCAACAACGGTTTAGATCTTCTAAGACATGCAGGTTTCCTCACGATGTTTTCCTACACCGTAAGCTAGTGATAATCATATAGAAATGGAAATGGAAATGGAAATGGAAATGGAAATGGAAATGGAAATGGAAATGGAAATGGAAAAGGGAAAAAAGTGTCAGAAGTTGTCAGAAGTTGTCATGTCAAAAATTACGTTACACATTTTTTGGTCTTAATTTTTTCCGTCTAGCCCCCTTTCGCAACGCGCGATAAGGAACTTCGTTCTAATATTTATTACGTACTTACCTAGTACCTGTGTACATATATAATGTAGTATCTATGGTTTGTATATACCAGGTTCGGTATTTATTTGGCAAATACAGTAAATTTTCATTTTTATGTACCTATACGGTAATCCTAAGCCAGCGGCAACACTATCCTACCCACAGATTTGGATTTACATAGATAACGCAAATGTACTTAGCGTGTTCGAAAACCCTCAACCCCGACCAAGTGTCAAGGTTTGTCGCCGATAACTTACAGTACAGTCCATCGCGACCACAGATATAAAAATATGAATATGAGCGAGATCATCCCTCGAGAGAATCGTAGCGGGCAGAGGGGCATCTGCGGCATCGGTGTCTTTGAATCGTTTTGGATTTCCCGCCATCTGTGACGTCATAGTAAGTGTTAAAAATTTGGCACGCTTGGTTTCAATACAAATCGTGATACTTGCGTTATCTATGTAAATCTATATCTGTGATCGTACCTATAATACACTAAACGAAAAAAATATTTCCGACAACAAACGCTTTTATAATAGACATCCGACGTTGTCAAGTCGCCGCTCTCTACCAATTGGCAACGTCGCGTCTGCAACAACGTAGTACCTCGTGTGGCGAATTGACGACCGCTTGGCGCTGTAGTTTGAGCGTTGGCCGCTCGGCTCACTGCATCGGATGGTTGCGGGTTCGATTCCCGACAAAGGAAATTTTCTGAAACGGCCTTTTCGTAATTTGCCCAGGTCTGGGTGTCACTGGGATCGCCAGTTTAATGTATGGTAGCCATAGTACAAGCGTTGCTTAGTTTGGCACCATATAGTTGCTGAGTAAGTCTGGCGATATTTATTTATTTATCTGATACCTATCATGTCAGCGATACATTAATTTATTTATTAGACACTTTGTATTATGTCCGGAAAATATTAAAAACACTTAGCTCGTTACTTCATTTTTTTATTGAATGTTATTATTATGATAATAAAAGATGAAAACCCGGCTTCGCTCGGGTGAAATGTGACTCATTACAATTTTCGGCATGATGTGTTTACATCCAAACAAAGTTAATAGAAATACAAATACATCCGACAGAGAACCAAAGTTATCGACATAGCTCAAAGAATTAGCAAGCTGAAGTGGCAGTGGGCTGGCCATATCTCGCGAAGAACCGACAACCGCTGGGGTAAACGTGTTCTTGAGTGGAGACCTCGACTCGGCAAGCGTAGTGTAGGACACCCTCCGATCAGGTGGGATGACGATCTGCGAAAGACTGCGGGCAGATTCTGGATGCGGCAAGCTGAAGACAGGGCGCTATGGCGCTCATTAGGGGAGGCCTATGTCCAGCAGTGGACAAGCATAGGCTGATGATGATGAAAGTTAATCACTATGCAAAGCAAAACTAAATGAAATGAATACTCGTACGGAAACATCATGAACATTGAACACTGAATTTGTTTGTTCTGACAGCTCAATGAATAAATGCACTTCTTCTTTCTTTAAAAATATAGCCTACCAACTGAGAACACTGGCGCAGTCATCACTGACACTGACTGACATGCGTTCATAGAAAATATGGCGGTACTGTGCCGAATATTATAATTATAATATTGTTTATCACGACAATCCGAATTTTGCGGATATATGTTGTCGACTCGAAATCATTATTTTTTTATTCTGGTAACGTTTCAATCGAGTTTACCGTACCCCTTGACGGAATTATTAATATAGATGGCGCAATATAGGGATATACATATTTGCAATAATAATTTGGTCACCACCATCTGTCATTTCAACTAGTACACTATTAGCACGCAGTTTACTCAAAGTACAAATTTTATGTTAATAATGGCCTAATTTACAGATGGCGCTGACAAATTCACACACACAGACGTAAATTTTAACAAATTTTACGATCGATTTTAATTATGTTAATCTATTTTTAAATGCCTGAAATCATTCGATGCGAATACAATTATTTATTTAGAAGTGATAAAATCCATTGTTGTAAGGAAAAACTTTGTGTGTCTCGTATACATTCGGAATGAAATATGTATGGAGAACACGATCGCCCCATCGACCTTAATGGCATTCTACGCGTGCAACATTTCCCGGAGATATGGAAATCATCTCAAATAATCATGATCCATATGCTAGGAAAACCTGCTCATGAAGTGACCTCCTATCGGCCTATTAGCCTCCTACCAACACTTTCAAAGCTATTTGAAAAAATACAATTACGAAGAATTCTGCCCAAACTAACAAAAAACAACACCATTCCTGACCACCAGTTTGGGTTCAGGCGTCATCATTCCACAATCGAACAAGTCCACAGAGTTTGTAATGAGATAAGAAACACATTCGAAAGAAAAGAGTACTGTTCATCAGCATTCCTAGACATCCAACAGGCATTTGACAGAGTATGGCACACAGGACTACTCTACAAGATAAAATTAAACATCCCCCACAGTCACGAGGCCATAAGTAGATAGTTACTATCTACTTATGGCCTCGTATCTATCAAACAGAAGATTTCAAGTAAATGAAGGTAACTTCACATCACCCTTCTATGAGATAAAGGCAGGTGTACCCCAGGGATCAATTCTTGGCCCTATATTGTACACAATCTACACTGCAGACATGCCTGAAACAGTAGAAATAACTACGGCCACCTATGCTGATGATACAGCCATCCTAGCCAGACACGCAAACTCCAGCACTGCATCAGCAATGCTGCAGAAGGGCCTTAATGAAATAAATAACTGGCTTAACAGATGGAGAATAAAACCTAGCCCAGACAAATCTGTACAAGTAACCTTCTCGCTCAGGCATGGCAACTGCCCAGAAGTTAGACTCGGAAACGATGTATTACAACAAACAAGTACTGTGAGGTACCTGGGAAAGCACTTGGACCGTCGACTGACATGGAAGACACACATAAAAACCAAAAGGGATGAGCTCAATATACGATATAAGAACCTTCATTGGATATTGGGACGGAACTCTAAACTCTCTACCGACAATAAACTTCTGAAATACAAGAGCATCCTAAAACCACACTGGATGTATGGGATCCAGCTGTGGGGAAGTGCTTGTGTTTCAAACATCATCATCTTACAACGACTACAAAACATAATACTAAGGACTATATCAAACGTTCCATGGTTCATCACTAATGATGAAATACATAAAAATCTAAACATTTCAACTATAACGGAAGAAATTCGAAATTCCACTACGACCTACAAGAAGAGGCTAGCTAATCATCTAAACGTCCTAGCAGCCCAGTTGATAAGAGCCGAACGGGAAACGCGGCTGAAACGACATGACAACGTCATCATAGAGCTGGACTAAATCTAGCCTCTGAGAAACCAATGAGGAGCTGCCTCCGATGGGAGACACACTCAAACGACAAAGCTCCACACAACCCATCCGCTTATAGTCTTTGACTGATCGCAGATAAGCTAAGAAAAATAATATATATATATATATATAATACATTGTTACACAAGGGGTGAATGTAACTTTCACCCGAGGTAAACACTGTGCTTTTCATTACGTATAAAAGGAAAGGAAAAATAATACAGGAATTGGCTAAAGAAATAATACAAGGAAGTATGAACAATACTCTACAAATTGAAAAAAAAATAAAGATCGCTTTGCCGCCTATTTTGTTTTTTTTTTTCGTTGGCCGACCAACTTCATTATTTAGCCATTATTTTTCAATTTCATCTTTAAATATTTTTCCTAAATCTATTTATTTATTTATTTATACGTTCATGAACAACTTTACAGATCAGAAGAATATCTAAGGCGTTGTACAGTGCAAAATAATCTTAATTATAAAAGATAAAAAAATGCTAAAACTAAAGAAATGTAAACAATGTGTGTCTACGTTATTTTAAAGAAATTGTTGAAACTAAATTATAATTAAGTAATGTAATAGTACATTGTTACATGAGTGGTGAAAGTTACTTATTTGGTCACGAGACGGGGTTTGGCGCCCAAGCGTAGCGAGGGCGCTAATAGTTCGAGGGACAAAATAAGTCTTGCAATGAAAAGCACAGTGTTTACCTCGGGTGCAAGACTTATTTTGTCCCTCGAACTATTAGCGCCCTCGCTACGCTCGGGTGCCAAACCCCGTCTCGTGACAAAATAAGTCTTGCACCCGAGGTAAACACTGTGCTTTTCATTACGAATACAAGGAAAATAAAAATAAAAAAAGGAATTGACTAAAGAAATAATACAAGGAAGTATAAACAATACTCTACAACTCGAAAAAAAAAATCGGATTGCCGCCTATTTTGTTTTTTTTTTTCGTTGGCCGGCCAACTTCATTATTTAGCCATTATTTTTCATTTTCATCTTTAAATATTTTGCCCAAATCTATGTTGTTTTAAAGAAATTGTTGCAACTAAATTATAATTAAGTCATTTAAAAAAATATATTCTTGAATTAATACTTAACTTTATGTTATTTCAATTTTACATCGTGCTGTAATTGAGTGACTGTAGAAAAAGTTTGAACATGGTTCCATAGAAATGTGAAAATGGAACTAGTTTTTTTTTATAATTTGACAGCTGTCAGTTGAAAGCGAAACTCCCGGGCCTGAAAAGTATTACTTTCAACCCGCTTCTCAGGCAACTTCAGACCTACTTTCAGAGTATGAGTATTGAAAAAATATATATTCTTGAATTAATACTTAACTTTATGTTATTTCAATTTTACATCGTGCTGTAATTGAGTGACTGTAGAAAAAGTTTGATCATGGTTCCATAGAAATGTGAAAATGGAACTAGTTTTTTTTTATAATTTGACAGCTGTCAGTTGAAAGCGAAACTCCCGGACCTGAAAAGTATTACTTTCAACCCGCTTCTCAGGCAACTTCAGACATACTTTCAGAGTATGAGTAATGAAAAAATATATATTCTTTAATTAATAGTTAACTTTATGTTATTTCAATTTAACATCGCGCTGTAATTGAGTGACTGTAGAAAAAGTTGCAACATGGTTCCATAGAAATGTGAAAATGGAACTATTGTTTTCTTATATTTACGCGAATACTACACATTGAAATAAAACTATTTTTCGGATTTTATCGCGTTTATTTAATTTATTTTCCCGACGTTTCGGCTGCTTTACAGCAGCCATGGTCACGGGGGGACTGAGGTGTTAGACGTCCTGATGTCATAGTTAGTAACTGGGTACCTTCATATTAAGTTGTTGTTTGCGGTCCGATCCACGCAGAAAGTGCTCACAGTGTCTCGAGGTCTTGCAATGGTACACTTGGTTTTGGATTTAATTATATTAATTACTGGATCCCAAGTTGGTGGTAGCACCCAGCCATCTTCCCTAGTGAAATTAGGATGTTTTTTAATTTCAATGGCCTCACGTATCATCCTTGGTCGGAATCGGTGTTCTTTTGCGAGGATCTGTGGTTTATCAAATCTGATATAATGGCGGGTGCGGTCCTGTACATGTTCACAGATTGCAGACTTCGTGGAGCGCCGGTGTTTCACGTCAGCTATATGTTCTTTTACGCGGGTTTTTACTGATCTTTTAGTTTGCCCTATGTAGGAGAGCCCACATTCACAGTCGAGTTTGTATACCCCTGCATCTTGTAGAGGAATGTGACACTTGACAGGTGGTAAGAACTGACTAATCTTCTTTGCTGGCTTGAAATAAGTTTTGATTGAAGCACGTTTCAAGATGTAGCCAATCTTGTCTGTGACACCTCTTATACATGGTAGTACAGGACGTCTAACACCTCAGTCCCCCCGTGACCATGGCTGCTGTAAAGCAGCCGAAACGTCGGGAACATAAATGAAATAAACGCGATAAAATCCGAAAAATAGTTTTATTTCAAAATGGAACTAGTTTTTTTTTATAATTTGACAGCTGTCAGTTGAAAGCGAAACTCCCGGGCCTGAAAAGTATTACTTTCAACCCGCTTCTCAGGCAACTTCAGACCTACTTTCAGAGTATGAGTAATGAAAAAATATATATTCTTTAATTAATACTTAACTTTATGTTATTTCAATTTAACATCGCGCTGTAATTGAGTGACTGTAGAAAAAGTTGGAACATGGTTCCATAGAAATGTGAAAATGGAACTAGTTTTTATTTTTAATAATTTGACAGCTGTCAGTTGAAAGCGACTCTCCCTAGGGCGGAAAAGTACTACTTTCAACCCGCTCCTTAGGCAACTTCAGACATACTTTTCGAGTATGAGTAATGAAATAGTACATTGTTACACAAGGGGTGAAAGTGACTTATTTAGTCCCGAGACGGTGTAGTAGTTCTAGGGACAAAATAAGTATTTCACCCGAGGTAAACACTGTGCTTTTCTTTACGAATACATGGAAAGTAAAAATAAAAACAGGAATTAGCTAAATAAATAATACAAGGAGGTATGAACAATACTCTACAACTCGAAAAAAACAAATGAAGATCGGATTGCCGCCTATTTTGCCGTTCATTGTACGGTACCCATAAAGCGTAGCTTTGTTTGGGATTGGGCTGTAACAAGTAACCGTCATAAAAAAAAGTTAAAAGAACATACGAGCAAAACAAACTTCGGGAAGCTGGTTCAAATACTAAAAAACTATGGGATACTATTAAAAATATCACGTATTTGAAAAAACATAAAACAAGTTCCCAAAATCTTCTCCATTCTAAAAGTACTTACCAAGAATCAGTTGACTTCGCTAACTCTTATTTTGCGAACGTTGGTAAAAATTTAGCTGAAAAAATTCATTTAAATAATCAACCTAACGCTGCTCATATATATCCATCAACTGCTGCTGATTCCTTTGTTCTTCTTCCAACTGACGAAGATGAAGTATCGAGTATTATAATGTCCCTTAAAGATGATTGTGCAGTAGGTTGTGATGGTATTTCTGCTAAAGTTATTAAAATTCTTAAAGACATTGTTGTCGCTCCACTTACGTATATCTGTAACCTATCCTTGTCAACTGGTATATTTCCATCAGTCTTCAAAAAAGGACTAATCCATCCAATTTACAAAAGTGGGGATCGACACCTTATCAATAATTATCGTCCTATTTCTGTTCTACCTGCCTTCTCTAAAATTCTAGAGCGTATTTTAAATATTCGGCTTATGAAATACCTAGAAAGCAAACATCTTCTTAGCTGCAACCAATACGGCTTTTGCAGTAATAAATCAACAGACCAAGCGGTACACCATCTCACAAATATACTTGTTCTGAATATGGACCAAGGGAAAAAATCTCTGGCTATCTTTCTAGATCTAGCAAAAGCATTCGACACGGTTTCAATTCCCATTCTACTCAAAAAGTTGGAAAGTCTTGGGATCCGAGGACTTCCTTTAGAACTTTTTCGAAACTACTTAAATAACCGTCTACAAAGTGTCACCATTGAAGGTTTTACTAGCTCTGATCTTCGTGTAAATTATGGGGTACCTCAGGGCAGTGTCCTGGGTCCTAGCCTCTTTTTAGTTTACGTGAACGATCTCTGTAATTTGAAAATTCCTCAGTGTAATATCATTTCATATGCTGATGATACCGCTCTTGTCTTCTCTGCTACCTCGTGGGATCATGTCAATGACTACGCTCACAGCGGTTTTCAATTAGTTTGTGATTGGCTTAATCAAAATCTACTCACCTTAAATGCAGATAAAACCAAATATATGACCTTTTCCATACGAAATCACCCTATTTCTATTTCTAATACCTCAATCATTGTTCACTCCCCTAATAATCCACATTCAGACTCCCAGCCATGTCACTGTCCCCAAATTGAAAAAATAACTCAAATAAAATACCTCGGTGTTCTTATTGACTCTCATCTTTCTTTTAAACCTCATATTATTCTCTTAGCAAATAGAATACGCAAACTTATTTTCGTCTTCAAACATCTTCGACACGTAGCTTCAACTTCACTTCTAAAAATGGTATATCTAGCCCTCTGTCAATCTATAATTATTTACTGTATCACCTCTTGGGGAGGTTCATCCAAAACCAACCTCATAATCATCGAACGCGCTCAACGAGCACTATTGAAAGTAGCCACATTTAAACCTTTTCTTTTCCCCACTCAACTTCTCTATGATTTTTGTGGAGTATTAACGGTTCGAAAATTGTTTATTCTCTATACTGTTCTAAAGCAGCACTCTCTTACGCCCATAGATCCCGATACCAACAGACGTAACCATCTTATTGCAAACTCAATTTCCCTAAAATCAAGCTTCAGCCATAATTTTTTCAGCTTTCTTGGTCCATTTTTATACAATAATACTCATCGTACCTTACACATCCATGAAATGACTCATTATACATGCAAAAAAACCCTTAGTGAATGGCTCCTTCAATTATCTTATGAATATGCAGAAAATTTACTTCACCCATTAATATAACACACAATTTTTAGTACCCATTATCATTAATTTTATTGATTAATTTAATTATATAACTTAATTTATATTACTTATCATATAACACACAATTGTTATTACCCATTAACATTAATTTTATTGTTTCATTTAATTATATAACTTAATTTATATTACTTATCATATAACACACAATTGTTATTACCCATTAACATTAATTTTATTGTTTCATTTAATTATATAACTTAATTTATATAACTTATCATATCATCTTAACTTAATTTTCTTATAATATACTAGCTGAGCCCGCGACTTCGTCCGCGTGGAATTTAACTTAACAAAAATGTTCGACGGACAGATAGACAAAAATGATTAAATCGCGTTTTTGCTATGGGTGTCGTATGTACTTTGGTATGCGCTTAGTGAAAAGGTGTTGGTTTGATGTTGCAAACAGACACTCCAATTTTATTTATTTGTATAGAAAACCTGTACCTACAATATATTGATGGAAGCCAGCACTCATAGCACAGTTTAATACTATTATGAGTGCTGGCTGCAACCTTTAGAGGCAGCTTATTATTTAAAAATAAAGAATTATTATTATTATTATTGTCATATTTTTAACCGACTTGACCGACCAACCTGAAGTGGAAGTAAAAGTGAAAGTAGCAGTGAAAGTAGCAGTAAAAGTAGCAGTGAAAGAATCAGTAAAAGTAGCAGTGAAAGTAGCAGTAAAATTTGCAGTTGAATTAGAAGTAGAAGTAGGCCTGGTTTAATAGAAATGTCAAAATAGAACTAGTTTATTTTTAATAATTTGACAGCTGTCCGTTAAAAGCGATTCTCCCTAGCGGAAAAGTATTATTTTCAACCCCGCTCCTCAGGCAACTTCAGACCTACTTTCCGAGTATGAGTAATGAAATAGTACATTGTTACATGAGTGGTGAAAGTTACTTATTTTGTCCCGAGACGGGGCTTGGCGCCCTAGTGTAGCGAGGGCGCTAATAGTTCGAGGGACAAAATAAGTCTTTCACCCGAGGTAAACACTGTGCTTTTCATTACGAATACAAGGAAAATAAAAATAAAAACAGGAATTGGCTAAAGGAAGAACAATAATACAAGGAAGTATAAACAATACTCTACAACTCGAAAAAAAAAAATCGGATTGCCGCCTATTTTGTTTTTTTTTTCGTTGGCCGCCCAACTTCATTATGTAGCCATTATTTTTCATTTTCATCTTTAAATATTTTTCCCAAATCTATGTTATTTTAAATAAATTGTTAAAACTAAATTATAATTAAGTCATTTAAAAAAATATATTCTTGAATTAATACTTAACTTTATGTTATTTCAATTTTACATCTTGCTGTAATTGAGTGATTGTAGAAAAATTTTGAACATGGTTCCATAGAAATGTGAAAATGGAACTAGTTTTTTTTTTATAATTTGACAGCTGTCAGTTGAAAGCGAAACTCCCGGGCCTGAAAAGTATTACTTTCAACCCGCTTCTCAGGCAACTTCAGACCTACTTTCAGAGTATGAGTAATGAAAAATATATTACGAACTTGTAACTGTAAAGTAAACGTTATAGTAAAAAGTGAAGTAGTGAAATAAACATAAATATTAAGGCTCCAAACGGCTTATTCCTAGGGTCGTTGAATTAACATCAAAAATACTCTCTACTACTCTCTCTAGCTAAGTAACTAATAGCTTGTGTTAGGAGGGGGTTATTGACGCCTCTAATGACCTCTCACATAATGTATTTGGTGGCTACAGGCGCCAAACCAGGAGTTCCTCGGCATCAGCCTGGAGGAGGGCGCGAGCGAGCCGCAGGAGGGCGCGGCGGGCGCGGCGGCGTCCTGGCGCTACCGCCTGCTGCTGCGCGCGCTGCTGGCGCTGGCCGGGGACAAGCTGCGGGACACGCTGCTGCGGCAGCAGCTGCTGGTCAAGGTGGGTTTTTTTTAAATTGATGATATATTGCTGGCCAGTACTGGTCAAGGTGACGACACATTGTTCTCTTTACCTCACGACGGCGAAGCCATAAGGGTTATGTTTTTAGCGGTCTATGTATGTTTGTATCATTTTTAACGACCGCTTGGTTGCGGGGTCGATTCCCGCCGGGGCAAACTTCGGAAATGGCCTTTTCAGACGCTGTCGGAGGTGGCGGTGGCGGTGCAGGGCGCGCGCGAGGCGGCGCGGGCGCGCGCGCTGGCGGCGGGCGGCGCGCGGCTGGCGGCGCTGCTGCGGGGCCGCGCCGCCGCGCTGCCGCTCGCGCTGCACCACCACGTGCACGACATCGACCTCAAGTAATACTTATTACTATTTTTTTACCCCAAGTATATGCCAAGACTCCCCCTCTAGTGTTCACGTAGTAATCCATAAGTACGGTTTTCAATGTAAACGCTATGCGCCATATTTGAATATAGCTGGAATAAACGCGAAATTGTTAGTGGTAAACTAGGTAAGTTTTAAATTCCTGGTGACCGTTCCTGGAATCGTCCATAAACATCTTAATCGATGTTGATAACAATTACTATGGGACCGCCTGGAGAATATAGATACACTTTCGAACAAAAATAGTACATTGTTACCCAAGGGGTGAAAGTAACTTATTTTGTCCCGAGATAGAGTTTAGCCCCGAGCTTAGTGAGGGCGCCAATAGTTCGAGGGCCCAAATAAGTCTTTCACCCGAGGTAAACACTGTGCTTTTCATTACGAATACAAGGAAAGTAAAAATAAAAACAGGAATTGGCTAAAGAAATAATACAAGGTAGTATAAACAATTCTCAACTCGAAAAAAAAAATGAAGATCGGATTGCCACCTATTTTGTTTTTTTCTTCGTTGGCCGGCCAACTTGATTATATAGCCATTCTTTTTCATTTTCATCTTTAAATATTTTGCCGAAATCTATTTTATTTCAAAGAAATTGTTGAAACTAAATTATAATTAAGTAATTTAAAAATATATATTCTTTAATACTTAACTTTATGTTATTTCAATTTTACATCGCGCTGTAATTGAGTGACAGTAGAAAAAGTTGGAACATGGTTCCAAAGATATGTGGAAATGGATCTAGTTTTTTTTAATAATTTGTCAGCTGTCTGTTGAAAGCGATTCTCCCTAGGGCGGAAAAGAATAACTTTCAACCCGCTCCTCAGGCAACTTCAGACCTACTTTCAGAGTATGAGTAATGAAATAGTACATTGTTACACACGGGGTGAAAGTGACTTATATAGTCCCGAGATGGGGTTCGAGGGACAAAATAAGTATTTCACCCGAGGTAAGCACTGTGCTTTTCATTACGAATACAAGGAAAGTAAAAATAAAAACAGAAATTAGCTAAATAAATAATCCAAGGAAGTATGAACAATACCCTACAACTCGAATCAAATGAAGATCGGATTGCCGCCTATTTTGCCGTCCATTGTACCGGTACCCATAAAGCGTCGCCTAGTTTGGGTTTCGGCTGTAACAAGTAACCATCATATTTTTAACCGACTTGACCGACCGACCGACCGGAAGTGGAAGTAGAAGTAGGTAGAAGAAGTAGAAATTTAATATGCTCGGATTGCCGCCTATTTAGTTTTTTTTAGTCAAAATAGAACTAGTTTATTTTTAATAATTTGACAGCTGTCAGTTGAAAGCGATTCTCCCGGGGCGGAAAAGTATTACTTTCAACCCGCTCCTCAGGCAACTTCAGACCTACTTTCCGAGTATGAGTAATGAAAAAATAGTTTAGTAATTGACGGAGTAATCGGTGGACATACATAAATACAATGAGTGTTAGAAAAACAAATATACATAAGACGAACATAGAACCACCTCCTTGTTTGGAAATCGGTCAAAAAGCGTACTCAAGACTGATCTCAGACTGGAGATTGATTTATTAGTTAGCTATTTTGTAATTGTACAATTATTAATTCGATTCAGTAACTTGACAGTTGGCGGGATACTATTTTTTTACCGACATCCAAAAAAGGAGAGTTTATGTTTGACGTTGCCGCTTAATGTAAACCGGTCACTCAGAAATTTCATTCAATAAATTGAAATGCAACAACTATGCTAAAGTATGTATTACTTACTGCAACAAATTTTGCCTAGTCCAACCAAAGGCAGCTAGATGCTTTGAATAATACCTAAGCATAAAGGTTTCATCAAAATTTTTAATCATTTATCTTTTTATAACGTCTATACATAGCTAAGATGTTACGCCCCATATTCTATTGTGGAATAGCTATAATGTATTTTGTTTTGTTTTAGATCTTGTTCCTATTTCTCATCAAACACGTTGCCGCTCAAGATTAACTTCATAGGAAGCGATAACGCTGTCATACCTGCAATGTTCAAGGTAAATTAAAACTCAAATCACTCAAAACTCAAAATTGTTTTTATTCACGAAAGCCAATAAAGCATTTATGAATAGTCAGAATCTACCACCGGTTCGGAATGCTTCCACTGAGAAGATCCGGTAAGAAACTCAATAGTTACTCTTACATTCTCATTACATCAGAACATCGATTTTGTTTATGGAGTTCATGCCAAAATAAACCTTGTACCGTGTGTATTTTAGGTCGGTGATGATTTGCGCCAGGACGCATTGGTGTTACAAGTAATCAAAGTAATGGACAGCCTCTGGTTGAAAGCGGGGCTGGATCTACGAATGGTCACGTTCCAAGCTCTACCTACTAGTGATAAGCGAGGTAAATGCCTATTTGCAGCTCAAGTTTTAAATCATTTGGATATCTGTTATCAACAAAACAAAGTTCAAATTTGCATTTGCCAATTGGACGTCGTTTTGGAAAATAGAACCAACCCACACGCGCTTCTTTAAACTAAAACCAACCTAGAACAACTAGCACAAGGTTGGTTTTGGTCTACAGCAGTGCATGTGGGTTGATTCCCTTCTGCAAAACGATATCCAATTATTGTCAAGTGAATATTATGTTTTTTTCTAATTTTGAACTATATCGTTTACTAAATAAAATTGCAAGTTAATATAATTATTTCATTCAGGCATGATCGAGATAGTATCAGAAGCGGAAACGTTAAGGGCTATACAGACGGAATGGGGGTTAACGGGGTCGTTCAAAGACAAGCCGATAGCGGAGTGGCTCGCGAAACACAACCCCTCGGAATTAGAATATCAACGGGCAAGAGATAATTTCACAGGTAAGTGTTGAACACTTAATTTTATTATCATTAATTAAAACGTATTTTTTATATAACCTAGTCGGAAAACAAAAGTATGTCCCACCTGATGTGAAGCAGTTACCGTACCCTATAGATGCACTTTGCTGACCTGAAAGGAATTAAGAAAGAAGGAGGGAAAGGAAAGGGGTCTTCCAGCTGCCTCATTAATCGTACGAAACGGAACTGCAATAGCTGCTTAACGACCAATTCAATTCAATTCAAATCGTTTATTTTGTTTAGGCCCACGGGGGCACTTACAAATTGTCAATTTTACTTTTTTTTTTCTTATATCTACAACCGGATCGGAACGCGACCTCGAATGAGAAGATCCGGCAAGAAACTCAGCGGGCTTGTCTTTTTACATGTCATATTTTTTTTTTTGTCGCCAGTTGCTTATATTCAATAATTACAAAGGGACCAGCTTTCTCTTCTGTGAGAGGGTGGTACTACCCTGGTTGGACCAGCCCGTATGTGGTCAGGAGTAAATTGGGTTCAATTTGCCTTAACTACCATTAGGGTGACCGCCCACGCGGCTGTGCTATGAAACGGGACCGCTTCGACCAATAGGATCGCTCTCTTGTCAACTTGTGCTAAGCTAAGGGTGACGCTGGTGAAATGAAGCGATCCTATTGGTCGAAGCCGGCAGGCCCGGTGTCATAGTGATGTTTTAAATTCCACCTTTGTTTATCACACTGGGTGTGTACCCATTATCTGAATGACCACCAACTTAGACCGCTTGGCGGAACTGGCTTCCCTTGAGACTACTCTCCCCCTCATAGTGATGTAAGGGTCGGTTGCGTGACGCAATGTGCGATGATGACGACCGCTTGGCGCAGTGGTTCGAGCGTAGGCCGCTAGGCTCACTGCACATGATGGTCCCGGGTTCCATTCCCTCTGGTTCTAATTTCGGAAACGACCTTTTCGTAATTTGCCCTGGTCTGGGTGTCACCGGGAGCGCCCCCAGTCCATTGCACGGAACCCATAGTACAAGCGTTGCTTAGCACCCAAGACATCGGGTGCACTGCACCAAGAGGGACTGGTTTTCGACCGCCACTCCCTGCAGGTCGATATGCACCTTCCCCGCCGACGGTAACCTCAGCCACATCTTGGGAGACCTAAAGGACCACGTAGTTCTAAGAGGGTTTCTCGCTCTCCTTCGGTGTCTCACCACGACGGCTCTGAAGCCGGCGTTGGTGAGGTCTGCCAACCTATCCGCGTTTTGGATCCACAGCGACGCTATGATGTCCTCATCCGTAGTGTAGGAGAGGACATCCTTAATGATCGCCAGCGAGTTCTTATTCCGCGCTTCCACCACCGCAAGGCCACCCGTGGTCCTGAGCTTGTCGGCCATCTTGGCTAGCTCCTTGGTGGAGCAGCTCAGCACCACTTTCTGGTCTCTGACTGTGCGGAGGCGCTGAACCGGGAACCCGCTGGCTTTTGCGTTGAGCGCCGTGCGGACCTTCGTTGCTTAGTTTGGGACCATACGGTTGGTGTTTCAGTTTATTTATTTATTGATGTGTAGCGTCGTGCGCGGGGTACAGCGTGGCTACGTACCTGCTGGGCGTGTGCGACCGGCACAACGACAACATCATGCTCAAGACCTCCGGACACCTGTTCCACATCGACTTCGGCAAGTTCCTTGGCGACGCGCAGATGTTCGGCAACTTTAAAAGGTAGGTTCACAATTGGATATCGTTTCCCAGAACGGAGTCAACCCACATGCACTGCTGTGGACCAAAACCTATTTTGTGTTAGTGGTTATAGGTCGGTTTCAATTTGCAAAACTACGTTTTACTTCGATATGATTATCATTTGCTTCATGGTGAAGGAAAACATCGTGAGGAAACTTGCATGTCATTGATAATCTAACCAGTTTTCGAAAGACATGTGAAATCCGCCAACCCGCACTGGGCAAACGTGGTGGATTATGGTCTGAATTCTCATAGTGAGGGGAGGCTCGTGCCCTGAAGTGGGCCGTCAAAAGGACTAAATAATGATTAACAGCCAGCTTATTACGAAATATTAATGCTCTATGACCAGTTAAATGTGTCTCTTGGTTTTATTATTATCTGTTTTTTTGTACACAGGACTGTATGATAAATATGTTCATGAAAATTTGTAATTTTATTCTAGACGAAACATTTTGTTTACCCCAGTAGCAGGAACTCTCATTAATAACTCTCAATAACTGTCATTCATATTTATGAAATACGTCATAATATGAGCACACGCTTCCATTACGCTGCGGTAAGTATTTCGAGCTTGGGGCTATGTATAAACTGGAACGAACAGCAAAATAAAAATCTAAAGGGCGTGTTGTACTTGCGCAGGGACCGCGCGCCGTTCGTCCTGACGCACGACATGGTGTACGTGATCAACGGCGGCGAGCGCCCGACGCAGCGCTTCCAGCACTTCGTGGAGCTGTGCTGCATGGCCTTCAACATCGTGCGCGCGCACCACGACCACATACTCGATCTCTTTGCGCTGGTAACGAATTTAACACAATATTGTTGCAAATATACACTGCGTTACAGAATGCATATTTTTAGTATTATTTCTAGAATAGTCTACTAAGTCTAATATAAGCTACTCTCCAAATTCGACTATTTTGTTTTGTGCAATTTTTGTCATATTAAGGAGTTGTAGTCATCAATATTGGCGTATAATACAGGAAATATGAGTATTTTTTTAAACTGTCCGAAATAGATTACTTACTTATTTGAAAAAAGTGTTCGATTTCCGATCAATTTTTTATACCATTTAATTATTATGTTCGATATTCGTCCACACTACCAAGAATTATGTTGGCCTTGGAAAGGGTTTGAAACACCCGGTTCATAGACAAATAACATTATAAATCAATGAGGCTAGAGGTACAGGGTGTGTATGTGTGTGTGCGCGTGTAGATGGCGATGTCGGGCGTGTCGGGCGTGACGAGCGGCGCGGTGGGCTACGTGCGCGCCGCGCTGCTGCCGGCCGCCACCAACGCGGAGGCCGCCGCCGCCTTCGCACGACTCATACACTCCTCGCTCAAGAGCAAGTCAGTGCATACTCTACCGCCCGTGTTCATAAACCGATCTCAGGCCTGAAAGCGATCTTGGAACTGTCATTCTTATGTAATGGCATGTCATAGCCGTACTCAAGACTACTCTCAGACTTGAGATCGATATATAAATACGGGTCTACATTGGTATATATAAAGGGTTAACGATAAAACACTACCCATCTTGCAGGACTGTACGACGGTACGATTTACATCCTACATAAAAAAAATATATAACTTCTATGGCATTTTACAAGTTAAATCATAGATTCAAGATTTTCTTTGTTCTATCTAAATTCTAACACATTTCAAGGACGCGTAAAACGCGATGCAGGTGTGGAGTTCGTAACATTTAGGGCGTTGAATTTAAATATTTTTTCATTACTCATACTCTGAAAGTAGGTCTGAAGTTGCCTGAGAAGCGGGTTGAAAGTAATACTTTTCAGGCCCGGGAGTTTCGCTTTCAACTGACAGCTGTCAAATTATTAAAAAAAAACTAATTCCATTTTCACATTTCTATGGAACCATGTTCATACTTTTTCTACAGTCACTCAATTACAGCACGATTTAAAATTGAAATAACATAAAGTTAAGTATTAATTCAAGAATATATTTTTTTTAAATGACTTAATTATAATTTAGTTTCAGCTTTAAAATAACTTAGATTTGGGCAAAATATTTAAAGATGAAAATGAAAAATAATGGCTAAATAATGAAGTTGGCCGGCCAACGAAAAAAAAACAAAATAGGCGGCAATCCGTTTTTTTTTTTTTCGATTTGTAGAGTATTGTTTATACTTCCTTGTATTATTTCTTTAGCCAATTCCTGTTTTTATTTTTACTTTCCTTGTATTCGTAATGAAAAGCACAGTGTTTACCTCGGGTGAAAGACGGGTGAAGTAACTTTCACCACTCATGTAACAATGTACTATTGAGGTATGAAAGATTAACAGTCATGAAACAAAAGTGGTTTTTTTATGATGTTAGGAATATAGTCCTCAGAGATTTATAGTGTTTAACTACTGGTTAAACGACACATTCAATATATTTTTATTTATACAGTCCAATAAAACACAAGTGTATAATCAGTAAGCACGATGTTTGTTGTCTGCAGATTCACGCCTATAAACTTCTTCCTGCACAATCTGGCGCAACTAAGGGCCAGCGGCGATCAGAGCAGCAACACATCGGAGTTGCTGTCGTTCATGCCGCGAACGTACACGTGAGTACCTCTACTCTAGGGTCGGAGTTTCCAAGCCGCCCGACGCCCTCCGGCGTGGCTTAAAGATTGTAATAGCCGGGATCGACGGCTTAATCCATGCACTATCTTTACACTATGTTAAGACAATTTCTTAGGCACCTACCTACTTGAATTGGCACCGACTCCAAATGAAATAAATTATAAGGTCCCTTGTTATTTCTAGCTTTTTAGTGCATCCAAGTTTTCTGAAGTCGGTTTTTTTTTTAGTTGAAAACGTAAATTGTTTACTAAATCCGAATCTCAATGAAAAAAAACAGCTTACACTTGTTATTGCCAGTTCGGTAAGTATTCAATCATGTTTTAATTCGCGCCCGATTATCAGTCAGGGCTTGCGATAGTTATTTACTATCTCAAACAATTATTCACATACATGACATACGGTTTCCAGTCTACAACGTGTGATAAGGATGTGTTATGTTATTTTTGGATCAGTATCTAGAGCCTAACTGCAATTGACTACAGCTAACATACTTACCGGGGTAGCACCATCCTCTCACAGATTATTATTTACTATTACTTATTTTCTGATAGCCGATTGGTTAAGCACGCGTCTTGCGGGCTACCAGGCTCGGGTTCGAACCCCGGCTCGAACCTCTGGATTTTTCGAAATCTAAGTGCGAATCATTATTTCTATATGATTATTACTCGCTTACGGTGAAGGAAAACATCGTGAGGAAACCTGCATGTCTTAGAAGATTTAACCAATTTTTGAAAGACATGTGAAATCCGCCAACCCGCACTGGGCCAGGGTGGTGGATTATGGCCTGAATCCCCCTCGACTTGAGGAGAGGCCCGTGCCCAGGAGTGGGACGTCAAAAAGGGCTAAAATTATTTAAATTATTACTATGTACTTATTTAGTGGCAATGGTATTGCCTGCTCATATTCTGTTGCTGTTCCTGTAAATGTATACCATCTTGTATTCATTGAAAAGAGTAACCTTTGAGATTCTTGCCGGATCTTCTCAGTGGAAGCAGCATTCCGAACCGGTGGTAGATTCTGACTATTCATAAATGCTTTGTTGCACATGAATAAAAAAAAATCGAGTTTGAGTTGAAGATCGGCGTAAAGGGATATGTTAAAGCTGTGTTTTGTACGATGAGTGAGAGAGCCGGAAGACTAGCCCCGCCTCTTTTCCACTCCCACAATCCAACTCCCGTTCATGTCGGCAACGGGCGAGCTATGCCATTGGTATTGCAAGTATCAATAGGCTGCGGTAACTGCTTAACATCAGGCGGGTCGCATGCTTGTTTGCCGACTTTGCTATACTAGGTGAAACAAAAAGGGTATACTATTTTTTTGCAACTTAACTTTGTAAATCTCAAACTATCGGCTTTGTGGGACAGTTGAAGTAATAAAGGTTTTGTAGACTTATGAAATCGGTCAACAGCTGTATTCCTATAATACCTTTTGTTTTTAAAGTTCCCTCCAAAGCTGATGGTTTTAGAATTACAAAGTTAAGTTTTGAAAAAAAAGTATACCCATTATGTTTCACCTTGTATAGGGTATATTTTTTTTCAAACTTAACTTTGTAAACCTGAAACTATCAACTATGGAGGAAACTTGATAACCAAAAGGTGTTATAGGGATACAGCTGTTGACAGATTTCACAAGTCTACGAAACCTTTAGTACTTCCACTGTCCCACAGAGCCGATAGTTTTAGATTTACAAAGTAATGTTGCAAAAAAATGTATACCCTTCTTGTTTCACCTGGTATAAATAAGGCAATTCGAGAATGACGACGGCTGAAAAATTATATAAATGACTAATACACTATTAAGATTAACCAGGTCAATTATTCTACCTTTTTAGTGTGTTATCTAAATATAATCCTTATACAATTCAAATAGAGTCTCTGTACTCGAGCAATAAAGCTACATGTCAATGCTCTATTTTCCCCGTAGCATGGCCCAAGAAGGTCGACTGGTGAGCGTCGAGTGCCTCGGCTACGAGAAGCGCTACGACCCCGAGAAGCACTACGTGTACGCGCTACGCATCTACAGACAGGGCCAGGCCACGCCGTTCGTGCTCTACCGCTCCTACAAACACTTTACGGAGCTCTACCAGAAGATATGTCTGCACTTTCCGTTGTCTAAGGTTCACAGGTGAGAAATAAATAGCTTATGATTTACGACAAAGAATTACAGGATATGCTTGGTACAATATTCCTCGCTCAGCGAGTGGCTCTAGCCATCCAGCGAGGGAATGCGGCTAGCATCTTGGGTACGCTTCCGCATGGGCCAAATTTTGTAATTTTTTTAAATTATTAGTAAGTTTGTTTTGATTTATTCTGTATAATATATTTTTATAATTACTTTAAAAAATATTAAGTTGGATTACTTACTGCTTGTGAAAGGCAAGACCAGGGTTATTTGTCTGAGCTAGAATGAATTGAGTTTACTGAAACAAAATTTTGACATTATTAATTACGATCTCATTAAATTGCATTTTCAACCGTAGTGTCTACACTAAGAGCTTTTATTGAAGTACTTAAATAAATTGTATTTCATGTGTATCCAAAATGAATCATAATAAGTCCTGAAACAATTAAAAAAAATATGATATCCAATTATCTAGCGTCTTAATTATTTTATTTCGTAAAAAACTTACAGTTGATGGTAAACTACCTATTATTTATTCAAAAGTATAAACTAAATTTAAATACTTAAATTAAAAAAGCGTAAAAAATATAAAAAAATCCTTAAGTGGAATATTGCGGGGACCTTATTAGTACTAAAATGTTTAAACGCGGACATGCTACAATAAAAGAGAATTCTCGTCAAGCCTCGCTATTCTCTTTGGTCACGCTGTCATTATTATCGGCCATATTGTATTTCAAATCCATAACCATTTGCTTCCGGTCGGGCGTCGAGTTCACCGGCCTGTTGATATGTTGTCTGTGCTGCGATATCAAGTCCCAGCTGCCCGTATCGATCGGTTTACTAAAACTCACATTTCCGCTACTATCTGCTTCATTGTTCACTAAATCCGGTTTCGGGACGTCTGAATACGGCGGCGGACCACTACTTCTACTTATAGAGCTTTCCAAAGTGTTCGTTGAATATTGCATTTGCGGCTTCCCTTGCGCCAAAGGATTGGCTAAAGGTTTCGTCGGTGCAGGCGCTTTTTTCTTCTTACCTCTCTTCGTCTGCTGCGCATCTCTCTTCTCCTGTTCTCTCCTCAACTTCTCCTGTCTCGCCTGCTCTTGCGCCGCTTGTTTATCCCTCTTCTTCTGTTCTTCGACCCTTTGTTTTTCCAACTTCTTTTGTTCCTCAACTCTTTGTTTTTCTAATTTCTTCTGTTCTTCCAGTCTTTGTTTTTCGAGTCTCTTCTCCGCGTCTAACTTCTTTGGTTCTTGGTTTCTGTCATCACGGTTGTCTACTTGTTCCACGCCTCTGGGGTCTTGCGAGATGTTGGGGTTGCTCTGTCTTACATTGGGAGGTAAATTTTTATTCTTGATCAAATCACTGGTGCTTTTCGCTGGTCGCAGCGGCCGTTCGATTTGCTCAGTCGACAGTGCTGGACGCACTGCTGGTGTCAGCTTCCTTTGCGGCTCTGGGTTGAGGCTGTATCCTGAAAAAGAATATTCGTATATTTAAATCCTGCATCATATCTTAGTTATGTAGGTACAATACTTTCTAAATACATCCTGAGATAAGTTCTCCCTTATCAGAATTTTACATCAATGAGTCATTATGATACAACACAGTGTTTTACCACGTTCTTACAATAATGTTATATTTGAAGACATTATCTCTGCATGCGGATTTAAGAACCAGTGTTATCGCTTGGATTTAGATGTTTCCTTTAATCAAATATTCGTCACATCAATAATGTTTTACAGATGGATTCCAACCTTCTTTGACAGGACCCATCTTAGTAACTAATGGTTCTTTTCTTATTTAGTTAACACATATATATATTTAAATAAACAGTTTGTTCCATTTCACTCTCCGGATACGGCCGATTATTATCTTAAATCTAAATATATCGGCGGGAATCTGACATTGGCCAATAATTGCCTTTTCCTTCACTTATCACAGAAGTACCTTAACAAATACTCACCAAAGAATTCATCTCTATTGGTCCTGTACGCTCCGTTCATGGACATTTCCGGGCCGCTGTTGGTAACCTCCTTGTTTTTCTTTTTCCCATTGTAGAAGTTAAGCGACGCTTTGAACCTCCCGAACTTGATCATTAGTGTGACGCACGATATACAGCAGAAGATGGCAAGTGTTGCTATGTAATTCACTGGGTTGTCAGCTGAAATAATAAATAGTGAAGTTTTATTTTGGCGCATGGAGTTTTAAGTCCTTAAAACTTATCACAAGTGTAGATGACTGTAGTCTTTTACAATAAGGCTGTTTATAATTATGATTTGGTGTCTATTTACATCGGATATTGCTAATGCTAGGTAGTAAGGATGTTAAAGATTCACACCATACAAATATACCAAAATGATAGATAAATTGATGTAAGTCAAGGTCTAAAATGCCTTTATATTCCTAAAATTGTGCCCTTGTTACTTACAAATATTTGACATGTAATAGATACTTGTAGGAATAACACAACAAAGTATTATGTATCAACTCCAAGATAAACTAACATTCAAGGTCATAACATAACGATGTACTCACAGCTTATAGGATCCCTTATAACTGCCATCAAATAATAAATAATACACCAAATTAAATGCAAATAAACATCCGCAGCGACAATGCCAGCCTGTCCATTACTGTTTAAATCAATACGGTCGCGTTAACAGATAAGATAGCTGAATGTTTCGATTCCGACACTGTGCGATAGTGGTGGGTAACACGTCATTTCATACGAGGATGAAGTAGGGCCTCGTTCTACTAGGTCACTCTTGAGGGACTCCTTATTTGAGGTGAGGAGAGGAATAATAACATTCACTCAAGAACTCATTCCCTCGCGACTCGTTGATTGACCAACCGAATGACCCAACCTACCCACTACTAACAGATAAGAATGAAGGAGTGGCACAAAGTGGAGAGGCCTACACTTAAGAAATATAATATAAATTCGGCACTGCACCTATGTGTGGTAGATTAAAGTTGATTTTCCAATAACTATTTAATTTTATTGTAATCAAATGTACCACGGCGCGAGTGAGAGGCTCATCACTAGGTGCGAATAATGTGTGTTATCTTATCGTTTCACTAAAATTATTCTATGTAATCAACGGGCGGCCGTGTATAGATATAATTATTGTGATCCTGATTGTTATTGTGTTTACGATTTAAGAATAAGAGGGCATTAAACATTTTATCTATAATGTGGTTATTCAAGATTTTGTGTAATAGAAGCGTTTTACCTGAAAATAAAACGCTTATTAAATACTTACCTTATTTGAAACTTTATACTTGAGATAGGCACTATCTGTTTCCTGCTCTACTTCCTTCCTTTTCTACCTCATATTGCCCTCTCGCTCGCACATCCTTCATCCCCACCTGGCAGGGCGACGTCGGGCTTACGGAGGCCCGCGTGCCTCTTCAAATCATTGAGTCACCAGGTAGGAATAAAATTAAAGTTTCAAATAAGGTAAGTATTTAATAAGCGTTTTATTTTCAGGTAAAACGCTTCTATTAAACACTTGACCGTTATTTGAAACTTTATACTTGAGACGTGTTTGTTATCGCCTGGTGGGGTTATAAGAGAGAACGCCAATGTGACTATTGTAACACTGATATGTATATATGTGTAAGTAGTGATACTAAATTGATAGAGTCAGAACACTTTAGTACATGAGTGGCCTAGGTATCCGCTCAATAATGACAACAGGTGGATGCGCGAGAAAAAACTGCATTCATTTCAAAACAAGAATCATATTTAAAAAGAATAAAATATACATACAAAATTTATATAATATTCCTCTATGCAACGATTAAACAAATGGAATAAACAAATTAGGAACGCCGCTACTTGTAGGGTCTGGCAAAGCCTCTCGATTATAAAAAATTTTAATGGTATATGGAGATCTGTAACTCCAATTTCGGCGTGCCAGAATCTCGTCTATTGGAACATTGTTGGTCCAATTTTTCGAAGCAACTTCTGAACGTATGCTGCCCGGAGATGCAATTATACCGGCTTCAATCAGTAGTGATTTTATCCATCCCGCAATCACCAAGCGGGATGCTGCTTTGGCTTGGCCTCTAAAATTAACAAATATGTGTACATTTTGCTTCTTGACTATCTTATCCTGAAAGAGGTTTATGCAACAATTAATCCAAAAAGCAGGATCAACGTTCTTACTGCCTGGATTTGACATCAATTTCCAACTAGACTGCCTGTAATCAGAATTGTCAGTTTAAGAGCCAAATGTAGGCCATAAGATAACATAACCATCAGCTTTTACATAGTGCTGCTGATGAATCGCTAATAAGGTGAAGTTTTGGACAGGTCGACCTGAACACAGCAATAATAAGATTGCCAAATTTCTAGATACCAAAAATAAACTGCTTTCGTCAACGTGATAATTTTCTAAAAAAGCCACAAGGGTATCCATATTCCAAATTGATGTTCTATGTGCTACTGGGTTCTTTAAAGATATAGATTTAAGAACGTGTTTGACCAGAACATGGGAACTTAAAGTACCGGAAAGTTCTGTATTACATAACGTGGACACGACTGATTTGTGTAACAAAATAGTTTTGTAAGAAAAATGATCTTTAAGGTACAGGTCAGCTAAGTATTTTGCCAAAATAGAGCCACTTGGATGAAAAGGATTTAGACCGTGTAATTGATTCCAAACAAGCCACCTATTTCATGCCACTTTATACGTCTTGCGAGTGGAAAGACGCCATGAATATTTAAACAAATTTAATTGAGAATGATCCCAGTCTGTCAGGTTATCAGTCCAACCCCACATTTCCATACCTCCAACGATATTTCTTGGACTCTGGGGGGTGGAAGGTTCGTCGACACATGTATTAGGAATCGATCTAATTGGTGAATTGAGAACGGGGCTGATAATGCTCTGGACTTGAGGTCTGCCCGCCAAAATACACGATTCCAACGGGGGACTATTACGAGAAACGTGCCTTGCGCCTGATTGTGATGGTAATACCTTTGGAATCTGATAAGGTGGAGGAACACCCATGCCAGATGGTAATTCCATTCATGGGAAAAAGCATCGTGGAACACTGCTTGATCGTCGGATTGATCTAAAGATACGTAATTGGCAACGACATGAGCATTCCTCGAGGCAAACAGATCGATCACAGGAATTCCGAATTTTTCGAAAATAAAATTCTGTGCAAGCAACCAGCAGGTACCACTCCGCTGTTGTACCTGCCTGCAATGTGATGACCGGTTATATGAATCTGATAATGCTCTAATAGATGAAACATTTTTGGAACGTTATATTCATAAGGCTTGAAGACTTCGTTCCACCCTCGTTCCGAATATAAGCAATAGCCGTCCTGTTGTCGCTCTGCTATAGTATTGTGGACCGAGTTAAGAACTGACATTGGTCTTGCAATATTTTCAGGAAAGCGAGGAGCTGCTTGTGATTGCAATGTAACACTTGTTCCTGTTTCGTCCACTGCCCCGCAAAAGCTAGACTGTCCAGTTGTGCACCCCAGCCTTGGTCTGACGCATCTGTAGCGAGGAAATGAGACGGAGGAGGCAAATGAATTACTGAAGGCTGATGATGATTGTGCAGCCACCAAATTAGATCGTACAATGGTTTTGACGAGAGTGGAAGAGGTTTGATTATGGACATTGTGTGAGCAGTGTTGAGAAGATCGAGAAGGGCTCGATAGTGAAGTGTCCCTTTGGGGACCACAAAGCTCGAGAAATTCAACAGACCCACTAGGCTCTCTAGGTCTTTTAGTTTTACACAAGCGTTGTTTAGAATTGTACCTATTTTGGATGCAAGAGTAGAGCATTTCTCTTTTGGCAAGGACTTTTGATTATTCGACATGTCCCATTAAACCCCGAGAAAGACAAGCCTTTGCTGTGGTGGGTGTTGTGACTGACTTGTCGAAGTTTATTTGCCATCCGAGATACTGAAGTCGCTCTAGCGCAATTTGAACATGTGACTGCAAAACCTGACGGCTCTGATGGGCCAGGAGATAGTCGTTCAAATAAACGATTATAGGTGTACCCTGTTCGCGTAAGGTCTGAGCTACCCAATTGGTCAGAGAGGCAAACACTTTTGGTGCTGAACCGAGTCCGAATGGTAGGCAAGACATTTGTAGTAGTTCGCCTCTGTAAATCAGACGGAAGAACCGTCTGTGTGACGTATGTATAGGCTGGTGAAAATAAGCCTGAGACAGATCCATCTTGCACATCCAGTCCCTGGGCTGCAGGAAATCGGGCACACGATAAATGTTTAGAAGTCGGAATCTGTCCGTTGAAACAAAATTGTTTAGAGCTGACAGGTTGAATATGGGACGGTGAGAACCATCGCTTTTTGGGACCAGAAACATTCTCGACACAAAACTGGGTGCCGGTTGGACTGCTTCTAGAATCCCTTGGTCCCGTATTCGAGTTAACACCGCTGACATTGTGATTAAATGATAATCCGACAGATTTGGCATTATCAAAGGCGGTTTCTCGATTAAAGGTATGCGATACCCTTGTATAATATGCCTTATGTAATCTGGGGCTCCTAGTTGATGCCATCGTTGGTAAAACCAGAGTAGGCAGCCTGCTTTGAACTTTTGCTTGTCAGAACTTACCTCCTCTCTCGCGAGAACTGAACTGTGTTTTGTCCGGATATCTACTGGCCTTTATTAAAATCTTTAGACTGGTGTCTATTTCTTTGGCGGCTTCCTCTCGGGCGAAATGAACCTCTGTGGTTGCTTGAATGTGCAGATCGAAAATCAGCATTAAAATTTATTTGTCCCTGCGAGGGACGAGATTGGTTAAAACCCTGCGAGGGTCGAGAATGGTAACAACCTTGCGAAGGTTGAGGTGCATGGGGAATATGCGTTGATGCACAACATCCATGTGTGGTACCCTGCGAGGGTGCATTGCGATTCACCTGCCCCTGCGAGGGGTGGTGCATAGGCTTGCTCGGACCAGCTTGCGAAGCGGGAGCTTGTTTATTTTGTGGAAAAAATACTTTTTAACGCCACCTGCCTTTTCAAGTACTGTAGACAGTGACTCGGAATTAAATAAATGTTGGCAGAATGGTGGATTTTTTCTTAAGGCAGCCTTAGTTAACGGGTCCCTAACAAAATTTATAATTCCATCTCTTCTCATTTGAATGACCTCTGCGCGATGACCGCAGATAAGTTGTAGCAGTACGGATGACACTTTAAAAACATCTACCTACAAATACAATTAATTGATTTTCGAATTTAAGGTTAAAGCGTCGGTCGGGTTTATTGCAGTTTCTCTCAAGATGACGCTGTAGTCAACAGATTCTACTTATTTATTTTTTACGCAAAATTTGAGCATTTCTAAGCTATAATACTATTGTTTGCGATTAAGACTTATTATACTGCATTGACATATGCAATAATATCAACCTAAAATCATTCATAATCTAAGCGTTTTCCGATAAAAAACTTCGGTCACTTTTTATTGTAATACATACACGCACACATTGACAAAAGGTGTATTTTAGCCACTAGCCACTAGAGGGCGTACTTTTATATTAATTGCGGCCTTTTTATTTTATAATAAATAGCGAAAATATTATATTTTTGCTATTGTAAAATACATTATTGTATGTGTATTCATCATTCTAAAAACCGATAAAAATATACATCTGTTATAGAATAATTTTATTGTCTGACTAGCTGTGCCCGCGACAGCCCGCGTGTAATTTAACTTAACAAAAATTTCGGGATTATTCATCCCCTATTTTATCTCCTTGGGGTAGAATTAATCAAAATCATTTCTTAGCGTATGCCTACGTCATAACTTCTGCATGCCAAATTTCAGCCCGATCCGTCCAGTGGTTTGGGCTGTGTGTTGATAGATCAGTATGTCAGTCAGTCAGTCAGTCACCTTTGAGTTGTTATATATATCTAGATGTTACTAAATATAGTGAAAATACAATTGTAATACACTTGTTAGTGTATTCCACTTTTCTAACATATGAGATACATTACTGAGAAATAGATTTGGTTTTCCATGTAAACATATTTTTATTTATAACAACAACAATAATTACAAGAAATCAACATAAAAATCGTGTCTCAATCAAAATTATAGGACCTAGAGTCCTATACAGAGTAGCGTTAGTAGTGTTTCCTACATTGAGACACTACGTGGCCTACTTTTTTGCAATATGTACACGACACCTTAGGCACACTATTTACACTAGACTACGGAAAGGCACTAGATGTAGCAGAGGCATCTCGGCGTTCTTCCTTCAGCAGGATCGATGCAACCGAGTCTGTAGATATCGAGGTGCCGGAATGCTCTATTGCCATCACCATTGGGCTGTAGCTGTCGTTAAGTCCTGCCAGCATAATCACACCAACAAGTTCATCTTCCAGACCAGCTTGATTGGCAATCAGTTGTTGTTGCACATGCCGTATGTCATTCACATAGGCTTCTATGTTCGAGTACAATACAAGTTTAGTAGCAAGCTATTTCTTCATAAGTTGTAAGTGTCGAGCAAGCCCGCTGTCAGCGTAGGCTTCCCGAAGTCGCTTCCATGTTTCCTTCGAAGTTTCAGCTGTCATAACGATGAGATATAGATGTTCGCTTAGACTCAAGCAAATCTTGGATCTTTGGCATCTTTGCGTTGAAAATCGTCAACTTCCTCCGCAGGGTACATGACGCAGTCCCATAGTTCCCTGTCGATCAAGTACATCTTCATGGCGAAGCTCCAAGTCGCAACTACGCAGTTAACGCTTCCGTTTAATTTTGCGAAGCTCAGCAGATTAATAAAAACATATACGTAGGCCAGATAAGATATTTTTGTACAGCGTATTTTGACAGACAGAATAGAATTCTATGTAAAAACAAATGTCAATATAAATTACAAGGAATTTAAAAACTAATTATAAACAGGCCAGTGCTTTGATGATTTTCACCACGTAGGTTTCAACAAAAATAATAATAATTATATTAATTTAGCCCTTTTGACGTCCCACTCCTGGGCACGGGCCTCCCCTGAACACGAGGAGGATTCAGGCCATAATCCACCACGCTGGCCCAGTGTGGGTTGGCGGATTTCACATGTCTTTCGAAAATTGGTTAGATCTTCTAAGATATGCAGGTTTCCTCACGATGTTTTCCTTCACCGTAAGCTGTGATAATCATATAGAAATTATGAGTCACACATAGATTACGAAAAATCCAGATGTGCGAGCCGGGGTTTGAACCCAATACCTGGTGCCCGCAAGACGCGTGCTTTAAGCAATCGGCTATCACAGCTTCAGCTCAATCAAAATAATAAATAAATAAATAAATATCGCCAGACAAACATACCAACTGTATGGTCCCAAACTAAGCAAGGCTTGGACAATGGATACGGTACAATGGACTGGGGGCGATACCAGTGACACCAAGACCAGGGCAAATAACGGAAAGGGGAATTCCGAAATTTACCCTGAAGGGAATCAAACCCGCCACCACCCGGTGTAGTGAGCCGAGCGGCCTACGCTCAATCCACTGCGCCAAGCAGTCGTCAATCGTCGATGGTAGTAGAAGTAAAAGTAAAAGTAGAAGTAGAAGCAGAAGCAGAAGCAGAAGCAGAAGCAGAAGCAGAAGCAGAAGCAGAAGCAGAAGCAGAAGCATAAGCAAAAGCAAAAGCAAAAGGAAAAGGAAAAGGAAGTCACGACACCACACTGTTCAATGCGAAATAGAAAGACGAAACGAAAAAAAAAATAACTGGCTTGCTTTCTATAAGGGAGAGAGAGAGAGAGAGACAGACCGAGAAACACGCGTACGCCGCACATAAAGTGAAAAAAGTGTCGTTACGTTACACATTTTTTGGTCTTAATTTTTTCCGTCTAGCCCCCTTTCGCAACGCGCGATAAGGAACTTCGTTCCAATATTTATTACATACTTACCTAGTACCTGTGTACATATATAGTACAGTAGTATCTATGGTTAGTATATACCAGGTTCGGTATTTATTTGGCAAATACAGTAAATTTTCATTTTATGTACCTATACGGTAATCCTAAGCCAGCAGCACCACTATCCTACCCACAGATATGGATTAACATAGATAACGCAAATGTATGTACTTAGCGTGTCCGAAAACCCTCAACCCCGACCAAGCGTCAAGGTTTGTCGCCGATAACTTACAGTTCATCGCGACTACAGATATAAAAATATGAATATGAGCGAGATAATCACTCGAGAGAATCGTAGCGGGCGGAGGGGCATCTGCGGCATTGGTGTCTTTGAATCGGTTTGGATTTCCCGCCATCTGTGACGTCACAGTAAGTGTAAAAAATTTGGCACGCTTGGTTTCAATACAAATCGTGATACTTGCGTTATCTATGTAAATCTATATCTGTGCTCCTACCTATAATACACTAAACGAAAAAAATATTTCCGACAACAAACGCTTTTATAATAGACATCCGACGTTGTCAAGTCGCCGCTCTCTACCAATTGGCAACGTCGCGTCTGCAACAACGTAGTACCTCGTGTGGCGAATTGACGACCGCTTGGCGCTGTAGTTTGAGCGTTGGCCGCTCGGCTCACTGCATCGGATGGTTGCAGGTTCGATTCCCGACAAAGGAAATTTTCCGAAACGGTCTTTTCGTAATTTGCCCAGGTCTGGGTGTCACTGGGATCGCCACCAGTTTAATGTATGGTAGCCATAGTACAAGCGTTGCTTAGTTTGGCACCATATAGTTGCTAAGTAAGTTTGGCGATATTTATTTATTTATCTGATAACTATCAGCGATACATTAATTTATTTATTAGAAACTTTGTATTATGTCCGGAAAATATTAAAAACACAGCTTGTTACTTCATGTTTTTAATGAATGTTATTATTATGATAATAAAAGATGAAAACCCGGCTTCGCTCGGGTGAAATGTGACTCATTACAATTTTCGGCATGATGTGTTTACATCCAAACAAAGTTAATAGAAATACAAATACATTCGACAGAGAACCAAAGTTATCGACATAGCTCAAAGAATTAGCAAGCTGAAGTGGCAGGGGGCTGGGCATATCTTGCGAAGAACCGACAACCGCTGCTGGGGTAAACGTGTTCTTGAGTGGAGACCTCGACTAGGCAAGCGTAGTGTAGGACGCCCTCCGACCACGTGGGATGACGATCTGCGAAAGACTGCAGGCAGATGCTGGATGCGACAAGCTGAAGACAGTGCGCTATGGCGCTCATTAGGGGAGGCCTATGTCCAGCAGTGGACAAGCATAGGCTGATGATGATGATTATGAAAGTTAAACACTATGCAAAGCGAAACTAAATGAAATGAATACTCGTACGGAAACATCATGAAAATTGAACACTGAATTTGTTTGTTCTGACAGCTCAATCAATAAATGCACTTCTTCTTCTTCTTTCTTAAAAAATATGGCCCACCAACTGAGAACACTGGCGCAGTCATCACTGACACTGACTGACATGCGTTCATAGAAAATATGGCGGTACTGTGCCGAATATTATAATTATAACATTGATTATCACGACAATCCGAATTTTGCGGACATATGTTGTCGACTCGAAATCATTATTTTTTTAAGTTTTATTATATAAGATCAAACGAACTTCTTGAAGTGAAGTTCGATCATTATTATATGAGTCGCTTCATTCGAAGATACAATTAACTAAGTAGTTTCCTTAACCTACAAGGCATATTCGCACGTTTAGAGAATCGATTATTCAATCGAATCTGTTTTTTTTTTTTTTTTTGCAACACTATTCTACCGCCATTGTCTCGTCCGACTATGGCTTCGATCATTATTTTAGAGATAGGATAATAAAAATTTTCTTAAGTAGGGTTCGGGTGGGCGGGAACCTTGTATCTTCGAATGAAGCGACTCATATAATAATGATCGAACTTCACTTCAAGAAGTTCGTTTGATCTTATATTATATTACGTCGCTTCATTCTTCAGATACAATTAACTAAGTAGATGTTTAGAGATTAATTTTTTGTCAATAAAATATGAAAAAAATGCGCTTAGAAAATCTTTTATTAACAAAATAATAATTGAGTACAACTTATTTTAACTTATTTTAGCTTTTCTTCACTAATGATTTATTATTAGACATTTTTATCGTACAATTAATAATTAGTAATGGCACACACAGAACGCGCAAAAAACCCTTCGTCTACCACTGGACGGTTATAGAATTTTGCGAACGCGCCAGATGAGCTGGACCAGCCAGCTGTTTTCCTGATGGTGTCAATACAGACTCCGGCGGAGGCCGCCGCCGAGGTGGAGGCGTGACGCGTGCTATGCGCACTGAACACTGTAACGTCGACGCCGCTTTCCGCCAGAGTCTGCTTGATCCATCTGCTGATAGTCTGTGAAGATGCTTTTCTGAATGGTTTTTTGTGGGTTAACAAGAGATTGTCTATACCTTCGGGTCGTAACTGTGAAGTTGTTAGAAGATAATCATCAAGAGTCCTCGCTGGACATATGTTTGGGTTTTCTACAAAATATGGTAAAAATAGTACCGGTTGCTCCCGATTAGCCGCCGAAGTTTTTATCATGTCAGATATTAGAATCTTCACGCCTGTCGGGGACCGATGTATATTTGAGATTCTAATGAGAGAGAGGGTTTGTACGCGGTGAGATGTACAAAGTGCAAGTAAAATTGTCAATTTTTTTGTAAGTTTAACTAGATCTATGTCACTATTAGGGTACCATTCCGACACGTAATCCAACACGGATTTTGGGTCCCATGTGGAAGTATATTTGGGGCATGTTGGCTTCTTTCTATAAATACCTTTCAATAGACGTTTGATTCGTTCGTCTGACCCTACGTTATTCCCGAGGAGTAATGATAGGGCAGATCGATGGCTGTTTATGGCACCGTATGATGCTCCCTTACTAAAGGAGTCTACAAGAAAGGCTATTACCGATGATATTGAAGCTTCGAAGGTATTTACGTTATTTTCATGGCAAAAGTGCCACCACGATTTATACGTAACAGAATATTGTTTCAAAGTACTTTCCGAGATAGAAGCCAACATCAGCTCTAGTGCTATATCCGGGGTGTCTAGTCTGGTAAATGCTGTCCTGAGAGCTTCGCGGCTGCCAGGGTAAGGCTGCTGTGAAGTCGGTGACGTGACCTGTAATGTGAACGCAAGAGGTTCTCATGAGGTTCAAAGAAAATAAGACGTGACACAAGCATCTTTTTAAGTAGAGGAAACCAAGCTTGTCCAGGCCAGTATGGGAAAACAAGAATGCCCGTAGCCTTATCGGTAATAATTTTTCTTAAGCATTTTAAGATCACCGCAAATGGTGGAAATGCATAGAAATAGCTAGCGTGCCACGTTACTGTGAAAGCATCAACTGCAATTGCCTCGGGGTCCGGTCTCCACGAAATGTACTGACTACACTTCGCATTGGTGCGAGAAGCGAAAAGATCAATATTCGGTTCTCCGAAAGTTTGCACTATCTTTTGGAATGCCCAGTCAGATAGTTCCCACTCCGTGTCAACATTTGTTTTCCGCGATTCTTCGTCGGCTTCGAAATTGTCATGCGTGTTTATATACGATGCAAATAGTGAAATGTTTCGCTTTTCGCACCACTGCCAAATATTTTTTGCCAAATCATTTAAATGTGGAAACCTAATTCCCCCCATACGGTTTATGTAACATATAGCAGTTGTATTGTCTACGCGAAGTAAAATAGAACAATTGGAATGTGATTTTGCAAAGCATTTCAAACCTAGGAAAATAGCTAATAACTCTAAGTAATTGATGTGGAAGGATAATTCGTCCTCTTTCCACCCACCGTTTGCACGTTTACCGTTACAAACAGCGCCCCAACCAGTTCTGGACGCGTCAGTGTATAACTCCAAACTAAATTGTTTGTCTGGTCTTAAAACGTTATTAATCGACATAATGTTGTGTTCCCACCATTGTAAGTCGGGTAAGATGAAATCCGAAAGGTTTATCTTTGCCTCAAAATCCCCGTCGTATTTTTTAAGGGCTAAATATTTCTGGCGCTCAAGGTCTTTGGTGTACAACCAACCATATTTTATTGCTGGACAGGCCGCTGTCAGCACTCCAATCAATCGTGATAATTCTCTAATAGAACATTTGGGAAGATTAGAAAACTTTCTCACTAACTGCATAACGCATTCCCGTTTTTCATCCGGTAAGCTAAGTGACATGTTAACTGTATTATAAATGAAACCTAGGAACTTGCAAATCTGTCTAGGTTCCAAGTTACTTTTCTCAAAATTAATAATAAAGCCAAGACATTTAAGCAATGATATTGTGCTGTTGACATTGTTGCGACATTCGTCGTAAGTATCGCCTATACACAAAATATCGTCGAGATATATTACTGATCTATAGCCTATATGGCGTAATTAATTTATAACCTCTCTCATCAGTTTTGTGAAAACCCAAGGGGCAACGGACAAACCATAGGGCATTGCATTGAACTCGTATGTTTGATCAAACACAAAGCGTAAGTATTTACGATGTTTTTTCATAATAGGTACTAAAAAATATGCCTCTTTTAGATCTATGTTAGCCATGAAACCTGCTCTAGGTACGAGTCTAGCTGCTGTTCTATGGTCCTCCATTTTAAAATGGGGGGTAGAAATAAATTTATTTAAAGCTTTTAAATTTAAAATAAATCTTTGGCCTCCATTGGGCTTGGGAGCTAAAAATATTGTAGATACAAAATCATTTTTGGATCTATGACATGGGGATACGGCACCAAGTACTAACATTTTTTTAATTGATAGCAACATGTCTGGTTGGTCTATGACAGATACCGGATTACGTGGAGTAGTGATTTGTCGTACTTGCTTACAAAACGGTATGGAAAACCCTTGCGAAATCCACCTAAGTACTTCAGAATTACTAGTAATTCTAAGCCAGCAGTTGTAAAATAACTGAATTCTTCCAGCGTGTACCTCTACTGTTGTTGACTTGTCGCACGCTGTTTGCTCGGGCCCGACTGCTTCTGCTGAGTGGCGCCAAAGGTCGGAGCTCTCCCCCGTCCTGCTGGAGCATTCCTTTTCTGCCCCCCTCTCCCCCCCCTGTTTGACGAGAAGCGAGGAGGAGGGCCCATCCAGTTTCCCTGGGGGCGTGATCGGCTCGTAGACGGTTGGTAAGACGGGGTCGTCGCCTTCGGGTTTGGGGCAGGCTTCTTGATTTGTAAGCCATGTTTTTCAATGACTTTCGTGGCCTTTATTTTTTCTGAGAGTTTACTCCCGAAAAGCATTTCATCTCGATCTATGTCCTGCATAATATTTAAAAAAGACTTGTCTAATCCCGGGGTGACGAATTTCTTTCTCGCCTCCGTTTCTACATAGTGCAGATCGCACAACAGTCTGCAACTGTCACTCAAATATCGGACCGCTTGAAGCCTGTCTTTACCGTCATCCAGAAGCAACTCCAAACCCTTGTTCAGAGCCGCTATCCCTAGTCCTAGCTGCTGTTGCACGCTTTCCACTCTTTTATCCCGAGTTCGGGTGCCTTCCGCCACGGCGGCCGAAATTTCGGGATTAAGTTTGGGGGCTTGTAATAACGAACAATTTTCCGGTATCAAATATTTTTTTGTAAGCTTTTCTTTTGCATCCTTATTTAATCCTTTCTTAAGTATAGGCAACCAAAGTCCAGATAATTTTTCGTGTATCTTTGGTCCAAACTTGGGTGATTCTTCGATAGTTTCACCTAATGCGCTTACAATATCCGGATCCAACTCGGGTACCGGTACCGGATCCTGACCACCATCGGACTTATTAACCTCTGGCGTATCTTGAACAAAATCCACCGGATCTATAAGTTCTGCCTCTAGAACGACGTCGTCCACTTGTTCGTTGACTAAAAGAAAAAAAATAGCATAATGAACTTTTGCGGGTAGGTAAAAAAAATAAGTGACAACATTAAAAATGTTGGCCCAATATTTATGCAATTTTTCGATAATAAAGTCATGGATTGCCATCGTGAAGATACGCGATCCTCCTCCAGGCGTTAACAATTTATTCCCTCGAATAAATAATGAAAACATCGTCAGCTAGACGACTACATAATACCTTCGTGTTAACACGCGGTTAACCTCTTGGTATGGAAAATCACCTTCGTGATGACACACGGTCAACCTCTAGGCGTCATATTCAGGACAATATAGGTAGGCACTGTATACATTTTAATGAGATTTCAGACGTGATAGGTAGATATTAAAAATACTAACCTGAACTTGTATCGGAGTCTTCCGATGTCGAATAAAGAATCCGTCTGTATCGGCGCTGGCCCTCTTGAATTTTACGGATTTTCCGTTTATAACGTTTAATTATTTTCTCATTATTTCTTTTCGGCATATTTATATTCAATTTCAATAAATAATCTTTAAAATTTTTAGGCACGTGCGAACGCTGCCTCGCACAGATAAAGAATGATCGAAGCCATAGTCGGACGAGACAATGGCGGTAGAATAGTGTTGCAAAAAAAAAAAAAAAAAACAGATTCGATTGAATAATCGATTCTCTAAACGTGCGAATATGCCTTGTAGGTTAAGGAAACTACTTAGTTAATTGTATCTGAAGAATGAAGCGACGTAATATAATTCTGGTAACGTTTCAATCGAGTCTACCGTACCCCTTGACGGAATTATTCATATAGATGGCGCAATTTATTGATACACATATTTGCAATAATAATTTGGTTCACCACCATCTGTCATTTCAACTAGTACACTATTAGCACGCAGTTTACTCAAAGTACAAATTTTATGTTAATAATGGCCTAATTTAGTCAGATGGCGCTGACAAATTCACACACACAGGCGTAAAATTTATCAAATTTTACGATCGATTTTAATTATGTTAATGTATTTTTAAATGCCTGAGATCATTAGATGCGAAAACAATAATTTATTTAGAAGTGATAAAATCCATTGTTGTAAGGAAAAACTTTGTGTGTCTCGTATACATTCGGAAAGAAATATGTATGGAGAACACGATCGCCCCATCGACCTTAACTGTTCATATTGAAAATCAGAACCATGCGCCCACTGCAAAAGTTTGCTAAGGGAGGTTTGTAAAGCCTCACGTTGTTTTAGAACGCAAAAAGTTAAAGCCGAATATGCTTTGTCTGCGATATTGTTTGTATGTGATAGATGCCGAAATGAATAATAAGCCTTGATTTCGCCGTTAACCTCTAAATCAACAAAACCCGGGTTAAAATTATATGACTTTTGGGTCTCTGCATAACGAACCTCGCACCAATCATTACTGTTAAAGTGCTAAATCTCAGTTAAATAATTTTGTGGGGTTCTAGGAACGGAGGGCTCCTTTAACTTTGTTTCAATCCCGAAAACAAAATTTGGTTCAGCTAATTCACACACATTATTATTACTACCGCATTCATGCTCACCACTATTTTCATATAAATCACCGCTGACGTTACTATCTATGACAACACCACCCGGACTAGAATAATTGAAATTATTGTGAGAAGTAACCTCATTATCGCAAAAAAAAAAAAAAAAAAAAACACTTGTTTCCGCAAATGATTAAATTCTGCCTCTAATTTATGCAGTCGACGGCGGTCACGTAGTCGCTTACGTTTGCCCCCCCTTTTTTATGCTTGTGAGAGTTATGGCATGATGATGATGATAAAGGGGTACTTCCACTCGAGGAGCTCAAAGAGCTACTACTACTCGAGGAGCTACGCCGCCTCTTAGACTGTCGCTTCGACCCGTTAACTTTAATCGTCACTTGCGAATTAGTGGTATTATCACCCAAATCTGGACCATTAACATTTCCAGTATCCATAATTATTTACACTGAGGGTAGAAAACACAAAATATGCTAAAAAGCAAATTAAAAATCAACGAACGGTAGCACCGTTAAATATTGCAAATTACTTACGTAAGTTTTATCAGGATATCACTCCTAAGGTTTGCAAATAAAAATATACTTAACAAAATTTGATGCGTAGGTGCACAGCGTAAATGTAGGTATGCGAATACCACAGGTTATAAATTATATTTATATACGAAGATAAGAAGATACGTCTGTGCACTGCAGGAAACAAAACGCCAATGATTTGAAGAGGCACGCGGGCCTCCGTAAGCCCGACGTCGCCCTGCCAGGTGGGGATGAAGGATGTGCGAGCGAGAGGGCAATATGAGGTAGAAAAGGAAGGAAGTAGAGCAGGAAACAGATAGTGCCTATCTCAAGTATAAAGTTTCAAATAACGGTCAAGTGTTTAATGTCAAATTATATCAGTAGATCTTAAATTCAAATTCAAAGCGTTTATTTTGATTTGGCAGACGGGGCCACTTACAATATTTTTTTTCTTTTATCTACAACCGGATCGGAACGCGACCTTGACTGAGAAGATCCGGCAAGGAATTCAGCGGGCTTGTCTTTTTACATTTTGTTATATTTCTTTTTTTTAAGTTGTTTTTGTTTAAGTTGACATGATGTTTCTTCTTTGTACTTAATGTGAGGGAACAATAAATAATTTATCTATCTAGTTTACCTGATGTCTGAATTGAACCTTGCAGCTTGCCCTCCGGCCTCCACGTAGGCCGCTCCAACACGCGGCAGGTGGCCGAGCGTCGGTTCGGCGACGTGCAAGCGTTCCTCACGTCGCTGTTCAGCCTCGCCGACGAGATCGCGCACTCCGACCTGGTCTACACCTTCTTCCATCCATTGCTCAGGGACCAGCAGGATGTGGAGCCGCAAAGGACGAAAGGAGGTCAGTGGACTTAATCTTAAACAACAAAGACGGCCAATAATCGTGCGACCCGCCCGATGTTAAGCAGTTACCCGTAGCCAATAGCATTGCTCGCACATCGTCAACCTGAAGAATTGTGATATTTTTTATTGGGACTTGTCCCGCCAAACACTCCCACCACTGTTGCTCCTGTAAACCAGGGTCGACAATGGTGACCAATAATGACGTCGAGGTTTGACCCTCGACGAGTCCCGGGGAATAATTAAATTGAATTTAATCGAAATAAATAATAGAAGGATGAAAAAAACAATCCACTTCCCTCCGGTGCAAAGCGGGAGACAAAAATTGCTGGTATGGGCTCGTTGCCATAGAAGCAATACTGTTACAGCTGATTGAAGTCCAGTTGTAAGGCACCAGTGTCATAATTAGACTAATTGGACCTAAACTCGTGAGCTGATTATACTTGATTCCAACAATAGATATGGCAAAAGCGCTTGAACGCACGGAAATTTGTCCCTGGTTAAACTCGTGAGCTAATCATAGTTGATTCCAACAATAGGTATGGCAAAAGCGCTTTAACGCACGGAAATTGACTGTCCCTGGTTAGAAATAACTGTTATATGTGAAAAACTGTTAATTTTGCGATATATTGAATGTCCTCTATTGAAGGTGAATCGACGGAACCCGAGACGAGCGGTTCCGGTTCCCTGAAACTGTCAGTTCAGTACGCGAGCGGCGTTCTATCGGTGCTGATACTGCACGCGCAGTCGCTCGCGCTCACGCCGCAAGGACTGCCGCCTAACCCTTATGTCAAGGTAACTAGAGTTTATTTTCATTAAGTCCTAAAATTTGTACCGTACTATGACGTCACAATCTCGATTTTCAATTTTTTTAACATAATTATGTATGACTTTTGACAATCTTGACCTAAATTTGTAGCGTGCAAATTGGATTTATGAATTTGAGGATCAATATGAAAGAGTAACTAACATTTTTATATAAATTGGTTAAAATCCTTTGTCAATGCAAACGTGAGGCACAATACGATCTGATAATCGTCCACAGGTGTACCTGGTGCCTGATCCGACGAAGGAAACGAAACGCAAGACGCGCGTGCTCAAGAGGAACTCCCACCCATCCTTCATGGAGATGCTGGAATACCGGCTGCCCCTCGACGTGGTCACCACGCGCAGCCTGCAGGCGACCGTGTGGCACTACGACTCGCTGCAGGAGAACCAGTTCCTAGGCGGGGTGGTCATACCCCTGAGCAGTCTACCCCTCCGGGAGGAAACTGTCGCGTGGTACCCGTTAGAGTACATACCCAGGTAACTAGTGCTGGCTCGCTCCGCGCTATGGAGCACCGGCCTGTACGGCAGGTCATATTTGGAATTGAATGGTGAGCTTTTTATTCCAAATTATTGAGTGTTTTTTTCGAAACGGACTCAAATGTGTAGTTCAGTGGTTGAGGCATTCGTTAGATACGGATTTTAATGATATTTTTATTATTAAAATTGGTCGTTTAGTTCTGATTAAAGTGCTTTGTCTCCACAGATATAGATTTACATAGATAACGCAAGTATCACGATTTGTATTGAAACCAAGCGTGCCGAATTTTTAACACCTACTGTGAACTCATTAGTGACGGGAAATCCAAACCGCTTCAAAGACACCGATGCCGCTGAAGCCCCTCCGTCCGCTACGATTCTCTCGAATGATTATCTCGCTCATACTCATATTTTTTATATCTGTAGTCGCGTGGACTGCAAGTTAACGGCGACCAACCTTGACGTTTGGTCGGGGTTTCGGCCACGCGAAGTACATGCATTTGCGTTATCTATGTAAATCTATATCTGTGTTTGTCTCATTCCTATTCAGGCTGGTAACGTGCGATCAACGCCTTTGGCATTTCAAGCATCAGTAGGCTACGGTAACTGTTTAACATTAGGCGGGTCACACGCTTGTATGCTGACTTTGTTATACAGGTTGAAACATAAAGGGTACCAGTACTTTTTTTTCAAAACTTAACTTTGTAATTCTAAAACTATCAGCTTTAGACGAAACTTGAAAAACAAAAGGTGTTATAAAAATACAACAGTTGACAGATTTCACAAGTCTACAAAACCTTTAGTGCTTCAACTGTCCCACAAAGCCGATACTTAAAATAAAAATAGTATACCCTTGCTGGTTCACCTAGTATATAAAAATGCCAGGTTCTGTTTAATAGTCAAACAGAACCTGGCATACCTGGAAATAAAAATAAAGAGCCGACATAGAGCCTCCCCAGATGGCGGATAGCCGAAAGCTGACAAGTCTCCATAGTCAGAAAAGTTATTTATATCAATCGGACTATGTTTATGGCATTCCTGTCTGTGAAGGCCCTAAAACGGCAATTTGTATTAGAAAATATTCGACATTTTATTAGCAACTTAGTTAATGAAATTTGGGCATTCTTAAATTTAAACCCTGAACATATTTTATGTGAAATATTTCACGAATATTCTTTTAGTAAGTATTTTTTATACAAATATCGAAACTATTTTACTACAAATCGTAGCTTTTTAAAAAGTTCACCTGCTAAGTATAATCTGCATAATTCAGAAAGGAGTTACATTTTACAATATTATTTTCGTCAAGAAGCAATATTATTTCTTACTGGAACGCCAAACATGCAATATTTGGTATTTGGCTGAATTCGAAAAGGATTTAAATTTTAAACTAATATGTATGTCTGCCAGAATATCTTGAATGATACTTTGCGATCTGGCAATTTCAAATCATCGTCGCCCTTATACTAATATGGGAGTAATCGAAACAAAGCACGCATATTTGGATAAGAAAGGTGATCCTCGGCGATCCTTCTGCGCGGTACGTAGACCAATAAGACATTACACCATTTACATCTACAATTGTATGAGAATGCAATCGTCAAAATCTGCGGGGTATTGGGGTTTCGGGGGAACGCGGCGAATTTTGATTGGTCCGTTCATATGCAGTGTCAACAGTGCCGGATTAACCATAGTAGCAATTGCTACGGGCCCCGCATATTGAAACCCACTCATCTCTGCCTGAGCGTAATTTTTTGAGTGAAACTTATTAAGATGTGGTATATTGAATTTACTTGATGTCACAAAAACGTGAAACGTTACAACTTTTCCTACTAAGACAATCCATGTCAGGCACTCGGTAACCGACTACGGGCCCCGCGCTTTGCTACGGGCCCCGCGCTTGCTTAATCCGGCACTGAGTGGCAATGCAGGCGGTGTCTATGGCTTATTGGTCTATGGCGCGGTACTATGTTTATTCATCATTTAATTTACAGTGATGTCATGATACGAGTAATGTAGCCAGTATTCGCATTTGATGCATTCGTAGCCTTAATAAATACGAAGCATATCAACGTTAGACTAATCACTTAACTATACTCGAATCATTGAACCCTACAGTCCCATCAGGACGAAAAATTCCATACTCGCATTGTCAAAAAGCTATGACAAGCATGGAGCGCGCTTTTTTTTAAATGTCAATCGTATATCGTTTCTACTCAAACTCAGCAGATAACCTCTTAAGAAATAAGCGATATAAGCCGGGTTCTTGATACTGTGGTTACTAAGTGCTTTGAGAATTTCAGTACATTTGCAGTTTGCAACACGAGAGGCAGAGATAGATGTACCAAGTAAATCCGAGTCGATTGACTTTGTACCTCCGCCTCTCGTGCTGCAAAGTTAATCTGAAAGACTATCGGATGTATTGTAAAAGGATCACTTCAATAAGTGGGCTCCATCTTTGTGTATTGCACTGTAATACTGAAATGTTGCCATCAAGCATCGATATTAGTCACATTCCAATGAGAAATTTCCTATTTTTATAATTATATACCCTTTGTAGCTTAAAAAAATATTACGTTGCGATGCTTATACACACAATTGATAATGAAATTAGGAACCTAAAATGTACTTTATCATAAGGTACATAAGGCATAAATTGTATTATTTTTTGTATCATTTATTTGTATTAGAGATCTGAATGGAGTTTTATTATTATTCTACTTATCAGGGTTGCCAGATAAGTTAAAATTACCGCTAATTTGATACTTTATGTTTTATTGGCTTTATGGTAGATCTAGTTTATTTTTGTAACTACCTATATTATTTGGACTCGTAATTTACTTTTGGTAGAAAATTCTTAGAGTGGGCAACCCTGCTTACGTTTGCTTGGTTTCTATGAAATATTAATGCTTTACTATACTCTTATATCTGTGTTATATCATTGTTAATAGCGATAGGTTATTTTAGATTAACTATTTATTGGAAAATGTAATAAACAATATATTTAAGATATCTTTTTTACAATAACGAAATTGATATTATTTTCTAATTTGATCTTGCAACTAATTTGATTCGGCAGCTTCTTGCATATAATGGGCTTCTAAATTGATTTTATTATACAAAATTTCAGTAAAGAAAATATCAATTGGAATTATCGAATTTGATGTATTGAATTATTACCCTCAAATAGCATTTTGCTCTGAAAAAGTTTCGTAAAGCCATTGTAAATGGTTTCAATCTATTTTAAGGGTTAATTCTAAATGGCTTCCATAACTCGCTCAAATTGGGAGCGTTCCTAGTTAGCGCTGAGCTTACACTGGACTGAACTTCATTAACATAATGTACATAATAACTTCTTAGATAGTTTTTATACCGACATAATGTATCGGCCTAACGGAAACATAATAATAGTTGTTGTTAACGCATTGTGATGAAATCTACAATAAAATCGCTCTGGTAATAAATGGTATTTTGATTTTAATTTAATGTTGATAAAAATGCCGCTAGTTATAGCGGACATAATGGCCCATTCTATTACTGCATGAACTAATCCGCACTAAAGTGTATTTTTCCTTACCGATTGTATTCTCGGATTTATAATGTTTAATTTAGAAATAACTAATGACTAATTCCCCACTCGTAATTAAGTCAAAAAATGACTGTATATTTTGTTTGCGTGGACTTAGAAGCCTAATTTTTTTACGCTCTAATAATAGCATTTAATATTCGATAATATATAAATTTCAACTTGATAACTCCATCCGTTTCCGAGAAAAAAGGTCTTGCCATACAGACAGACGGACAACAAAGTGATCCTGTAAGGGTTCTTTTTCTTTTTTAGGTACGGAACCCCAAAAATGTGAATTAATATGTAATATTCTCAACTTAACACCTTTCAATCATTTTTGTATTGTGTCCAAATTAGTAAGGTCGTATTTTATGAAAACAAAAAATAGAGACATGTTTTAGTCAGTGCAAACCTATGGTTACGTACACGTGTTCCGTCCCCCTCACAGCACGCATATTAAAAATAACAATGACAGTGAGAGCATGCTTCTAAAACCATGTTAGAGTTCCTGCTGAGCGCACAAATAATAAGTCCTTTTGTAAACACCTATTTATAAAGTAATATCTTTGTCTGATACAGCCTTTAACAAATATTCATTGACGCCATATTTCCTCTTCTTTAAACCTCTAACGCCCAAATAGAACGGAGGGACACCATGCGTGGCCAAATAGAATATCCCTGTCTTATTGAAATTCGTTTTAGAACCAAGAACGTTGGTCCGTATCTTTCCATCGTAGCATTTCCCGTGGCGCACGCTTGCGACTGAGTCGCATTTGATTGCGACAAATTTGTCGTGGTTAGTCGCAGCTACGAGCCAATACAGGGCGGAGCGGATGTGGCTGCACAGCTGGAAGCATGGCATGATGAAACTCCTTTTGATATAGGGCTGAAATTCCCCTGAAATATAAGAAAAGGTGGTAAGAATATTGAAAATGTTTTCTGTGCTGTACATAATTAAATTGAATTTCCAGACTGACGCTATTTTTATATTTGCCTTTGTGTGGCATTATAGCTTCAGAACGGATGATCACTTTTTGTCGATGTTTGAAAGCACGGTGTTTTTCACGAGATTTGGTTTTGCGATCATCAAGATTATGCATCGAAAGTTAATTTAAGATTTTTTAATGTTAACCAAAATTCTGATCAGACATTATCGAAACTTAATTATGATCTATAAGATCTAATGTTTTGTATGAGTTAAAGGCAAATTTTGTATGATATAATATAATGAAATACCATAGTAAATAGAGAAAAGAAAACTAATAATTTCCACGTACCTATTAAATAATATAATAATAATAATTTAGCCCTTTTAACGTCCCACTCCTGGGCACGGGCCTCCCCTCAACACGAGGAGGATTCAGGCCATAATCCAACACGCTGGCCCTGTGCGGGTTGGCGGATTTCACATGTCTTTCGAAAATTGGTTAGATCTTCTAAGACATGCTGGTTTCCTCACGATGTTTTCCTTCACCGTAAGCAAGTGATAATCATGTAGAAATTATGATACGCACATAGATTTCGAAAAATCCAGAGGTGCGAGCCGGGATTTGAAGCCAAGACCTGGTGCCCGCAAGGCGCGTGCTTTAACCAATCGGCTATCACTGCTTTTTTTATTTGCACCTATTAAATAAAAGCTTACAAAATTGTTTATGCACTCACCGCCATTAGCGTAGAAGTCGACGTGGCCCAGCGGGTCTGCAATTCCGAAGCCGTCTATATTAGTGTGCAGGACGTCCACGTGGCTTGCGACGGCGGCATTCAAGCGTTCCGCGGGAGGTAGGTTGCGGAAGCAGGGCCCAGCGGGATCCAACCCTAAGGAGAGAGACTCAAGAACTGAAAGTCGTTTGAACCAAATTTGTTGATTTTTTTTTGTAACTAGGTAGGGAATTGATTTGCTTTGTAATATATGGTACCCAAGCCCAAAGAGAACACGATTTGTTGTGAGATGAAGGCGCTAGGTAATTATACCAAGAATAGAAGACACTAAAAAATTGCAAGAAAGAAAAAGTAAGTAGAAAGATGAATGGCTCAAATTATATAAAAATAACAAAGGTATTTTATTAGATTTTGAAAAAGCCTCAGATAATAAATACATTCCTTTAAGACATAAAGGTTCCGAGCCGAAAAAACTACAAAAGTGGACCACTGTTCTCACGCGCGCCCCAGGATGTCTGTGAGTGCGAAGAGCAACCGTAACGAGTCTTCTGGCTACTGATGTGCGACTACCAACCCGTTAGTCTCCGAGGCAGTCGACCTGTCAGCCGCCTGTACTCCACGGCGGCGAAAGACGCAATGTGGGCCCCAAGGCTGGCTCCAATGAAGTGCAACTGAGTTGAAGGTAAGCCCTGTGAAGTCAGGGATGCGAGGAACTGCCCTAACAGCACACCCAGTGGCTTGGAGATGCGGGCAGCTCTGAAAACAATTATAATTATAAAGTGCAGTTCATTTATGGACCCAAGTATTCACAAATGGTGTTGATCACTAACTGATATAGAGAGAGGCACTCTAAATAGATAACCTGTTACACTTGATTATAGTAAATAATAGTAAAAGTATAGTAAATATCGCCAGACGAACACACCAACTGTATGGTCCCAAACTAAGCAACGCTTGTATTATGGGTACCGTACAATGGACTTGGGACGATCCCAGTGACATCCAGACCAGGTGAAATAACGAAAAGGCCAATTCCGAAATTTACCCTGACGGGAATCGAACCTGCAACCACCCGATGCAGTGAGTCGAGCGGCCGACGCTCGAACCACTGCGCCAAGAGGGCGTCATTAAACTAACGTATTGCCTTCTTTCTCATGGTAGTAGTGTATAAGCAAGACAGCTATATTTTCAGTTGTGTCTAATTTAGTTCAGCCGTGATTTGTTGACAACAAAACGGGAACCAATCTCGGTATTACTTGCGCACGCGCTGCATAAAACAAATTACGATCGGCGCGTACGTGTCTACAGTGTACGCAGTTATATGAGAAAATGAATACTAACGAACATTGTTGCGTGCCTTGCAAAGTTACTGGTCAAGGAGTAAAACGTTACTAATTAAATATAATTATAATACACACTAGTTACAGCCATTCTATTGAACACAAGATTGAACATTATGATTTGCGAGATGGTTACATAATTCGGGGTCAAAATAAATAGGTAGTAACATCGATAAGTGCTGAGGGTGTTATTTATGTTTATCATATCTGGCTGCAAATCATCAAGTGCCTTGAGACAACAAATTGCTCGTTTCCTTTTGCGTGCGGCGTGCGCGGGCGCAGAGCAAAAAAAACGCATGCCCGGAGATATTTCATCGCATGTGTGAACAAGTGTTCTTATACAGTAGGTAGTAGGTCTATGCAGATGTGGGAATGTTGGCTTGTGTAATTAATACTGTAATTAAGCCTGGTTTTTTAAAAGCGAAAAAGGCCGTGTATACGCATACCTAAACTCTTTACTGATAGCAGCATAAGCAAACTCCACTAACTAAGTTTTAAATGCGGCAGCATATTAGTCGATGAACTTATATATTGGGTCCTGTCTGCAAAATCCACCATTTGAGTTTGAGGTCTTCGCGACTCGGTAGGATTTCTGGGTGGTAATAAAAAACACCTGAAACTAATTAATCCACCTTGCTGGTTCTACGAAGACACAAAAACCAATATCTTTTTATTCATGTAGGAGAAGATCCGTCAAGAAACTCAATGGTTAACCTACAAATCAAGGAATGTTAATGTTACATTGAGTTTAAGGAACCTATGTTCGTTGGCTTCCTAAAGACTCCTAAATTTATAAACCATGACATCACTGGAATTGTATTACGTAATTTTGTTGGGCTACTGAGAAGATACTTACAGAGGGTAGCTCCGCACCAAAACGGGAAAGTTCTCCAACACGATGACATTGCAGTCCTCAGATATATACTGCGCGATGAAGGACCGGATAATAGGTGAGAATGTGGTGCCCAAGTATCCACTTATCAACACCTGTGACCATTTAAACAGATACCTATTTGACATGATTGTGGAAGAACAAGAAACAAGTTTATCGGATTACTTAATCCGCTAAGCTTGCTAAATTAACCTTGATTGTATATAGTACCTATAAAGATCAATGTCTGATGCCAATCGAGATTCGAGTCATGGAGAATATTATTTTTGATTGAGAAATGATGAGACATGGTGATGATGATGATTGTTTATAATTAGAATTTTGTTCCTGAAAGTACTTACCTACCAACACATTCATCTGTTTTTGAAAAACAACTGTCTTTTAAAAAAACAACTCTACATAGTACCTCCCTACAATAAAAATAAGACTTATTGTAGGTACTTAATTGAGTTTATATTGCACAAATATTTTGCGGGTAGGTAGATACTTACCTACTTCATTATTAATTCCTTATAGCACATTATGCGGTTGTTATAGAATGGGACACTCAAATGAATCAGCTGATTCTTTGTTTTGAGTGACTCACAATAACGTTAATGCAAAAGAGTACGTATTATGGTTATTAAATACAATCCAATTATAAATTATCTCTATCACCATTGTCTTACGACTGAGATCCAAATGCCGTGCGGCGCAGTCAACTCCTCCATCCAGCTTGCACCTGACCTCCCCGTAGCCTAGAAAGCTGGCTGAAGGGTACACCACCACCACGGACAGGGACCGCTTCGTGTCTTTCGACAAGAGTGTGCTGCGGTTCATTCCTGGACCTTGAACAGGGTAGTTGAACAATGTGGTAAGGGTAGAGATCCATGATATCCTAGTCTAAATGAGGTTCATTAACCCATCGAATGTCAAAAACAAAAGAACATCTAATGTCTTATGCACATATAGTGTATTTCTCCTTAGGATCGGGATTTAGTAAACAACATTAGCATTCCGTTTTTTAATTCTTCATTTTTACATATCTGTTTATAATAGGTATACAATTACTTCTTAGTTTCCCAAATAGTATTAGGTTACAACATTTAAATAGGTACATAAGAAGATAAATTATTATTAGAACGTCTTATTATAATAATTTTGAAAGACTTTTTTTACACATGCTAAGATTGTTTACGAAATCTGAATCTTAAGGAAAAAACAGTTAAGTGTGCGCATCCCAAGGTCCTATCTCCTATCATCAGCAATCCGACATGTCCAGTAGCTATTTCAAAGTAATGAAATTACTAAAATAATATAGTGAAATAATTATAATAATCGCATTTTTTGCGATTTGGGAAAGCGGCTGGTCGAAGCAACTGGTGACCAGAGGGCTGGCACATATCTCGCGCAGAGAATAAGCATTGCTATTCAACGTGGCAATGCTGGCAGTCTTCTGGGCACTTTGCCAAGCGACGGCGGTCTGGCACAAGTTTATTTTTTGTGAAATTGTAAATTAATTGACCTAAGCTTTTTTATATCTGTACATAGTGTATATGTCGCCGCCAAATAGCTTAATTCGCCGTTCAATTAACAGCCTAGGCACTTAACTAAACAGCGCCGTTCAACTAACGGCCTGAATGATATTCAGCCGTATCGTCTATTACAACATTTAATAAACTGGCTGGCTAATGCTTAGGCAACTGGTTGACATTTAAGTACTACAAAACTTTTTCAAAATACTACCCAAGCAGAACGACCTGGATGGGTTTAGGTTAGGGTTATTTTTTTTATAACCCCACAGAAACCCCACCCGGCAAATAGATTCGGTGGATCTAAAAGAAATCGTGAAAAACCTAAGTACCTAATAAAATTATTCCATCAAAGAGGTTTTTTTCCGACGCCATATTGACAAAGAGAATATAGAATATAGAGATATTGACAGTTTGGTGAGTTTCGGCGCTAGGTGGCAGAAAGTAGAACTAAATTGAAATGAACAGGCTAGGCAGGTAATTAAACGGCTAGGCAAGTAGTTAAACGTCATCGATCCAAGTCATTTGCCTAGCTGTTTAATCAAATGGCTGAATATCATTCAGGCCGTTAGTTGAACGGCGCTGTTTAGTTAAGTGCCTAGGCTGTTAATTGAACGGCGAATTAAGCTATTTGGCGGCGACATATATATATTTGTTAGTTCTTAATTCTTTTCAATAAATGTATGATATTGTATAGTTAAAAAAATATATAATAAAACTCACAGTCCGCCATCAGGCCGGCCGGAAACCCTGTGTCTTCACCACGTCCACCGATCCAACATAACAGAATCACACAAAGTATCAGCCAGATTTTGTGCTGCATATTGACATGTAACTAAGACCGACTCGAACGAACTGATTCAGCGATTATCAATATCCTTTATTGGTTCTGAAGGGCAATCTACAGGTGTTTCAACAGTCCGAAATAATAATTTAAGTAGGTACATTTTATACGGTAGCTATAAGTAACTAATTATTGGTATTAAATAATTATTAGTTGCCCAGCGAAGACTTATAGTAACTATCATGTTTATATAAGTACTCTTAACTTTTGTGTTGTAAACCTAGAATATACATATTCGAGAAATAGTTTGTAAACATTTGTAAAGTACTTATTTAGACATTACAATCACAGATTGTTTAGTCTAAGATTACAATATTTTAAAATTGTCGGGAAAAAATGAGTTCCAATTTTGATATATTTTTTATTACTTAACTACAGCTGTTATAAAATATATTAGTAATCCTTTAATTATTTACTTACCTACCCGATTACCTATTACTTACTGCATACATTGCAGACTAAGTATTGTTTCGGACTAAGGAAACATTCTGAATAGCGTAATTTAAAGATGTTAATTGCAGGAATTACGTGCTTTAAATCCTTTGGAACTGTCTGTTCGTCTGAATAATGGATATCTAGATGTGTTCTGTTTACTAGGTAGTTGATTGAAAAGGCTTCTAAACTAGATATTACTATAAACCGCAGAATTTTATTAGATTTTTAGGTCGTATAGGTACCTACATTAAGTGTTATACCGTTTTTTGTAAGTATGTATTTACCTTAATAAATTCTAAGTTACAGTCCACCCTGGAAATGTTTAGTTACTAGTTAGGCAGGTAGTAAATCTAAGTCTCGACTTCTATTATTTTGCGACTTCATGCCGTTAATGTAATGTAGGTAGACAGGACGCGGGGGTTACTTTGATCTTAATTTTGATATGGGTACCATGTTTTAAAGGTCTCCCTTTGCACACAATATTTTTTGCAGACTTCGTTGACTCGCGTAATATGTAAAACAAGTCAAATTTGCTTCTTGTTGCGTTTCGGTTTAACGCGCGTCGACAGAGAGGTGAAATAGTCGTTGAGTGCTTAGGCCCTTATAGATCGGATCGTTCATAATTAGTTGCTACCACAGAGTACCTTGTTGCTACCTTAGCATGCAGCATACACCAATCATCCTGTGCAATAAATCAAAATGTGTCGTCAAAAAACTGGTGCATCAAAGGTGCATGAACTTAGCGCGATGCGCTTTCATCGGATCGTTCCAAGATCATCGGAGACAGCTTTGTGCATTCACTCACATGTCTTGTTTGGTGCCGACGCGCCACCGGTTTCGCGTTGCCTCAGTCAGTCAGTCTCATTTCGCGTCTCACGACGGCCGGACGTATAGCGCAGGCATCTTTAAAAATATAGATATAATAAAATATAATTATAATAACTTAAATTAACAATGTCTTTCGATCGTGAAGTTCGCGTGTGAGTTCGACTACTTCCTGTTTCAGAAGAAGTTAGAAACATTTCGAGTTTAGTTCGTAAATATGAATGAGTCGGCTGGTAATGACACTTGGCACTGGTACAAGGAAGTGGTCAAGTCATGGCTGGAGGACCCTGGGACCGAGGAGTACGAGGGTCTGAACATGACTGCTCTGAAGATGGACCAGGCATACTTGGTGGGGGTATCGGAGACTGATGTTGGAGTGTACAGTGTCTCTGATGATTGCTTTCGGGTAAGTGTTCATTAGAAATCTTTCTTTTGATTGCATATCCATTGTAAGTACTTTCTTACCTAGGTATATAAAATCCGATGCGATCTTGAAACCGTTTCAAAGGTAAGTGATACCGGTTTTTTTCTAATTACTTTTCTAACTGGTGGTACAAGTTCCTTTTATAAATGTTTAAGTACTTTGCAACCGATTGAGTGGGTACAGTTACGTGCTACAGGCTACAGTAGATACTTATAAACAGTGGCGGATTTACAAATCTCCAAGGTATAGGCTGTAAAATGTTTGCCGCCCTTGCCTCTACAATTGCCATGTCCTAAATTATTTTTACAACCCAAAAATTTAGTTGGAATTGCACGTAAAATAGTCTTCGGCAAAATTTGTTGCAGAGTTCTATCTGTAAAACATCAGAAAACCGTCATTCAGAAATATGATTGATTTCTGTGAGGTAGAAGATGAAAAATAAATATTCGGTCCCCGAATTTGGCGCCCCAAAAATGTGCCGCCCTAGGCTCCAGCCTACTCAGCCTGCTTGTAAATCCGCCCCTGCTTATAATCCTAGTTCTAGTGAATGAGTACTTACCTACCTAGGTATAGTAAAACCTTTAGTAGCCGATTTGGCGTGAGTTTGATCAAGAACCGAACAACATAAACAAGAGTTGAATAATGCAAATTTGTCTTTATTTTACCTACCTATTATAAATTCAATGCGCGAGTCCAGTTTTAAAAAGCACTAACTCAACACTTTTTTACGCAAACGTGAATGCGGACAGTTTTGTTCATAAGAAATATCGCATAAACTTAATGTAATTAAGTCAAGGTTTCCTTACGAAATATTGAATATTGAAGGCTAGACAATTCTCAGAATATGCTTACCTACGAAACGATATACATATAAGCAAAGATAACAATAAATAATCGCTCTACGAAATACTACAAAAGATGAGGTTCTCAAAAAGATAATTAAATTAATAGCGACTCTTACTACGACTCAATATAATGCCATTCAGCGCACACAGCGCTGCATGCGGAAAATTATAATTATTACGTGCAGGGTACCAACAAGGGTCTCTATTTCTATCTCGTATAACTCTTCTTTTCGTAGTCTATAACTAGGTACTTGCATGATTCACTCAAACGTGCAGGTTTCCTTAGGGCGTTTTAACATCATAGGTATTTACTTACTTGACGACCGCTTGGCGCAGCGATTCGAGCGTAGACCGCTTTGCGGGTTCGATACCCGCCGGAGCAAATTTTGGAAATGGCCTTTTCGTAATTTGCCCCAGTCTGGGTGTCACTGGGATCGCCCCAGTCCATTGTACGGTACCCATGGTACAAGCTTTTCTCAGTTTGGGACCATACAGTTGGTGTTAGTCTGGCGATATTTATTTATTATTATTAATATCGATGCTAAGAATTTATGATAAGGACTGCACGAAGGTAATATTCGTGACTAATAGTATCCTATTGGGTTTAAATTGGCAGACTTAAGACCAGCAAGTGCTTCGCACATTAAGATTCTAGAGTTGCGAGCCAGGGTTTGTGAGTGAGTGTGCATGCAACCAACTTGACTATTACTGCGCCTGTTCTAGCCAAGCAGTTAGGTATAAACACAGACATAGATTTACATAGATAACGCAAGTATCACGATTTGTATTGAAACCAAGCGTGCCGAATTTTTAACACCTACTGTGACGTCATTAGTGACGGGAAATCCAAACCGCTTCAATGATACCGATGCCATCGATGCCCCTCCGCCCGCTACGATTCTCTCGAATGATTATCTCGCTCATACTCATATTTTTTATATCTGTAGTCGCGTGGACTGTAAGTTATCGGCGACCAACCTTGACGCTTGGTCGGGGTTTTCGGACACGCTAAGTACATACATTTGCGTTATCTATGTAAATCTATATCTGTGGGTAGGTATAAAGGAAATGTTTATAATACCTACCTCCCCTATTTATGTCTATTGTATTGCGCCTATCATTTGTTTTGCCAATGAATGGACTGGTGGTGTGAAGAGAATACTGGTCAATGAATCCTTTCTTTTGTGCCTTCATTATTTATTTGCATTCATTTCGAAAACATTACGTTACGTAGGTTAGGTACCTATTTCTAACAAACACTGATGTGTAAGGCCAGATAATATTTTTCTAAGTTTATCCTACTAAAAAGTTAATAATAACAAGTGAGACCGGTACTTACTAACGTATTACCTATAAGGAAGAAGGAGAAGATATCTTACTGAAGGAAGGATGTAACCCTGTTATAACCTACAATTAACCATAAGTAACATTTTTATAATTTGAATTACCTAGTAGAAATGCAAGAATCACTTCTCTTGCACTACCTTTAATGGTCTTATTTACCCGTTTATCACAACCCAGCTTAGCAGAATAATATAATTTATAATATGACTAGCTGTGCCCCCCGACTTCGTCCGCGTAGTATTTAACGTAACAAAATTTTCGGGATTTTTGGGATTGAACGTGACTAAAATTTCGGGATTATCGGGATAAAAGTATCCTATATGTTAATCCCGGTTATAAACTATCTGTGTTCCAAATTTCATCCAAATCCGTTCAGTAGTTTTGGCGTGAAGGAGTAACAAACATCCATACATACATACATCCACACTCACAAACTTTCACATTTATAATATTAGTAGGATTATAACAGTCAAATACCTATAGTCTTTATTTTTTTTTAATACGGAATACCTATTAGTGAAACTTTTGAATAAAAATCCGGAGTCCTTAAACCTCAGTCGGTACCCAACGTACTTACCCCTACGATAGGTAGTACATCGCCCTTACGCATAAACAAGTATTTTTACGCAACTTAAAACTGCTTACCACATGCTGGGTCCAATATTGGACGAGAGTAATTTTCCAGCATAAGAGCAAACGATAATGCTTTAACAGGTCTCGTCGATTTCTCGCTGCGTTCACCGCACATGGGTATTTGGGTCGAGCTGCGTGAAACACTTGTGTAATAACAATACTACCATGTAATATAGTGGGTTCCGGCAATCCATGAATTATAAATCTATTCCTATAATGTCAATGAACCTGAGTCGAAGCAAGTTGAAGCGCGTAAATTAGAGTAAATGTAAGTAAGTAGGTGGCTAGTAGTTTCACGGTAAATAGTTACCTATTAAATGTCTCAAGAAAGCAATTTTCATTTCACAAATTGATTGTTTTTCCGCGGAATCAATCAGTTTCTATGGTTTGCATAACAGCTATCAATTAGGGAAAATGATAGTTCAGTGCTACTGAGAAAGAAGTTACGCTTACAAAGAAATGATTTTTGTATAAGTACCTAATATCTAGTATTATACTAAGTGAAACAAAAAGGGTATACTATTTTTTTTGCAACTTAACTTTGTAAATCTCAAACTAGCCGCTTTGTGGGACAGTTGAAGTACTAAAGGTTTTGTAGACTTGTGAAATCGGGCAACAGCTGTATTCCTATAACACCTTTTGTTTTTCAAGTTCCCTCCAAAGCTGATGGTTTTAGAATTACAAAGTTAAGTTTTGAAAAAAAAAAGTATACCCATTATGTTTCACCTTGTATAAAGAAATTGTAAAATTATTTTCCGTGGTATTTGTTCTTGCAATTACAGCAAAGATGTAGGTTCCTATGTAACCCGTCTTATTTACCTATAAATTATTTGGTCTCATAACAAAAAGTTTAGTAAAATACCTACTACATAGGTAATAAGGGATGTTACTAGGAACAAAAAAAAAATTGTGTCCTTTTTTCATTGGCGTATAGGTGTTATTGTAGGTAGGTACTTATTAGTGCCAATTCTGTTGTATAGTTTGTTTGCTCACTAAGTTTAACACGTTGAGTGCGGTACCATTTTCAGAGGACTTTCAACCAGTGTGTTAGAGACCTATTGGATCTCGTAACCGAGCTTCACTGTAGTGCGTAAGAGACCTAAACCATCTCCTAAAATAAGGTATTTAAAAAAAACTCATATCTCTATCAAAAAATAAGATACAATCTATGTTCCTTCTATAAATAATAGAGAATTAACTGTTCTATCTCAAGTTTGCTACGCATGGGAATATGACAAATGGGTTATGAGATATAACGATACAAAAATAAGGTATGGATTGAATCGCGCATCGCAACTAAATATAGTTTAGTTTCGGTAGTGACTAGTGATGGGAATCAAAATAAAACCCCAGTTATCGATAGCTTAACTTTAATTGAAGTAGTCATTGAAAATGGTAATTTAAAATATATTTAAGAAAAATGTTTCTCATTGAATCATGGTAAACACATTCATTGATCGCATTGCACACATAGTGTCTTTATTCGTTTGGCTTTTTTGGATGCATCTTTCATCAACCAGTTATAATTTAATTCAGGTGGCCCTACTGAATCTCATTCATTTATAAAATTTGGCTCCGCAAAAATGCATTTTTTTTTTGCTTTCGCAGTAAATATCTCCTTATCATAGTAGCTGTCACCGTTTCCAAAGGAGAACGAATATTAACGTTTTGGAGAATTGATAGACTACTAGACGACGCGGCAACATGATCTGATGTCGATTTTTCAATCACAATATTTTTACTATACAATTCTGATAGCTCCTCTGAATCCGACTTATTTATAGTATTTAGTCTACACATATCGCCTTTTTAGTTTAACAGAACTCATTTGACAAGTGTTATTTTGTAATCCAGCTATAAATCACGTATACGTATCACAGGTAAGTAATTACGTATATAAGCGCGTATTTTTTTCACACGGAGTGCGCGGGTACAAGTTATCGACTGTTGAACATCACTGAGCGCGAGCGAACGGCGCGGCGGCGCCCGCGCCGCCCGCGCTCCGCTCCTTGCGTCTACGAGGCCTATGTTTGAGGAGGTACGAAAGATCTCCTAACGCAACAGATGTATATTATTACAACTCAGTGCGCTAGGGACCTTATCCATATCCTATTGTTTTTATTTCATTATTGAATCAAATTCGCAACGGGAAGTAGGTATGTATATTTTTCTCTATCAAACACATAGAAATAAAGTTACGACCTCCCGCACAGAGGTGGAGAACACGATTTTTGGCGCCGCACCAGCTGAAAGTCACACTAGAGGTCTTTTAGATACCCTAACGCACTCAACGTGTAAACTAAATGTTTGTCGCTCTTCTCAAGGACGTAATGCTTGAGCAAGGCAGCAATTTTTTCAGTAGGGTCTTGTAATTTTAATTTAAATTGAGGCAACTAAGTAGTTACTAGTATATAAGTATAATAAGCTGATATGGCATAAGTAAGTATAAGTTCTTTTAAAGTGCGTTGCTTCGATTTTCATGTGCGATACCGTAATACTTAATACAGTTTACGTAATTAACGCACTGAAAACGTGCAATGGGCGCTTAAAATGCTTCGATTTGTCAACAAAATGTTGCTTTCGAATGCCGTTTACGGCCGTCCATCACTGTATTGTAAAATATGGACGAACACAATGCCAGCAGCATAACTTACCACGCACACGAGTTATTGTGAACCCTAAAGGCTTTTTGCCGTCGTGAGTACCCAGGGTCTTTTCTCTATGTAGGTATTTTTTTAATTATAATAAGATTTAATATCGCTTTCGCTTATTTTATTTGTTGATTGTATAAACTACGTGTGAAAGTGAAGAAGTGATGGGTATGAAGTACATTGCTCCTTTGGTTCATAAATTAGATTCAGTCGGGTTGTAAAAATAATTTTACCAAATATAAGTACCTATCTACTTCTTAGATGGACCGACGATCTGGTGAGAGTCGCGGGGAGCCGTTGAATGCACATAGCGAGCAACCGTTATTATGGCGTTCTATGAGGGAGGCCTATGTTCAGCAGTGGACGTTTTCCGGCAGATGATGATGATGATGATGATGATGAAGTACTTCTTGTAACGGTGTCTAGTCCAAACGAACCAAGAACTAGAGCTGGAGCAAGAGCTGTCCTTTCTACTCTTTACTTTTTACTTTTATATCGACGAACAAATATAGGTCAACAAAAGAATAGCGTCCTATCTACACGAAGCTAATTTAATAGTGTAAGGATAACTCAAGCTGGTCCTAAATCCACCTCAGAATTGATTTTATGAATTAACAACGGTGTTTGCAAATCGGCAGCATTCAATATGAACTTGTGTCACGGGTATTTCCCGGGGAAATCTGCCCGCATGTAGGTATCGGAGCAGCGACGACTGAGGCACGTAGTTAAACCTAGTTTAATTAAGCAGGTGAACAACATAACGTAGTTATGTAACGAGGATCATCATTCACATAATGACGACCGTTTAGCGCAGTGGTTCGAGCGTAGGCCGCTCGGCTCACTGCACATGGTGGTTGCGGGTTCGATACCCGCCGAGGCAAATTTCAGAAATGGCCTTTTCGTAATTTGCCTTGGTCTGGGTGTTACTGGGATCGCCCCCAGTCCATTGTACGGTACCCATAGTACAAGCGTTGCTTAGTTTGGGACCATGCAGTTGGTTTTTCAGTCTGGCGATATTATTCTATTATTATTATAACATGGTACCTATTTTATACATTTCCAAGTATTTCAGTTTTCACAACGGCTATGGTTGTTTGTTATGATGACGTCACTTGTCGCCACCCGCGCGATTCGATCCTCTCAACCTCCAGGGGGATAATTTCCATAATTCCAATCGATTTCTAAAACTTTGAAGTCTGTATTTTTACCTATGTAAAATGTATAATAATTTTCAAAATAACTTTATAGTTGGCATAATGTTTCTGAATCCGTTTCCGATATCGATTCGAATGATTTAAAATACCCCGCAGATAACTGAGCTTACCCCTAACTAAGGAGTGAGGAGTAGCTCCGAATATTGTTTGTTTCAGTGTAGATGTGCATTGAGCACTATACTAGGTGAAACATAAAGGGTATACTTACTATTTATTTTGCAACTTAACTTTGTAAATCTAAAGCTATCGGCTTTGTAGGACAGTTGAAGTACTAAAGGTTTTGTAGACTTGTGAAATCTGTCAACAGCTGTATCCCTGTAACACCTTTTGTATTTCAAGTTTCCTCCAACGCCGATAGTTTTAGATTTACAAAGTTAAGTTGCAAAAAGAATTGTATACCCTTTATGTTTCACCTAGTATTGATATTACGCAATCAGTGATTAGCTAGTAAATATGATTTACTATGACATTTGATGTCAAAATAAATATAAAATAGATAGGTACTTACAACAATTTAAAAAACAAAAAAAAAATACAGCTTAAACTTAAATTTAGTAGTATAGAATTTATTGAGTAATATCTCTTTAGCCGGTCTAGATTTTTACATACATACGAGTACATAGGCTGATAAACACATTACCCACCTCGCGTCGCGCAGTCTGGTAAAAAGGCAAGGCTACCGAATTTCATGCCGGATCTTCTCAGTCGGGGAATTAAAAATTACAATACGTAACTTCTGCCGTAGGCCTCAACAAAATAACCTTAAGGTGAAGGCGCCTGTCTAGCCCGCGAAATTCAAAATTTTCGAGTATTTTTATAGTTTATCCAAAATCTGAAAACATTTAAGACAACATTTTGTGATTTGCGACAAACACAGTATGCAGTGCGTTTATTAATACATTCTCACATTATTTCTCTAAATATTATCACGGTGGATATGATACTAGTTAATCACTAAATATACAAAAAATGATAGATTATCTGGATAGCTGTCGTTCTTGAAATGTTTTAGAGTATATACTTTGTCGCCAATTACAAAATGTGCCTTTTATTATTGGCAGATTTTGAAAAAAATCTAAAAAACCTCAAAAAATTTTAACTTCGCTGGCTAGATGGGCGCTTTAGCCTTAATAGTTTTAGTTTGAAACCTAGATGTAATTATTAAATTAATATAGTATCCGTGGACATAACAATGGTACCTATGTACCTGCCTAATAAACGGAATGGTTCCACTATCCAATAGTTTTAACATGAATTTATTAGCGAGGCTCGCCACCGCCCATCCCATCTTTTAACAGAGCCAATTATCACTATAGGTAGGCAGCTACTTAGATAACTATTGTTGTTTTATAAGGCATCGCCTTATTTATTGTTACCTCTTAGTCGAGTACCTACCGATAATTATAAGTTAATCGATTTCATACCTAAATAATAATAATAGGGTACTTATTTACTTATTGTTTAATGTAAATTGACCTTGTGTCAGCTCAAGTACTTTCAAACGTGTGTTGTTGTGAGGTAGGTGTACTTTCAACAACCACTTCAGATAGGTGTAAGGAGTTTGATAAGTACCTATTAGTTTATGATACCAAGACATGTATGTATTTATTGAATGTAAGAAGCCATTGGACGGTTGTCCACCGACCTTTCCATAATTATAATTATCTTTATATAAGTAGGTACTTACTTACAGAGTGATTTCAGCCTACAATCCTATCACAACTGATTTTGAATAAATAAATCAATAATTAAATTACCTACCATTTAAGTGCGATAGCGAAGCGATGTAATCAATTTTAAAATGTGAAAAATTGTAGAATAATTCTGCAAATATCGACGGAAAATTCCAACTATAGGGGGTCCAGAATCATGAGTTGAATCCACAGTTTTCGTTACGACGCGTCTTACACCCTGTATAAAATTCCGGTGTATACCTATGCGTGTTCTTCTACTAAGCGGCTACCGATTTTGATGTATTTTATTGTACTTATTTTTATTGTAATACTAATTTTTATTGTACTTATGGGGTGGTTCCTAGCTAAAGTTGGACCCGGTAGATGGCCATGTTGTCGACATCCAGTAAATAAAATTTAGGCTAGTGAAGCTGCGGTTAAAAGCTACTAAAGCTAGTTAAAAAAACCAAACAGTTTTACTTAGAATTTAGTCCATAAGTATTAGCTTATATGTATAGCTATATGTATAGGTACAGTCGCAAAACACTTATCAATACGAACACAGACACTTTCTAGACTGAGACTAAGTACGTAACATGTAAGTAGTAAATATAAAAATACCAGTAATGTATGTCAGGCATTCGGCGCACGCGCCGCCCGCCATGCCGGCCGGAGAAATTGTCGGCCTGTCTGATTTAGTGGATGATCGCGTAGACGCAAGTCAGCAAATAGGTACTTACTGCCCTGAAATAAACCTACTTTCTATATCTGATTGTCGTGAGAATGAAGCGAAACAATGCTTAATTCCATTATTAAACGATCGAATTTACTTTACCCACCTAATAGAATGTAAAGCAAGTAGTTCGTTATTTTAATGGGTGGTTAACTACATATTGAATAATGTATAGTCATACTAATATTATAAAGAGGAAATCTTTGTTTGTTTGATTGTAATGAATAGGCTCCGAAACTACTGAACCGATTTGAAAAATTCTTTCACTGTTGGAAAGCTACACTGTCCCCGGGTGACATAGGCTATAATATATATTCAAAAAAATTAGGGATCCTTACTAAAACTCGAATAATGTAACCGCAATGTACCCGTGCGAAGCCGGGGCGGGCCGCTAGTCACTAATAAAATATTATAAAACTAACGAATATAGAATTAGTATCACTTATGATTAAACTGGACCTCTCACAGAAGATCGTTATAAAGCAGAGCAGCTATCATAGCTGCTTTTCGGACGATGAGTGAGAGCTGGAAGACCAACCACCACCCTTCCTTCTCCCTGTGTCCCACTCCCGTTCAGCTTGGCTACGTGCGAGCACTGCCTTTGGTACTCTAAGCATCTATAGGCTACGGTAACTGCTTAACCTTTCTATGTATTAAAAAAAGAAAGAAACTAGGAATGACGAAAATCCAATTTGGTTGTCTTATTCTTTTTTCTCAGTGCTGGCGTGTCATAATTAAACAGGTCTCAAATTTGAGTTCCATTCCAGGTAATCTTCTCCCAACAAGTTAATATTTAATACTTGGGTGCTCTTACAGTGTCCATTGGAGCTTCAGAAGAATCTTATAGCAGGTGTGGAAGAATCATGGGTAGTGAACACAGCGCGGCGGGCCACCTGGCGGGTGTTCTCCGGCGTCACAGATCAGTATGTCATCGCTGGAAACACCACGTAAGCACCAACTTTATATTTTGTAAACACCCTTCGGTGCTCCAGACGACGCCTCAGATATCTTTCTAGGGATGTTCTCGAAGACATAGTCACGCATCCCTAAGTCACCTCTCACGGATGATTTAAGCTCTCAAAAAATCATATCTATAGGGCTGTTTGACGCTTTTCTGGCTGCAGCATCGATCGTATCTTCCAGAGCCCCAAATCTTTTTTCACACAATTCCATTTCATCAAATTTCACACAATTCCATTTCATCGGAAAATCATTGGTCATTAATATTATCTTCGTGCCAAAAATCAATTCTACGTTAGTTAACCCTTGCTTTTTCTTTGCCAACGGCTTTGTCGTTAGGAGACTAAAATCTGTAACTGTAAAACTAACAAAAGCTAATGGCTTTTAATTATATAAAGAAGCAGTGATAGCCGATTGGTTAAGCACGCGTCTTGCGGGCTACCAGGTCTCGGGTTTAAACCCCGGCTCGAACCTCTGGTTTTTTTGAAATCTATGTGCGATTCATAATTTCTATATGATTATCACTTGCTTACGGTGAAGGAAAACATCGTGATGAAACCTGCATGTCTTAGAAGATTTAACCAATTTTCGAAAGACATGTGAAATCCGCCAACCCGCACTGGGCCAGCGTGGTGGATTATGGCCTGAATCCCCCTCGTGTTGAGGGGAGGCCCGTGCCCAGGAGTGGGACGTCAAAAGGGCTAAAATTATATAAATTTATTATTTTTAATTATATTAAGTATATTATGCTATTAAATTAGCAGACTTGGCGTCCAGATTTCAACGCAGATATTTGCTTGATAGCTACTTTTGGCGATATTCTTAATTATAGCTATCAATTGTCAGAAATTACTATTTCCAAGGTGTAAAATAATATTGATTTTGTTATAAATTGTAATAAACTGTTGTAATTGTTGCACAGTGGGCTTATATGTCAACTGAGGCCAGAGATGGGCGAGTTCGGTGTGTACAAGCTGAACGTGACAGCCGAAGGCTGTGACATCCGCACATCGAAGGAGGCTGTCGACATTTATATGCGTAAGTCAACTATCCTACCCATCTTGCAACTTCTTGGCCATTACGATCCTAGGCTTTTATTAGGGTCGGTACCGTCTAAAGTTAACAAATAGGTGCCTAGGTATATTTTTATCTTACGTGGAGCGTTCGCATGCATATCTGCAAGCCCTGGGCAGGTGAGCAGGTCATGACAGACTCCGAACGATTTAATCATTACCGTGGACCGTGAATCTTTTCTTGCGTTATGGAGGGGCCAGAGGAACGCAGGCGCAAACAATTATCGCACTACAACATCCAAAAAGTTACCGCTTTTAATAAACAAGTTAAATAAAAGCTTGTCATTTAATATCGCCAGACTGACACACCAACTGTATGGTCCCAAACAAAGAATTTGTAACATTAAGACATTATTACAAATTATTTGGACCCAAAGTAAGCAACGCTTGTACTATGGGCGCACAATGAACTGGGGGCGATCCTAGTGACACCCAGATCTGGGTCAGTTACGAAAAAAATATTTCCGAAATTGGTCCTGACAGGAATCGAACCCGCAATACATCCTTTGGTTCATATTGATGCTGTAACAGACCTCGTAAATTGCCAATTCAATCAAAATTGGCTCGTCGTCAATAGAGTTTCTTCAATGATTTTCCTTGAACATCAATGAATACAAACGATTTGGGTTTTATTGACACTTTACACTAATCAAAATGCGACGTGCCATATTGAATAACAATAACATGATGTTTTATATAATACCTACTATAAGACCGGACCTCAGTTCAACCTTGTAACGAAAGCCCTAAGTTTTAAAGTAGCAGTTAAAACCAATTGAAAACCATTGGTCATCAATATTATCTTCCTGAATTCTTCATCGTAAATTGTCGATTCACGAAGATAATACTTATAAATGACCAATGTATTTCAATTGGTTTTAAATAACTGACTTTTACAAAATGAATATACTTTTAAACTCATTTAAAAGTATGTTAATTTCTCACGAAGAAGGTGATTTTGCGTGTATTGTTTTCCTCGTCAAACCCTTGACATACAATTTTATCTGACCGTCCTTATTCGATTGAGAATCGATATCTTTTATCGATGACATCTTTAGGCGTCATGGTTATTTGTGTAATTTAAACCGGCACAGCGTGTTCCACTTTACATTTATTGGTCCTGTCGCGGCCTTCAAGTCTACAGGTCCTGGGTTCAATTCCCGAGTCGTATCAATGGCAAGTAAGGGTACAAAAATAAAACGTGGTAATCAAAAACCTTTGCTTGAATTTATATGAGAGCCTTTGTCGCGATAATTGATATACAATTTAATAGGATCTAATTAAGTTTTTGTGATCCGAACCAGTTTTTATTTGATCAGTAGAAAGACATTCCGATGACCTAGCTATTTTTTGTTGCAACAGAATTATAGTGACATTGAATTCGTGCCATTATTTCCTTACACATGTTATGTGTAGAGGTACCTACCAGGATACTGTTTAATATTCTTTGCCGACGGTGGTTGATATATCAATGATTGATACAACTTAAAATATTGCTGACTTGTTCACGCATTACAACTATTACAAGGACTATTTACTTTAGTCAAGTAAAGCAAGGTTTAATAAGCCGCCGTTCACCCTTTTAAATATGTAGATAATACCTATGTCGGTCAAATCTAGAAATTAATTATTTACCTAACGGTCCTTTAATTAAATGCTAATTTGATATTAAAACTACTGATATGTATTAGCATATTAAAGGCACTAAAACGTAATACATAGCTTACTACAATATAATGCCTAATATAATTGTACCCATGATTTTGTACGTTTGATATGTTACATTACTTACTTATTAAGAGAAAATGGAAGTAAAATAACAAAACCAACCACAGATTGATTAATTTATAAAATTGATAAACCAAATCAAAACTGTCACGCATTGAATGAAGAAAATGGTGAAAATCTAGCGTATCTAATAACAAACGATATTGGCGGTCGCGATGGGCTTGTGAAAGTGTCAAACAAAGAGAGTACCGCGAACTAAACATAACAACTGCTGGCCTAGCCATTAGGCTGTCTCATTCCCTCCTATAAAATAAGAAAGACTACCACCGATTTGTTGTTCCAAACTGGTAAGAGAGTCTTGTCACGTTGTTATGCTAGGCCCAAAATGTGCATGTGGCTAGGCTGCTTGACACTCATGGCAACTCGGCAATATTTTTTGGCAAGAACTTTGATAACTGCTTTGACAAAATTAGCCTTTGGACAACAGTTTCTTGGATATCGCAAGAACAATAATGCGGCAACACTCGTTCTCGGTATTTCTTGTTGCTTTACATAGAAACGATGGTTTTGCCGTTTTCATGACATTTTCTTGCTTATGCTCTTTAATTTCGCATGTATCTAAAGCTTGATTGCAAGGAAAGTCACCACATCACGATTTGCAGTCATAAATATTATGTTTAATTAAAATATGAAAGTATGTACTAGCTTGGCAACCTGTTGCTGCTATCATTGCGATATCAACGCTGCTCTAATGCGGTTATTCTGTTTTTTTGTTGCTCTGGGAATTAGAAGTTGGAAGTGTGTTACTCTCTCATGTGAGTTGCAAAACTTACGATACCATAAGTGAAGTGTTTCGAAATTGAAATGTAATACGTTCCTGTTAGAATTTAAATTCAAATATGCCTATGTTGATTTATTACCTACTAGCTGTGCCCGCCGACTTCGTCCACGTAGTATTTAACTTCACAAAAATTTCGGGATTATTGGGATAAAAAGTATCCTATGTGGTAATCCCGGTTATAAACTATCTGTGTTCCAAATGTCATCCAAATCCGTTCAGTAGTTTTTACCTGAAAGAGTAACAAACATCTCACACTCACAAACTTTCGCATCTATACAAATATACATACAAATAAATAAAATTGGAGTGTCTGTTTGTAATATCAAAATAACACCTTTTCACTAAATGCATATGAAAGTACATACGACACCTATAACAAAAACGCGACTTAATTTTTATTTGTCTGTCTATCTGTCTGTCTGTCTGTGTGTTTGTTCCGGGTAATCTCTTAAACGGCTGGACCGATTTTGACGGGACTTTCACTGGCAGATAGCTGATGTTTTAAGGAATAACTTAGCTACTTTAATTTTAGAAAAACAATATTTTAAAAAATGGTGCTTGTCGCGCGTGGAGCGGGCTTTTTGTTAAGTTAAATTCCACGCGGACGAAGTCGCGGGCTCAGCTAGTTTATAATATTATTAGTAGGACTAGTTAAGTAATGGTTCTCATCACTTTCTGTTGTGTATATGTAACGCTGATTTTATGGGATCTCTACAATGTAGATAAGCAACATTGCAAATAAGGAAATATTATGAAAATATATGAAAAAAAAGGAATACATTATGAAAATACCAATTTCTAAATTAATGCTCTGCAAAGTAATCGAACCCGCAGCCACCCTGGCCATCAAGCCTGGCACATTCATCTGTTTAAATCGTCTTAGGATACAAATCTAAAAACTCAATGCATACTAACATTACTCCGCAATCGGATTTACGGTTTCGATTCTATAATCCGATACTTTCTTGTGATTGGCATTGCAAATCCTTTGGCAGAGAAAGCAGGCTTGCATACAAAAAAACATTAAGCCTCTGTGAGATTTATGTTTACCCTTCACTAACAATTGGAAGCAATATTAGTGAAACTATTAAGTTATTGGAAGCGTCAATAGCCTAGTGGTTGGAGGGGCCGTCCTCGTGGCTGAGAGGTTCCGGGTTCGATCCCCGTACTGGCCATTAAACTATTGACGTGAGCCCACTCCTAGCACAAGCATTAGCTTAGTTGGAGGGGCTAAAGGGAATACTAGTAATGTGATAAACACACATTGCTAGTAATCTTTTTTTTTTTAAATAAAAAAAAAGTATACTACATATTAGTATTTCAATTAAATTAAAGGTACAATTTAACCTAGATACATTCTAAACCTATAGGCTACCTTCTGGATAGGCTGTCTACTTGCTTAAGGAGATGCTGTCCTGAACAAAAGTTATCTAAGTGATGTATAGAAAAATTGCATACACCACATTCACATTGTGACCCAAGTGGGCTTCACTTGTGGGCGTCAGTTGGTTGTTGATCCAAATCCTTTGTGCCATCTCGATTTGTCTTAATAAGCCCCATCCGTCCGAGAGGCGACCCACTAAGGAGACACTGACTTGCCATTGTAAAAGTATCTTATAGGTATTCAGTATCACACGCCCAAAATCCTTCAATGTCTCGCAACGATAATTTAGCATTTGAATCAATGACATTTAAAAATGAACGGGAGAATTTGAGTACAGTTACAACTGAATTCATTTAAAGTTTTTTATTGAATCAAATATATCTTAGCTGGACGACCAGTTCAAGATGGAACTTTAACAAGTTACATCAGAGTTTTAATTGGTTGCTGTACATCTAGATGTGAAAAAAGGTATTGGGAGTATGCAATAAAAATATCGTCCAATAGAATCGTTTCAATATGAAGTGATAAAAGAACAAAGAGGAAATTAAGCTCTACTATTGGTCGATATTTCCTCGCATTACTTACGTGGCCTTGCCCAATCTCTTTATAAGTCTAGTAGATAGTGCACTCTCGAGCAACAACGCTGTTCTTCCCGTACATCGTGTAAAAGAGATCCCAGAAGGCCATACGTTGGTTACCGACCCTACTATCCAGGCGGATGTCCGTGTCTATGATCATACTCGGTCTGGTGTCAGTGGTCACTGGTTTCCATTCCACTGGTACCAATTCTGAAGTTTCTGGCGTTGGGTTTCTGGAAAAGGCAAATGAATATGAATGGTCTTTGCTGATTGGGATAAATTAAAGGAGGTCTAAAATAACAATAATTTGCATAAGTACCCATATTTCACGAAATTCGCCCACAAATAAGTAATTCGATCAACAATTAATTGATCACTGTCACTTCTTCCTCCATTTATGTCAAATAAATAATTCAGCTCCGAAGAATGGCCGGCACCATCGGCGATGGAATCTCCAATGTAGCTAAACACATATTCATATATTGACCCGACATCTTCTTCTAATAGTTTAGCTATAATTCTTTCTGAAGGATGATGATATACGAAATCGGATTCGAAATCTTCTAACTCTGACGACACATCTTTTGATACTGGTTTGTCTCCAATATAAAAGTTTTTAACTATTCTAACGGTCCTTAGCAACTCTTCTTCATCGATATTGAAATTATTCTTCAACTTCTCATAAAACGGATCCGTGTTAAAGTAATCATCGCTCAACATATCAACTTCCTTATCAGTGTATCCGATCAAAATGGGGGTATTCTTCACTTTCTTCTTATTTGTGAGCGCGTATGGATCGTTTTCCACAAAATTATCAATTCCGCTAAAAGATCTTTCCTTGCATGGTCTAAGCAGTAGATTCAATTCAGAGGCAGCAGCTGTGACTAGCTCATGAGAGGTTCTGCTTAGAAACTGTAGAGCCACTTCATTATCGCTGGTATTGAATCCCAAATGCTCGGCTATTTTAATAGCAGCGCTTGCATCGCCATTGACGAACTGGCCTTCAGACTGTGGAGTGCCACTTTCTACAATAGCTTTATGGAATAATTTGTCTCTATCAGAATAGAGGTGAAGTAAAACTGACGTAGCGCCAGCATCTTGGCCAGCAATGGTAACATTGTAAGGGTTGCCACCGAATGAAGCAATATTATTTCTGATCCAGTTGAGTGCGGTGAACTGATCTTTAAGACCCTGGTTCCCTGGTGCTCCGGGAATGTCAAGACACATAAATCCGTACGGACCGAGGCGATAGTTTATGGTGACTACGACAATGTCATTTCTGACGAGGTTGGCTACACTGTAATCCGCTCCACTGCCGCGTACGAACTCTCCGCCATGGATCCACACAAGCACGGGCATGGGACTCGTGGAACTCGCTTTGAAAGGCACGAAAATGTTAAGCCGAAGGCAGTCTAGGGTCTGTGTACCACCAGAGGACGTTCCCATTTGAGGGCATTTTATACCATTTTCATTCGCATAGTGGATGATTTCATTAAAAGGTGATGGCGTTTCTGCAGACTGAAACATAAATATTTTTTTGTGTTTAAAAAGGTTACACATAGTGACAGCAACGTCTTATGAATTGGAATTTCCTTAGATATTCTTCGTAACAGCTTGTAAAAGTAAGATAAAGTTAAGCGGCGATAATATCGATCTATCTGATATTATTTGGAGTGCATCATGACGTCAGATTCTTAAGAAGATAAAGTTTTAGATATTCCTATCGTGACGAATTCAGCACCATCTTCATCGTAATAAAATTAAAATATTGCTTTAATACTTTACATTTACAACCTTTTGAAGTTGTAATAAGGTATTTATTGTCACTTGTTCAACATTATTTTTCAATCATTATTGATGAGAATTAAACACTTTCACTCTTTCAATAGGTTCGTTAACCTCATCTGATTTATCGCCGCGTAATGCCGGTATCAATAAGTTTAATTGCATTGTAATAATAACAGTGACTAGCTGCATCATCCGGGCTGTCAGATGAATCTAAGAGTACAATGTACCCGTGTTATAATTTATAATGACCAGAGATTAGACTATCATCTGTTAATTATTGTTGTTATCAATCAATTTGTCAATTTCTAAGGTACTCGTACCAATTGTGGGACGTTTGGCCTCACCCTTAGATCATCAATTTTCTTAAATAATTAGCTTTTACTAGTTCAGATTTTTTTTCTAAATGTCGATAACTGCGCTATCTACCAGTCCGGAAAATAGCTAAGAAAGATCTAGGTGAGACCATAAGTGCAAAAAAAAACATCAAAATCCGTCGTTTAGGAAGAGCAGTATTACAAACACGTACACCGGAATTTTATATACCTATAAATATTTTGTGATTATTATAGTAATAAATTACTGCTATCGAATAGTTAATTAAATGAACTTACTCCAAAAGGATCATCCGGATTAATTTCCGCGTAAGGTATCCCCAAAAACTTGGAGTAATCTCCGTCAGTTGCTTTCTGACCTTTCACCAGCCCCTGACCGCTCACCAGGACCAAGGGATCCACCCTCACTTGGCCACTTATCACATTTACCAACAATAATACACTTATTACAATTTCCTTCATTTTCGTGACAATTGGACGAGGTTCCCAATTCGTCTTTTTCGTGTTGAGTCTTGAAGTTTACTTCAGCACTGAGATAAATTGAATGGTTCTGATGTTATATAGATATTTTATCAAAAATTGGCAGTAGGATAAACTGTGATGATCGATATCGGACATTCGGTTACGTAACATCAGATACATCATAGAACATGTCTGTAACTACCTACCTAGTTGCTTGTTGATACATATTATAGACTAGCTGTGCCCGCGACTTCGTCCGCGTGTAATTTAACTTAACAAAAATTTCGGGATTATTCATCCTCTATTTTATCCCCTTGGGGGTAGAATTAATCAAAATCCTTTCTTAGCGGATGCCTACGTCATAACATCTGCCTGCATGCCAAATTTCAGCCCGATCCGTCCAGTGGTTTGGGCTGTGCGTTGATAGATCGCTATGTCAGTCAGTCAGTCAGTCACCTTTGAGTTATATATATTTAGATATACTTTAACTGAAGTAGTCAGCGCTGTAATATGTCTACAATATTTTTTGAAGGATTTGGTAGTTAGGTAGGCACTAGGTAGCTTTTTAAAGCTGCATTTGAAATTAGAACATTACAGTTAAGTATAAAACTATGTATTGCCGTTCTATTGAATATGCCGTATGATATCAATAAGAATGTATAAATCACAGATTTAACTGAAACTATCTACCTACTTACAAATTCAATTTTCCGTAGGTATAAAATCTTGAACAGAACAAATACATCAAAATAATCTTGTTCAAGATAAAACATTGCAATTCATTGCATAATTCCAAAGTTGAACATGAGAAAACGACCTTAATATTTTAATAAAACATTTTATTGTTATTACGAAACCATCGCGTCAATGTATGCAGAAAACTACATAATATTTTGCTCATAGGTACCTAAGTATATAGACGCAGTAGGTATTGACCCTGACATGTGTACCAAACCAGTTGCATATATGTAAGCAGGTACCATGTAAGGAGTTTAACATGGATTCTGGGAGCGTTAAGTAAGAAAATAATAAATTCGATGGTATTGTTGAATCGGTGACAGCGAAGCTGGATAGGAGTGGAATTGCCAAGGTCATGCAGTCAGAACGATCGCGGTTGACAGTTATCGAGATCTCTACTTTATAATATAATATCGCCACGCCTGTATATTTTAATAGGTAAGCAAAGATTCACTGTAGTACATCCACAGTGTACCGCAGCCGCAAAGATATACCAGATACACACAAATTGTGGACTTCTTGTACCTTCTTATACCTACTTAGATAGCAGTCTATTTTCCGTATGCGTGTCTGTATATACAATTAGCTACGCTACTCCTAGAGCACTACTCTCATGGCCAAAATAATTACCTAATTGCCGGATCTGGCCAGCTCAGGGAAACTTCAGTAGCTGTTATTTCATACTTACTGGATAGATTTTCACATGTGTAAAGGGAGGTAGATCTCACATCACAGAGATTTTATATGATCTCATCAGACGGAAACCGATCTGGTATATATATCTTGGAATTTTCCGTGCGTGCGTCCCCACCTAATGAAGGGGGCCCCATAACTCATGTTTGGTCTTACTCTTACGATATGAGTTATTGTAGTACTGTAGGATATCTCTGTGACTACTAGCCACTAATAATTCACTGTCTCCTCCAGCTCTGCTCCTACTCCTGGGCTTCTTCCTGGCGGTGTGGGTGTTATATGGCATCGGCAAGCTGGTCATGTCCCGCGTCAGGAGGACCGGGAAACTGCGGTACGGTGACAAGGAGCTAGCGATACAACAGAGATTGAGAGCGCTTGATACGTTTAGAGGGTGAGTAGATATTTATTCCATTACGAACCTCTAATTAAAACAAAGACTACGCCAAAGATTACGAATATTGATAGAGATAGTTAAAGAGCAAGGAGTGAATATAATATTCTTTGGTTTGTGGTAAGAAATCTTGACATTAATTTGGAAGAACAAAATACTTGGGTGATGTGAGATTCGGCAGACAGACAGACATACTTGCTCGATAGATGATTATGGGGCAGTGGGTGTGTATTAGTCAATGTTTACCTTACAAAAGACCTGGCGTGGTGGCCTGGCGACCTTAATTGTTGAAGATAGTCTTGGCCTAAATTACTACTGCTTAGATTAAAACCTAGGTTAGAGGAGGAAAATGTGCCTACAATCTACATATTAAATTAACTAGAATACCTTCATAGTTTAAATGATTATTAGGACACTACTATTTTCTTTTATTTCTATACCATAATATTTAAAGTATGATGGCCTAAATTTCCCTCGCAGTGAGAAGATTGCCTGGTACTTTGGTTCGGTATGATAATTACTCGCACCCAATAAAGTATATTGGGTTTAGACCAAATACCCTGCGAGTTTCGTGAAGTTAATAGCCAGTGACGTAGCTACCATAGGTTCTAGGCGGGGCAGTGTCCCGGGGCCCTCCAAGTTCAAGGGGCCCTCTGGCCTCCATTAATGACGTTCGAAAAAGTTAGGTAGTAAAAGTTAGTAGTAACTAGCCTTGCTTTACTAAGCGCCATGCAGTGGGCGGTAACGAGCTCATGATGAAGTAGTTTTACACCCTTTAAGTATTTAGTATAGTTTAAATAGGACACCAATTGAATTTTTGCCCCGGGCCCCTTGATTACATAGGCTCGAATTAATAAATCCATCTTAAGTCTGAGAGCGATCTTCGATATGTCACCCCAGTACAAAATGACATGTCAAACGCCTACTCAAGATCACTCCCAGACTTAAGATCGATTTATTACGAGCCTTAGCTAAGCCACCGGTGATAGCGGTGTATTTTGTACAGGATAGCAATAGTGTTCATGATCTTCGTGAACGACGGCGCCGGGGGATATTGGTGGCTGGAGCACGCGACGTGGAACGGCATGGTGGCCGGCGACCTGGTGTTCCCCGCCTTCCTCTGGATCATGGGCGTATGCATCCCCTTGGCTGTCAAGAGCGCCTTCGCGAAGGGCGAGCCCAGGTGGAAGATCTTCATGCATATCGTTAGAGTGAGTACCTCTATTTTATGTACCTATTATAATTATTAGAAACAAATAATAAAAATACAAGCTCGCTGAGTTTTTTTGCCGCAACTTTTCAATCGAGGTTAAGTTCAAATCTGGTTGTAGTAGACATAAAAAAAGTTGAGATTGACCTGTCTACCTTTTTTCATATTTTTTTTGTAATGTTTTGATAGTAAAAAGTTAGGTGGTTTATCATTAAATTATGCGGCCTATATGTAGTTATATTGTTGCATGTCATAATGCATACATGCAAATGTCTACTTACATAATGTTTATTTTTATATATCTATGTAAGAACGCGCGATCTCATAGCAAATTGTTTCAGACATTATCACCAGAAATTCTGTCTACATTATACTACTGTTGGTTTAACAGAATTATCCAAAGAGGTATTACAAGCTGGAACCTGTGTGTTAAATTGAACACTTACAATATATTCGAAAGTTATCTTCTTATTTAGGTACTTTGCAACACGGGAGATAGATATAGAGGTACCAGTAATTTTTATCTTGAAATGTCATACAAGTCTTCAAATGTAATTAAATCCTCAAAGCACTTGGTGACCAATGGTCACCACAGTAAGAAACCCACCTTCACAGCGTTCAGGATGGTCTTTGCGTTGTATGCCTATATTTTTGTCTTAATGTTGTTTTTTCAGTGAGAGTACCTAGTGAAGAATATAACTTAGACGCTTAAACAAAATAATCGAACTCCATGCTTGTTACACCTCTTTGGAATTATCGATTACTGTACTTATGTACTTACTTACCTATATTAATATTTACTACAAGCTAGTATTAACATTTACTCCGTTCTAAGGGGCCACTTATGCAAGTTTCCGACCGGCGGCTTGGTAGAGAGGGGTGTAAGCTCACCTTTGGAACTGTTATGTAAACGTCTGGCCCGAGGTTCGATGAGCATACAAATGTAATGGAATGCTTGTGTTTACTCAGTGCTGTAGCTCTAAAAATATGTGCATGACAAATTATATGGTGACCCTAGGAATTAACAATTACTATTACATGACATGATCGCTTGGCGGTGTGGTTCGAGCGCTCGGGTCACTGCGCCGGGTGGTTGCGGGTTCAATTCCTGTCGGGGTAAATTTCGGAAACGGCCATTTCGTCAGTTGCTCTTGTCTGGGTGTCACTGGGATCCCCCAGTCTATTATACGGCATCCATAGTGCAAACATTACTTAGGACCAAAGTTGGTGTGTTAGGCCACATTTATTATTATTTTAATTACTTACATGAAGTTATATGTATTCAGCCGCCGCCTACTATTCAAAGTTATCAACATTTTTTCAATAAACATAGACGTCTTTCCCGCGTGAATGTTACCGTACGGATATACAATTTTTGGAATGTGTTCCAGTTCGCAACCGTAAACCTAGTTAGGTATTTTAAAAACAATTGAAAAATTCCCATACTTAACGACGGCGGCCAGTTGATGTTCCCTCCACTCCAATACAAGACATTTTGATTCAAAACACGCGGCCCGTTCACTTTCATTGCATCACAAACACTTCCGTGTTTCTTATTATTGTGTACTTTGATCCGATCTTGTATTCATATCGGCCGATGTGCACACGCCGCTAATGTTAAACGTTTTTTGCTACATATTTCGAAGGAAAACTGCTTGCGTGATAAATATCTATTACGATCACGGCTCTCTCTACACTTGGCTGCGGAACCCACGTACAGCATCCATTGCCACATTGTTTCTAACATTAAAAAATCTGTATTGTATTACTCGTCGATGTACAACATACACTGGATTTTGTATTGTTCTCTAGTATAAAAGAGTATTGATATACTGACCTAGTAATGGACGCGTCCGGTTAGTCGAGCAGTTAATAGTTAATAGTACAATTGTTAAATGCTTGTCAATAGATTAACGAGTTAATCCGTTATTTGAACGGTTGAATGAACCAATGGGTTAGACAAAAAATTTAATGTCGATGATACGCCTACGTTGTTGATCTAGTTAAGATTTTTTTTTATGATTAGCTACATTTGAGTGACAGTTAAAGACATGGCTACATTTGGCTTACAGAAAACGATGTAAAGTAGCTATTATTATAGCTGCGTTTATTTATTAACCTAAGAAAATCGGTCCAGCCGTTTTGGGGATTAGCCGAAACAAACAGACACAGTTTTTTATTATAAATACCATATACCTACTTACTTACTTGACGACCGCTTGGCGCAGTGGTTCGAGCGTAGAACGCTCGGCACACTGAACCGAGTGGTTGCGGGTTCGATTCCCGTCAGGGTAAATTTCGGAAATGGCCTTTTCGTAAATTGCTCTTGTCCATTTGTCACTGGGATCGCCCCAGTACATTTTACGGTGTCCATTGTACAAGCATTGCTTGGTTTGGGACCATATAGTTGGTGTGTTTGTCTGGCGATATTTATCATACTAATATTATAAAGAGGAAAACTTTGTTTGTTTGATTGTAATGAATAGGCTCCGAAACTACTGAACCGATTTGAAAAATTCTTTCACTGTTGGGAAGCTACACTATTCCCGGGTGACATAGGCTATAATATATTTTCAAGCAATTAGGGATCCTTACTAAAACTCGAATAATATAACCGCAATGTACCCGTGCGAAGCCGGGGCGGGCCGCTAGTATATTATAAAATTTCATAAAAAATATGCATTTAGTATAACATCAGGCACTTGAATTACCTATTTGTATGTCTTGATTAATATATTATTATCTTGTTACAGCGTTCAATAATGATGTTCCTCCTGGGCATGTCTCTCAACACCATCTACGGCTCGAATGTGCTGCAAGAGCTGCGTATATTCGGCGTGCTGCAGCGGCTGGCGGTCGCCTACCTCATCTCAGCCGGGTTCTACGCGCTGACCGCCCCCAAATATTACACGCCGCCGAGGGTGAGTGAGTGGCTTCATCTTATGTACAGGGCTACTTACTTATAATTCGTCGTATTGCTTGCAGGCTGTGATAGGGGACCTAAAATGCAACAACTTTCACTCCTAACCATTGTATTTTTCTAAAAAAGAAATTAATCAAAAAATGTTTTACTTCACGTCAACAGCTATTCTCATACAATAAATAAAATAATGGAAAAAACGAAAATTGAACATAAGTTTAAGTATATTACTTATTATGTAACCAGATCGCAAACTTTATTTTTGTTTTATTAATATGATACTGTACTTTATTACACTTACGTTAAAGTCGATTATACTGTAACACTTCTGTAGAAAGAATAAACTAGCCGTGTGAGAGGAACTGTGTCACTCCCATTCCAAGTTGCCATGCTCAAATGACGTCCCCGACCCTACCGTCCCCCGTGGACACCCTAGTGGGAAGGGACAGTCCCACCGTCCCCCATGGACACCCTAGTAGAAAGGGACAGTCCCACCGTCCCCCGTGGACATCCTATTAGAATGGGGCACAGTTCCACTAGGAGCGTCTTACTCTGCGCGGTTTATTGTGCAACTGTGAACCCTCTTGTTTGAAGCTTTATACCCGCAACTTGGAGTGTTGATAAGTACTAATAGATCCTGATTTATGATTCCAGGGTGCGTGCGGGCAGGCACTGAAGGACGTTTTATCGTGTGTATGGTGTTGGGTGCTCGCGGCCGTGTTAGTTGCGGTGCACAGCGCTATCACCTTCACCGTTCACCATCCAGATTGCCCCGCGTAAGTCATTGTTCTCCATTCTTCAGTACCGTACATAGGATTGGGGTTGATCCTAGTGACACTGAGACAAGGACAAATTACAAAAAGGAAATTTCCGAGATTTGGTCCGATGGGAAGCGAACCCGCATAAATATTTTATTTTGTAAAAAAACTCATCTATTTATTCATAAGAAAAATATCTATGAAAAGCGAGTACAAGTGGCTGAGAGATAGAAATGGTGCCTAAATCGATTCAGAACGATTTTTATAGTTTTTTTTTTAATTTAAATACCTAATATTTGCGTATGGAACTAAAGAGCCGCATGTGGCTCGCGAGCCGCAGTTGCCGACCCCTGAGCTAGGCAGTACCACCTACCTTGTCTCCCGCAGCGGCTACCTGGGCCCCGGCGGCAAGCACGACCACTGGGCGGCGGCGGCGTGCGGCGGCGGCGCGGCCGGCTACATCGACCGGCTGGTGCTGGGCGCCGCGCACCTGCTGCCGCGCAGCGACGCGCGCGCCGTGTACGGCGGGCCACCCACCGACCCCGAGGGCCTGCTGGGTCAGTTGCCTACATTTAATTGTCCTCCCGAACATAAATACTCTTTTCGTATGTGATCAACAGAGATAGAAACTCTTTTTGAATGAATTCTGTGAAGAAGTGATAGCCGATTGGTTAAGCACGCGTCTTGCAGGCACCAAGTTCTGGTTTCAAACCCCGCCTTGTACTTCTGTGTTTTTCGAAATCTATTTGCGAATCATAATTACAATATGATGATCATAGGCTTACGGTGAGTGGAAACTGCGTGAGGAAAACCTGCAAGTCATAGGAAATCTAAACACATTTTCGAAAGACATGTGAAATCCGCCACAGCCTTTCTTCTTGAGAGGAGTGATACAAACACGATCGAGTCAGCCCGTAGCTATAAGAGCAGGGGTGTGCTTCTTTTAGTAACGATAATCGAAAATTCTACCTTTTTACCGTCGTATATCGTCTGACTGAACGAATGATAACTTTGTAGTTCGTTCAGTAATCCAGACGACGGGAGAATATATGGGATTTAGAGTAGCATTCGACAATCCGAAAGTCACGTTTAATTCCTAATGTACCATCGGACTACAAGATACAAACAGACGCACGGATACAATGCATCCATACACCGTGGCCATTCCTTCAGTTCGTACCAAGCGTTTCGCTTCCACTTTAATTGTGCGAACTGCCAAGGAATGGAACACCTTGCCGGCGTCTTTGTTCCCGGTTGACTATAACCTGGATGTTTTTAAGTCGAGAGTGAACAGGTACCTTCTAGGCAAGTATGCACCACCGTAGACCACATCATCACTTACCATCAGGTGAGATTGTGGTCAAATATTTGCCTATTTCGAAAAAATATCGATATATCACCCATCGTTGCTAAGAGTAGCAAGCACCCCTGTTGTCTACAGCTTGGTCGGTGGGTAAAAATTCGTATACTAGGTGAAACAGAAAGGGTAGGTATACAATTTCTTTTGCAACTTAGCTTTGTAAATCTAAAACCATCGGCTTTGCGGGACAGTTGAAGTACTAAAGGTTTTGTAGACTTATGTAATCTGTCAACCGCTGTATCCCTGTAACACCTTTTGTTGTCAAGTTTCCTCCAAAGCTGATAGTTTTAGAATTACAAAGTTAAGGTTTGAAAATAAGGGCGTATCAGTTTCAACCTGTAATAAAACGTGGTGTGTGTGTGTAGGTTGCCTGACGGCGGCGGTGCAGGCGCTGCTGGGCGTGCAGGCGGGCGCCACGGTGCTGCTGCAGCGCTCGCACAAGGCGCGGCTGTCGCGCTGGCTCGCCTGGGCGCTCGCGCTGGCGCTCGCCGGCGCGCTGCTCGCCGGGTTCTCGCGCGAGCACGGCGTCGTGCCCATCAATAAGAACCTGTGGTAAGCTAACGTAACAAGACTTGTTTCTATGGCAATCAGCCCATACCAGCTATTTTTGTCTCCCGCTTGGCACCGGAGGGAAGTGTGTGTGATTTTTTTCTTCCAAGTCCTATTATTTCTTTCGATTAAATTCGTCCGGGTTGCAAGACAATTTACCTTTTCCCCGCGACTCGTCGAGGGTCAAACCTCAACGTGATTATTGGTCACCATTGTCGATCGTGGTTTACAGGAGTTAAAGTGTAGGGAATGTGTGGCGGTACTAGTCGCAATAAAAAAAGCTATCGTAACGGGTCGTTACAGCTACTTTGTTAAGGTACTCCTGACAAAACTTTCCTATATCTGAGTTTACTTGGTTATTGAAGTATCTTAGTAGTAGGTGTTTGACTAATATTGAATTTAGTAGGTAGGTAGGTAGGTACTTATATTTTTCTAATATAGTCTCATAATTACGTAGCATTTTTATTGGTATACTAGCTGACCCGACAGACATTTTCGTGTCTTAACTTCGAATATTGAATTCGAATTGTTCCGCTCAACTTTCTTAATTTTTTCTTTCTTAAGAACCTTCTGACAATAATAAATACCACAAAAAAAGATTTAGGGAAATCGTTCCATCCGTTCACGCGTGATGCGATGACCAAGGAAATTGAGTTTCATTTTGATATATACTCGTAGATGTAGTTACTCATCGTCTCTCAAGTGACCATGTAATGTAGATTATTATGCTAACATCAGTATCTAAATACTCGGACTTTCCTTAGACGACTAGCTATAAGAAAACAGAAATAACCGATATTTCTTTCCACAGGTCCTTGTCTTTCGTCCTGGTGACTTCAGCATGCTGTCTCGTGGTCCTCTGTTTCTGTTACACGCTAACTGACGCTTGGAGGCTCTGGGGCGGGGGCCCCTTCAGGGCTCCGGGGTTAAACGCCATAGCCCTGTACGTTGGACACTCCTTATGTGCCCATTTGTTCCCGTTCCACTGGAAGGTGCCGCATATGAGGACGCACGCGCTGAGCCTACTTGAGGCGGTGTGGGGCACCGCGCTGTGGGTCATCATCGCTCATATTATGGCTAAGAAGAAAGTCTTTATTACTCTTTGAGTCACCGAACAACCCATGGACTCCTTACTAGGAATAGCTAGCATCAAAATAATTTTGAAAAAAGTTTCTGAGTGGGGAGATTGCGTTAGCGTAGGTAACGCATTCTGATAGGTCTATCGAGAACAAAAATGGATTTTGATTGGTTGATAGTCTATACACCTAATTAAGTGTATGTGTGTCGGAAAATTAGGAGTAGATTTCACATCTCATATTCTGACTGCTTGTATCTATTGCAAAAGACACTTGTATCTCTACCACTTCTTGAGATTTTATTTATTGACGGCAATTTGTTTTTATAAAATTTTACTGACACAAGTATTATTTCGGACTTTTGAGACACCCTGTAAATAGGTATAAAGGTACGATGCAGGTAAATATAATTTTGTGCATAGGTTGTCTTATAATTATTTTAAGAAATTATTAATTAGGAAAAGTATGTTAAATAGTAGTAAAGTAAAGTTTGAAAAAACATTGTGAATGTATTTTATGTTACAACTATTGATTCAGGAATCGATAGGTACTTTGTTTTCTGAGTATATTGTTCTTAAATATTTTTAATAACTGAACAAAAAATATAAAAATGTATGTACTGGCCGATATTATTTCCTGGTTGTAAGGCAATAAATATGATAATTTGATAGTTAGAGTATACATACATTTTATATATGCAATAAATATCATGAATAAAAAATTAGTAACTAAGACGAAGACTGAATGTTCAAGTAAAAACATACGTGCTCCGATTTTTTGTAATATTTTGGTTTAACACTTATAAAGGGTGTGGACTGATGACGTTAAGGGTCTGTCCCCACCTTTACGCATTAATTAAATTATATAAAAATCTAGTCTTAATCGCATATTTTGTTAAAAAATGTACCTATATAATATGAAATTTATTTTACAATATTTTAAGAGAAATAAAGTTTTGAAATAAGTATACAATTTTTATTTATGTGTCACTACTACAGTTACCCTTATATCTAAGTTCGATGGTTGCACTTATGGGTAATTTTAATCTCATCTCTTGAACTCTGCCATTAAAAAATATTTTTTATGACTGCGACCAGTAGGTAGAATAAATACTGGAGGAGTGACTTCTTTCAGTATTATGTTGGACTTGTGCTTGTTTCAGCTACTGTACGATAGATACTACTACCTTCTTCGTAAGATATGATTATCCTAGTAAGTTACGACCTTAATATAAGTTGTTTCGGCTATTGTAGGATAACCCACAATAATAATAATACATAATATTATCACCCACTAACTATTACGGTAATACGCTAATAAATATTAGAAGCACGGGGACCAAACTTATAATTTGCATTCTTCCACATTCATTAAATTTAGTAAAAAAACAATCGATTACAATATTTGATATTTTATTAGAAGGGTGACAGTAGAATCAGTAATGTCGTTGAAAAATAATATTAAAACAAACGATTTAACAAATCATGACTCAAGGTAACGCATAGTTTTAACAAAATAAAACTATTTTAATATAATTACACATGATGTATAACAAGATACGGACATAAGTGCCTCGTTCCACGAGACTACTACTATACGTAAGGATCCATTCGAGATTTGGATACGAAGATACACACTATTTTATTCTACACTCGGCACTATTTTAAATTTTCTATCTATATCAAAAATACAGATTTGGTTGACTATAATTGTCCAATAAAGCGGCCCTAATATTAATAAAAAAGCATACAAAATAGTTGTCTCGAATGAATCGTAACATTGTCACCCAAATAGTGTGGTGCATACTTAACACATAAAAATATGTTTGGCATTTCATTTACAAGTTATTATGTCATATCGAGTCCAGACCACTGAGGACGGGTGGACGCACCTTTTCATATATTAATTCCATAAGTTAAAAATATATCAACTAACGTCAGTTATCTCATCGTAATTCCTATAAAATCACTTTCGCAGACGGTAAATGCCACATTAGGAATTGAATATTTCCATACATTTAAATATTTTCTATTAAGGATACTTCCAATATCGCCATCTACTTCATCGGTGCTTATCCCATATAATAGCTGACATGCAGGCACACAAAGTTTCAATAATAAACTTCTTATGTAGGTACTAACGTTATTTTAACTAGAGACCTAACTTGTATAGTGATAAAGACATGTAAAAACATTGTTTATATATTAGCTAAAATTTCATTAGAAAAAAATCTCTTAAAATATGTATATCTCAATCCTTTTAACACGTCACCTGATGTATCAGGGCAATATAATATGTTGATATATTAATTCAGCGCTATATAAATATATTTTTTCTTATAATACTAAATAGGAAGAACATGTATGATTGTATAAAGAGAACAAATTAATTGCACAAACAGTGAAAATTTTAGAGATATATTATGACAAATATATTATGTACCTGTAAACAGGTGGATAAATGAATATATTTTAAATACATCCATGTAATCAATCTTGACGTCAACTGTAAGTATACTCGGCAGCAAGGAGGTGCATTGGACATAGTTATGCAGAATGGATCCAATCACCCATACTTCTGCAAACTGAAACGAAAGACTTGCTTGCACCTATCTGCATAAATATATCTTATTTATACAGACGGAAAGATTGATACATCGAATCAAACATAATTATCTCTTCGCTAACTTTATAAATTATTCTACAGAAAATTTATAACAGCACGTGTGTGTTAAATAATAAACAATGGTAATGTTTTGTACACAAGAAGTTTTGTTAAATATATTTTAATCTATTAGTAAGTACTCGAGCTTACTTTAAGTCACTCATATTACTAATGAAACGTTGGAATGTTTAGTTATATTGAATGTTAGAAAGATCACAAACAGGTTTTGTTAAGCGCGGTCATGAACGAGAAGCTGCGGTGCAGAGAGGCTACGGCAGTATGTTGGCAAGACCATTATAAAATTATACATCTACAGCAGGTTCCGGGCTACATAAACGAGCTTTATAACTCTATTAGCACCTTAATAATTTTTGGGCTAACATTATTTATAAGTACCGGCTGCGTACGAGCATTTTAAAGACAGCAGCATGCAAATTGCCATTCAAATTCAGTACCTGTTCAAACCAATTGGTTTCATATGTTATGCGCGACTTAAGTGGGAGAATGAATACTTTAAGTTATTTGATATTTTCGTAGATTGAACTGCATGTTTCTACTGTTTGATTTATGGAGTATATAACGGACGCAAGAAAGCCAATATGGTAATACCACTACCACTGCCTATTGACTAACAATTAGGTAATTACGGGGTATTAGCTACTTTAGTGGTTCACTACTAGTAGTCAACCACTACAATGATCCGTCTACGCACGCACTTGTTTTTTAGGCATTAAGTAAACGAGTTTTGTTTTTTATCTGTACGGCTTACGTTTCATTTTTGAATGGCAATTTGTACAGCGGTCTACAAACTGAGGAACTAAACATTTACGATATTTACGTGGACGCTAGCGACAAGCGATTCCTAGGCCCGTTTTGATAAATCAATCTCAAGTCTGAGAGCGATCTTAAATACACTTTTGACAAGCCAATTTGGCATGACATGACATGACATTACCAAGATCAGGTCCCTAACCACGCTAGCTACTCAAATCGTAATAGAAAGGCAAAAGCTAGCGATTACGTTTCAAACGCTTGGCCAATATTTGGTACCACGCTAGCGTCTCATTTGCGAGTGGCTTATGTCATCGAACGCTTTGTAGATTTTTTTATTTGGATCTGCGTTGGTAACTACGTTTGGCTTTATGCCAATGTTCATAAAAAATATCTCTGAGTGGGGGCAATTGGACGAATAGTAGTGAAACATGATTATTCGAGTTCCCCCAATAAGTCTGGTAATATTAGGCCTAGACAAAGACCTTCATATAAATTTTGCCTTTCTATTACGATTTGAGTAGCTAGCGTGGTTAGGGCCTAGTTTCAGACTTGAGATCGATTGATTAAGACGGCCCCCAGTCAACGTTTAAACTCACGGTAGAGGCACAGTCTAGTAAATCATCATCTCCAGAGTGACCATAATAATGTCGATTATGGGTGTTAGCTACTCGAGCTTGCGTCGGACGACTGTGTGTTTACTAGACTGTGGTTGAGGTTACTGTTAACTATTTACGTCACTTTCGTTGAAGGCATGCCATTATTTGTACTTGACGCTCCTCAGAGCAGTGCACTGACTGAGACTGAATCATCGATATAAGATTTCTTACCAATGAATTGAATACAGCTATTTCTACAATGGAGGTCTCCACAACGAGACCCGACGGTATAGAGACTAGACATAACCTTAGATAATAAACTCTACTAGATGCACAATCAGCCAAGTATTAGAATGAGGACAAAGAATGTCGCAGGGCGGCGCCACGGTGGCGTGGGCGTTGTAGTGAGTGACACTGACAGAAGTGACAATGACAGATAACGACAAGCCAGTCCAATGACGCCTCCTGATGAGCTGACACTTTCTTTCCCCCATTAACCATGATTATTATGATTCAAACAGTACATTTTGTTTATTTTACAATAATATCCAATATTTTATAGCATACATTTTATTTACTTACATAAAAAGTAGCTTCAATCAATTTGTTTTTCCTGATTAAAACATGTAGCAGTTTAGCTTTTTAAGTTTGTTTTAAGCATGAATAAAACCAAAGTGCTTATCTTGACGATACGTGATTATGTATCTAGGAGTATTTATTATATAAGGACATAACCGAAAACGTATGTCGCACGAATCGATACATAGGTCCGTTACAAGATACATACAATCTAACTTTATCTTAAAATACAAGGTAAAATCTCTAGGACAATACACATTTCGCTATAAATGCAAATTCATGGAATTCAATAATTAACCGGTAAGACGCAGTATATGTGTACGTCTTACAATATTATGCTACTAAGATTCCCGACAACACCACATTTAACATGTTTCATCGTATCTAAAGTAGAGAGGTGCCTAGAGCGTCTAGCCTTCAGAATCCAAAGATATCTCTCAACTCTCTAAACATGTCTCTACCGCAGACTAAAACGTTTTTCAGTTCCCATATGTAGGTATAACGGTACTACACTATGCTCCGAAACTAAATTAAGTAGTTGAAGTCTCTACTTTGCCATTAAAATTAGGCCATAGACAAACAGGTATATTCTTTTAGCATTATGAAAAGCGAGCCGAGTACACCGACGCGGCGGCGGCCAGATGCTTTGGGTAACAATAAAATCCTTACAAAGTAATTGCACATTTCAATTTAGAACACGCATAAAATTTAAAACTTACAAACTAATATTAAAATATATTACGAGATTTCAAACAACACACGTATAACTATCGATACTTAATGTAACCCCAGTACTATTCCCTGTGATCGAGTCTCGCCCCTCGCCCGACGATAACTGCATCAGAGCCGTATAAAATAAATATCTAGTGTGGCACTCGAGATACTATCAAGTGTGTCGCATCCAGCACCACGGAATACCTATTTACTAACAAATATAGTGAGCAACCAATCAAACGCTGACAGTTCTTCCCCCCGGCAATGTAAAGTGCGTACAAAAAATACATCGTTGAATCACACGGATAAGGGACAGCGTTCGCGACAGACGACATCGCCGTGAGAGTGTCACAGCCTAAATGCGCCGGCAGGCGGCGGAACTGACCTGGAGCGGTGTCCCGGGCGGCCGGCCAATCAGAATCGTGATATCTGGTGACGTCGACGGGCGGTGCGCGCGGGCACGGTGTGACGTCACGGCATGGCGGCGTGGTGACGTCACTTGCGGGCGCCGCGGGCCACCATGGCCTGCAGCGAGGCCACCTGGCTCAGCAGGCTGGCGTTCTTCTGCTCCAGGGTCTCTACCCTCTTCCTGTAGTCTGTGTTCTCGGATATAAGGATCTCGACCTTCCTTTCCAGTTGGTCCATGTATTCCTTCTTCTTGCGTCTGCTTTCTTGCGCTGATATCTGAAGTGAAAAATAAATAAAAATCTAAAGGGTTTGTCTTGATTTGAAAAGTACCCATCGCAGAGCTCCAGAAAAATTGGAGAAGTAACGGGACTCCAGAAATTATAAATAAACCTAGGTATATATTTACTGTAAAACATTATATGACACAGTCAAAAGCATAATTACCTAATCATTCAAACCCAAATTTACGAACGAAATTATAAATATTTACTCAAATAAAATAAATTTATTTATTTACCCCTTGTAAAACCTTTTCAGTAAGTAATAAAAATAAATCCTTTTTACAACAACAAATCCATGACAAAAAACATTTTATGATATACCAAGGAATCGATGAGTAATTACGCTTTGCCTTGAGCAATTAATTAAGTTAATCGAGTATTTAATAATACACTTTTCCTTGACAAATTACCTCGTTCCGTGTAATTTAAGATTGGAACAAGCATCACTATCGCTCTTAATGTGGAAACCGATTGTAAAGGCGACAAAAGAAATGACCACGGATAGACCACCCAGTAACAACTGGACTATAATTGATGGCGCTGGGCTCACCACCTGTAAATGACTGTGCCGTCAGTATTTATCTAATATTGATGAAAAGACATAACAGTGTCCTTTGGAACACCAAATCTTTGAAAATTGATTAACCCGGCTGAGATACTGCTATGTATAATTCTGTGTATGTAAGTTACCTTATTTTTTATTTTCCTCCTGATCTTCTTGAGTGACTTCTCCTCTGCCTTCGTGAGGGGTAGGCGGGTGGGGACGGGGTAGCCTTCTGCCAGGAGCGTCCGTTTCTCTTCCTCAGTCAGCACCAGAGTCCCCGTTGAACCTTTCTGAAATGAGATATTTGTACCTTCATTAATCATTACTTCCTTGCAGTGATAGCCAATCGGTTAAGCACGCATTTTGCGGGTACCAGGTCCTGGGTTCCAACCCCAGCTCGCACCTCAGGGGACACCGTTGGTATTCAAATTGTAAATTTTGGAAACGGTTTTATTGCTTTTATATTTTATGTTGGCCGAACTTTTGGTTACGCTCTTGAATTGTCAAGTTTGTGTCAAGGAAAACGAGGTACGAATTTATTCGGTCACGTATCAAGATTCTCAAAATACTGATCACGTCAATCACAATACAAAATAATCTTCTCACTAGGTAATAAACAAGAAAAAGAAACCAGGAGCAATACGGTCAAAATTCGTATCTGTAATGGCACACTATAGTTTGTATAACTGTGTGTAAACATAAGGTACAGTGTTGATTGAGACCGCTACTGGATTTATGAACTTCGCTGTACCAAACCCATACTTATGAATCGACAAAAATGAACTTTGAAGAAACTGGACTACGGAGAAGACCCTTCACAAATTGCAGATACGTTACATTTTTAAGCGTCACCTTTCTGGGCCCTTATTACGTAAGCTACTTAAAACGCAATAGAAAAGCAAACGCTCACGTTCGAGAGTTTTAAAGCTAATTTGTTTTCAAACGCAAGCGTTTGAAAGCTTTTCTATTACGTTTTAAGTAGCTAACGTAATAAGGGCCGTGATGTGTCAAAATTTTACTAAACTTAGCTCAAACGAAACGGAGCACCATCAAGTTTGTAACGGCACCCGTCTCCACAGATATAGATTTACATAGATAACGCAATTATCACGATTTTTATTGAAACCAAGCGTGCCGAATTTTTAACACCTACTGTGATGTCACAGCCGAAATTTAGTCCAAACCGATTCAAAGACGCCGATGCCGCCGATGCCCCTCCGCCCGCTACGATTCTTTCGACTGATCATCTCGCTCATACTCATATTTTTATATCAGTAGTCGCGCGGACTGTAAGTTAGCGGCGACCAACCTTGACGCTTGGTCGGGGTTTCGTACACGCGAAGTACATGCATTTGCGTTATCTATGTTAATCTATATCTGTGCCTGTCTCTCTATGTCGCACGTCAAGTCGCGTGGTCTGTAGAGTTATTAGATGAGGGAGAAGCTGACCGGCTGCGTGCTGATGAGCGGCGTGTTGATGGGCTGGCGCGTGTGGTGCGACACGTACAGGTGCGCGCGGCGCGGCGGCGCGGCGGCCGGCGGCGCGTCGTGCGCGTGCGCCGGGGACAGCGCGCCCTCGCTGTCAGATGACGACGACAGCGACGACGGCGGCGTCGGCGGCAGGTTGAAGCCTGGGGAACGAGTTCGTTGCAATTAAGATATATGTAGATATATAAGACTAGCTGTGCCCGCGACTTCGTCCGCGTGTAATTTAACTTATCAAAAATTTCACCTTGGGGGTAGAATTAATCAAAATCCTTTCTTAGCGGCTGCCTACGTCATAACATCTACCTGCATGCCAAATTTCAGCCCGATCCGTCCAGTGGTTTGGGCTGTGCGTTGATAGATCACTATGTCAGTCAGTCAGTCAGTCAGTCAGTGACCTTTGAGTTATTTATATTTAGATGTAGATGTATATAAGATATACTAGGTGAAACAGAAAGGGTGTACTATTTTTTTTGCAACTCTACTTTGTGAATCTAAAACTATCTGCTTTGTGGGACAATTGAAGTAACCTTTAGTACGTACGTTCGTAGACTTATGAAATCTGTCAACAGCTGTATTCCTATAACACCTTTTGTTTTTCAAGTTTCCTCCAAAGCTTAGTTTTAGAATTACAAAGTTAAGTTTTGATAAAAAGGAGTATACGCTTTCTGTTTCAACCTGTATGCAGAGTTGCATTGTACTTGTGACATATAACGTCACCCACGCCACGGGACTGAGATGAGCTGAAGATTTTTGCTCCCTTGGTGTACTTACCCGATGCTCCCGAGCTGGATGTGACCTTAATGGATAGTTTGTTGGAGTTGAGGGAGGTGGCGAGCCGCGGCGCCGCGCTCAGCAGCAGCTGCGGCACGCCCGCGGCGCCCACCTTCTGCAGGACCGCTTGCGGCATGTGGATTGTGCCGGTCTGGAAGCAAACACTGAGAATAAGCTCTAAATTTTACATCCTACTAATATTATAAATGTGAAAGTTTGTGAGTGTGGATGTATGTTTGTTACTCTTACAGGCAAAAACTACTGAACGGATTTGGATGAAATTTGGAACACAGATAGTTTATAACCTGGATTAACACATAGGATACTTTTATCCCGATAATCCTGAAATTTTTGTTAAGTTAAATACTACGCGGATGAAGTCGGTGGGCACAGCTAGTTACCAATATTTTCCGTTATCGACGACTTGTTCCTCAATATTGTGCGAGCAAAGTAGACTTTATCTCCACTAGACTAGGTTTATTTATAAAGGAACAAATGAAAAAAACGCGCGCATTATGTTATTGTTTTCGTAACGTTTTGTTTTCTTCAGCGGCCGACTTTGTATCATTCGCATCGTTCTGGATTCAAATTAGAATAATCGATGTACTTAATAATAATATTATGTTCTCTTGTAACAAAATCTCCTATATCTACACTCTTTCTCGTCGGTACGTCTTTTTTAGTCTGGGAAGGAGGCCGATAAATAAAAATATCAAATAGTTTGCTCCTTTCTTACATTAAAACATAATAAGTACCGAAATATGAATGAGTTAAAATGATTCTGACTTGAGTCATAGTTAGTCTCTAGTTAAGAATTTAAGCTGCACAGTCTTCAAACCTGCGAAATAGGTACATCTGAATTACTTACATGAAATATCTGACACACATTTTAAAGCAACCACAGTTTCTATACGGGTAATGCATTCAAAGAATGCCAATTGCTGCATATGTTGGTACATACATACATAGCTGTTACTCTCGTACACTTATCGTAAAGATATCAAAGACAATGTTGGTAAAAAATTCAGAAGTGCGCGATTAAAGATCACAATTATCTTTGTAATTACTGGCGGTCTCACACGGCGGTATGTGGAAAAGGGGATGACGAGGCTGTGATAAGTTGACAAAGGTTCCGTTGTTATTAAATAAATATTTTATCCTTACAATTTTTGAAAATATTTTAATCATTTCAATATTTATATTTAGAATCGATCCGCATCGATCAGAATTAACTGACTATTTTAGCCAGATGAAACTATATACTGTAGATATACTATACAGCAATGTTTGGTGTAATAGCAAACATTATTTTTTAATCTAGTTTTTTGACATTCTACACACATTCTAGTCATTCTTGAAAGGAACTATGAGAACTATTGCTTCTTAAAAGTACCACTTAGGTAATACTTATCGCTATTCGTGCTTTTTGGCTAAGATCAAAGTGTTGCTTAAAAGTGGCAAGGAAAATTAAGAGTCTGCAAATTTGTTCTAGGCGTTTCTCGAACGTTCCCGGTGAGTCTGTAGAGCGCGCTTTATTTCTCTCTGAAGTTTATATAAGAAATATTTTTTTACAAAGATTCGAGTTTTTCTATTGAGCGCAGATCTCTAAATGGCCGGCGATTTCAAGAGGCCTTTTTACAGGTGAAAGTCACGAAATATTTGAACTCTAACGACCCTATTTTTTGTCGCGCCGCCGCCGTCCGATAGGTCGTGCCGAAGTAGACGTGAGAAGAGCCACGCGCGTGATTTTATTCATCTTTACTTTGATGTTTTGACACTCTGACCTTTTGGATACCCCCTAAAAAAGCTGGTATAACTCAATTATCGGCTTTTTGAGAGACCGTGTCGAAATCAGTAAATATGAATCGTCTGTTTAAGGAGCAGGCTCCTGTCAGCGCTGCGGTGGTGGGGTGAGTATACTAAATCCAATATAACCGAACTCAAATTTGAGAGCTGTTTAAATTTAAGGCGCTTAAATAAAGTAACGACGTTACCAACAACCAGACATAATAATTGTCACCGATGAAAAACCACATTTGTGGCTCAAATGCTCACATACACTTAGGTATATGTATGATATAATTAATTTTTATTTTTTTGCAATTTCATACATTTCCGTTCCATAGATCGGGCAACCAGTGGTCATCATGCCGACATAATGTCGGTCAATGAACTGCTAATACCATTGGTTTTGGATATTTTTTTATTACATCAACAGCTTGATGGTTATTAGACTACTAAAAGTATCTAAAGTATGTAACCAAAACCAATTGTATTAATTTTATTATGCGCTCTTTGATTAGCAGACTTCGAGGCCTGGTTATTTATAGTCAAGCCTTACCGTGTGGTCAATAACATAATCGAGGTGTGTGAGGGGGGTGCCGGGCGTCGGGGAGGGCGGGCAGGAGGAGGCTGGCGACTCTGGCTCGGACTTGGGCTCGGCTTTGACCTCCCGCGGCGGGGAGTCGCTGGACCTCCGTCGGCTGCTCCACGCGCTGGCTGGCATCGCTGGGTAACATTCGTCTTCCATGTCTGGAAGATAGGAATCAGTGGTTAGCTTCACGGCATTCTCTTCCCACGAAGTCCGAGACCAAGGCCCGTACTTTGCTCAAATTTAATGACACCTAGCTACATTCCCTGACCAATTTTCGCCAGAATCTGTATCGTGTAACCTCGTTACTAACTGTGTTCCTGCTATGCGAGTAAAGGTTTTGCGGATATGACACAAGTTGATAAATCAATTTCAAGAATGAGATCGGTCTTGAGTACGATTTTGATGTGTCATTTTGTAATGGGTATGGTATGACATACGAATGGCATTTCTATGGTCTCTCTTAGACTTGAAATCGATTTATGATTAGGGGCCTGTGTCGCGATCAGTGTCGTTAATGATTGACATCTTTCATACAAATAAGAATTATGAACTGCACCACAGATTATGACGTAGTCTTGGGCCAATCACATGACCTAGCTGTCACAAAGAGAACACGTGGCGTTAAGATGGTGTACGATTTCGATCATAATTGTTAGTATTTTTGTTCACGCAGCAACCTTAATCTGTTTGGCTCGTGCGTATGCCGCCTTTGCAGACAATAGAAAGTCAATTATGTCCCACAAATCCACATCCTGTGTTCAAACGAAGGGTTAAATTGCAGCGGAGCGGCGGAATAACAAAATAAATCTACTAAACTCTACTAGTAGTTAGTTTATAATAAATATATAATAATAAATATCGCCAGACACACACACCAACTGTATGGCGCCAAACTAAGCTTGCACTATGGGTACCGTAAAATGGACTGGGGGCAAACCCAGTGACACGCAGACCTGGGCAAATGACGAAAAGGCCGTTTCCGAAATTTGCCTCAGCGGGAATCGAACCGCAACCGCCATGTGCAATGAGCCGAGCGGCCTACGCTCAAACCACTACTCCAAGCGGTCGTCAAAATGTGTCAATTACAATGAAATAAAAAACCCAAGCGGCTTCCTCTTGCATGGCCGCATCAAGCATGCATCTAGGTAATGAGTTGGAACCACAGATATAGATTTACATAGACAACGCAAGTATCACGATTTGTATTGAAACCAAGCGTGCCGAATTTTTAACACCTACTGTGACGTAATTACTGACGGGAAATCCAAACCGCTTCAAAGACACCAATGCCGCCTATGCCCCTCCGCCCGCTACGATTCCCTCGAGTGATTATCACGCTCATACTCATATTTTTATATCTGTAGTCGCGAGGACTGTAAGTTATCGGCGACCAACCTCGACGCTTGGTCGGGGTTTTCGGACACGCTAAGTACATACATTTGCGTTATCTATGTAAATCTATATCTGTGGTTGGAACAATTAGGCGCGGGCGCAACGTTCGCGTGACTCCGCCGCGCTGCCTTTTAACATAAGTGCACATAAATACGCACTTAATTGGGCATGTCAAGTGTTTAAGGCCATGAAAACTGTAGCTTTCTATACAATGCTCAAAATACGAGGAAACTTTGCTTTGAACAAGGAATACTTAAGTAGGTACACTCTTTTCAATTTATTTACTTTCAGCACTGTTATGTTATTAGATAAATACAACAAAGCATATTCATTATTTTCATTCATAGTGGTCAAGGCTATAATCTCAATTTTATAGTGCTCTAATGTCTGTTACTAAGTATCTCCCTAAGTACATAGGTATATCCTCTGTAAATGTACCGCTTAACCGTCGGCAATTAATTATAACTGCAATATGTACCAGCTGAAGTTTTTTCGCCCACCGTTCCTACAGAATATCATTACTTACGTCACTGAATATTAAACAGGAACGCTTGATTGACTCATTAGTTAATTTCTGGAACGGAATACGCTTTAGTAATTCGGCTATTAAATTTAAAGTTATTATTGTTTAAATTATTATTTGTTATTTAGCTCTAATTAATAAGTCATCCATGGTGGTTTAGACTTATGAAATTTTTGGACTTTCCTTCTAAGCCGATAGTTTTACATACACGTAGAACAAGTGAGTAAAGACAGCTAGCAAAAACTACTACTTTCGCTGGCTTCACTCAATAGTTCCACGTGCCCCGTCTAAGTTAATCTTTTCATCTGAGTGCCAAGAATTCTTGCCGAGAGTCCCGAGATTCTTTAATGAGAGCGCAGTGCAGCTTTTAAAAATACCACAATTAGATTCGATTACTAAAAACCTGTATTCACCAGGTTGACCATGACTGCGTAGCCTTAACGAGACACTTGACATTTGAAGATAAATCATCGGCTATCATCGTGCGTTCACCCGAGGTGCCTTTCACCAAAATCAGTTGCAAATTCACGGGCCCGAGCGGCCATGATTAAATTTAATGATTGGCTCGCAGCGGAATAACTGTATCTGCTCTGATAAGTAGTTGTAAAAACTTTAAAAGTAAACAATAAACAGGATTGTCGCTTCCATTTTGACGTTATTAAGGTCGAATTTTAAGGTGAGTGAAAATTTTATTATACGTTCCTGCTATAGTTCCAGGTTGTCTAATATTTGAAATTTCCTGGAACTACAAATAAAACTCCTTGTTCCAGGTATCGACCCTAACGACCATACTATGGAGCTAGGAGCAGTGTACTAGGTACAGGTATAAAAGAGTAAGTTTATATTTGTGAATATACAAAACTACCTACTTGCGTTTTGTTCACATTATTGTAATTCTATTATGAGTAATACATAACACATTCTTGTACACGAATACACGAGTAAATCTATTTGTTATCTTATCTTCATTTTCCCAAAACGTGTGGATAACTCAATACCGCCGATAATGTAATATCGGTATTATTATGAAAGTAAGTACATATCCATCCATTTACCTATTACTTACTCACCTCAAAAAATATTAAATAGAATTAATGCTTAGTAAAGTAGTTTTCTAAAATAACAAATATTCCCAAGGAGAAAGGTGCCTACACTAATTCCGTGAAATGAATCACTAGATGGCACTAGTAGTCCGCGCGAAAATGAAAATAAATAAATAACAAAACCGCTCAAATACTCGGCGATAAATTTGATATCACCACGATTTGATACCACGTTAATTTCAGTACTTTTTATATGAAGTTAAAGAAATTAAATGAAATTCACAACGATAGGTCAGATTTTTTTTATTACAGAAGTTAGAAGTTGTTTTTGACAGTTTATAGTTACTAACTAATGAATAACTCAATGTTTAGGTACTTACCTACTTACTAATGCAGCATTATAACTAGTCTTGTGAGTTATTTTTGAGTTTTGGACGAGTTCATTGTGTAAAATACCTAGGTTCCTACCTACCTATTTTTGTAGCATTGATCTAAATAATAATCATGACGTTAGCCTAATCTTGAAATCAAGACCTTGGACGATCGCAGTATGTAATGTTCAGGCGCTCCCAAATTCTAATTCCGTATCTACCTATTCACAAATATATTGGAAATAACTGCAGTATCTACCTACTTAATGATTCAAGCAAGATATAAGTACTTACCACTAACTAGCGAACCGCCCCGGCTTCGCACGGGTGCAATGCTGATACTAAAGTCTTTTTCTACTATATTATGCATGTATTATACATATAAACCTTCCTCTAGAATCTCATCAAAATCCGTTGCGTAGTTTTAAAGATCTAAGCACACATAGGGATATACAGCAGGAAGCGACTTTGTTTTATACTATGTAGTGATAGTTGTGTGCAAATGTTACAATTATAGGTAAGCATACAAAAGCCATACACCATAATATATTACCTAAAGGTATCCCGATGGTCTCGAATTGTCAAAAAAAAATATATATTAATATATTGGTCGTTTTTAATGATTGGAAAATAGTTTTTGCTCGGTTTTTCGGTTTGTTGATGGAACATACCTATTAAAATCAGCCCCCCTAGCCAAGTGGCTTCGTCTACTAGCGTTTCTACAAATCGCTACGCTTCATGTATGGAAATGACATAAGTCACGTGATCTACTTATCGTCTTGTAATGTCATTTCCATACATTTAAGCGTAGCGTTTTGTAGAAACGCTAGTAGACGAAGCCACTTGGCTAGGGGGGCAGGTCAATTTTTCGCAGTGTCGGTGGACATAGTTTTCGTACGGTGAGTGGTGTATTGCACATGTAAAAAAGTAGGTACCTACTTAATTGAAGCGAATTTTGAGATCTCCGTTGAGTTTATAAAATATGTTTTCTATAGGTAATTGTTTATTTCCCAAAATCACATTATACCGATTCAGAATAATAAGTTATCATGACCTCAAATTGTTTCTTTATAAAAAGTAAGTAAGTATACTAAGAAGGTAGGTAGGTATAAGCAAGAAGCGAACAGATAATACCTGAGTACTATGACATTGCAATTGTACTAGCGGCCGTCCGCAAGGCTCAAGTGCATAATGTCAAGAGCTATCTACGCGCACGCTGCTCACGCGCATAACATTGACGCTATCAATTCTATGGTGGATATAAAAATATGATACTTACTTAATACCTATTAAAATATATACATAAACTGGTTTGTCTAAAATATTTTATATTTTAGACAAACCAGTTTTCGGTAAAACCTACCTACTGAAATTTATTTCCAACTAGTTTTTGCCCGCAACTTCGTTCGCGTAGACTTTAGTAAAGTATTATATGTGTTCCAAATTTCATCCAAATCCGTTCAGTAGTTTTTGCGTGAAAGAGTAACAAACATACATCCACGCTCACAAACTTTCGTATTTATAATATTACTAGCTGTGCCCACGGACTTCGTCCGCGTAGTATTTAACGTAACGAAAATTTCGGGATTATCGGGATAAAAAGTATCCTATATGTTAATCCCGGTTATAAACTATCCGTGTTCCAAATTTCATTCAAATCCGTTCAGTAGTTTTTGCGTGAAGGAGTAACAAACATACATACATACATCCACTCTCACAAACTTTCACATTTATAATATTAGTAGGATATAATACTATATATATATATAAGTAGGATATTTTACTGTGTTGTTTTCTCATAGTTTAATTCAATGATGATCTGGTTGATTATTGGGACTAGCAAATTAGGAGCGCAATCAGTTTTATATTACCCGAAGTGGTTTGAGCGACTGGCGATCGTCAATACTAAGCGAGGCAGGTCGGTGTGGACGCGCCTATTGATTAATAAAATAAATAAAAATAGAAAATATCTACATTTCGTAAAAGATCCTTACATTCAATAAAAAATTCTTCAAGAATGTCATAGGTACTTACAATGAATGAAGAACATAATAGTAGTTATATTAATTTGATCAATTGGCAACTTTGGCACTTTAATTTACATTTAAACAGAAATTAAAACATATAACAATATAAGAAATAACACATACATAACAATGGTAGAGACTAGAGACATCGCAAAAAGTTTAAGACCGCAAACTTAGCCATCTCGAAATTTGAACTTTAATATTTGCATACATCGATATGAAATAGGTAGGTACCTATAACTTAGCTAACATACTTCACAAAAACTTTTCAAATCACATCATAAGTCCGTACTCGTGATCATGATCTTTTTGCGATGTGTGTATCTTTGGTTTGTAAGTGAACGCGGACATTTTAAGGACGCGCTGGAACTGTTTGTATCGTTATTAGTAACAGCTGTTATAACAATCGTATGTATGCGTATGGAGCTAACCTATACTTATTAACCTACTGGTTCTTAATATAAATAACGAGCTGCGCTACGCGGTTTCATCAGTGATGGTTTGAATAGCCTATGCCACTCAGGGATAGAGTAGCTTTCTATCAGTTGAAGAAGTTTCAGATTCGGATCAGTAGTTCCAGAGATTACCTCCTACAAACATTTACTCACAAATAAACAACTTCACAACTGTACACTATTTAATTATTATTATTAATTGACCTAAGTTTTTGGATGCTAGGTATCTGCAATGGCATGTCTTGTATGAATTTATTTGTTACTAGCTGAGCCCGCGACTTCGTCCGCGTGGAATTTAACTTAATAAAAAAGCCCGCTCCCGCGTTCTGAGCACGCGCGACAAGACCCATTTGTTTTTCTAAAATAAAAGTAGCTTAAGTTACTGCTTATAACATCAGTTATCTACCAGTGAAAGTCCCGTCAAAATCGGTCCAGCCGTGTCGGAGATTACCCGGAACAAACATACAGATAGACAGACAGACAAAATAATTTTTGATCGCGTTTTTGATATAGGTGTCGTATGTACTTTCATATGCATTTGGTGAAAAGGTGTTATTTTGATATTACAAACAGACACTCCAATTTTATTTATTTGTATAGATACTTTATTTGCAAGCCGCACTGGGCCAGCGCGTTGGACTGTGCCCGATTATCCGAATGCCCTGGCATTCAGGAGACATATTATTATATCCGGTATAATGGTAATAATTGCTATTATAATTATTATACCAAAATAACATCTTTGCTAAGTACCTACTCAAAATAATAGAGGTCAGCTCATGGTGTTATTAAAATATGATTCAAGATCAACATACAACGACTTGGGCCAAAAATAGCCATGACAGAATTCTTTACGTCCATTAACTTTAGTATCTATCAGACAGATATATTGCTATTCTAATAAAGAACCAGTGTCCGCACAGTACTTGCCGAATACATGGTTTGCATAATGTTTGGTGAATGTTTTGCATCGATGACTCATTAGGTACTAATGTACTGAATATATTATGACAGCACTATTTTCATTTTGATATCGTAAGCAGAACGTGTTTCTTAATTGTTTACTTTATTATTCTTATTTTATTTGATTAGCTAGTGGAAATCACATGATATAAAATTCCGGTGGGCGTGTGCTTGTTATTCTTCTCCTTCAAACAGGTTAAGCGGTTGTTGATGATTTATTTGTTTATACTCACTTTATGGTGTCACCTGATTGGTTCTTAGCTATATTGGGACCCGGTAGATGGCGCTATTGACCACATACCTACAGAAAATAAAGTCTACGCTAGCAAAGAAGAGAGGGAAAGCGCTTAATCAATAATAAAATTTCCAAGTATTGATGTTAGTTCCTTAGGTAGATTAGTAGGTAGATAAGTACCTACCTAAGTACTACCTATTTCAAATCTAATTTAATATAGTAGATATAATAATGTTTCTCATTCAAACCACTCTTTCCTATTGTAAAACAATATTATAAACACAGCGAGCATATAAAAAGCTACGCAGTTTATAATAACAACGATAAGGTTACTTATGCAAAGGAATTCGACTCTTATCACTGGAAAATTCAATCAAATTTTATTTCAAACAATACTTACGCCTAGCTACAGTAGTGATCTCAGTCCGTTACGAATCGAGAGGAAAACGCGATAAACCGTTTGATAATGAAAATTAAACTTATACGTACTAATTTTTTTATGCCTTTCCATAGTTGGTTTCAAGGACACTGGCTGGCAATGAACTGGATTTCATAGTGCGTTGCCTTTGGTTGGATTATTGTTAAAAAAAACATAACAGCCACAGGTCAGAGCCATTGTTTGTGTGTAGTTTTCATACGGCGTAAATCGTGTTAATTACAACACTCAAGGTTAAGGTAAGTATTTGTATCTACTTATATCAATAAAAAAATCTCTAAGTAAATAGGTAGAGTACGACAAGATCTAAAACCATCGATGGTCAATCGAGCTCCATGACAAAATCCAGGAAAAGGATAAGGTTCCAAACTAAAAATAATTACCTACAAATTCTCTAGGAACCTATTGTTAATAGAATGCTTACCAAATAGATACCTACTAGACCTGTATTAATAATTTGATCTCAAGGCTGAGAGCGCTCTTGGAAATGTCATTCCAGTACAAAATTACGTGTCAAAAGCGTACTCAAGATCGCTCTCAGACTTGAGATCGATTTATTAATACGGGCCCGAGACTTTAAACTACTTCCATTGTTTGGGCACGTGCTGATGAAGATGTGGCTATTTTCGATGATACCGTCTAGACGGCCAGATTTCTTCATACTAGGTTAGACATGCGTAATTTTACCTGGTTAAAACACTTAAGATACACCTAGCTGTGTTTTGAACTCTCTAAAATAAACACAGATGGAATGGCCAGTTATAAAAGCAAAGGAAGATCTTTGAAAGGAAGATGCAATTTCTGTACCTCGGTACCTTTCTTCTGATATGTATAAACTAAGATTCAGTATAATAACCTGAGACAGGCTCATTAAATTTCTACCAATATAACGTTACCCCTAATAGGTAAATGACAATGATATTACCCCGCTATTTCCTATTGATCTAGCCTATTATATTGGGAGTTGGGGCGCATTGACATTCGTTAATCCCTTCAAGAACGCTGTAGCCCAACCTAGTAGTAAATTCTCTGGTAACCCTGTCGGGCAGTGAGAGCGATCTTACCATCAACTTTGGTATGGTGTGGCGATGGCGGTGCTGATTCCCCGTCCGAATGTAAGCTGTAGGAGTGTTCTGTTTTGATGGGGACCGCGTCTGTCATGAGTCTGTCGTGGAGCACCACTCCGGACTTGGAGTTCCGCTCGATCAGCCAGTCCGACATCTCGGAGTCTTCGTCCAGGACATCTTGCATCTCCTGGAAAGAAAGAGCGGGTGAGAAATGTGTGGTGTGTTGCGAGGCGGTCGATTTTAGAATCGAGAGGGTTTCGAGACATCGGTGGTGGCCTAAGTAGGCCCTATGTTTCGATTATGCGATTAATATGCGAAATACGTTTTTTTTTTTTGCTTTAATCAGATTGGAAATGCATCATCTGTGCCATTTCATCATCCTCACGTCATAGATAAGACATTAAGTAACTTATCAGTCAATATATGGATTTTTCAATGTTCAGCGATGTACCTACATAAGTAAATAAATGTTGAGGATACGCCTGTAAGTTGTTAGGTCTAGGTAAGTAGATATAAAATTAGACCAGCTAGATTGCAATGACTGAAGAAAAAATACTTAAATGAATACAAGGAATCTATATCACGTCTTATTGTCATTGTAAAGCTTAATCTAAAAGGACGTATTAAAGCAAAAAATACCCATGTCATGGTAAACTATCATTTCATCTCAGTCCGAAATCCGAATTCCCCAGAGGAGAAAAATAGGTATATGAGTTCGGCGAAAAACCTCGGATATTTCTTTGAACGAATTGCTATAGAAGACGATGATGTCATACGTTTTCACCAACTTAACACCTGTGTTTGCCGTTTATCATTGGGGATCTTTTCGTTTTTATATTTAAATTCGTACGTTTCAGGGAAAACAAACAACACTACATTTATGATGCTTATTTGAGCCACAATGTAGCACGTGCTGAACGCTAGGAGGTCAGAGCGAATGTGACCAATATCTTTCTCATTGGGGGGTAATTACACCATCAGTACCGCGCGTTATCAGTTACCTACGTTTTGTAGAGCGCGCTTCTTCCGAGTTGTTATTCGAATTGGCGGTTTGTCTGTGGTTCTTAGGGTAGGTATTCGCGCGAACAATGAATCGCCCACGTTAAGAACTCTGTTTACATAGGTACACAATCGTTACCTATCGCAACAAGATGGCAGCCGATGAACCAACATCGGTCAATAAACCGGGAACGTTGCGCCAACGCTTCGATATAAAATATAATCAAAGTATTATTAGCAACCGGTTTCGCGGTGCGTTTTTCTAACTGAAATAAATATGAATATCCTGGCTCTAAAAAGTTTCTACTTTGCCTATATCTATTGGTAAAGGTTGAACACAACTGACGCAATAACACGCGAATTCTTGGATAACACCAAAAAAATATATATATTAAAAACACAATAAAAAGTAAAATTAAAAATATATTACCTGCCAGTTTCAATTTTCGTATCTGGCAACAATTAAAATCGTGGACCAGCCAGAATAAGACCAGTAAAAGCTATGTACGCATCGCTGTCTTACGAAACAGGATCTACTGCAATGAGTAAGTACTAAGACTTTGAGGTCTCCTCTTAGACCTGGGTACGGAACCCCAAGAAGTCACGTTTCTATCAAACATGACGTCATCCGCACAAGAAATGGTCAACTGTTCATGCAAAAACTCCATATTCGTACTGACTACTGACAGATTCGGTGGCTCTGCAACGGGGTCAATGGCTATTAATTCGCGCTTCAAACATTCTCTAGCCGAGTCCGTCACCTTGGCCGCGGAACAGGCACCGCACAAATAGAGAAGGCGAATGAACGGCCGTGGGGAGCCGAACACGGTCAGCGACCTCTCGCGGACGCCTTCCGACTTCATGATGAGCTTCCGAAACCCTAAAGTTGGTGACACCTCATTTACATAGCAAAACCCACACTACAATAAAGTTTAAAATAAAAACATTCGAATTTCAATTATTATCACCACCGCACCGTCAAAAATCGTCATCGATTGGCTACGTAATTATTGTTAAAAGAATAAATATATCAATTATTTAAAATTCGATCAATCAATGCGATGCGCCACCAAAAAATATAAAATGCATTACCAATTATCATGTGTCTTCAAATAATAATTAAGTAGGTTTGTGAAAAGCACCGCGTAGAGCCAGGGGTATTGAACCTGTTTATGTTATGGGTGTGTGCGGAAAAACCGAGCGTGATAAACATTTTAAATTTGGAATGGAATGCGGGTTCACACCTGTCATAGTTAAAAATCGCATAATAATAGACACCTGTTTGTGGTACTTGTTATATACAGTAAAAGCGCACTTATGCTTGGATATTTTAGCGATCCATACCGTTGGATTCATCTTAATCCTACCTATGTTTTATAGCAACTATAAAACGTTATTTAGGCAGGCAATTTATCAAAGCCACTTGTTTTTTGCTTTCTCAAATCAATTTTAATTCGATTTCGAAAGTGTCAGCTTCAAGACGTCATTCAATGACATTAACGTGAGTTTAATTAAAAACAATTTAAACAATTTATTTTTGTGCATAAGTCACGTAGTGAATATAAAATATGTGAAGAATTGAATGTAATTGCCTTGAGTTTATGTAATCATATAATTTGTTTTATTGATAATAAATATGAAAGCAATTATTATAGAAAGTTATGGCATAATGTATTTTACTGACTAAAATGTGTATATTACTTATTATTCACATTCAGCTATTCACATTTCTTAACTTTCTATTGAACGGTCCGTTATTAGCCAATGTTGGTAATCCCTGTAGATAAATAACAACTTTTTATTATTATATTATCTTTTTATTAAAAATATATTGGTTGCTTATTTGTCTTTGATTTTTTCATGACTCTTGACTTCTTGGCAGCGAAATTCAGTCAGTATTTTTTTTCTTCAATGTTATCCAAATTGCATGACTACAATTTATTTATTTTTTTAATATTAAGTACAGATATCATCATATAAATACATATGTAACTATAGCACATAAGACCTAAAGGATTCTAAGATAAGAACTTACCCAATACTTAAATAATGCGAGATCATTATTATATCTTGTCGAATGTCGTTTGAAGACATAACGGCGTTCACACATCACGAATTGCTTTTGTCTCACGAAAGGTTAAAATAAATTTAAAAAGTTAAAATTACACGTTGGCCGTTTGTATTCGATAGGATTGGGAAACGATCGTGACTAAGCGATTCGATGGTTCGGCAATCGATGATCGATAATTGAGCGTCTGATTGCGATTCAAATGAGTACCTAATGCCATCCTTATATCATAAGCTCGTATTAATAGATCGATCTCAAGTTTTTCTCTTAAGTAAGTACGCTTTTGACGTGTCATTTTGTACTGATATGACATAAGAATGACACTTCCAAGATCGCTCTCAGACTTAAGATCGATTTATTAATACGGGGGCCTGTGTGCTAAGTAGGTAGGATTGACTATGTAAGTTGGATAAAAACAGAAAATATCAACAATAGGTACCTAAACAATAACTTGCATAATATTAACCAACCTACTGTTAGGTTGAGTTTCATAATGCTAGTTAATTTATAAAATTTTACCGATTTCGTGATTTTGTTACCTAATTAAATACCTGTATGTAATTGAAATAAGTCCAAAATACGAGGTACCCCACGAGGGACCTGGTGCGTATAATCATTTACTTTGCTTAATATAATGCTGACAATATTTTGCTTTAAGTACCAACAAAAAATGGCGCAGGGCAAGCCGTTTCGACTACAAAATTTATCTATTGTTATCCTTACATTCAAACTCTATGAAATAGACTTGGTCATAATTATTTCTAAAAGAACACAAATAAATGTAACTGCAGTTTTAATTTACGTGCAATCGTCGGCGTACTAGGTGTATCTGGCAATTAATTCCTTCAGACGACCTTCGTTCGCGTTGCATAACATTAATCATCCTGTAAGATTGAAACTTATTATATGGGTAGACAATGCGATGATAAATAAGCCTCTATGGCCTGTTATTATAATCTATAACTAGTGCTAGTGCTATCACGTTTGTCTTAATATACAACGGAACAGATATGGAACGACCATGTTGCACTTATATTCGGATCCGAATACGTAACAGGTGGCAGCACCGACAACCAACAAACAGTTCCATTGCCACTCTATAACATCATTTGTCTATGGTTTGGATTTTTGAATTAGAAAATTATTCATTTTTCAGCAGAGAATAATGGGATATTACACCTATGTTATTATCATTTGTATAGTATCATTTAAAATTAACTCCAGATACAGATACCATACAGATACCAGATGGTAAACCATCTTGGAGCGGTGGTATTAAGGTACCAGTGTACAAATATAAAGAAAATTAAATTCGGTGTTTAATTGGTAAACAACTCAATACTTCCTCGTCCGTTAATTAATTTTCCATGTTGACCAGTCTATCGACACAACAAATCTAATAAAAGTTATCGCTTTATAAAAATCTTGATATCGTTAACGATAGGTAGAATATGTCAACAATAAGTAAGTAGGTGTCTATATTTTATTCAACGTTTTTAAGACCGTACCTACTTACTAAATCGTTGTAAGACTATAGTTTTCTTAGTCTGCCCTACAATCAGTGGCGTGCACTCCATAGAGGCATAAAGGCACTGCCTACCCTGAGATTTTATGGTAAAATTATAATAAATAATAAAATCAAACAGAAAAAAATATTTATAAGTAAATAATCATTTTAATTAGATATTTGAAAAAGCGCGCGCATAATGCTGTCATGTGGAGACCATTGACCGCCCGCTCCTTTCGCGCCGCCCCGTGTCGGTGGCAAAAGCACGTACTAAATGTGCCTCATTCTTCGTGTAAGAAACGTTCATTCCTTGAATGAAATACGCACAATTTACTACATTTCTACGAATTAAAATGTTCGGGCTAGAGGCACTGCCTGGTTTGGTAATCCGACGAAGTCTAGTAGGTTGAATCGCAATGTAATTTGTTTGTTTAAAGTTTACAATGCGTTTTTGTCACTTAATATTTAGTATTAAATTTGATTGTGTTTTTTTAGACGCCATTATTATTAGTTGATGTTGATGTTCTGTGTTTGTTTGGTTTGTTTACATGCGTGCTAAATAATTTGAATAATTATTAAATCCTTGTTGTTATGAATAAATATTACTTGTGAAATTAGTGACGTGTGTGATAAGCAGGAACTTAAATTATAAATAAAAGTGTTTTCTCATTGCTCTATGCAGAAAAAGTGAACTTTATTTTAAACTGTCGATGCGTAAATAACTTGGATTTGTCCCAGAAGAAAGGTAGGCAATATCACGAGACAATTAATGCTAAATTTTATGAATCATTTCCTTGGATGACAGGATACTGGGATATTTTTCAGCGCTAAAGCGTATACCTACATAGGTACGTAGACTACGTAAAATAGATATTTACGACAACAACGCGAGCGCCTTGCCGAGTTGTCTAAAATTTAGATAAAAAAAAACAACTTAGGTACTTATGGATTTAAAACGAACGGGGTCTTTTACCATATCGTAAATAGGTATACAATTCTTATTTAAAATGGTTTATGCGGTTAGATTTCATTTATAAATTAGTAAACAAGTTTGATAATTTTATTTAGTTTGGGTACCTAGGTAGGTACTTCTTTTATTAGTCTATCTATGTATCTGTCCTTGTGAATAACTGCATGAATAGATCTAGGTACTTAACTAACGGCGAAGGACCTATTCAGGGACTGACTTGTCTTAAAATCTATATAGGTACCTAAGTATATCAATGTCTATGAACATCAACCAATCACCTTAGATATGTGATACGGCTAAATACCTACTTACTCACAACAAAAGACGTCTAACACATGCAAACCTGGACTAAGCTCACAAGAAATAATTCAAGGCAACCTACCTAGGTAGGTACTTATGCCTAATTTTAATTTATTTTTATGCTAAACTCTGCCTACCCTGTTTCAAAACCCTATGCACGCCACTGCCTACAATATCCAATGAGCCAAAATTAGTTAAATCGGTTTTTGTATTAGGCTTTATGTTATTAATCCCTGAAATCATTGTTACAAGTATAAACATGACACTATGAGGTTCCTAAGGGAATACGAAAGCGTTGCTTGTAAATTGAGCGACTTTCCCTAGAATTCATCAGTAAGTAATTGAGTCTATTGAGTTAGTCAATAGGTTGGTGAATTGGTCTTGTTTATTGAACCGAAAAGTCGATTATAGACATCTGCCATCTGTCTGGGTCTCAAGTCTCTAGTCGTTATAGACATACAGATAAAGTATAGCATTAGTAGAGAACAAGAAAAAAAATCTTCGAAAATAAATTATTTTTCCCACTAAGAATGATTTCGTAATGTCATAATAGGTGTCAATAACAACAATTAGTTGATATCAATCTCAATATCCAAACAATGGCAAACGATATTTCGTCAACTGTGATATTAATAGACCCGATTGTAATAGTTAATACACACATATTGACACAAGGCACACACATGCAGAACACACACACAGAAGCCGCAAAATGTGCACAATGATGCAACTGGAGCGCCGAACCGGCTATCGGTACAATTCTTAAAGTCGAGTACAGTTGCGTAAGACAATTTAATGGAAATATCGCACACGCCTTACAGACACAATGCACGTTAGCCTTTGCCAATCGATCTAGACCGATACCTACTGACTTCAATTAGTGTAACAAAACTCGAATGAAAGTTTTTTGTAACTATTTGAAATATAAATATAGGTATCCATGCTTGCTTACCATTGCTTATGCAAAAAAAACAAAAAGAAATATACGAAGAGAAGGATGTAGCATACAAAATTGTTCAAAATTGACAAATTATTTTAAAATTGTCCGTTTGAATCTTTTAGGAGGCGTGTAGCACATTTTCTTATGGTTTTAGACTCCTGTCTAACAATAGTTACAGTGTTACTGGTGGGTTGCCATCTCCTAAATCAAGCTTTGTCTAATGGAAAGCCTTTTTGGCCGGACATCTGGCCAAAAAAGCCGGACATTTCATATTATGTGAAAAATAAAAACGTCTCGTTGCTTTGCTTGCTTACCTATTAATGAGCTTATCAGTCGGCACTTACTAATTCAATGATTAAAAGTCGGCCTCCTACACCTTTGATCGGATTTATTTATTTTTGATAATAACATTTCCAGATAAAGGCAAAAGATGGCAACCCTAGTTGGTAATATCATTGGGGAACTGTTATTTCAAATATACCATACAAAAAGTGTGTACCTCGCTATGACGGCTGTTAAATACTGTTATTTATACTTCATCCTGTACGTCAAGTTTGGAACTAATCTAATAAATAGCCATCAATGATTCAATGATTGAACTATTCGAGTAGGTACCTGACAAAACACATGAACAGTTATACGAAATCTTTATGTATATAAATAAGCTTAATTGGGGTGTCTGTTAGTAATTCAAAATAACAGCTATTTACTAGCAATGCATATGAAAGTACTCTCTGTACTCAAAACAAAAACATTTAATTAAATGTTTTGTCTGTCTGTCGGTCTGTATTTCTCTCTGGTTGTCCTGGCTTATCTCCAGAACAGCCGCACCGATTTGTACGGGACTTTAATTGTAAAATAGCTGTTGTTATAAGGAATACCTTAGGCTACTTTCATTATATCGAGGTATCATGCGAGCAACAGCTAGTCAAAACTATTTATCATCTCATTCATCGTGGACGTGAGAGCTTTAACGAAAACGATCGACCGTAACTATGGATATCTCTCTCTAACATATTAAACCCTGCATACGTGAGAGGAACAAGTATCCGATAATAAGATGACAGTCAAATTCACATTAATCAATTAGCGATGGTACCGACCGCGTTTCTATGATTACATTGTTCTTCAGCGACCAATTAAATTTGATTTTCTTCGCTTGAACATGTGAGAAATTTACTCACCGTACATAAGAGTATACCTAGCTTTTGTGACAATTATACACTAAAAATAGCTTCATATGAGACAGAATAATTAATAATGAATGTATAAAATAATTGCCCAGAAGAATTCAATTTATAACAGGGAAGTATAAAACCCACTATCATAAAACGTTTTAACGCATAGGTTATCTATGGGACTGGTTACCCTAAAATATATTTATTGTTAATTGTTTAAACTAAGAATGCGGAGGGGATTTACTCCAAACTCCTTCAAGCTGGCCAGTGCGGGTTGATGTGCTCACTGACCACATGCCAACATTATTATCACTATTAATCATATCTTGAAGGCAAGCGTTCTAATAATTCAACTATTAGGTACTGTTATATCTGTTACAATTTTGTAACAGTGTATATTTTGGAACTGTGTAACTGTTCCAAACCGCTTTATTTAATTGGCATTTATATTCCTTATCCAAAGTAAATTAAGGCCATCCAGTGTACAAGTCCGGTATAATTTGAACTGAAAGCCCTCCCGACGCACTCGCAAGGATAACCTGAATTGGTTTTGTGAAATCCTTGGAATAATTAACAGGTTATACTTTTTATAACCTTCTTGAGGTTCTTACACTTGCAGAGAATGCTGTTTTACTTCATTTTATTATTTTGTCGCTGTAGGGTGTGGTCGCATTTTTTTTAATTGGAAAGTAATATTGGTCTTATTATTTTTTTCATTAAAGCTACCTTATTTATATATTCTAGAATTCCCTAAATTCCCGGGTTATTTGCATGACAGACAGTATAAAGAAACGCACTAAACTCGCTCCTATAAGATCAAGACTTTTTGCCCGTTTCCATACTGATCTTCAAACAAATAACAACACGGGTATTAAAGATCTTCTAGACTCTACACTTAGTAGTTTAATATATATCTACTTATATAAGTAGGTAGTTAAAACCTAAAAGTTTAGTCAAATGACATTGTTACTTAAATTTTTCTAAGTGTGTGTCACGGTAATAAATAACTTTTAATATAAATTAAATATATTGAAAATGAATATGAATTTAATTAAATATAATTTAAGTTACAGAATATGCATATTCGTTCTCTTTGAGTTCTAGAAAGCTCTTCAAAGGTTAAACAACATCAGTAGTTTCCGTATAAACATGTAACAAGTTTAAAGGTAACCAAAGTGTACTAAAATATCATAGTTGTGTCATAAAACTGCTGCTCATATGAGCACGTCCCAGATTCAGGACAAACTCGTCTCGTTGCGCCATTTCCAGACCATCAACTAACGATTTAACAAGCACTTTACTGTTTTGTGGAATAGTCGTAACTGGGATGATTGTTACTTTATAACTCTCAATTCGAATACCACCACAAAACTATTTAAGCAAATGTCACTCACTCGATACGAAGTTTCCAGAAATAATTAAACGGCGAGATATTTAAGAGACGAAATATTCAAAGGTACTTTGATAGCCAGATCCGAAACTATAAAGTAATAAATAAAAAATATCACCAGACTGACACACAAACTGTATGGTCCCATACTAAACAATGCTTGTACTATGGGTACAATAGACCGGGGTGATCTCAGTGACACCCAACCCCGGGCAAATTACGAAAAGGCCATTTCCGAAATTTGCCCCGGCGGGAATCGAACCCGCAACCACCAAGTGCAGAGAGCCGAGCGGCCTACACTCGAACTACTGCGCCAAGCGGTCGTCAAACGATCATTCACACGAAGAAGCTGACACCGTTCTGTGTATACATTTTTAACACGATTTGATGGCTGTATTTCACCTTTGGCTATAGCAGAATGTATAGAAATTAACGGTGTCGGGTTACCGCGTGTGAATGACCGCAAACATGTTAACTTATAACAACTTCAGTGCCTTAGGCCCATAACAATAAATCTATCTTAGTCTGAGAGTGGTCTTGAATACGCGATATTTTTTACTGGTATGACATAAGTATGACATTTCTAAGTTCGCTCAAAGACTTGATTGATTCGATTTGAGATATATTTATGAATCTTAAACCTTAAACTGGTGTACTCTAGGCTACACGTGCGTTCTATTTATATCAAGTGAATGTCTCTGAAATATCGACCGGCCCAGGAATGGGAGCATTTTTTGTAACATCTACTTTCACCGGCCGATAGTGGATTCGCATCCGGTACGCTCTGTGTACCGTTCGCGGCCATTATCGCGATCGACTGTCGCGCAGTTTGAGGTACTCTCTTTAACTCTGTAGGTACTCTCTTTGTCTCTACGAGGTGTCGTTTTAATTTGTACCGATTTGCTGGTTTGCTCAGGCTTCTTCTTGGCAGTGTTAAGAGTCTATACAGACCAGCTGCATCCGGAATACAGGCTGCCTGCAACATTTCAGTTTGAAAACGGTTTTGATGCAGTGGATGTAACAGCACCAAAATTGTCGGTTGTTTGATTGTGGTAGTTTTGCAAAATGGAATCAACCCACATGTACTGCAGCAAACCAAATCCAACCCTAGTGTGTGAGTGTTAGGTTGGTTTCAGTTCGCAGAAGTATGTGTGGCTTGGTACCAGTTTGCAAAACTACGGCCAATTGGACTGCCAACAGGCAGTTTTGTGGCAGTTACAAGTATATCAACTACATAAAAAGCATCCAAAAATTCAAACGGCAATTTTGCATTCTGGATACAACTCGTCTGAATACACCTTAATCAATCATCACAAAATTGCTTACATTTCTATGTATGCAAAGAGGAGACGTATTTCAACTGTGTGGTCACAAAAATTTTTGACGAAAAAGATGTATCTAGGGCGATGAATAACTTGTTGCTATCTGACGTCATTCCCTACCCAGCGGGTGTTCCGCCATTGTTTAGTGGATTCTGTATTTCAGGGGCATTTGTGTCATAATATACATATTACTATGGGTTTCTTAGGCCCGTATTAATAAAACGATCTCAGTTCTAAGAGCGATCTTGGTAATGTCATTCTTATGTCATATCTGTCCAAAATGGCATGTCAAAAGCGTACTTAAAACTACTCTCAGATTTGAGATCGATTTATTAATACGAGCCTAATTAAATATATTTATCTGAAATACAAATAATTGAATTGAAATAATAAATTGCTAATAAATACATACATCGTAGCCAAGTGTCCCCGAAATAAGGAAGTAATTTTATACAGCATTCAGACATAAATAATTACCATCCCGTACAATAGAGGCTCGACACGTGTGTCTCAAAAGTACATTAAAATCGTTTAATATACAATAAAGTCGCTGCGACGCAATTTTAATAACCATCTGAACTAATATGACTAATAAGTACTCTATAAGTGGTCCAGACTTTAATTTAGTAATAAATACATCAATATTACTGTTATCCCTACGTCCTGTAATGACACCTCCCCACACATTCCAACCATCATTCATTATTCCTTCATTCCAACCACTACTGGTGTTGCTAGATCGTACGATAATCATGGGGACGTACGAAAATTTGGCCATCGGATGGGGAAGAAAGGTTCTCCAGTGGCGACCTCGAACCGGAAGACGCAGAGTTGGACGGTCCCCCACTAGATGGACCGACGATCTGGTGAGAGCCGCGGGGAGTCGTTGGATGCAGATGGCGAGCAACCGTCCATTGTGGCGTTCTATGGGGGAGGCCTATGTTCAGCAGTGGACGTCTTCCGGCTGATGATGATGATGACGAAAATTTGGCCATCGGCACGATGTACGATAGCGGATAGCTAAATGATGTAAAATGACGATAATTTTGAGCGACGCTTAAAGCAGAACGTAAAGACATTTGTCGTTTGTCGATTGTTCGTCAGATCAGAAAACCTGTAAACAGAATGGAAGTCATAGTTGTAATTGTTGTAATGTTGTAATTGTAGTTGTCCTACATTCTTGCTGACCGGAGTTGAGAAGCCAAAATACGACGCTATACGGTAATTTTCTTGAAAAACGTTTTTTTTTCTGTGACTTACAATAATTACGTAACTTGGATCTGGCAACATTGACTTACACTATTATTGAAGTAATGTAATTATTTCTGATAGTGTGTGGACCGCTATTTAAGATGCATTTGTACACAATGTCAGCGTCTACGAGTAACATCTGTTGCAATTGATGTAGGACAGAACTGTGCGAAATGGGACACAGCACCGCATGGGAATTTAAACAACATAATGGGCCAAGTACAGTCGGGCGCAGAAGTAGATGAGCCACAGGTGTTTAAAGAATTGAACGTATCCAAGGTTACCACAAAACTGTTAGGTAACTTGTTATAAGCGGTATCTCATTAAAATATCTGGTGTAATTAATTATAAACTGTAAAATCTTTATACCTATACAAATAAAATTTTATTATAAATGATATGATACTTAACTAAGCAACACGATTAGATTAGTTCGTACATAAGTATTTGATAAATTGGAATTTCCACACTTACCAAGCAACATTTGCTTCGTTTTGGGTGACGTTATGCCTATGTTATCAGACTTTACACTGATTCCTGAGCGCGCGGCTGCTTATTTGGTCTGGACCCGGGAAATTACTGACTAGTTTTTGGGAGTGTAGAGTATTTGGTGTAGTTTTCCTAATACATTTGTTGTTGACTGTACACGATTTAATGTTAGACGGTGCTCTCGGCGATAAGAGTGAGAACTTGGCCTGAGCACCGCCGTGTCCGGAACGTAACGGGACTTTTATTGTTCAGTTTTTTTGTAGTACCGAAAATAATTATGCCGTAATGCACTGCTAAGTTCATGCATAGTAAATAAGGTATCGCAAAAGCTTTTATAATTATGTTATTGTGTAACCTCTTCGTTATACTTATAGCAATATAATAGTGAATAATCCAACTCATTCAAAAAAAAATCAGTGCCGTCTAGGGACGCCCGAAAGAAGCGAAGCTTTGCAGTAGATATTAGATATATTATAAGTGGCGTGCATAGGGTTTGAAACAGGGTAGGCAGAGTGTAACATAAAAATACGCGTTACGCGTTACGTGTAACGCGTTACGTGTAACGCGTAACGCGTAACGTTTTTCACGGTTTTAGTGCCCGGGCAGCGAGCGCCCCGAACGTCCGTAAAGAAGCTTCGCTTCAAAACTGACTCACTCATCAATAAACCTCCAGGACCGACATGAAATTTGACAATTTTTATATTTGTCTGGGGTTCTAAGCTAAGGTATTTATTTCTAGCAGCTTATCTTTGATGAAATCATTCGCTATTAACCAACAGAAAAAAGGTATAGGTACCTAATTACTTACCATCGGTTTTTTTTGTGAAAGTTATACCGCCTTTAGCATTCACAGCAAGTGCCGTACAAAATATCGCGCATTATTAACATAAGACCTATGTGTAAACTAAACCTATGTGTAAAATAATGTTACCTACCACAAACATGAAAAAGTACTACAGCAGCAACTTGCTACATAATAACGTTCGGTCTAGACAATAGATGGTGGATAATTGCTTTAACCACCGCGCCGATTCCATTAACGCCTCATCTTGTTACCAACGACGATTCCATCGGATCTCTATACATCGCTTTCTTTATAGGCCGCTAGAGAAACAACAAATTACTGACGGCGGCGATGGTGAATGTCCTATACAAATACCCTGTTATTATGGTTGGCTGCACAGTGGAGGTCTTGACGCCAATGCTAATGTTTTCGAAGAATGCCTAAATAACATGTTCGATCAAATTAAATGTCGCCTCATGAATTTTAATGGTAGATAAAATAAAATTATAAGCAAGCAATGGTTATTATCTATACAAATAAATAAAATTGGAGTGTCTGTTTGTAATATCATAATAACACCTTTTCACTAAATGCATATGAAAGTACATACGACACCCATAGCAAAAACGCGATTTAAAAAAATTGTCGGTCTGTCTGTCTTTCTGTGTGTTTGTTCCGGGTAATCTCCGAAATGGCTGGACCGATTTTGATGGGACTTTCACTGGCAGTTAGCTGATGTTATAAGGAGTAACTTAGGATTTTATTTGAGACACATTTTTTTAAAATGAGTCCTGTCGCGCGGGCTCAGAACGCGGGAGCGTGCTTTTTTTTGCTAACGCGGACGAAGTCGCGGGCTCAGCTAGTTTATTATAATACTAGTTGTGCCCGCGACTTCGTCCGCGTGTAATTTAACTTAAAAAAATGTCTAAGTTACTCCTTATAACATCAGCTATCTGCCAGTGAAAATCCCGTCGAAATCGGTCCAACCGTTTCGGAGATTACCCGGAACAAATACACAGACAGACAGACAAAAACATTTTAAATCGCGTTTTTGTTATAAGTAGTGCACTTTCATGCATTTAGTGAAAAGTTGTTATTTTGATATTACAAACAGACACTCCAATTTTATTTATTTGTATTGATGATTGTAGTAATCGTATTTATCTTTATCTACGACCGCTTGGCGCAGTCATAATATAAAGAAGTTATACTATGGCGCAGTGGTTCGAGCGTAGGCCGCTCGGCTCACGTGCAGTGAGTGGTGGTCGCGGGTTCGATTCCCGTCGGGGCAAATTTCGGAAATGGACTTTTCGTATGGGACCGTACAGTTGGTGTGTCTGACTGGCGATATTTATTTATTTATCTACAATAAAAAAATTACAGTCATAAATAACTCTCTTTGACTACCAGATTAGTAAAACTATCTAAGCTCTTTCGGTAGTGGCCTTAATCCGCAGCCGACTGACTACAGCTCATACACGCGCTGGCTCGACCCGTGTAGTACCAACCTCTCACAGACTGCGCTATTAATCACGCCGGCTGACATATTCGTGCAATAGAATGGGAGGGAATCCTGTTATTTTATATCACGTTTACAACTATAAAAAAAAAAAATTTAGCCCTTTTGACGTCCCACTCCTGGGCACGGGCCTCCCCTCAACACGAGGGGGATTCAGGCCATAATCCACCACGCTGGCCCAGTGCGGGTTGGCGGATTTCACATGTCTTTCGAAAATTGGTTATTTCTTCTAAGACATGCAGGTTTCATCACGATGTTTTCCTTCACCGTAAGCAAGTGATAATCATATAGAAATTATGATCCGCACATAGATTTCGAAAAATCCAGAGGTTCGAGCCGGGGTCTGAACCCAAGACCTGGTAGCCCGCAAGACGCGTGCTTAACCAATCGGCTATCACTGCTCATCACGTTTACAACTATTGTTATTTATTCCCACCCCCATCCCATTATATCCCACTTTTTGTATATACAAGGTGAAACCTAATGCGTATACTTTATTTTTCAAAACTTAACTTTGTAATTCTATAACCATCAGCTTTGGAGGGAACTAGGGAGGGAAAAACAAATGGTGTTATAGGAATACAGCTGTTGACCGATTTCACAAGTCTACAAAACCTTTAGTACTTCAACTGTCCCACAAAGCCGATAGTTTGAGATTTACAAAGTTAAGTTGCAAAAAAAATTGTATAGCCATTTTGTTTCACCTAATATAAATAAGTTTTCTTTTTTATAGTGTTATATTTTGCTCGTTTTCGAGAATTATGTTATTCTGAAATACTATTGATAATGTTTTTACTGCAATGAAAATGGCCTGAAAGTTTATTAATAATTGTGATAATTAAGGACTCTGACCCCCATATCAGAGGTGAACGCGGCCGGCCCATAGAGGCCCGGATTATTAAAAAAAAAAAAAACAAAAAAAAACCTCACAGAAAATCGGTCGGAAGTAGCAATAATAGCTGCGTTTCGCACGACGGGTGAGATAGCCGGAAGCCCAAACTCGCCTTCTCTTCCCTCTATCCCACTCGCCTCAGTCGGAAACGTGCGTTCAATGCCATTGGTGTTGACTATGGTAATAGACTACGGTAACTGCTTAATAAAACATCAGGCATAGGTAGTACGTTTGTTTGGCGAGATTGTTGCGTTAAAAAAATGCGGATCTTTTATATTTCCTTCTCAATATAACTCTGACTGTGATGTTAAAAGAGTATGTTAGCAGGTTTAACCCACTTCAGTCATATACCTATGTATACCTATCTAAGAGTCTTAGATAGTTGATAATATTTTGTAATCAAGTTTGTTCACAGGTGAAAGTGTGTCAACGAATACTTTAATATATTGCAGTAGTAACTCTCTCCTTAGATCATATAGCTAGGACGAATATCGCTTCTTGCGGGTGCTATTCGGAACGTATTGTATAGAACTACCTGCTGTCCGCGGCTCCAACCGCGTGGTACTTCCATAAAATAAAATTACCCTTAGCTACTCTTTATAATATCAGCTATCTGCCAGTGAAAGTCCCACCAAAATCGGTCCAGCCGTTTCGGAGATTAGCCGGAAAAACCGTTCTTTTGACATTACAAATAGACTTTTCAATTTTATTTACTTTTTTGTACTTAAATATAATTGTATATTTTTGAGGGGTTGTCACAACTTGTCCTATTCAACTAAGAAAAAATAAGCAATCGATCTCATGTAAGAGCGATCTTGAGTACGCTTTTGTCATATCATTTTGTACTGGTATGATATAACAATGACATTTCCAAGATGGCTCTCAGAATTGAGATCAATTTATTAATATAGATCCTGTTCTGCTTGTATTAAGTGCGTCCAATGCGTATTGTCCTTCATAGTATGCGACCGCCTTTACTTAGTTCCAGATAAATAAATAGGCTTTGTATTGAAATCGAAAGCCTTCAATTGAGAATTCCACGAATGTGAACAAGGGTGTTCAACAATATGACAATTAGAACGGGAGCGTGGGGGCGATGACGTCAGCTCGGTGTAATTCGTCTAGACCATGACGTCACTGCCCAATGAATGCATTAACAGTTGCCTGTTCATGTTATCATCTTATCAACTGCCTGCGGATATTGTGGGATTAATACTTGCTATCGAATGAGCTATTTCTTTGCGTCACACTAGGTTTTTCATTCGGCTATGTCTATGCTAAGTATAAAATCTTTTTCCATGATAAATCAATGGTCTATACCTATATATTCGTATCGGGCCTGTATAAATAAATCGATTTTAAGTCTGCGAGCGATTTTGGAAATGTCAATGTTATGTTATGCCATACCAGTACAAAATGACATGTCAAAAGCGTACTCAAGATTGCTCTCAGACTCGATTTATTCATACTGACTTAAGTTATGGTATTGTTTTTAATTACACAGTACTTACTAACAATTTAATTGGCAGGAATATGAGTACATATTTAAAAATAATAAACGCTTTATAATCGGTTTATAATAATGACATAAGTATTGAAAAACATTACCAAAGGACCTTTGTTCTGAAAAAAAGCGCTGAAAAGCTATTGTAACAAATATATTTATGCTATTGTAACAGGTTTTGGTACTTTTTTAGGAATTGGAGAGTAATTTTCTACTACCACCATAACTACTTGATATTTTTATCTCAGCATAAAAAATAGGCCGGCAATAAAAATAATTGCGCTTATCAATATTGATTATTTTCACTCGTACACAGTTTCGACTGACGTCATACTCGATATATTTACGTAACGTTCACGTGTTCGAACGTAAAACTGAATGCTCTATAGGGCTCACCGCTCTCAGTTTCAATTCCACGTTTCATTGAAAAATAACTAGGTTCTGTCACCCCTTCCAATTTTCCGGCTCCCTGGTTCCAGTAACCCGCGATATCGCGGGTGGGACACACAACAGGCCATTTTACCTTGTTGTGACGGAAGAAACGGATGCCAGACATAAGGACATTTTTTATAAGGTTCTTAACAGACTCTCACAACTTAGAGGTAGGTATTTGTCTACAATTAAGATTTTGTCAAGTTTAAGTTCTGAACCCCTCTCTGAACTCAGGATAGTTATAGACCGTATCCATATAGAAAATAAGGCTACTTTACTTCAGACTAAACCTAGAAAAACGGACCAATTCATTATCAAAAACTCGACCTAAGAACTGATACGGAGAGGGACGAGTTATACGAAGAAATAAGACACACTATTACTGTGATGACTGAGAATGGAACTTGACTTTAGACAGCCAAAGGAATTAAACTAGATTTCCTGTAAATCCTTTAACGCGATTGGAGGCGTGGATCCGTGACGTCACGGGGCGCCACCTCGTTACATCTCGCCCACAGCCTCCCACGCGGCGTCGGTTCATTTTTCTCAATTTTCCGGACACCAGCCGCCGTCTGCGCCCACTGATAACCACAATGTGTAACCCGTAAATAATTGGATTCGGTTATTTATAGAAGTTCGTACTGAAATGGTACAAAGGGGGAGCTTTTTATAGAATTTTATGAGTGGGTGTTTTACGATTGTTTAACTATATAAGCAACTGGCGATAAAAAAAAACAACAAAATGTAAAAAGATAAGCCCGCTGAGTTTTATGCCGGATCTTCTCAGTCGAGGTCGCGTTCCGATCCGGTTGTAGATATAAGAAAAATAATGTAAAATGTATAATTTGTAAGTGTAAATGTAAATAAACGATTTGAATTTGGATTTTTTACAATTTTAATCATTGCACATTTTCTTTGATAAAAAAAACCTGTCAATAATGAATATCAGTTCACCAGTTGCGAATATCAATAGTCTTCATATATATTGAAATAACGTCTTTATCGTAATTACTGAACGTTAAAATTGGCAAGATTAATAACAGTTACGTGGAAACTGCAGATTTTGCGATATTGCATAAAGAATTCAGTTCAATTTTATAAACTTTCGATTGACTTGTATAACGTTGTTTTAACGATTGGCAGCGGGCATAAACTTTCACGAGACTTCGCTGGTGAATTCATACGACTGCAGACAGGCTTAGAGTCGTGCCAAGGGAAAATGGGTCACATTGACATTGTTTTAAGGCATTTAATGGACGAGTGTCTACTCTGGAAATGGACATTGGCTAGTAGTGTTATATGTTTTGGGAGGTGTTCCTCATAAGAAAGGTAACATAACTCTAAATTCTGGTAGGATGAAGACATTCCAGATAATAAATAAAAATAGAAAAATGGTAATATTATGAATGACATGACAACAACAACTACAAGGTGAAACATAATGGGTATACTTTTTTTTTCAAAACTTAACTTTGTAATTTTAAAACCATTAGCGTTGGAGGGAACTTGAAAAACAAAAGGTGTTATAGGAATACAGCTGTTGAACGATTTCACAAGTCTACAAAACCTTTAGTACTTGAACTGTCCCACAAAGCCGATAGTTTGAGATTTACAAAGTTAAGTTGCAAAAAAAATAGTATACCCTTTTTGTTTCACCTAGTATAAGTATTATAACAGTGATAATGTTTTTACAGAGTGGCCGGCCAAGGGAAAATTTAATTTTTGAGACATAAGCCGTACCACGGGCAGAACGATGAATATTCAAAGACTCTTTCTGCTTTTTCGACGACCGCTCGGCGCAGTGGTTTGAGCGAAGGCCGACTATACTCGGCCCACTGTACTGGTGGTGGGTTCGATTCCCGCCAGGGCAAATATCGGAAATTGCATTTTCATAAATGTTCAGGTCTGGTCCCCAGTCCATTATTGTACGGTTTCTTGGTTCTCATTTTGCTTAGTTTGGGATCATACACTTGGTGTGTCAGTCTATCGATATTTATTATTTTATCTAACAATGAATATTCAATCATTCTGCCAGATTTTCTTCAGTGAAAATTCCATGCTATGCTCGTTAACCTGACCTTTACAGGCAGACTGTCCTTTTAGTTCCGTATTAATAATAACTGAAAATGTGAAGACTTATTTTTGCGATTTCTACGTATTCACGTTTACTACCAAGTTCATGTAAATACCAGATAATGATATTACATATGAAATCCTGTTTAACGCTTCGACAATTGGGTGAGGATTATTGTGTAATCCGATACTATGTCAGACACAATTTATGTCATAACTACGTTGGAATTACGTAATTTCGTCTACATGAAATACATAACACTGTCTGGATATTAAAAAGAACTTTTATAATTCAAAATAGTCGTTTTAATTAAAATTATTACAAATCTTTTAGTTCAAACAAAATGGTGGGCGATAGTGTTGTAACAATATCAAATTAACATAAACTAGTGTTGTCCAAAAACCAAAAACATTTTTTTTTTCAATAATTGTTGCTGCGTTAACATTTAGAGACCAATCTTTCTATGTACCTATAAAAATGGTTTGACCGATTTCAATATATTTTTTTGTACTCATGTGGTCGCCTGTATTGTTCTTAACTATAGTTGAACCCGATAGGTGGCGCTGTAGTCGACATCCAGAAAAGCTAGTGTCTCAATAGATTGCGTACGAACTCCAGCGTGCCCTTTGAATTCTAACGATAATATGTAATAACGGTTATTTATTAATGTTAAATTTAATAATGGCTGTTTTATTTCCAATTATATTTTGTAGCAGATTAAAAGTACGATGCATTCTACAACTTACTTCACACTAGACAAGACAATTTAACTTTTCCCCGGGACTCGTCGAGGGTCAAACCTCGATGTCATTATTGGTCACCATTGTCGATCCTGGCTTACAGGAGTTACAGTGGTAGGAGTGTGTGGCGGGACTAGTCCCATAAAAAAAAAAAAATTACTTCACACTACTAATAAAATTACTAAATTCATGTCATCAGAAGGACAGCAAATCATTTCGTTTCTGCACCATCAGAATCAGTATCAGTTTGCTTTGTCATAATATGATAAAGCACTGATGAGTGTGGTGTTGATATATGAGTCCCAAAGACCTACCGTGGTGAAACAGATTAAATTATAAATAAATTTACCATTAAGTGATATGAAACGACTATTTACGTATAATATTCATTCAAGTTATCTACTACAGTCATTTAATTCTAATCTTTCTTAAAATAATAGTTCTTAATAAAGATAAATAAACTTAACATAGTTACCTTATCCTACTAATATTATAAATGTGAAAGTTTGTGAGTGTGGATGTATGTATGTATGTATGTTTGTTACTCCTTCACGCAAAAACTACTGAACGGATTTGAATGAAATTTGGAACACAGATAGTTTATAACCGGGAGTAACATATAGGATACTTTTTATCCCGATAATCCCAAAATTTTTGTTACGTTAAATACTACGCGGACGAAGTCCGTGGGCACTGCTAGTATATTATATTTTAGAAGCCTGACAGTACCAATGGAAACATTCTGACAAAATAGAGTTGAAAACAATTGAGGGCTCAGTTCTCGTATTTTGGGGTACCTACGTCAAATAATAACGTCAATCCTGTACAATTTTTCATAACATTTTTATTAAGTAGAAATGCAATAATCACCTCCTTTGTACAACTTTTAATGGTATTATTTATTTTATTTATCCTTCTATGATAACAAAAGTGAACAAAAAAATAAAATACAAACCATATTTGATTACCATATTCCGTTTTTTTTGAGTTGCCAGGCTGTTCATATAGGGTCGGCCTTTCCCCTGTAGTGGGTGTGTCCCGAAGGATATGTGCACGTAATAGCCTATTAAAATATACCCCTATAGTAAAGGTACTTTCCATATAGGTGCCTACTCAATTAGAACTCTACCAGCTAAAGTTTAAAGTTGATAGTGTTTTAATGCGATATCAAGCTCGGATAACGTATTCTTTTATATGCATGATTACTGTAATGTTAGAGAGGGACAAAATAATGGTGATATGGCCCCAGGAAGGAAGCTGCGCTATCAACGGATACGTGATCTCGAAATAATAAAAGCGTTACATAAGCTATAATAGTGGATTTACTTTGTTAATGCACTTATTTGTTCTGCGGAATACAGAGTTATTTTTGTATTCCGAGTGTTTCAGTACTTACTGGAGTTACTTATCAATTAATTTGGTAGCTAACTATTAGTATTCATTCCTTTTACATTTAAGGAGGAATTTAAAATTATGTGGAATAGTGATCTCTACATACGTAGTATAAAACATCCGCTTCTGTTTGTCTGTTTTCACTAATACTTAGAGAATGGTTTCCGGGAGGTTTGTTATGTATAATACATTCTTATTTAATTTATAGAGAAGTCGTGCAAATGGGGGTTGGGGGGGTCGGGGGATCGCTTGTATTATATAAGTATATTCGTGAATGAATTTATTAATACGTCTTTATTATTAGAATGTTTAAATCGCGTGTTAAACGCGCCACAAATTTCACTTCACTAAATAAAAAAACAAAGGCTTCAACATCACCACATATTGGAGAGTTATTTTGACAGGCCTAACATAATTGATAACGGCGTCTCAAATAGCTAAGGGCCCTATTAATACCTAGATAGATAGGTATCAAGTCCGACAACGACCTTGAGTACGCTTATGACATATCATTTTGTGAATAACGTTAGAATGACATTTCCAAGATTGTTCTCAGAGTCGAGGAAGGAAGTTTTATAAATACTAGGTACGTAAACCCGCCTAAATGTATAATATTAAACATTTGAATAGCGTAGTGTTTGACGCATAGATGAAGGTGTCGAAGCGAAAAGTATTAAAAGGTCTTTAGTTTGACCTGAGCTCCGGTGATCGGTAAGATTCGTGGGGCGGGTCATGCTCTTCCCTCTATTATGGATGAGGAGAGTGATGCCGCTTTTCAAGTCATGCTCGTGCGCGGGCGCTGCCTGCGGGGATTGGTTAACTTTCCTCTTTACAACATTGTTGTTAAACTCTATTCATTTATTTAGCATGGAAGGCATTACACCAATTATCTTCTTATTTGCCAGTGTTATATTAATTGTTCTTTTGGTTTATAAACCTTTAAATTGATGTAAAGTGTGAGTAGGTATGCACACCTCAGTAAACTAGCTTTCTAATTTAAATACCCAAATCTGAGTGAGATTGGATTACTATTTACTTATTTAGTGACAATGGTGTTGCCTGCTCACATTCTGTTGGTGTTCCTGAGAATGTATACCATCTTTTATTCATTGAAAAGAGTAACCATTGAGTCTCTTGCCGGAGCTTCTCAGTGCAAGCAGCATTCCGCACCGGTGGTAGATCCTGACTACTAATAAATGTTTTGTTGGCTTACATGAACAAAAATAATTATGAGTTTGAGTTTGATTCTGACAAATTTTGTAAGAAACTTCTTGTCAGTCAACCCTGGTGCTGCCGTGTCATTAGCCCCGGCACGATAACGGTGCGGGCGCGTTACGTAACCGACATTCTTCCGTGCCCGTGCGCACCTCGCGCCGACTTTATTTGAATGCATAGCCGGTTCGATTCCGATCACGTATCCACTGCAAAGCAATTCATGTCACATAGGGTTTATAAAAAAGATTTAGGACCTAAGGCCTGTCTTGTCATCGTTATACCAGGATCTTATAGATAAGTATGAGTACTTGCCCAGTTCACGAGTCCACAGTTTTATGGATGCAATTGAAGGTTTAATATACTCGTAATATCAAACATAGTAGGTACCTACTTCATACCTACTTCAGTGAATGGAGTATATTTTTATGCATATATACACGAAGTCGGGGTCCTAACTTAGGTATCCTTAGTTATTTGTCACACACCATGTAACCTCCTGTTATTTCCGTGTATTAAATTCAGGAGGCGTAGACGTTTTTATACTTACATAGTGTGATTTTGCCCACTTTTAACCCACTTTAGCCCACAAGCATAAGCTTAGGGCTAAAGGGAATACTAGTAATGTGATAAAATCACATTGCTTGTACCATTTTTTTTTTTCCGCCCGAAAATAACCAATAGGTATACTGCAACAGTTCATCCACGGGTTTTATTAATCTAATAGCTTTTATTTAACTTAAAGGTAATTTATTATTGATCTTATGTAGGTATATTATGTTTTGAAGCGAAGCTTCTTTACGGACGTTCGGGGCGCTCGCTGCCCGGGCACTAAAACGGTGAAAAGCGTAACGCGTAACGCGTTATTTTTAAGCTTCGCTTCTTTCGGGCGTCCCTAGACGGCACTGATTTTTTTATTCGAACTCGAGTCCAAAATGTCATCGCCAAATTTGTCACTCAAACCTGTATAATTATTATTCAACAATTTACGGGCTTAGCCAATCACCGACATTTGAATTCGTTAAATCTTTGACATCTTGAGTTATTAGTTCATCTTATAACTTGTCCACGGAGCCAAGAATCCAACCGCTGATGTAAGTATGTTATTTATTATAATCTTTATATGTTACACTATATAAATAATATTCATATAAGCAACTGGCGATTTTAAAAATCAATAATACAACATGTAAAAAGACAAGCCCGTTGAGTTTCCTGTCGGATATTCTCAGTCGATGTTGCGTTCCGATCCGGTAGTAGATATAAAAACGATTACAATTTGTAAGTATAGGCCTAAAAAAATAAAAGCTTTGACTTTGTGGAAAAATCGACTGAGCCGAATACTCACTTGTAGTTTTAAGAGATTTCAGACCGACAACTGTAGGTCTGAAAGGTATATAAGGTTTTATTTCAATAAACACGATTTACCCGCAACATAAAAAAAAACAAATTTTACATTATAAAAATAATACCTTGTATAGTTTTCTTTTATCGTAAAAACAAGTATTAGCACATTATCTACAGCACAATTGTCGTGTCAAGAGCTAAAACAGCAAGTACAAGACATACCAGCAAGAACTATGTTGCAAGGAATGTAATTGCTCAATTATCATGACGGCCCGGTTCCGCGGTATCTGGTGCGATAACACACACTTGCACCGGCCGACACTTGTCCCCACTGGCCCAGATTCCACTGACATTGCACTGAATATTCAATTTATTAGTTAGTACTACTATCGTTGCTTGAACGCTCGCTCATACTATATATTACAAAGTTACAAAGGCGTTAGAATAAACTGTTTGTTGAGGAGGCGACGCAGCACGGAGAACCCAATTTTTCCAATTAGCCAAATGTCAGTGTCACTTTAAAAATATGCACGCGTCGCGCAGAAACTGTGCCATCCTTACAATGAGTCGCAGAGCAGGGCAGACACATGTCTGCGTTACAGCCTGCGTCGCAGCGAATGGAGCTCTATGCTTGTTCATGTATTACAAAATCTGCTCTGCGTCACCCTGCGTGATCTTCCACGACTGTCGTCCGAGCATCTGTTTCTTAAAATACGTTGGAATTTCAATCTGACACTTTCAATCACTACGTGGTCCTCAGTAACGTTGTTTAAGCTTTAATTTCCATAATTAATCAATTTAAGGCTCTTGTAGCTGTAAGTCAAACCATGACACATCCGGAATTGGAACTCAAAACCTTTACATAAAGGGCAGGGCCGCCTTTAAAATAGTCATTTTAGATTATCATAACTTAAATGGCTCGCCTTAAATTATGAATGATTCACTGTAGACATAAACAGACCACCTGTTGAATGCTACCACATTTGTTTTGTTAAAAATTAGTGCTTTACAAGTATCGCTTGCAACTATAAATCGTCATTTTCTGATAAATAACTCTATCATACATTTTCTCGTACAGCAATTAAGACCCTAGAACTATATTTTTAAAGGGAAATGACGCAACACAATCCGCTTGAAGTAATGAGTAGTCATGTCACAATACCAATCCAATTTGCCGCCAGTTAACTGCCCGTAAACCTTATCTTGCAGTCATAAGGACCCTGATTGCATGTAGTTATGCGTGGTGGGTGAATGTTGATATGGTAATGCGTGGCGTATTGGCATAATTTCACATTCGTAGCGACACTAGTACGTGATTGGCCCAGTGCGAGGGCCGTGAGAAAGCCGCGTGCCGACGTGCCGCATATGCCAAATACGCGGGTTTCCATGAAAACAACGGATTGGAGGAAGAGTATGCGAAGTAGCGTCACGTTTTGATAACATCAGAGTGATTGTATTATAATACAATTATAATATGATCACGATCTTTTGATGAACAATGCGTTAAGAGGACGTAATCACAATTGTCGCAGTTTCCGTGTCGGAAACAACAGCTTCTATCCTTCTTCTAATTCGTTTGTAAAAGAAGTCTGGAAGATGTCATTTCCAACATCGGAAACAATCCGCGAATTGTAAATACCCCCAAGATCTAAGATCGCTCAACGCGCAACGAGAGTTACATGTTCGGTTTTGAAAGTATCAACAGTACAAATCACTTCTACACGCAACTCTCAGTGTAAACGATTTCATTCATCACTTCTGAACGGATGGGAACATGCACTTTTAGCAAAATAACTAACGTAAAGGATAACGTTTCAAATGACGTGTCGATGAAAATATTGTACTGAAGTTAACACCTTCATATATATCGAAACGATGAGACTAGGTCGGGTCGTATTGCGTCTCCTTAAATATTAAAAACAAATGATTACCTGACAAGATGCGTCTTACTATGTACTTACATCGACCGAGAAGCGTCGGGGCGAAATGCATCTGACACCTTTGACGGGGAGTTTAGGGTCCGTGCACACCGCGTTTATTAAACGCGCGTCTGACTCGCGTCTGTATCGCTACAATCCCGCGTCGACGGCGCGTTTAATAAACGTGGTGTGCACAGGCCCCTAATGACACAATTTTTGTTTTAAATAGGGGAGAGAAACTGAGAATATCACTGACCCTTGTCCCTATATCAGGACAAGACAGTTCAACGGTTATTTAATTAAACGATAAACGCAATTGTTTTTCCCGTCGCACCGTGTTTAATCGGTCCTCATTAACGACACAATATGGCGTGCGTTATAAGAACAATAACTTATTAGTGCACTGATTGCCGACGAATCAATGAAACAGAATTTATTATTTTAATTATGCGAATAAAATAGAATCAATTAAAATTGACCCTTGATTGAATATTATTATGGTCACTAATAGATCCTTCTTAATTATAACGTAAATACATTTTTTTATTTATATTTTCATTGGCCTACTCTTAAATCACTTTATACAAGGCAAGCGGGACGATAAATTTAATATTATTTTCAAAAGTCGTGGTAAAGTTATCAACATTATCAAAAATTAAATATCACATAATCTTATGATCTGTACATTGATTTACACTTTTATTGTGAAACTGTCTCCTTATCTTATATGCAGGTAAGTGCAGATAATTATTGTTACTATCTTCTGTTCGTGTTTTCCTCTACGTGGACTTAAGTAAAGTATACAATGTGTTAAACCATTGTTATAATCTATCACTCGAATTTCACTCATATTCGTTCAAGCGTTTACACATCTTAACATAGGTACTTACAAACTTTCACATTGATAATAATACTTAGTAGGATTATTGTGCATAAATATTTTTCATTTATTTGGTAGATTTTTCACACCTGCTGGGTGTAATAAAAAATGGACTGTACTTGGCAAGATATTAGTAGATAGAGCTTGATGATTGGCCAAGCCGAATCCTTACTTACATGATCATATAGATCATTATAAGATTGAAGAAATGTCAATAATCTAGACAGCTTGAAATCACAAAGAAATTGAGCTCGACTCACAAAATATTAACATTCAATAAAGTTAATTATAATTTAATTTAAACATAGTCTTGCTATTTTAGGCAAATCCCTATCAAAGTTTTAATTTTTATGAAGCACGAATGAATAATTAAGTTTACCCGTCTCTGTCTGTGTTATGGTGTAGCGATAGGTTTGTCTCTATCTAGCGGGGTATTTGTAGAGACGATCTCGTGATGTCGCCGCTTACTCTGGATGCGGTCCGCGTACACGATCAAGGCCCGCCTTTCGTTTGATAGACACGCAAATAGGGCTGCCTATCTAAAACATTTTACTTGGAAAAAGAGGTATATTTACACGCTGTATTTTAATGCGAAACTGAAGACAAGTGTTTCAGTTGTAGAGCCAAGATGTTCCCAACCCCCTTGTCTTTGTCTTTGGTATTGCACGCATCTATAGGCTTCGGTAACTGCTTAACTTCAGGCGGGTTGTACGCTAAAAAACCTCACCGACTTTGTACTGACTTATACGTATATATAAATAAAAGCTAGAAAATATTACGCATAGCAATACTGTGACCACATTATTACTATAAAAAACTGTCATTGTACCCAGTTACTTTATCAAGTTTACTAATCAAAATCTAATCGCAAACGTTGCGCATATTTTACTCTCGTGACCTGTGCATATTTTACATAATAGGAGAAACATATGAAACGCCAATTTAGTCAAAAATTAGTTTTGTATACAGTTCGATAGGGTTTTGGATTATCTATCGATGTCTCTATAAAACTAATTTTCGACCAAAATGACGTTTCATTTGTTTTTCCTTTCCACCGTCGAATATAACCAGGGAACAAAGCCAACAAAAACTAACTGGTCCCTTTTATGCTTCTGTTACAATGTAAATGAATGCTCATATGAATCCTCGAACACCGTACAAACTGATCCGTCATTCAGCTCCGATCCCCATGTCACCCCGTGATTTACGCGAGACCTCTCGTCTGGGAAGAAAAGTATTATATGTCTCATTTGAATACATTAATGCAAACTGTTTAGATTGCACACGACCTTTACTCAAAGCACACGCTACACTGTGAATACTGATCAATGAAAGTATGGAAAACAAGTGCATATTGTTTCTTTCATAAGGGTTATTTTTAGATAGGTAATTAAGAATGAGATGGTGATGTTAATTATACGTATACCACTGGCAATAAGAAGCGATGAGAGATATGTAGTAATAATGTTCGAGTTAAAGTCAGTCATCGTCGGGCTCGAAGACATTCGGACAGCCATTTTATAAAAAAAAAACCTTCATCTTTTATTTTAGTGTTAAGCTTATTTTTACTAAAAAATATTATGGAATAAAAGTAGCCATAAACTGCTTTTGTAAGTAAACATATTCCGTTCTTTTACTAGACCGATCGGTAGTCAAGCAGTCTATCGATATTCTAATCACTAATCCATTATGTTCTAATCGATTAGAGTGCCATCATAATTGGACATCCTTTTGCAGAACGGAATCAACCCACATTCACTGCTGTACACCAAAACCTACCTTGTGTTAGTTGTTCTACGCTGATTTTATTTTGCAGAAGTGTGTGTGGGCTAGTTCCATTTTGCAAAACTACGTCCAATTGACAACCTATTTTGCAACAAAGCTTCGATCTCAATAATAACAACGTTATTGTTGAAATGTATTACTAGTTTAAAAATCATAATATGTATTAGAGCAATGCATGAAAGATTGAATTAAGTATTTTACATTACATTTCAGTGCAAACAGCCGTTGGGAACTAATTAAGCTCAATATAAAGTGCAATAGCCATCATTTATTTTCTCGTTACAACAGTTCGTAGAATAATTCGTTTTATATTGGTAGCGGTACAAGCTTTAATAGTTAAACGCGAAGTCAGTTAACCATTTATAACCTTTTATTACATAAACTATGAGTTAATTCAGTTACATGATCAAGCTTGTTGTAAAACTACCATAGAACAGAATATTAAATATGTTATTTAAAAAATACTTTTATTAATTTCTGCTATAAATGATAACTTTAGAACTGCCAGTAGTATTAAAAGTAAACAGTATAAAGGTGGACGATATAAAAAAAAGGCTTAGAAATTTGAACTGGCACAAATCGAGTCAGCAAACGATTCGTGATATCGTTAACAGTAATATCGATTCGAAATAGTTAACGGTATCGAATAACTGGCGTTAATGACATCGAGTTACTATTTAGGTGTCGGCGCTTATTAAATCCAATTGTATCGATTTTTGCATTTGTATTTGGTGCGCATGAGTCATTGCAGGACACGATGTTGTAATTATTTATAAATAAGATAGATATCTACAATCAGATAAGTTGGTTTTGGCTGACGGATATTCGTACCCCAGTTTGGCCGAATCGGGACGAGCAAAGCCAAACGGTCAAAATGATGAACGCGCCAATGTTTAAGCAACTGGCTGAATAAGTATTCGTCCCAAGAGCTTATAAAGATGAACAAGAGATTATAATAAAATATTTTGCAACTAAAAATAACAAAACGATTAATCAAAAATATTAATAAGTTCGCTTATCTAATGATAACTAAACTATGTTTAATTAAAATCTAGCACACGGCGTATCTTCATTTAATCTGTTTATATTTGCAGAATCGTCACGTGAGGAATTCGAGATTACTCATCTACTTACACGAATACCTTTTCCAAAACAAGCAAGGAATATAAAATAGCGAATTCTTACTTTATAACATACCGCCCGCGCCGCTACTAGCGCCGTTGTCCGATGATGACTCAGTCATGAGCGATTAACACTTACCTGTGAAAAAAAGAATGTATTAAAAAGTTGAAATTAAGACGGTATTCGAGATTTGAAAATTGATTTTTCCGAATATAAAGTTTGTTTCGTAGATACTTAATTATAAAACGTAACAAACTATTAGGTAAGGTACCCATCAAATTTATAGTACAAAGAGAATATAACGTTCTTTTATTTAATTACTGTCTCAAACCGTAGCGGTTATATTCTCTTTGGTCTCAATTTACCTATTACATAGCTTCATTAAAATGAGACGCCGCGCCGCCGCCGGACTACAAGTATCGGCAGTTGGCTCTACGCAATCCATCAATGAGATGTCTTTTATAAAGTCAATCAATTTGAAGTTCACTAGCACCCGTGCGTTATAGAGACCTTTGCGAAGCAACTTTCACCGCGATATAGTTGCGTTAACCTATTGTAAAAGGACAATGGCAATTTCCACTTTCGCACGCCCGCGCCCTCCAGCGGCGATTCATCTGTGTGCGAGATGATGCTTATATAATGCGATGACATAATCTGTGGTGTATTCTTTTAATTTGAATGTTAACAATATTGAATGTGTTCGATTTTTTAAAAGTAAACTTCTTTTTTAATACGGCTAAGGACACACCTACCAATTTTGCCAATAAATTAAAATATTTTATATACATACAAGGTGACACATAATGGGTATACTTTTTTTTTCAAAACTTAACTTTGTAATTCTAAAACCATCAGCTGTGGAGGGAACTTGAAAAACAAAAGGTGTTATAGGAATACAGCTGTTGACCGATTTCACAAGTCTACAAAACCTTTAGTACTTCAACTGTCCCACAAAGCCGATAGTTTGAGATTTACAAAGTTAAGTTGCAAAAAAAATAGTATACCCTTTTTGTATCACCTAGTATAAAGCGTATTTTTAATAAAGAAACGACGCACCGAATAATAATTATTTTGAGAAAAGTATTAATTAATGTTTTGACATGACAGTTATATTTTCAGTAACATAAGACGTGAAAATTATGTCAGACATTATATATTATCATTTACATAACAATACGTGTCAAACAATCTGATTACATTGCATCTTGCAGTCGACACACGGCCATAAAGTCAGGATATTTCACAAGTAATGGTTTTAAAGTTTACCTGTCACCGTAAAGGTCCGTTTACACGGGCAATTTCTAGAGTAGATATTGCCCATCAATTGAAGAACAAAATGTGGTGTATGGAGGGACCTTGAGTGTTGTGTTTTGTAAATGTCACTGTAGAAGGCCAATGAAATTAGCGTTGAATATCATTTCCCACCAAATATAGCATGATATTTCTTATTAACCTCTTGTTTATACATATTTTTTATATTATGATACTTATCGGAAAATAAATATATGTTTATAACAGATGTGACGAGTACACATTTTTTATTGAAAACAATATTTTTATCGAAAAAATATGGTCGTGAAACACGATCACATCGTAAAAATATGAAAGCAAGTTACATAACGGTACAGGATTTAAATCGTTCGACATCTCAAAACAGATTGATATTGCTGAACAAAAAAAAATATTTGATGAACATAGACAAAGTTTTATTTCGACGATATTCACATGTTTTCTTCCTTTATGAAAGCATGTTTTTGAATAGCTTTGCAAATTTGATATAAGTACTTAGTTGTTATGATAAAAGTTTTTTTATAAAACGAAGGTGGTGAAAATAAAATTACAGCATGCAAAGGATTATGAATGACGCCAAAATAGGGCCAACCAAAAATATTATTTATTAAAGCCATTTTAAATGAGGTAGTGTACGCACTTATATAATTTTATAACAGAAATTCCAAATAAGTCTCATTTAGCAGAGAAACGAATGTGTGTCTGGCAATTAAACGTACTTTGATCTACCTTTAGTCAGGTCTAGATAAAAGTCTGTGCTAAAAGGAAGCATGCACAAACCTCGCGATGATTACGTAAACGTGTTTATCCAATAGTTGGGCGCATGTTATTATAACCCAGTTTGTTAATTGCAAAATCATTGGATGAGCGTGCAGTGCATCATCATCGGAAAACATTGCTAAGTAGAAATCAATGTTATATGGAATTAGAACGGTAATTTGTCCGAGTGTAAGCACCTTCTCTTTAATGCTTACTGAAGGCTTTCTCGGTGTAACGTCATCGGCTTTACAAAACAAATATACCAATCAAATAGCTTTATTATATCAAATAATGCTTCTATTGCTAATTTTTTCCGATCTACAAACAAGTGATCAGTAATTTCATTAGAAATTATTTGACTTGTCAAAAAGAATTTTGCAGTAATCTAAGTAAGGTAAGTCACGACGTAACTTTGAGAAAATTGTTTCAATCAAACATCTCTGCCTCTCTCGAATACATTCGATAAACCAATAGTGCAGGCATTAAGAAAATCATTCACTAAGTTCAATGAATCGATAAAGTCGATTGCATTTCGTAACAGCCTCCTTTGCTTCCCTCATAAACAAAATTTCGTTTCGTCAAATTACATTCACTTTCACGAGACACCGTCGACTTAGCATTTCAGTCACGCCAGAACAGCGCTTTCAATTCGACATATCTCTGTATGAGAACGGTAACATCTAGGTTTTAGCTTCGGTTTAATAGAGTTTAGGCCGGTGTTGTTATATCATTTAAAATTTCAACTATAGATTAAAAAAAATACTATTCTCAAGATTGAGAGTTGACATTGGCTAACTTTTTAAGAGAAAAAAAATTCCATGGTTTCATTAGTTTTAGACGATTAATAAGCGAACAAGAGTTCTAACCAAACACAACCCTTCCTTTTGGCTTAACCATAGTCGGGTCAAAAGAGAATATAACCGCTTATGTTTTCTAACTTGTAAATTTTATTGTAATTTCGGGTTCTTCGCCAATATCCCATAAGAGCGTAATTATATACTTAAATTCCCTCAGAGAATCACAGAGAATCTGTCGAGTTTAAAGTTAAATAATACTTAATGTCTTACTATGTAATGTGACTTATCAATACACCGGAAACCGGTTGGACGTCTTCCACTTCTGTTTCGCTAGGGTCATCATCACACATCAACAGGCAAACGATACTGATGTGCACTGTGTGAAATACTTATATTGCAGCAAATTAATTCTGATTTTAGATCTCATTGATTTTAGAACAAAATCAATGAGTTATTCATCGATTAAATGGCTTAAATAATCCTTACTAAAATAGCTATAACTGTGAAATGACCAGAGCTGTGTTAGATTCTGGAATAATGTTACAAGTTTCATTTTCCCCAAACTGCGGGTAAAGTTAGTAAAAAATTAACTAGTATTTTACTGGTTGAATGTTGGAGTTCCGTGGTGGTTTAAATTGTAATAGTATTAACAGGGTCGGTCACAGAGTCAGTGGTTTTAATTAAAAGAATGTTCATTTTGGAATTCCGCACCTAATTTTTTGTGGAAAACGTGACGAGAATAATTGGCAGCCCTAAGTTATAAAGGCAACGCTACTAATTTTGGATTTTACCGAACAAGTGTCGACGATCCCGGTGAAGTCAAGGTCGGTTATATCAGGAAAATTACCACTTCGCTCGCACAGTACGTTTGAACCTATTTATTATTGTACAGTCTGAATCTAAAGTTTATTTCACATAGGAAGTCCCGCAGACAAATATGTCCAAGCCGCCGTTTAGGAGAAGAAGTACGCTCTTTTATAAATTAAAGCATAATTATAAGTAGTTAAATCCCTTGTGAATGTCTCATCAAAAGCCTTAGTACTGAAGTTATAACGACAAAATTTAAACAGTAGGTAGTTTTATTTTCGACGTAGGCCAGCTAAGAAGACATTTTTTATAATACAACCCCAAAGGGGTGATGTGAAATAGAGGATGAGAGTAACTATGCTAAGTCTTTGTAAGAGTGATTCAAAAGTCTGAAATGAAGTACATAATATACTTACAGTGCCAGTATTATTAAATGCTCAGGAAAGTTTCATCCAATCAACGAAGGACACTCTTAATGGAGTAAATTTACTGATTAATGATTCAGACATGCAAATTACAGGATCTACCTTTTCCATGGCGCTGGTCTTAGTGGTGACGTCAGACTTGGCCTTGGTTGACTGATGTAGGTATAGAAATCGAGTTTAAGATGGGCATGTGTGAACTTTGATATTAAAACATAAGTACTTTTTGTTTTCAATGGTTTGAAAAAATACTCAGTTTTGTTTGAGTTCCCAATTGGACACGAAAATGGTTTTATTTTATATTAGCAACAAAACTTGAAAACATGAACTCCCATCCATGTTGGTTGAGAAATCGATTTCTAATGAATAATCTTGCTTAGGAGAGAAACTGTTGATATCCATACATCTGTCTCCTATGTCAAAAATAAACAACAGCACCAAACTCTTAATACCTCCCTTTGTATTATTTGTTAAACTATATAAGTCTTATCATAGAAATATTAAATTGCAATCAATACTTTCAAGTATCAACATAAAATCTCGGATAGTGATAAATTTTGTCCAAAATGACTCACGGTATAGTGAAAGGTTACACTGGTGACATCACGTTTGGAAATTGACAATACGTATTTTACTTTTAAACGGTTGTTACCGTTGTTCAACATACCAATTATGTGTACTCATCAGAAACTTAGACAGGTCATAATACGTGAGAGATGCACTGCAGGGAATTCCAAGCGTGATATGAGATATCAGTAAATTGCTATGAATTTACATCATGACGACCGCTTGGCGCAGTGGTGCGGACGAAGGCCGCTCGGCTCACTGCACCGGGTTGCGGGTTCCTGTCGCGGTAAATTTCGAAAAAAAGTCTAGGTGTCTCAGTCCATTGTACGGTACCCATAGTACAACCGCAGCTTTGTTTGGGACCATACAGTCAGTGTGTTTGTCTGGCGATATTTATCTATTTCAGTTCTCGTTCTCGCCTTAATCGAACTAATCTCCAGTTTTGGGGTAGTAAAATAACAGATGTTGCCCGAAGCCTATTTTATTTATTGAATGATTTGTTGATTGAGAAAGTGCGTAAAGTGCGAACGTAGCTGTAATTTATGTTATATATTGTTTGTATATTTATATTATACCCACTGCACTCCTTATTCCTTTGTTACATCAAACAACTTTCCAAATGATGCAACCGATCCACTTATTGTCTTCTAATTACGAAAGATGCAATCCCGATGCAAATCGATCTTGTATCGATGTTAAATCGATAGTTTTGTGCGCGATTACTGTCATGCAATCAACGTTTGAACCGAGATGACTCTTGATAACTTCTAGCAATCGAGATTGCTTTTTGTATAGAGAATACGTTGCGATAGAGTTCCATATTTTGTTTGCAGGGACTGGTAAAATAAAACTCTTTTACGATGTTTGCCTCTTTGCAATACCTGTATTAAATTTTAAATTATTTTAAGCTCCTTACCACAGAAACATTCCTCCAGATATCGGTTTGCATTTGCTTCAAGCTGTTTTATATTTCAAAAGGCTTCAAATAAACGCAAATACGTTGGCAGGAGGTTTTGGTGGGCATCCAAGAGATGCAGCAACATTTCCTATTGGTATTCATTACTGGGTAGAGAGGGCTTGACAAATATTCTTGAACCGATTGTTCGAACGCAACCAATGGAATTTTGTACGCACCAAATGTTTGAAGAGAATGGAGATTTATTGACTTAGGGGTTTGTTATTCGTCAACAACTCTTTAAGGAACAGTTACATACACTACCATCGGTTTCGGTAGTAAGGTAAGTATTACGTAATTCTAGGTAGACCATCTATACATAAAAGATAATTTCACCTCGAATAAGTTAGCTCTCTTATAATATGTTACAGGTGGAAATATCATTGTATTTTTTATAAATCTCGAAAATAGTAAATTATTAATTGCTATAGCTATCTCTTTTCCAAAGATGTTGTCCGTAGAGTTTGAGCAACAAATAATTTACTTAAGTACCTATAATACTTTAAAAAAAACGCCTGCTCCATGCTTGTCATACCTTTTTGGCCTCAACGCAGACATCAGTATGATACCAATAAATTACAAAGTCATCATAATTTAAATAGTTACAGTCCGTGAATTATTGAAAATTAACCCCTATGCCAGCGTCATAAGAGTAACAGAACGCGGCATCGTGAAATTAACGCGCATTAATACCGTAAACCACTGCTAATACCTTTCGCCCTCCCTCAAATAGATGCTATCAACAATATCAAGCGCGTATTACGTGTTATTAATCCGTAATAACAAGCGGTTTAATTACGAGTATACGCGCAGGCAGCCGACGCACGTCGAGGCGTGCGCGTGCGATTACGCTTTCTAAATTATATCTTGACATCACTGACGTTTGGAAATGGACCTTCACTGCTGATCGATTTATTAGTTGGGCGTGATTTTTTTTTTCTAAAAAGTGGATTGACGTTTAAATTTGGCATGAATTCGTGTTCTATTGTCAGCCAGTTATATGTAGGTATAACTGGCTGGCGCTTTGGTTGAGAATATTAATGTATCTGAATTAATGTAATTATTATTATTTTTTCACCCATATAGGTAATAAATACTCTTTTAAGTAAACGTAAAACCAAAATAGAATCAAAATGAACAAATATTTATTGAATCGGGGGTTTTCATGATTCCGTTCATAATAAATAACCACCTATCTAGGGTCAGCGGGGTTACCACAACAAATGAGATTCAAACAATAAACGAGATGTTACAAACTACAAAATGACTACAAATTATTATTATGTAGGTTAATTATTTACATAATGAAGTGTATAATTTGCAGCTAAGTAGCGTAAGAATCCATCGAATAGACCAAATATTAAGCAATTAAATTCGGTATAAGCATAGAGATGATCTCAATCAATCGTGTCGTATGGCTAATGCACCGAGTTGTAAGTTAAGTAATATTACTTAATTACACATAATTATGATAATATATTTTTTATTTAGATTTAAAAATATAAAATGATATAAAATGAATAAATTATATAATAATAAACTAATATCGCCGGACTGACACACCAACTGTACGGTCCGATACTCAGCAACGCTTGTAATATGGGTACCGTACAATGAACTGGGGGCGGTCCCAGTGACACCCAGACCTGGGCAAATTACGAAAAGGCCATTTCCGAAATTTTCCCCGCCGGGAATCGAACCCGCTACCACCATGTGCAGTGAGCCGAGCGGCCTACGCTCGAACCACTGCGCCAAGCGGTCGTCCATTTAATTTATATTATCAAACCAAATAAAACGTACACGTCTGTAAATTAATCTTGATAAATATTATATAAAATTAACTAATTCTTCTCCTCCTAAACGGCGTGACCGATATCAATGATTTTTGTACTCATAGGGTCACTTGCATGTTTCTTAGCTATAGTTAGACGCGGTAGGTGGTGCTGTTATCGGCATCCAGAAAATAAAGTCTACGATAGCGAAGCTGCGCGCAAAAGCTATAGCATAATATGTTATGGATAGCATAAAATAAACACATAATAGATGAGCATGCGATGTGCGGATGTCGTGACACGGCCGAGTGAGTCGCGTATCAGATGCGCCACAGATAAGATAGCGTCAAACACCGCTTGTGGGAAAACACATAATTGAGATGATAGGATGAGGTGTCAATCATGAGCATTGATAAAAGTTAGTCTTTTAGAACCCTTTTTTAACATGTTCCATGTCCGCAGTCCAATCTGGGTCCCGCAGACAAACCGGGTATAATTGGCACCAGACAAATAAAATACCCGGTACAGGTCCAGAATAATTCAATATGGGCGGTATTATTTTAGTAATAAAATAATAATTACTACTAGTATTCCCGTTGTAACGGTCGAAATTCGACCATATTTCATTGAAATTTTATTTTTGAAGCGAAGCTTCTTTACGGACGTTCGGGGCGCTCGCTACCCGGGCACTAAAACGGTGAAAAGCGTAACGCGTAACGCGTGACGCGTGACGCGTTACTCGTTAATATAATATATCTAATATCTACTGCAAAGCTTCGCTTCTTTCGGGCGTCCCTAGACGGCACTGATTTTTGAAGCGAAGCTTCTTTACGGACGTTCGGGGCGCTCGCTGCCCGGGCACTAAAACGGTGAAAAGCGTAACGCGTAACGCGTAACGCGTTACGCTTCGTTAAGCTTCGCTTCTTTCGGGCGTCCCTAGACGGCACTGATTTTTTAAATGTTTTAAGGTTTTATTATCAAAGACTATTTGATACTGGCACGCAGAATGCACTATGGAAGTCCCGCCCTCTAAAAAAAAAACAGTGCCGTCTAGGGACGCCCGAAAGAAGCGAAGCTTTGCAGTAGATATTAGATATATTATATTAACGCGTAACGCGTTACGCGTTACGCTTTTCACCGTTTTAGTCTCCGGGTAGCGAGCGCCCCGAACGTCCGTAAAGAAGCTTCGCTTCAAAACTGTCACCTTCTGTCAGTCAGACAGTCAGTCGGTGTGGAGGTTACAAATGTGTGTGTGTCAATTCATGGTAGTGTGTGCAATGTTTTATTTATTGATATTAATGCATTTCTTAGCATTATAATATAAAAATATTATAAAAATATTCTGAACTCCTTCTCTATATAAACTATAAGTGTGCCAAATTTCACACTCCACAGTCCGCGCGATTTTTGTATTAAGCGTTTGAGTTTCATTGTAAGTAGTATAAGTTTACTATCTACACAATACTTGAATGTGTGTCAGTGAGTAATTATTTAAGAACATACAAAGCCGAATCCAATAAATTGTGGGCACCATTAGGTACACAATCCATTTGATACGGTTATATAATATAGGAAACCTATTAATCCCCTTTCATGTAGGTTACAGGTAAGCAAATTGGTCTAACGCCACATTTCATGCTCTGTTTCACAAAACTTTTCTATAATAATTATTTCATAACGCGTCGATACAGCTCGGCAACACGCGTGGAAATCATATTTTATCGCTACAAATACCTATACCGCGTGGTATAAATGCATTTGAAGTACATAATTGCAATTGCTGTGTCGTTAAAGTGATAAGAACTGTTTTTATATATTTTTACTCGATCCATTTTGTACCTATTGCAATGTTGGATGCATTAAGGTTCAAATCACAACGCAATCTTGACCCATTTACATCTTACGTATGTAAATATCGCGAAATGTTCTATCATATCACCGTTATCAGGCTAATCTTCGGCACGTTTGTTACACCGTATCAACATCGACTCTTGTAATGGACAATTTATATATTTTTTACAAGAAACCTGATAAACAACAGATAAGAATACTTGCACAGGAAATAAATACTTCAGTGGTAATTATTGCGATAATTAATTATTAAAAGTGTTAAGATAAGATAATTACCCTAATGGTTTAGGTACTGTACCTATACGTTACTTTATAGAAATCGAATGATTCACCATTCACCTTTGGCTAGAACATCTATACAAGTAAATAAAATTGGAGCACCTTTTCACCAAATGCATATGAAAGTACATACGACACATATAGCAAAAACGCGATTTCAATTTTTTTTGTCTGTCTGTTTGTCTGTCTGTGTGTTTGTTCCGGGTAATCTCCGAAACGGCTGGACCGATTTTGACAGGACTTTCACTGGCAAATAGCTGAAGTTATAAGGAGTAACATAGACAAGTTTTATTTTAGAAAAACAAAATACAAAAAAGGGTTCTGCAGCGCGGGCTCAGAACGCGGGAGCGGGCGTTTTTTTTAAGTTAAATTCCACGCGGACGAAGTCGCGGGCTCAGCTAGTAATAAATATGAAAATATCACCAGACTAACACACAAACAGTATGGTCCTAATTTAAGCAACGCTTTACTATGGGTACAGTACCATGGACTGGAGGCGATCCCAGCAGCACCTAGACCAAGGCAAATTACGAAAAGTCAGTTTCTGAAATTAGCCCCGTCGCGAATCGAACCTGCAACTATCCGGTGCAGTGAGCCGAGCGGCCTATGCTCGAACCACTGCGCCAAGCGGTCATCATAAAAAATAATAATTCTAACAGATGACGCGTCATGACGACATGTGACATGACACAAATAGGTACGTTACACGTTACAATAGAATAGCCCGTTTGTTTACGGAACTTGAAAAACCATTGGTGGCAAATGTTGGCCTTAGCAAACATTGGATGTTTGTGGCAAAGTACCAACAAAACGTATATATTAAAGTAAGTAGGTACCTACTTATTTGTTATTTAGAAGTGGACAGATAAATGTAACACACTGATATAATATCAAAACACTCGTAACTCGTTTAACGTTACGTAATCTTTAAAGATACAACTTTAATACAACGTATAAATTCTAGGTTTATTGTCTCAAAAGGTAATTAATTCTAATAGCAGTGATAGCCGATTGGTTAAGCACGCGTCTTGCGGGCTACCAGGTCTCGGGTTCCAACCTCGGCTCGAACCTCTGGATTCTTCGTAATCTATGCGCAAATCATAATTTCTATATGATCATCACTTGCTTACGGTGAAGGAAAAACATCGTGAGGAAACCTGCATGTCTTAGAAGATTTAACCAATTTTCGAAAGACATGTGAAATCGTGGGCTAGCGTGGTGGATTATGGCCTGAATCCCCCTCGTGTTGAGTAGAGGCCCGTGCCCAGGAGTGTGACGTCAAAAGGGCTAAAATTATAAATTATTAGGTACAGTGTTTGTATCAGCAGAATTAGCACTATCAACTCAGATTATGTATCAATTTACCGAGGTGTGAATGCGATAGAGCGTGTCCGCCCGGCGCCTGAGGGAAATTCTGGGTTTCGACTTCGATACGCTTTCCTACTCCGGCGCTCACGACTGCAGCTGTCTCGTAGGGCTGACACGTAGAATTATTAATTTCCATAATATATTTGCCTAAAAATAGTTTTATGTAGATATGTCGATTTTGAAGACCAACTTGGACTGTATTGATCAGTTGAATTACCAAAGGTTATCCTTGTGATGTAATAGTTTATAGGTAGTGGAACCTGAAAATTACATTACCAAAAAATTAATGCGTAGCTAAATAATAGAGTGAAGCAGTGATATACGATTGTTTAAGCACGCGTCTTGCGGGCTACCAGGTCTCGGGTTCAAACCCCGGCTCGAACCTCTAGATTTTCGAAATCTATATAAGAATCATAATTTCTATATGATTATCACCTGAATGGTGGTGGATTATGGCCTGAATCCCCCTCGTGTTGAGTAGAGGCCCGTGCCCAGAAGTGGACGTCAAAAGGGCTAAAATTATTATAAATTATTAAATAATAGAGAAAGGTTGATACGCTTATCAATAGGTATTGGAATGATACAAATACCCAAGCATTTTTACGCAGAGTAAAGCGCTTAGGTAATAAAATATACGGTCGACAGCCCTTTTTAAACCACGCCTGCCTGCCTAACGGAACACTAGTGACACCTTTTTATAAGTATACCCCGGCCAACGAGAAACGATATGAAAAGGAATAGATTATTTTATTAAATAGTTCATTTTACAGTGATGCCTGTCACAGAACCACGCATTTATAAAATTACCGCTCAAATATTGGCGAGCCCGGGGTCTCACTTGAACTCGAGCATTGCTTCGGATCGCTTCTCGTTGGCCGTAGTGTAGTAAAACTAGAATAACTGACGTGTAACGATATAAAAAAGTCGATTTGCAAGTCGGTTTTATCACACAATAACTAGTCTAGCCTTACCGTTGAGGAAAACTTTGCCGAAAACACGAATACCGGAGAAAGTTGACATGTTTTCCTACGTGTTTCTTTGTCGGCACAGACAGGTGATAAGTCAATTTACGAAAAGGCAAGTACTTAACGCAATATTTAAGATTGTATTCAGGATTACAAAGCACTTTTATTAAGGATTTTTTTCACGGAGTAAGAAAACAGCCTAATCAGACCCCGAACTTTCTTGCCGCTTCTAAAAAGTATAATTGATCTACCCTTTCCGAGAAAATAACGAACTGAACGGTTAGGTATGTACTTATCTAACACACTATTAAACATTCCCTATGATTAAGATAAATTATTAATTACCCAGCCACCATTTCAAGTGGACAGCTGCACAACCAGTAATACCGGCAATCCGGATAGAGATAAGACACCATTAATTTAAACTTCTTTTGGGAATTAGAAACACCAGTTTTGTTAATGAGTAGACATTAGTTTAAACTACAAGTACCTAAGTATATAAACTAACTTTATACCTATAATTTTATCTCACACACATAGATTAAGGAAGAGAAGCGAAAATTTCAAAAAGGTTTGCTCATACGCTCACACCTCATAATTTAACTAGGTACAACCTTTTTCCTAAGTTATGCTATGTTGACACGATTCAAGTTGACAATATTCAAGTTGACAAGTAGCGAGTCAGAAGCTGGGTTGTGGGGTCTGGGGTTCAGTATTCACAATATACGGGAAGATTCCGTGTCGGAAACGAGAGCTTCCATCCTTCTTCATATTCATTTGTAGGAGAAGGATGTAAACTGTTGTTTCCGATATCGGAATCTTCCCGCCAATTGTGATTACCTTTTCTCCCTTATCAACTAATCAATCGAGGGCTAATACATATATAACTAAGGATGTTTTAATGTATAAGAATATAACATCTATAACAATTTGTAACAATAATAAGACGCACGGCAACGGTCTGTTTCTTCATCGCATTTCTGTTGGGCTGTCAATCCAACCGTGTAGAAGACCTATCATTCTACAAGTTGACAATTTGATGCAGTACTAAAAATTGATTTCAACTTGACTCTAAGTACTTGTTTGGTTGCCAACTGAATCGAGTACACCAGATATTACCATAAGTGTAATATTATACCATCACGAGTACCGCACGAGGTGAACGCACCAAAATACATTTTTATTTTCGCTCCATAACTTTCCAGACCACATACAAGTATAATTGTTATCGTTAAGAATTAATCACCGCTGCTTTTAACTTGCATTGTCCGGTAGCATGAACTAATATATAATATTTTTTATCATTTGCCTAGCAAAAGTTTTCTTTCCTGATTTGTATTTGGGTCGGCTGCAGTCTAATCTTAATTATTGCCTAGGTGGGCACACTGGCAGACGGTTCATCTGACGGTAAGTGGTATCCGGACATCTGCAATTTAAGGAAAATAAATGTAATTCATTTTCATTACCGACGTGAAATTATATTTTACTTTCACTGTTATTTCACCTGTGATTTTTCCCAGTCAAGGATTTAATTCATAGTGAATTTTCACGATGGCACGTGATCACGTGATCCTATAAAATCACTTGTCGATGATTTAACATAAAAGTCATTGGTACGTCTTACTCGCTTGAGAAAACGCTTTTAATAAATACTGTGATATTCTTATTTCAATAAAAGATTGTATGTACATTCATTATTAGGTGTTAAGTAAGGACTCTGACCCCCATATCAGAGGTGAACGCGGCCGGGCCATAGAGGCCCGGATAAAAAAAAAAAAAAAACAAAAAACATAAAAGTCGTGACAGTACCTACCGAATGCTTTGCGATTTAAGTGCAATGATTTTTCACACGCTACCTGTGAAATATTCTGTCACTACAGACGCGGTGCCGGTCTTTAAGGGACCTGTAGACTGTTACCTTTTGAAGAACCCCATGTTGTAGTGCAATGGAGAGATTTCAGGAGGCACATCATTCCACAACTCGGAACAGCGCGGAAGGAAGGCTCGCGATACACGTGGGGACATTCGTGGAATACGTGGCATCAAAATGTTCAAAATGATGGTCTCATTATTTTTAAAAATTGTATGACTTTTTGAATTGTAGTTTAGTGATTGATCAATGTGAATATGAATGTCATGCTCCGTGTGATTAGTAACTTTCACTATGTACACCTCGATGCGAGCTTATGGTTCGTGATTAACTGTTGATTCTGTGTAAATGCTTGTTTAATTGGTACCTAGCTAGGTGAGAGTCTATGCCACCTCAGATTAGCGTCTTGATTCGCGGTTTTTCAAATTATATGGCTAAGGCCGAGGCTGCACCGCTAAGGCAATTGCGATACGACAGCGATAAAACCCTTATAAGCATATAGCATCACATTAAGAGAAGATAGTAATGTGTGGTTACCACATTTCTATATGAATCCAATAGCCATGACATGCAGAATCCTTACTAATATTAAAAATGTGAAAGTAACTTTGTCTGTCTGTCTGTCGCGCTTTCACGCCGAAACTACAGAACCGATTTAAAAGAAATTTGGTACACACATAGTCTAGAACCTGAGAAAAGACATAGGCTACTTTTTAATGCGGAAAAAGGTTTGTAAGGGGTTGGAAGTGGGGGATGAAAAGTTGTATGTAAGTATAGTCATTTTTGCAAGCTTGACACTTATTTTGTAGGCTGTTGATTCGATATAAATAAATATGACATTTCTAAATTTGTAAAAGTTTTACCCTCAAGGGTGAAACAATAGGGAATAGGGGACGAAAGTTTGTACGAAAATATGTAAGGTTTATGTGAATGTTTTATAAGTTTGCGACAAGAGGCAAAATATTAGAGCTATTCTGATGTAACATTTCCGGAGTCATTACAAAAACTATTCCACGCGGACGAAGTCGCGGGCACAGCTAGTAAGGTATGTATTATAATTCAACAAGCACACGAACAACAAGAAATCGATTAGTAATACATGTCGCTATAACTCATATGAATGAGATATGAATGAAACTGTCGGCTTTGTAAAAGTTATTAATTGTTTTAATCTTCGACCCGCTGCTATATAACCGGCTTTAAGGCTTCAAAACTGGACGTCCAAAAATCCACCAATCGAATCGCTTCATTTTCTAGTGACCTTATTGGTGGACTTTCCCTAGTCTGTGAGCCCAATCTGTTGCGTATTTTCCTGGTCACATGTTTGTACACGCTTGGCAATTAGAGTGGAACCAAATCCTTTGTTTTTGTAGACGAAAATGGAACATCACGACACCGCAATGGTAACTAGTAGAGCTGAAAATGCCGTTTCCATTGGGAATTTTCAAAAATATTGAGATAGTACCTATAAGCTGACGTGAAATCATGTGATCCTTGCATTGGCGTATGTGTGTGTGTGACGACAAGACCTAGGTATCAAACTAAAATAGACTTTCCTGGCAAAATTAATTAATACATAACGTGTTTAACTCTATTTTAAAAAAAGAGACAGTAGGTTCCAAGTCTAGTAAATTAATAAGAAATTGGTTCTGCTCTCAAAATGCTTGCTTTCTATGTCCAATATCATTTTTAGACCACGAATCAAAGTACCTAAATTAACGTTCGCGTCATTATTTATTAAATTAACATAAACTCGTCCGTTGATAAAACAAACAATTTATCTACAGATTTTATCGTAAATTTGGACACAGGGGAATCCTATTTATCAAATTTATCTTTTGTAGTTGGTCATTACAATTAGGTTCGTATCTCAAGGTCACAAAGCGTGAATTCATATAACTTTAATGTAATGTTTAAATATGCAGCCATTATCATATCCAGAATAATATACCTATAAACGCCACAGTATATGTGAATTGCCTACTTATCTAGTGTATTTTTATCGCCACTAGTCCTTGAGACTTGGATTAGTTTGTATTTTTCAAATCCAGAACTAAAACTTTCCTGTTAAGTAGGCAGGTAGTAGGTAAGTTGTTTTCTTTAGTTAATTTTAGGCACGGAAGTTTCCTCGCTAGCTCCAGCCTTGAGGTTAATCGGCTGTAAATTCTGAAGCGGTCTGAAATTTTCTATACCTAGTTTAACCTGGATTCCTATAATATGTGGTTTAACCAAAGTAGGTTACTATCACAACGGAAGTTATTTATCCTTTTGGATCGACGTTCACTTTTAGTATCCGGTTTAACTACCCCCGCCCCTTCCAAACAGTAGATAGCACTGATTATAATCAAGATGTTTTTGTAAGTACAAAACAAGTCACACAGCCTAAAAAAACTCATATATACGAGTAAATAAACGGGCAGTATATTAACAGGCTCCTATGTGATGGTAATGGTGTATTATACGATATAATACCAAAAACAGGTTGCGCCAAAAAAGTTCGTTCAACTCCGTCAGTCTATTGAACTACGCACGGTGTAATCGCCTCTCTCAAGGCTTTTGACATGTATTAGTATGGTTAGACTAAATGATGTTATTCCCATATGAGAAACGCTGTAAATGTTTACAAGATAGGTTCAAGCTAGGATATTGAACTTCCTTTGCGTGGACGGGTCTTTGAGCTACTCCTGTAACTCTTTTTCCAGGAATATAAATTATCCTACATATGATATTAATGATATTAAGCTACCTTTTACTTTTTTTCTGTTGATTATTGTATACATTTGATGAAAAGGTCGTCGCATCGGGGGGTTTTAAATTTTCTATTTAGAGTTATACTTTAAACAACCATGATGGCAGACAGATAAAGAAAAACTTACTTAATTTTTTTTGTTAAAATTAAAACACAAGACCCGTTAAAATTTTATAATATAATATTCTGATATAATATTATTAATATAATATTAGATATTAGGTATTTATAAATTTATTTTAGTATTTAAGCACAAAGAAAAGTGCACAAAATAATAATAAATATGACCATTTCCCACAGAACATTACTCATCCAAGCCCTAACCGCAATCTCTAACACGAAAATAAAAAAATACATTATTATAAAATCTCATCGTTATCCTCGGTCTCTTTGCGATTCTTATAATATAACTCTAAATTGAAAATTTAAAAACCCCCGATGCGATGACCTGTTCATCAAATGTATAATTTACCTAGTTCTTCCAAATAATGATGTTAGCGCGATTTGCGTAGCTCCCGTAGCTCAGTATCCATAGCTCATCTCGCAAATTCATCTGGTACAACTAGTTTCGATGCCAGATTATGAAAGCACCATTAAATCATTTGTTTTGGCTTCCTCATTTATAATCTAAGATGTACAATAATCAACAGAAAATCTGTGTAAAAGTATGAGACATTATTTTGTTATGACATTATAATAATTGACATTAGAATAGACAACGAATCTAAATATTGATGTCACGGAGGTTTTATTCCTAGTAAAATATTATCAATTATGATTCAATTTGATGTAATAACTCTGGTTGAGGTAGACGGGAGCAGCCTAGGGGAAGAATTTTCAATAACGGTAAAATTATTTTAAATTGGATTAGTTTTTTTATATTCTTTGTCAATGGCGGAGCAACGCCCTCTAGAATTATTATAGCGTAATATTCCATGACCATTAACAAAACAAATAAAATTTAACGCATGCGCGTATCCATCATTTGAAACGTGACTTATGGAACGTCTTTAGTTCATACACGAATCTCAATAAAATTGATAAAATATTCATTTTTTTCAGAATCAGGGAAACTTTTCAAATTTATAATATTGTAAAAAGCCAGTTCAAACTATTACGATCATTTAAAAATATAATAAACCTAAATCCAATCATCTCAAATTTCGACTGGATTCGAGCCGAGGGAATTGGTTTTGGCCGTGAATGTGGCTTTTTTAACCTACAAAAGAGCTGATGATCTTCAAACGGCTGAACCGATTTTCATGAAACATAGCTAAGAACACTCTCGATCAGAATACCTATCTAACAAAAGAAACAAAATTGAAATCGGTTCATCAGCTTGGGCGCTACGTTGCCACAGACAGACACACAGATCCACAGATACACAGATACACAGATACACAGATACACAGATACACAGATACACAGATACACAGATACACAGATACACAGACACACAGATACACAGATACACATGTTAAACTTATAACACCCCTCGTTTTTCGTCGGGGGTTAAAAATGCAGACTGGTAAATGTCAGATATGACGCATATCGACCGTCGTATGCGCAAGCGCCGGCACACGATCCTCTACGATTTCTATGAATTGTTGGTACTTAAAAACGGCTTTGGTGTCCTTGATTGTACTAGTAGTATTTAGCTTAGCAGCCTTATTAATTAATCAATATTTCCCATTGATAAGTTAGTGTTTTTTTTAATGTTGTACTTTGTTTTATGCTTGAACCATTTACTTATTATTTAGTAGCGGGTGCCCATGTTGCCCGTGGTAATTCAATAATATAAAAGTATAACATTAACTACCTGCCAGTGAAAATCCCGTCAAAATCTGTCCAGCCGTTTCGGAGATGAGCACAAACAATACGCGAAAATATTTATTTTTTTGTTGTAACTACCGTACATACTTTCATGTAAGATGCATTTAAAGCTAAAAACGTTTTCTTAAGATATTAAAAGCAGGCAATTCTATTTTATTTATCAGTATATGCATATAATATGGTCTGAAATTCAGTTTACTATGGGGCAATGCAAAAAGGTCCTAAAAACTAAAATATTTAAAAAAGTGTTGAAATTTCCAAACCATCATTTATTATTTCGGAGAACTTAAACACCATCTATAGGTAGGTACCCAGAAGCAAGTCCAATTTGCCGATCCGAGACCACGAAATTTAAATTAACTTTAATATTGAAGCATAGTTTGATAATTGACGATATTGAAGAAATAAAATACAAGAACACATCTGGCATTGTATAATCAGGTGTTATCTTAAAAAAAAACCTTTTATATTTAAATGCCGCAGGTAATGTATATGCCCGTACGACATGTCGCCCGTATGATCTAAATTGTTCGCAAGTTTCGCAAAAATACATACAAAACACTAAATTAAAAATAAAAATACTGCGGGGTTTATGATGTGAGTGATGTTTTCAAGAAATTACCATTAAATGTGGTTTTCCCGACTTTGGTAGATAACTTGGTATCTGTAAATTAATCGCCTTTACCCTTTGATAAATAAGTATTATTTTTGCTTATCACGATTGCGGTTGCGGCTTCATCTGCCTACATTTTAAAATCACGCGCATAAAACGTTAGGTCTTTGAGGAAAATGAGAACATAAGACAAGTATTGAATAGAGGACATCATACTAATATTATAAAGAGGAAAACTTTGTTTGTTTGATTGTAATGAATAGGCTCCGAAACTACTGAACCAATTTGAAAAATTCTTTCACTGTTGGGAAGCTACACTATCCCCGGGTGACATAGGCTATAATATATTTTCGAAAAAATTAGGGATCCTTACTAAAACTCGAATAATGTAGCCGCAATGTACCCGTGCGAAGCCGGGGCGGGCCGCTAGTATTATATAATTTGAGAATCGTAATACTTATACTTTATGTTTTATTTTTTTCGGTAGACTTTCTTACACCCCTGTTATATTGAACTAGCTAACGCAAATTTTAGATTTTGTTCTACACCCAACCCTCAGCAGTTAGAGTTATGGTATGTACCCAACCACAGATATAGATTTACATTATATTGATACCAAGCGTGACGAATTTTTACACCTACTGTGACGTCACAGCCGAAATTTTGTGACGGGAAATCAAAACCGATTCAAAGACACCGATGCCGCCGATGCCCCTCCGCCCGCTACGATTCTCTCGAGTGATTATCTCGTTCATACTCATATTTTTTACTAGCTGAGCCCGCGACATCGTCCGCGTGAAATTTAACAAAAAAGCCCGCTCCCGCGTTCTGTGCTCATTTTTAAAATTTTGTTTTTCTAAAATAAATGTAGCCTAAATTACTGCGTATAGCATCAGCTATCTACCAGTGAAAGTCCCGTCAAAATCGGTCCAGCCGTTTCGGAGATACTCTTTGATTTCATGTGGTTTTATTTTTTTATGCGGTACGCTAATTGTTTTTCGAAAATTAAAGTAGCCTAAGTTACTCCTTATAACATCAGCTATCTGCCAGTGAAAGTCCCGCCAAAATTGGTCCAGCCGTTTCCGAGATTACCCGGAACAAAAACACAGACAGACAGACAATTTTTTTTTAAAATTGCGTTTTTGATATAGGTGTCGTATGTACTTTCATATGCATTTAGTGAAAAGGTGTTATTTTGATATTACAAACAGACACTCCAATTTTATTTATTTGTATAGAAGATATCTGTGGTCCCGCTCGCTCACAAGTTAGCGGCGACCAAACCTTGACGCTTGGTCGGGGTTCGGACACGCGAAGTACATGCATTTGCGTTACCTATGTAAATCTATATCTATGTACCCAGCCATAGTCTACCTATTGAACCCGCTGTTATCGGTTCAACCAGCTTTTCCTTGATGCTCGCACACCAACAGATTATAAATCCAAAAACATGTGATTTGTACTCATATACTTTCAAATAGTCCATTATTGAGGTACCTACCTATATACATTAAAAAAATACTTCAATGTAAAGACCCTCAGTCACAGTTTTACAATTAGTTATCGATTAGATAAAGATTACTTATACGCCTAGTCCCGCCACACACTCCCTCCACTGTAACTCCTGTAAACCAGGATCGACAATGGTGACCAATAATGACGTCGAGATTTGACCCTCGACGAGTCCCGGGGAAAAGTTAAATAGGTAAGTTACTTATACGCCAGTCGTAAGATTAAAAAAATAAAACAATTAACAGCACTGTGAGGAAATTATGATTGCAGAAACACAAACAATTATGTCACAAAAATCCCAGCAAGCGATAAACCCAGTGTTCGATAAACATTATTCGTTCTAGGAACGGAGCTCGCGTTCGTGCGCGTGATCAACGCTCGGGAAGCAACTTGTTTATTATGTTACTAGCTGAGCCCGCGACTTCGCCCGCGTGGAATTTAACTTAACAATAAAGCCCGGTCCCGCGTTCTGAGCCCGCGCGACAGGACCCATTTTTTTATTTTGTTTTCCTAAAATAAAAGTAGCCTCAGTTACTGCTTATAACATCAGCTATCTAACAGTGAAAGTCCCGTCAAAATCGGTCCAGCCGTTTCGGAGATACTCTTTGATTTCAAGTGTTTTTATTTTTTTACGCGGAACCCTAATTGTTTTTCTAAAATCAAAGTAGCCTAAGTTACCCGCTATAAGATCAGCTATCTGCCAGTGAAAGTCCCGTCGAAAACAAAAATTTTTTAATTCGCGTTTTTGCTATAGGTATCGTATCTACTTTCATATGCATCATCATCATCATCATCTTGCCCTTATCCCACACTAGGTGGGGTCGGCGCAGCACGTCTACTTTCATATGCATTTAGTGAAAAGGTGTTATTTTGATATTACAAACAGACACTCCAATTTTATTTATTTGTATAGATGTGGGAGTTACTGTCAAGGACACTTACCCATGTTTTAGAACCCTGATATACTGCTTCAGTAGTGACCATATTGGCAAGCATGTAGGTACCTAACAAGCACAGGAGGGCAATAATAACAAAGGCACTAAGAATATATATATTTAGTAAAGACTAGCTGTGCCCGCGACTTCGTCCGCGTGGACTTTCATATTTATTCACCTTTTAAACCTTCTCTGGACCTCCACAAATAATTCAAGACCAAAATTAACCAAATTGGTCCAGCCGTTCTCGAGTTTTAGCGAGACTAATGAACAGCAATTTATTTTTAAATATATAGATTATATTTCCCTCAAACTGCTCACAAAAAATTGGTCTGTATTTAAGTACTAATCGCCTTGTGCCTAATCTCGTCTGGAATTGATATCGTAATACTCTTAATTCTAACAATAAATTAATTTCAATATCATTAATTATCATATTCGGAAATTCCTTCTACATCGAACGTGTTAACTTATCAGATCTTGATAATAGTTTGTACATTCGGCTCTATTATTGTTTTATTGTCGGTGAAGAGTTCAAATTTGTAAGAAAATGCTCCGTTAAATATTTATTTTAGATAGTTCATGTGTTTTGTTTAATAATAAGATATCTCATATTATGTTAATATTATCATATCATATTATATAAATGATTTGAATTTGAATTTGAATATAAATTGCACGGTCGAGAAGAAAGTAATTATATACTGTCCAAAAGAGTTTATTAACTCATAAAATATCCGTTATTTATGATTAGGTATATAGAAAAAAATGTAAGCATAAGTAAATGATTATTTAAAGAAACAAAATGTCAACTTCTTATAAATAAAAGCAGCAAATTATTTATTTAATGTCAAAATACAAATACATAAAACTATATGGAACTAAACAAACTACTTTAAGAGCTCATTCACGCCGTCAGTACCATACAGATGACTTTTTAGCAATTTGAATAGAGAACATTTTGCAAGTATAAATAAACGTGAGGATTGCAATACGTCTTGTCTTGCAAATTCCGATTAGACACGGCTTGATGTATCTTTTGGACATAGTTCCTTAAGAGGTTTATACATTGGACTGTACTAATTGAAATGTTGAGCGAAATTTTTAAATTATATCTAGAAAGTAGGTTTTTGTAGTAAAACAAAGTATTGTGATTATTACTTCCTGAATAGAGGGAAATATTTTATAATTTTTGTGCATGTAATCAAAATTGCTAACGACATCTCATAGTACAAGAGATGTCGTTAGTAACTAACAAATAATACTCCTTTATTATTTTTGTCCCGTATTAATAAATCGATGTCAAGTCTGAGAGCGGTCTTGAATAAGCTTTTGACATGTCATTTTGTACTGGAATGACATAAGAATGAGATTTCCAAGATCGTTCTCAGACTTAAGCTATCTATTAATAAAGGCCTAAGTATTATTTACATTTTACTAAGGCTTATATCAATATAAAGGCCACATGATACGAAACAAATTTCACAAAAACATTTTAATAAACCAAAGAAGTCAGTTTTCAGTCCCGTTTCTAGACCGGTGTGAAATCATCTTAAATCCGTGCCGAAATACGTATAACAGACAAGTATTAGGCCGAGTTTTTGTCAACGGTCAGTGATCCCTATTACCCGCCTTCTCGGAGACGTCCCGTGGTCGTGTCGTGAGGACCGTTATCTTATAAGAACTATTGACAAATTAGGTACGTATTAGGTATCCGTAGTAGAGTATCAGTTAAGCAGATGTTTAAAAGGACCGAGTAGAGTCAGGAGAGTTACTCCCGGTGACTGTTAAGTTGAAAACCAGGTGGCAAAATTTACAAATTCACCTTAGAAATTTAATTGTCACAATAATGTAAAGTTATTTTTGACGCTGACAGTACTACTACTACTGACAAATAATTTTACTAATACTTACGTACTGAGTTATATCAAAGGAAAAATAATAGTGATTAGTTACCTTATACTGTAATTGGGAAAACTATTTTCTAAAGCGTCATGCGCACTGCAAAGACGGTCTTAAAATTGCCTTTTTTCTGAGACTTACTATGCATGGAAATGATTGCTACTTTCAATTCATGTTAATTACGTGAAATTATATTTTTCTTTCACTGTTATTTCACGTCTGATTTTTCACAGACAATGATATTTTCAGTGTGAATTTTCACTATTAGACGTAATCCTATGAAGACACTGGTCAATGATTTATCATGAAAACCGTGACAATACCGAACACTTTGCGATTTCATTGCAATGATTTTAACAGTTTCTATCTAGGTCTGTAGCTGGTGCTACTTATGAAAACCTATTATAATATGATTTTTCACATGGTACCTGTCAAATGTTCCATCACTAGAGTCCACATTATACTACTTATGTATTATGCTGTCGCGTCGAAAAATGCCCATGTTATGTTCAAGTTGTGAAGTCATTTTCGGCGATCGTCGACCCCGGCTCGTGACTGGCCAACTAACATCGCGCTATTTATTTGCGTAACCGAGTTGACATTAGGAATTTGCCGGCTCGTTATTACGAATTCACACCTTCTGGTGTTTGTTAATACTTCGCTATACACGTACTAATTGGCGAATAACATGTGTTTTAATATTAATAATTAGCAATATGACTTTTTCCTGCCTACCATCTCAGGTTATCCCACAAAAAGTGGTTACTTTTTAAATTGTGTTATGTATGATTTAGTTTTCAGTGTGTGTTCCAAATCTGTTAAACTGTTCGAAATGTAAGTATCTGAAGAATTCCAGTTTCAATAAATGAGTGCGTTGTTGACATATACATAATTGTGTACAAGAATGACTATCAAATTGCGCGCTCAGAGTTAAAACGGACCTTAGACATAGGAACACAACACAACACAGACAGAAACGTTATTTCATACATTTGGCCGTATCCGACGACCGAATATTGTATGGACCTATCTATTAACTACAAACATAGTAACATACACTTCTAAAATAAATAAGTATATGTTATCTAAGCTATATTATAATTACAGATATGGAAAATAAAATAAACTAAGCATTTATATTGGGCGTGAGTAGGGAAGGACATATACTATAGCAGGAAAACTGTCACAAAATGCGCATTACTAAGTACTAGTACTAATGTTAGACCACGTGCTGAGATAGGAACAGGTCAATCACAGAAGTGCATATACATATATATGGCTGGCCGTGAGAAGACAGAATGTGAAAAATATCTCATCCCGTTCTCTCTTATGGGAGAAAGGATAAAGAAAGCGAGAGCTACTGGTGACAAAATGCGTGAGATAGCTTTGAAGGAAGATTTATAGCAGGAGAGAACCCAAACCAAGCAACGTGGAATGTACGTGCTTGTACAAACCACGCAATTTTTAGGTTTAGTTTATAATTACATACATTAGTTAAGGACATGAATATATAAAATAGACGAGGATTCGATGACCGTTTGGCGTGGTAGTTCAAGCGAAGGCCGCTCGGCCGTCTGAGTATATTTCGGAGACGGCTTTTTCGTAATGTTCCCAGGTCTGGGTGACGCTCGACCCGAGTCCATAGTACGGTAAACACTAAAAGCGTTACTTCGGAACTATGTGCAGTTGGTGTGTTAATCTGGCGATATTAATTTATTTATTTATACCGTCGTTGCAGCTCTGAGAATCAGAGATGCGTGTAAATCTCCCTTCTTTGTATGTTCCCAGATATTTCACCTAATTTACCCGCGCCCGCGTGAATTTCATATCCCTAAAAATGCCTATAATATGTTAAAGACTCGAGGATAACTTAGGTATCTACTTCTGCACTAAATACCATTCAAATGTATCCAGCCGTCATTGCTTGACGATCAGTCAACATTTATAAAATTAGTAAGGTAAGGATTAATCAACCGTAAATTGATATATGTTGAAATACCACACACTTGCTTAGACAGGACCTCATTATGCAGCCACAAGTTGCATAGGAACCTTAATAACACAGTTTATAAAAGCCAATAAGGTTAACGTAGAGAACTACATTTCAGACCAATACTTATGCAAATACACCAAATTATAAGTTTAATTTATAACATAATTATGAATATTATTATGTCCCTATAGGTACACTACCACTCCTTGCCTAGTAAGCTGCTACAAACTTGCAACATCTTAATAAGTAAGCCGATAAAATCCGACTAAGTACAAGTATTATTAGAGTTTCTTAGGTAGATTAAGCTCATACATTTTAAAGGCTGGAACGGGACTAAAGTGACAAGTGGATTTCTTACATGAGCAGCTATTTCGGTGCCTATATAATGACGTCACGATGCGACTCACGACTGGTCTTCCTATCTTCTCCTTAGAAGCAAACAGATTCATACCAGCACTTACCTGAAAAAAATAAAACATAGACATTAGCGTAAGTAGTGCGATAAAAAACTAAATGAGTAGTTTTAAATATGGAAGGCTTTTTAGAGAGAGTCAGTTAAAATGTAAGAATATATTTCGTTTCAGTAAGTGATGATGGTAAGGTTGTATGATCTCTAGCAAACCGTTGTTAAAGTTAGCGGGCTTGTCTTTTTTAACATATCTTCTATATATAAAAAAATATCTCTATTTCCTTGGTCATTGCATCACGCGTGAACGGATGGAACGATTTCGCTTATTCTTTTTTGTTGTATTTATTATTGTCAGAAGGTTCTTATGAAATAAAAACATAAGAAAGTTGAGCGGAGCAATTCGAATTCAATATGCAAATTTAAGTCAGGAGAACGTCTGTTGGGTTAGCTAGTTTTTGTATAAAATCGCCAGTTGCTTCTTATTAATACGTATAAAATAAAGGTAAGCATTTTAGTAATTAAGATAACTCCACACTAATAATTATTACTACATACAAAACATTCAAACAAAACAAATATTGTTCAGAAGAAAATATTCAAAAGGTCCTCGGGACTCTATCACAGAAATTATATATTTTAAATGTTGTAATAGAAATGTCTTAATCAACAAAACACAGTAAAAATACACACGCTTATCAATAGTGGGGAAATGAAAAGTAAGAAAAAAATTAGCATAAAACGTTATCGCGGCGATACCGTGCGTTTCCGCCATACTCGAGTAAACTCGGCTGTAGCTGTAGCGGCGGCGAATGAAAACATTCGCGTTTCGAAGCACAACTGTACACAATTACACTGAATTTATTTTGTAAAACAATGTCCTTATAAAGATACTTACTACTTTGACATCATGTGATCACGAGCTAGACCACTAGACGCGCAAGTTGGGGACTATTTTACGGGATAATTGGATATAAATATACAGAATGGATCCAACCACCAATACTTCTGCAAACTGCAATCATCCTACAATTACTTCAACTGGGGTTGATTTTGGTCTGCAGGAGTAAGTGTGGGTTGATTCCTTTTTGCAAAACCATGTCCAATTAATCATTTTTTTTGTTCGCGGAAATCAATTGTAAAATAATTTGAGAGAGAACCCTCGGCTTGAAATTCTAAAATGATAATCCAAATAAGTTGATCGACAAATGAGGCCAACAATACCTAACACCGTGAGCCAAGAGTCTGGCTGTCATGGGTGTGCAGGGACCCTAAAGATAGTTCGGCTGAATGATGTTCTAAAATTTCTACGCAATGCAAATATACAGATTTATCTATTGTATGAATTAATGCAATGAAAAATCCTACTAATGTTATAAATGTGAAAGTTTGTGAGTGTGGATGTATGTTTGTTACTACTTCACGCAAAAACTACAGAACGGGTTTCGATGAAATTTGGAACACAGATAGTTTATAACCGGGATTAACATATAGGATACTTTTTATCCCGATAATCCCGATTTTTTTTTACCTTAAATACTAGGCGGTGGGCACAGCTAGTGTGCTATAAATCAGCTATTTTAGTCCTACTAGTCTTTGAATAGGACATGGTGAATCTATAAGGGTCCCTAATTTCACTACGGAATCCTAAAATTCAAGCTTGTACTTAACAAAATCAGTCTGTAATAGGATACGTGTAATTAGTCCCAAAGTTACAGGATGTGGATAAAACAATGGTCACACAGACCGCGCTAATTCATCTCTGGTCACACTTGGGCTATCGCGGCTGTGACATCTCATTCATAGGGTTAACCCGGACCACATGCAGTTGGCATCCGCTTGGGACAAATTGACCCCACAGGGAGGCGTCCGGTTTCACGATACCGATAATAAGCTGGATCGAATATCCAATTACTGTCGCTTTAAAAATAAATGGGTGTATTCCAATTTCTTATTTAAAATTGAAAGATAATTATGAAAAAAATAATAATAAATAAACTACATAAAAAAAGCTAGATTGTTTTATTTTTCATGACTCGGTATGGACAACATCTGAGTGTGGTGTAGTATATTATTATGATATTATATGGTGGTAGAGTGATAGCCGATTGATAGTCTAGAGCCTGAGAAAGGACATAGGCTACTTTATGATGCGAACAAAGGGTTGTAAGGGGTTGAATACGAGGGATGAAAAGTTTTTTTTTTTTAAAGATTACTAGCAATGTGTGTTCATCACATTACTAGTATTCCCGTTAGCCCCTCCAACTAAGCTAATGCTTGTGCTAGGAGTGGGCTCACGTCAATAGATTAATGGCCAGGATGGGGATCGAACCCGGAACCTCTCAGCTACGAGGACGGCCCCTCTAACCACTAGGCTATTGACGCTTCAAAGTTGTATGAAAGTATCGTCATGTTTAGAGCTAGAAGCTTGAAACTTATTTTTTAGGCTGTCGATTCGATATTAATAAATAATTTAAAATACTACCCAAAGACTATTCCACGGGGACCAAGTCGCGGGCACAGCCGGTTCAGAATAATTTTACCTATTTCCCGTATCAATACGTGAACGGGTGACTGACGGGAGATAAACTGCAATATATACAAACAGAAATTATTATTTTATCTCGTGTTTTAACTACATTGTATGCTTATCGTAACATTTATTAAGTTTCAGTACACTCGCACTGTTAATATTATGTAAAGTAAATATAACATTATTTTACTACCTAGTAAAACGTTTAAAACCAGTAACAGTAGATTTTACCAGAAAGCTTTTGCCAGGAAAAGCTGGCTATCGGTTGGAGAACGAAAATGGTGCGCCGGTGTGCCATTCTCTATGGCCTGAAAGATTTTTGACCTGAAATTATCGACACGGTGGAAAAAATGCATTCATTAACTTCTATGTTTGTTCCCGTACAAGTACCGACGTTGTAGCAGAATCATCTCAATATTACACTATAAGCAATCCGTATACGCAATACGTTATTCGAATATTATATATTTTTGCATAATCCTATAATTTATGTCCCAGGATTACCAACAGTGAAATCATTTTCGAAATAACTTCAAAATTGGCTAAATAAAATTAAAATTTTAAACTGTATTAACTATGACGTATTATGTCATAACTTGGTAGTTTCAGCGAACTTTTAATAGCTGATATCTTTACAATCATTATATTTGAAACATTATTTTACAATGCAACAGAATATACCTTCCTGCTAAATTCAATTTTTATTTTGAGTTGATCTAATGTATACGCGCGTTCATATTGCCGCCAATTTTTTCGCAGTTACTAAAACCTTTTAAAACCATAGACATCTTGCGTCAACAAACAAAAACAAACTTGCGATGCTCGCTAGTAGGTATACAGTGACAAAACCATTGTTATTATTCGTCAAGTCGACGAACTGGCGTAACCGCTATTAGCGGCGCAACGAAGCCACCATTTTTGCCGCAAAACGTAATTTAATACGCCTCTAGCTGGCTAAACAAACCACGCACCATGACCTGCAGGCAAGATTAAGTGAACACTAGTTGGTTAGAACGCCATAGGTCTCTTTAGTTGGACAATCCGATAGCTATTTCGAAATGCGTTTCTGTAATCTACTGTAATGCAAAATAATTAGTTGACATTTACTAATTATGACTTAATAGTGATGCTTAGTAGAAATGTGTAGATTTTATTTGACCGTAAATTTAATGATTAATTATTTGTTTCTATAAGTAAATGCTGGCCTTTCTCTTTAGTCGTAATTAAGTATACCTACCATCATATAATATTCATTGCATTAATTTCGACGGATAACCTGGAGTTTAGTTGTAAGATAAATCGTCGAATTTATGTATTGGCGAATTCATGGAAAAGCTGTGAAGTTAGCTATAAAATGAAATATCCCTCTATCTATGTATACCTAGTCATATTTATATTTAACCATAAAATTACAACGCCAGGCTAATTACAAACAAGGTGATTGTTCTCATAAAGTTTATGTTTCCTTGTAAATGTTGCCGAAGCGGGCTGTCATAGACTAAGTTAATATAGAAGAATCTATTCTTGGTTCAGGCAGCATACATCTCACTGATGTACTTATCTACATCACCTATAAGATCTTCATCTTGCTACTTAGTTTTATAAGTAGCAATTAGTAGACTATTAACATTCCTTGGCGGAAGCGCTACCGCGCCTTCAGGTGGGCCGGGCCACACAGATTAGTCGGCGCGGGAACTCCTCCGCCAAGACATGTCGGAAAAAGGGGGCGTTTTATATCATTCTCAAGCGAATGCAGTCCTTCGCTGAGCCCCAACAAGGGAGACTACCGAAAAGCTAAAGGTGAGTAAATAAATCTAAATGTAGGTATTCCAAAAAAGTACTGTTATACCTGAAATGTATTCTAGGAAATCACCACCGCCGATTTTCCGAACTTGGCGGACAATCTTGATCATCTTTTCATCTCTCTAGGTTTACGCTTACGAAACATTATTACAAAAAATATTATTTTCTCCATTTTCTCTTCATCATGACAGCTTATTGGGCGACATGCGAGCACAGTAGTGCACCTCTGTCTAAAAAACATTCATTGACTTTTTAAATCCATCTAGTCATATTCACAAGAAGCCTGCCCGCGCGTCTAGTAGGTACTTAGGTAACCACCTATTACGACTATTAAATGTTTGATGACTTTACAATGTCTAATTTTAGTAGCTTTATTTACTACCAGACCTACCCAGAAGGTGATAACCTGTGAGCCGAATGAAGCACGTACAGACTAGAACATAGACGTTTACAAAATTTTACCGATGCATGTCATAGAACAGTCTAAATAGAAACTGTTGTTGAGCTATTGTATCATCAAGACGAAGCCTAGTGATAATGAAAAAAAGTATATTTGGTTAACAATTAAATTCTAAGTGAAAGTGACAAAGCTATATAAAGAAACGAGACATACCTACCTGGCAGCTGACTATATTTAACTCCATCCCCATCTTTCAGTTGGGAGAAATATCTGCAAGGCTATTAACTTTACTCTCTCTTTCTGCATAAGAGAGAATGAGACGAAATCGATTTATCTCACGGTTTGTCTTGCCACAGCCGGCTGAACCAGGTCTGCTGTGTAAGATCCATAATAATAGATCTACCTAAAGTCTGAGAACGATCTTGGAAAAGTCATTCTTATGTCAATCCAGTACAAAATAAAATTTCAAAGGCATACTCAAGACTCAAGGCTTGAGATCGATTCATTTATTCACAACACTGTCAGCTTAGTGAGCCGCGGTATAACTCATAAAACAATTTATAAATAACTCCCAACATTATGATCATCAGGTAGGGATTAGTCACTGTTGTCACGAGACGCGAGCGGCCGGGAAAGCCCGTATCACTTACAATAACATAAGCTGTTGATTTTAATGTAAACAATGGAAAAAAACTCTACTGCATTTTTTATCTATGGCCAAATATTTCTGATTACGAAATTTCGCCAACATACACTGGCTCAAAACAAAATACCATAGCTGGTATTATGCATACAGTTTTAGGCAGTCTAACCATAAACAAGCGTTCTTAAGTATTTTTTTCTTAGGCACATATTTATAAACCGATCTCAAGTCTGAGAGCCATCTTGGAAATAACATTATTATGTCATACCAGTACAAAATCACATGTCAAAAGCGTACTCAAGACCGCTCTCAAACTTGAGATCGATTTACTAATACGGTCCATCATTTCTTATGTAATTCATAACGAAAGTTTGTAATTCTTTATAAAAAAAATGTATTCCATAGACAAGTAATGCAACGAGATATAACTTTATTGCTTGAGTAACGAATAAGTAACTATGACAATTTTAACTGACTCGCCTTGAATTTGAATTCCTACTTTTGACATTTTATCAACTAGAAAGACACGAATTTGTTTATTACCACCAATTATGAACTAAACACCAGGTGAGCGATATTTTTTTTTGCCCGAAAGCAAATAAAAATTTCCGCGTTCAGGTTACAAGATTTAAAATGTTTTAACCTTACTAACAACTCTTACAAGTGACCATAAACAGAAATAACAGATAACCTATAAGTAGTTTGCCATACACCTGGATGTATATGCGACGCGTCAGGGGTTAAAAAACTCCAGTTAGCAACAGTGTTGTGATCACTCATTATTAAGGTAAGCAACATCGGTACCAATTTATTACGCTGAGTTGACTACTGGATGCCGTATCGTTAACTGTGCAATAAATAATGATAAACAATGCTCAAGTAAATTACGATACTAAGCGAAAAGTCAAGTATTGATACACGCACATATTGATTTAGTGGTAAATTTGAAACACAAGTGTTCACTTGTTTTGTAACTGTATTCGACCTTAAAGGCGAGATCTCCGTTGAATAACAAAATGTCTTTGACTAGAACTATAAGTACGTTTTGTACATATACCTAGTACCATTTAATAGGTACCCCTTCCACTGATCTAAACCATGTTCAGTGGTTGCGATTGTAATTGGAATTGTTGTTGTTTTAATTTATTGGTAATTGTATGTTATACCGGATACTGTTTTATTTTTAATCATCTCATCGTTACGTACCACGTAACAAACTTCGGTAAATTTTACGATATCAATATTCCATTATTGCAGATCGCTTATTATATTAGTTATGTGTGTCCCCATTATTGATTTGTTTATTTTTGATCACATCATAAGTACTCAGTTGTTCTCGTATCTGTAGAATAAACCATATTTTAAACATTTGCATCCCTTTCGTTCTGTAATAAACAGTGCGGGATGCAAGGCTCTTATTTGACAGCTAGTAAGGCACAGATAAAAACATCTAACGTCTCGATGTTTATAGGTGAAGGTCATGAAATGTCAAATTGGCCACCAATATTACGAAAACGAGAATCAATAATAGCATTCTAGAACTAGATCTACCAGACACCACATAATTAGAAACGATATTAAGTGATCTAACCTATTTCTGTAAAATACCTACTACATAACGTAAAAGGATAATTAAAATAATTACTTACCTATCTAAAATTTATTGACTGCCAAATAATCATCAAGCTCACACAAGAAGTGAGAGACAATTTAGAACACTGGACTTGGTGGAGCCACTGCCGTGCGCAATAAGACGACGAGGTGCAACCAGGTCCCCAAAAAAAAACGTGTGAGATAAAAGTACTCTACGGAACAACGTCAAAACCGAAGCGTTTGAAGCGTAATCGCGAGCGTTTGCTTTTCTATTACGATTTGAGTAGCTAGCGTGGTCTGGGTCCAGGACCGCAATCAGATTCATAGTACATTCTTATTACGAAAATCCTACTAATATTATAAATGCGAAAGTTTATGAGTGTGGATGTTTGTTACTATTTCAGGCAAAAAGTACTGAACGGATTTGGATGAAATTTGGAACACAGATAGTTTATAACCGGGATTAACACATAGGATACTTTTTATCCCGATAATCCCGAATTTTTGTAAAGTTAAATACTACGCGGACCGCAGTCCCGGGCACAGTTATCCTATAAATGGATGTTTCTAAACTACGACGATATAAAATGAAAATTCGGCGGGCCTCTAAACGAACAATCACAAAATAGATTATACCCATCACCTTAATAGATATCCCTATCGTAATCTGCAATAAAGATATATATTAAATCCTAGCTTAACTAGTGGCGCATAACGTCTTGAGTATAAGAATTTATGGAGTAGGTACTCTTTCGACGTGTAATTATTTACTGGAGTGACATAGGAATGGCGTTTCCAAGATCGCTCTTAGACTTATGATCGATTTATTAAGGCCCTAATACCTATTGTGGATAGATAAGCACATGTTATGGCCTTACCTAATATCTGTAAAAATATTTTTCTTCTTTATTTTAACACAGAAATGGGTAATTAAAGCACATAAATGGAAAACCATTTTACTTTTCCCTGTATGTTTATTTTACATAAATAACTGATATAAAGCGGTATGTACACGCATTCATGCACAATTTCTTACAAATTCGGTTATTATTTAGCCTTATTATTAGTTCTTTAAAGGTTATAAGTACATGATAAACCTATGCGGATACGAACAGACTATTCATGTTTCGCACGGCCGCCCTTATACTATAACATTTCTTCCTAAAACATAGGACTTTAAGTTTTAATAAGGCCTTTACCTAATAATTAGTAAGTAGGTAGGTAAATCCTAAATTAATTTACATATATTCCATATAAAATGTGCAAAGCAAAGAAAAAACGTAAATTAATTATACGAAACTAATAGCCGCCGTAAAGTCAGAAATGTATTCTCATATTATTCATTAATCAGATACAATTCTGCCTTCATCAAATTACCTTGACAATGTCAAGGATACTATTAGCGATAGATCTATCGTATTTGATTCAGCACTTAACAATGTGCTGTAGAAACGTTTCAATGTGAACTTTAGAACGGAACTAATACAATTCAATTTACATGAGAATATTATCAATGGTTAGCATGTTTTTTGAATTATATGGTATTTATGAGTATCTTGGAAATGTCAAAGGAGATCCTGTTATGTAAATGAGGATCAAGCGTAACCAATGCTTTACATAATTTTCACGGATGTAGAGTATGGTCTTTGATACTTTTGGAATGTGTTATATTGCGTTTGCGGTATACAGGGTTTATGTACCGGTAAGTAAAAAAAGACATAAGAAAGTACTTACTTATTTGTAAGTATTACAAAGGTACTCATACAACGGATGCTGATTATTTAATTCCTCGGTGATGAAAGACTAATAATTAATAAAAATAAATAATGCAGCCCTTTTGACGTTCCACTCCTGGGCACGGGCCTCCCCTCACTACAAGGGGGATTCAGGCGGTATTCCAGACTATAATTACTTATTAAAAGTTCTGAGTAAAAGGTTTATGTAAATCTTAGAAAACATTTCTGTTGCGGCCCATGAAAGTTGGAATACATCCAAAGGACTATAAAACAATTAACCGAATAATATTTATTAATTGGATACGTAATCATTATTTTTTGTACTATAAAGAACCTTAATTGTTTTTTTTTTTAAAGATTACCTACTAGCAATGTGTGTTTGTCACATTATTAGTATTCCCTTTAGCCCCTCCAACTAAGCTAATGCTAGTGCTAGGAGTGGGCTCACGTCAACAGTTTAATGGCCAGGATGGGGATCGAACCCGGAACCTCTCAGCTACGAGGACGGTCCCTTTAACCACTAAGCTACTGACGCTTGACACTGTTCAGCAAAAAGCAGAGTAACACCTCTTAACGCAACGCTTTTTAATTCAAGCAAGTATCAAGAGCTGTGCGTCGTACAAGCTCCTAATTAGTTCCATTCTTCCAGCCACATGCCAGGAAGTCTGTCGAACGCGAGCCGTAACGCTGATTCACAAATCTTACCTAACAGCTTCGTCGAAACTCTAGCGCAATATTTTTCGTCTGCATTCAACGATGACTCGCGCTTTTCCTTGAAGAAATCAACCGAATCCAGGCCAAATACCGGCAGCAGCACGGAATATCAACTCTATATTTTAGCTGATAAGGTTGGAATTAGATCGCGGTGTGCCACAATAAGATCGAAACGTGTTCATCCAACAAAACACTATTTTATTTAATAGAGTGGTAAAGTCGTTGAACTCACATATCGGGGACCTATCAGCGAATGCCCGGTTTTTTTTTCTTCTCTTTGCTAGGTACCGCTATTTGTACCTACCTCATTATGCCAACCTCAACTCGTCTGAAGACAATCGCCCTCAATTTATCATGGAAGTGCTAAAGAAGTCTAAAAAGGCAATTTGTCAATGGTCTATGCAAATCTAGGTCTCTGTTGCGAATAAAAAGTCTTAGATTAAGTTTTAATGATAGGCATTCAGAGGTGTTTTTTGAATCTTCTATACAAATATATAACATTGGAGTGTCTGTTTGTAATATCAAAATAACACACATTTTCAATAAAAGCATATGAAAGTACATACGACACCTATAACAAAAACGCGATTTTAAAAAAAATTGTCTGTCTGTCTGTCTGTCTGTCTGTGTGTTTCTCATCATCTCCATATCTAAATAAATAAATATCGCCAGACTGGCACACCCACTGTATGGCCCCAAACTAAGCAATGCTTATACTATGTAAACCGTACAATGGACTGCGGGCGATTCCAGTGACACCCAGACCAGGGCAAATTACGAAAAGGCCATTTCCCAAATTTGTTCCGGCGGGAATCGAACCCGCAACCACAATGTGCAGTGAACCGAGCGGCCTACGCTTGAACCACTGCGCCAAGCGGTCTTCATAGAAAAGGGTTGGAACCTGACTTGTTTCTATCATTATTATCTTCAGTAATTAGGGTCGTTTCAGACCAACTACATCTAGTCTGCATCCGAGTGTAAATCGATTAGAAGGGAACTGTCGCTCAATGCAAGATGACTGCCAGTTTGCTTGCAGTCGGCTTGTGCGGGCTGAATGCAATTCGTCTGCAAATTCTAGAAATTCCCAAGTTGGGTAATAAAAAATGTTGCTGGGCCAGGCGCAATTCGATCCGACGCATTTCGTCCGGTGCCAACCGGTTCTTTAACTTTTTGCTGAGAAACTAACTATGTTGCGCGATGCTAGTTAAGTTTATGACTTATTTGACGCCTTAACCATAAAATAAACAAAAGATAGGAAGGACCAATGAATTCCAGTTCTTAATCTACTTCACACAGCATGGACCTCATTAGTCATGAAGTAACCAAAAATATATTTATACCCGAAATTTATTTCAACAATAAAATTGTATGTAATGGTCGTGTAATTTTATCGGCACGTGAAGCGCATCGTATACTACCGATTCAAGATAAACACACGCGCGTGATCAACAAGTGTGCTAAGGCTTACTGCACACACTGCATTTGGAAAGAGAGCGGTTTAAACGTTCGATTTTCGGGCGAATGTCGAACTCCACGATTCGAGTCGAGCCGTTCCATATTTGATTTGAAAAGGAAATGGAGCAATATTACTTATTCCTGCATTCCCTGTCTCACTCCTCTTCAGGTCGGCACGTTTGATCAATGTATTTGGTATTACAAGCATCTACTAGGTCGAAACAGAAAGGGTATAGGTCCTATTTTTGTGCAACTTAACTTTGTAAATCTAAAACTATCGGCTTTGTGGTACAGTTGAAGTACTTATGGTTTTGTAGACTTATGAAATCTATCAACAGCTGTATCCCTGTAACACCTTTTGATTTTCAAGTTTCCTCCAAAGCTTATAGTTTTAGAATTACAAAGTTAAGTTTTGAAAAAAGTAGTATACCCTTTCTGTTTCAACCTGTATAGGCTATGGCAACTGCTTAGGTCCTAAGCTCGTTCGCCGATTTTTTTTTTTTTTTTGTATAGCTTGTTAAATAATAATGTGCTATTCATAGGAATATAAGAAAATTCCCTGAGCTGGCTTTGCAGGTGTGCCTTATCAGTTATGATACTATCGTACGCCGTTTAAGAATGTAAGATAAATCTATATAGCAACTTTATACAGACAGCTTAGATCGTGCACATCGATGCACAACAGGCAACACATATTATATTCCTATTCATTTTGGGTTTAAAACGTATAGCAGTGAGTACTAACGTCTGTCGCGGTTAATAACCGCGTCAAAATCGTCGCACGCGCACTGGGCCTAAATACATTTCAGGCTACGTAACGGGTTCCGTACCGGTTGTCGGTAAAATGGACGAACGTGGGAGATCGCTCGAATGTACTTTTACTTACGCTTAGAAATGCTTTGGTACCGTCGTGTGTTGAAATGAGCTGGGAGTGAAGGCACATTTCACAGCAAACATTGTATGACAGAGTGACAGTAAACATTGGCCCATCGGACATTGAGGAAATGAAACAGTTTAAATGTGGTAGGGCCAAGAATATACGAGCCGGCTCGACGGAGGTAAATAAATAAATAAATATCGCCAGACAGACACACCAACCGTACGGTCAAACTAAGCAAAGCTTGTACTATGGGTATCGTAAAATGCACAATAAAAGTGGAAGCGAAACGCTTGGTACGAACCGAAGGAATGTCCACGGTGTATGGATGCATTGTATCCGTGCGTCTTGTCGTCCGATGGTAGAATGGAGATGGGGCAATTAACTCGTGTAATTCCATCGCACACTCCCCGAAATGTATTCTGTAGAAAACTGATAGGCTGGCAACTGGCTGTTACTTAAGATATAGCCCCAAGTTTATAGAAATTTGATGGATTGTTTTACAATGGCTTTATCAAGCATTTTCAACAAAAGGTGTGTGTGTATTATGCGAGCACTATACTTTATGACTATGGAAATGTCATCTAAATATATATAACTCAAAGGTGACTGACTGACTGACTGACATAGTGATCTATCAACGCACAGCCCAAACCACTGCACGGATCGGGCTGAAATTTGGCATGCATGTAGATGTTATGACGTAGGCATAGGCAAAGAAAGGATTTTGAATAATTCTCCCCTAGGGGATAAAATAGGGGATGAATAATCCCGAAATTTTTGTTTAGTTAAATTACACGCGGACGAAGTCGCGGGCACAGCTATTCCAGTATAAAATGAAATGTCAAAAGCGTACGATCCTCAAGACTGCTCTCAGACTTGACATCGATTTATGAATACGGGTATAAATTATCTCCACTCGTCAATATTACAGTCATCGTTAACAAATCCATAAAGTACACAGACTTCCGATTCGAATACACCGGATAATCGCGATTAGCCCATTTCCTGCCGGGTCTACGCTTGTACACACGACTACATTGTTTCCACTGGCATTGGCTGGAAGGAAAGCTGACAGTTTACCTTACTGGATGGAAAATGTGGTTTGCACGGAAGAACACTCGCCAAGAAACTTTGTTCTATTTTCAAACTCACGCATCAATTCACGTAAGACGAAAACCAAAAGGTGTTCCTTTCAATTTTTTTTTATACACGAAGTAAACTGACAGGTGCAAATGTCACTTTTTGACAGAAATAGAACAAACAAGCTTCAAATTCACAGAACATATCAGTACAAATATCACTAGAAAGAGGCCATTATTAATTTAAAAAACACTGTAGAGAGCGATGGTATGTCTTATTAAGTTAAATTTAAGGCATGTTAATTTCGGTGCTCATTGGTGCTAATTCGGTTGACTACACTTTTAAACTAAACTAAATTTGTCACAACTAAAATATTGTAGTCTTGCTCATACATTAATTACATTTAGTAAAGTTTGTATACCTACAGAATCAGCTCTAGTAGCGAAGGAACATGCAATTTTGTCGGAACACGTTCCATCTGACATTTGTATTTGCATAATTTAATTAAGCTGCATCATGCAACCGATCTGATATATCTGAATAAAAATGTCATATATAGTATATCATAATATACTATATATGACATTTTCAACCTACCGTTCAACCTACCTACTACTTATATTATTTCTAAATTTATGCAATATCTAAGTAGTTCCTTTGTTCCTTTTTGAAAATGTTCGGGAAAATTTATTTGAATTAGATATTTAAGAGAAACTGACTAAGTTACTTTTTTAATGACCTTTTTACAAATTAGGAAGACAAATTAGGAAAAAAAAATTGACCCAACCTTACATTCGTTCTAATTTAACCATAGACAACTGCTATTGCCCGTTCGTCATGTACTTATAAGTACTTACCTACTTTTATTGCCTACTAAATTCCGCTAAATTCGCTAACAGGGAAATAGAGAGGTGACATATTCAAAATTACTCGATGAGTAAAGTTCAATCGATTAAACTTAGCTCTTATAACTACCTAAGTATTTTATAATTTTAGATTAGGCCTGTATCACTAAATTCATATCAAGTCTGAGAGCGAACTTGGAAATTTCATTCCTTCATTCCAGTACAAAATGTGACGTCAAAAGCGCACTTAAGATCGCTCTCAGACTTGAGATAGATTTATTAATATAGACCTTAACAACTTGAAAATATGTCGCAAAATCCCGCGTTCCATTCCGGTGTGTACACACTGCCGGCCCAGTTCGCAAGCGGAGCACAAGGTATGTCTTCACCATGATTGGACATCATTATACAATAACGTGTTATCCAGACTGAATAAGATATAATAATAGCAACTTTAAATACTAAATATTATAGTTCGATTTACAGACGGATTTTATCAATAGCTGGTACGTTATTCGAAAACATGTTGCGTGTCGAATGCAACCAGCAGACACGCTGTCGTTACGTACGAAGGGCGAACAGTTTTGAAACAATAATATCTTGGTGACAAAATATATTGGTATTTTTTTGTCGTATACATAAATACTTATCTGTATAGATTTTTATTTAGATACCAAATACAAAGTTAAAGTATTTTTTTTTTTAAGTTTAAAACCTCTGAGAAGACTATTCCTAGAAAACCGGATAAGGCACTTATAGTTATTTGTATTACTTATTTATCATCATCATCATTACTTATTTGTATTCCTCTGTATATCATCTGCATGTCATGATTTCCAAACGCTTATTCATACATAGCCAAATATTTTAAATATTTTTAACCCCCGACGAAAAACGAGGGGTGTTATAAGTTTAACATGTGTATCTGTGTATCTGTGTATCTGTGGATCTGTGTGTCTGTCTGTGGCAACGTAGCGCCCAAGCTGATGAACCGATTTCAATTTTGTTTCTTTTGTTAGATAGGTATTCTGATCGAGAGTGTTCTTAGCTATGTTTCATGAAAATCGGTTCAGCCGTTTGAAGATCATCAGCTCTTTTGTAAGTTAAAAAAGCCACATTCACGGCCAAAACCAATTCCCTCGGCTCGAATCCAGTCGAAATTTGAGATGATTGGATTTAGATTTATTATATTTTTAAATGATCGTAATAGTCTGAACTGGCTTTTTACAATATTATAAATTTGAAAAGTTTCCCTGATTCTGAAAAAAATGAATATTTTATCAATTTTATTGAGATTTGTGTATGAACTAAAGACGTTCCATAAGTCACGTTTCGAAATGGTCATGGAATATTACGCTATAATAATTCTAGAGGGCGCTGCTCCGCCATTGACAAAGAATATAAAAAAAACTAATCTAATTTAAAATAATTTTAGCGTTATTGAAAATTCTTCCCCTAGGCTAGCCTAGGCTGCTCCCGTCTACCTCAACCAGAGTTATTACATCAAATTGAATCATAATTGATAATATTTTACTAGGAATAAAACCTCCGTGACATCAATATTTAGATTCGTTGTCTATTCTAATGTCAATTATTATAATGTCATAACAAAATAATGTCTCATACTTTTACACAGATTTTCTGTTGATTATTGTACATCTTAGATTATAAATGAGGAAGCCAAAACTAGTTGTACCAGATGAATTTGCGAGATGAGCTATGGATACTGAGCTACGGGAGCTACGCAAATCGCGCTAACATCATTATTTGGAAGAACTAGGTAAATTATACATTTGATGAACAGGTCATCGCATCGGGGGTTTTTTAATTTTCAATTTAGAGTTATCTTTAGTTTCAAATCGAGCCCAAGCCTCGAGTGGCAAACTAGTGTAAGTCGCAAATTGGAACTTTTTATACGAACATCTTAATTCACATGAATGTAGAAATGTTTCTGCAATTTTTACTGCCATAGCTTATCTCGAAATGGTTATACACGACGGAATGTGGGAAAATATGTTATTACTGTACTTTATATAGCTGTTAAAGCTTAAGCGGATATGTGTAAGTTATTCCATGCATGCTTGTAGTAATTGGGTTGCGATTACCTATGGCCAGTGCCAGATTACGTAGTAATACATCCAAACTTCCAGGCTCCAACACCATCAAGAACAAATCCAACCATGCAGATTTTCATCATTAACTAACCTCAGTGTCCTTGTAGCAAACTATTTATTCATATAAGAGTACTAAAAGATCTCGTATAAATAAATCCATCTCAAGTCTTAGAGCGATTTTAAGTAGGCATCTGACAAGTCATTTTTTACTGGTATGACATAAGAATGATATTTCCAAGATCGTACTCAGATTTGAGATTGATTTATTAATACTGGGCCTAGTGGCCCAAATTTGACTTTACAAGTTGCCTTGACAAGTTAAATTTTAAAATTATCTACTCCTACACATCTCAAGTCTTATACGTAACAACAAGTATGTCATAATTCACCATGTTTCCAGTGAGTGCCGTGTTTACCCGCGCGGCCGTGCCATCGACGCGGTGTCGGGACGCGTTAGGGCACGGTTCACCGCGTGCCCTATTTACCTCGTTACCCGCAGTCTCGGTTAACAAGTGCATTGGTTTCACAATATTCATATAACTATTTGTACATACACTGTAAAATAATTAAGCCTGACAACAATATACTCGTACATGCAACCGAGAAATAAGGTTGGTATAAACGATTTATGAGAACTGTAAAAAAGATCAGATATTTTTGTCAAATTTAGTATTTTGATAACCGACAATTATTATTATCTACAATCTACCTTTTATTAGATATGGTTTGAGGTTGAAATAAATTTACTAAGCTAAAATTAATTTTTAGAATGTACGTGTGATACTCCATCATTTTATAACAAAACACACGCGTCGCCCCCGTTGTTAAACATTAGGGCTCGTTCGAGTATGTAGCCTATTAACCTTAATACGAGATGCAGTCGCGTGGGCCAGGCCTGAAGCCCGTGGGACGTCGGAGACATCACAGCTACTTACACTAAAATTGCCCCGGGACTTTTGATGAAGAAAAGTAGCGTCGGGATCATGACCTTTACTAATAAGGTTACAAGGATCAGTAATAATGCTAATAATTTTATACGAAATCTTAAAAGGAAAAATAAAAGGAAAGCGTGGGAGAAAAATATCATGAACTAGCTACATGAGTCAGATAAAGGAGGTCGGTGTCGTCGCATAAGGTGATAATAGAGACTGCACTTGATCTAGATAGATGGAGATAGCTCCGTCAACTACACGGACAAGGGTCTGATGACACTATAAGAAGATGCAGTACATATCCGATAAGTTCTGAACGCTGTAAAAACTTAAAATTGACTAAGTTTTGTAAAATAATCCTCGAGAATTTTACGTTATCGGGTTTTGTGGCAACAATGGGTTTATCTAAGCTTACGATTATGATACCTAAATAGTTGTTGAATACGGCCATCAGTTACATAATGGCACAGAACAATAATAAGGGCAGGTGCACAACACAACGTGGGCTACTAAGCCTACAGGGATATACATAAAGCTTGTTCAAAGGTCAATGTTTATTCTGGGACGCTCCGGATCTATTTAGAAACTTTTATACCAGCAGATTATAAAATGATTTAATAAAATCAAATAAGCACATCAGAATGTTCCAGTAGAATTATGGAAAGTTCCATTAGGTACAGAACTTCGTAATAATAAGAACATTCTTATGGTTTCTGCAACCGCCGCCATTGTTCCAACTTATTGGTCGTTCGAAACTTCTGGAAGCTTTAAAAGAGCCAAAACAGGCCTTGACATCGTGTTTCTAGAAGAATTTTAAGAAGCAATTCAAAACAGTTTAACGAAAACACGTATTTAAAATGTTGCATTGAAAAGTCGATAAAATTGTAAGATATGGGTTGTATTGTAATATAATAATAATAATAATAATATAATATATAATATAATATTGTATTGTAATTAATAACACAAATACAACATGTATGCTGCTGACTGTCCAAAATTGCAAAATCTTGACTTATAACACTTCACTTCGCGGTTACAAAATTAAACGTTTTGTTTACACTGCAAACGTAAAAATGGCTGGAGACTTTAATTATAGGCAATTAGTTTCGTATTGTTGTCTCGGAGAGTTTTCACTCGTCTTGTGACGGGGAAATGCACGTCGCTCGCTAATATGTAAGCGTGCAGTGAAGTGGGGCGACATTACTCAGTCGGTTATGATATTATGATGATGGACTTGCTAGTGAAAAGATATTTCAAGTCTGTTTTGACTCTTTGGAATAGACAAATATAGCCTGACAAACACTTTAACTGTAGATTACAATTCGTCATGGCAGTTAGTACAACTTCTGCTTAGGGTGGCGCTACCTTTCTTTAAATACCTATATGTACTGGCAATATGTTGCAAAAATATTGATGTAAAGTACCTAGCTATTATAGCTGCGTTTCGCACGATGAGTGAGAGCCGGAGGAACAACCCTCCCTCCCTTCTCCCTCTGTCACACTCCCCTTCAGATCAGCAAAGTGCGAGCAATACCTTTGGTATTGCAAGCATCTATAGGCTATGATAACTGCTTAAGATCAGGCGAATCGTAAGCTTATTTGCGGATTTTGTTATAAATGAAAAAATACAGGGTAGCTATCTTTGCATACACACTTTTATTTACACTATAATAGTGGTCGCGCGCGATCGAAATCCGAACATAATTCATTAAGGCTAAAGCGCCCAGATAGCCCGCGAAGTTCAAATATTTTGAGGTTTTTTAGAAATTTTTCAAAATCTGACAATAATAAAAGGCACATTTTGTAATTCGCGACAAAGACCGTGTGCAGTGCATTTATTAATATATCCGACTTACTCTAAAACATTTCAAGAACGACAGCTATCCAGATAATCTGGCAATTTTTGTATATTTAGTGGTTAACTAGTATCATATCCACCGTGATAATATTTAGAGTAAAATAAATGTATTAATAAATGCACTGTATACTGTGTTTGTCGCAAATCACAAAATGTTGTCTTAAATGTTTTCAGATTTTGGATAAACTATAAAAATACGCGAAAATTTTATATTTCGCGGGCTAGACAGGCGCCTTCACCTTAAACCCAAAAACCTTATTGATTGATCCTGGCACGCAGAATGCACAATGGAAGTCCCGCCCTCCGAAATAAATAAAAAAAACTGTCACCGTTTGTCAGTCAGATAGTCAGTCAGTTACCGAGTGAAGGTTACAAATGTGTGTCAATTCATGGTATTGTGTGTAATGTTTTATTGATTGTCTAATATATTTCAAGTATTATAATATTAAACAAAATATTTACATTCTGCACTACTTCTCTATATAAACTATAAGTGTCGGAAATTTCATACGCCATTTTCATATATAGTTTTTGCCTCACGTATTAATAATAGATATATCGTTGTAGTACTACATACTACGATTCGAGGTTATTCATAACGGTTGCCAATAAACATAATGGAGTCCTTAGCAATATCATAATCACTAATCCCCAGTTTGTTCTGGTGCCAACTGACTTGCAAAACACTTCCGACAACGTGAGCGACACCGGTCGTAGCCAGAAGGAATTCTAAACGGCTTCTAAGATGAAGCCGATAGTCGAGGGGATAGATAGAGGCTCTGGATAAGTCATGGTGTTAATTTGACGACCAAATAGGGACTCAATAAAACGGGTATATTGGGTATTTAATCCGAAATAATACTTAATTGTGGGTTTGGATGTGCATAGTATTAAGTATGAAGAGGTTGAAGAATTATACATGAAAATAACGACAGCATAAATCCACACACTCATAATACCCTCACACACACGCGCACACACCCACACACACACTCCACTACACTTACCCCTACACACCCCTCACACACACTTCTAATTATAGATAATATATGTAAGGGAGGAGCCTGGCACCTGAAATACAGGCTGTCCTAGTTTGGGTGCCAGTGAAAAACTGTAATTAGATAAGGAAGTGAAAATAAACTATTATTATTATTATTATTATATAATCAAGTGTACCTACTTATCATGACTCATCTCACGAGTTTCGTATTCCCATGAATGGAACATAAAAAGGCATTTTATATAACGTTTGTCCAAAAATTTGCATTCAGATTTTTGTTGTTATAACGAGTAATGTACCTATATACATTTTTAATTGTTTTTGAAAATAGTGTAGTTAAATATATAAAGATAGTATGATAATAACCTATCAAGGAATTAAAATATGACTACTTATCAGATTGTTAACATCTGCTTTTCATTGGTTCGTAATTTGTGTGTTATTTAATATTACAGTAGAATTACTGCTAAAATAGCCTTGAAAATACCAGGCTGTCGCCTTAAGAAACAAATGCCCTTTTAAAATCCCATTCCCATTCATGGGATTTTTTTTCTAACATGCCACATCCAGTTTGGCTTCAGTAAACGGCAGCAGCAAATCTAGCAGGGGCAGTCTCAACCACGCTTTACAAGCAGACTATACTGCGCTTCTGACATATCTTGAGAATCTCAGCTCTCCCTGCCTACATCTCGACATTCTCGGATAGCCGTGAACAAGCAGCGGACACCGGATGTAAGCAATAAGTGACAATGGTCGACACGTTGGAGGTACTACACATTGTGACCAATGGGAAATAAACGATACACCTACCACCGTTTAATTGCAGAGTTAATGATGCAGTTTTGGACCGATATGGAGACTGTCGCTACCGTAGACATCTTAATATTACTTAGTACACTTAAGATAAGTGCTGTCGTGTGAAGTATTAACTAAATATACTCACAAAGTTATATCGAATCGAAATGCAATACGTACTAACAATTTTTTATTGAAAATTTGTGTTCATCATGTCTTATTACTGATATGTACTTTATACATGGTATTAACGAGAAAGCAAGCCACGATTCCTCAGACAAGTTAGAATATAAATTGAAAACGCATTTTCTCCCACCTATGTACAAGTATCTAGAACTATGCACTCCATGAATTCGCCACGGATTTTATGTGGAATTTTTATGGCAACGTATCGAAGCGATCACTCGGCAACGTTGATAAGCCGCACGTGGTGCGACACGACAATTCAACCTTACGTAAAAGCTTAGTGCGAAAATACTATAAAACCCAGTCTTGGATTTGTCACGAATGTACTTGGTGACGCGCGAAGCGTCCATAATCACTTCATATATAAATAATTTAGTACCAAGTGTGACAGAGCTATTAGTTTTATTGGGCGCTGCTGGGCTGCGCACACGAGCAACTAAGTTGACGGCGACTAGCTGGATGATAGATTCATTCATAAAGAGTAACCATTGAGTTAGCCGGATCTTCTCAGTGGAAGCAGCATTCCGAACTGGCGGTAGATTATAACTATTCATAAGTGTTTTGTTGGCTTTATTGCATAGAGCAACAATATTTCTATTTCATGTTGCCTTCTTCTTCATCGTCCCTTTGTATGGAATACTAACCTTTTACTTGTTCTACAAGTATTTGTTTGTGACGTGAACTACAAGCCCTACAACACCTACATTACAACGATGTCTATAACAATGAATTTACGTTTAGTTCTAAGTATGTACCTGCAATCAGAATAAGGAAGCCCGTCATATTGCCTTGCCTGTTCTTACGTCATAATCAGAAGATGGATAAGAATATATAATGGTGGTCGTGAGTTAAGTTGCAACCTGACGTCAGACTCGAAATTCCCGCTTACACTGCATCGATCGATTATGTTGGTATGTCAATTCAGTCGCTACTGTGAGTAATCGATACCTTCGCTAAAAAGATTTACGTAAATTACTTATACCATTAACTTGACAGCCGCCTCTGGCTTCAGTGGGAGTATTTGAAATCTTTCGAATCGATATCCGAAACGGATTCGAACCTTATTCGAAATCGAAAATTATTTGAATGTTAGTGATCGAATAGTACTTACGAAAAATACAGAAACTTAAAGTTTCCAAATCCGTTTCGAATGATTTAAATATGACCCACAGGTTGCCGAATGCAAACCACTTGTGGCCGTCCCAACTGGCACTTGACATCCAGTGCCTCGTCTGCATACCACAGGTTTTGCTGTCGACTAACAATTAAATATTTAACGAGTTGTCTATTCGGTGGACGTAAACGGAAATCGTGTGGAGTTACACCGTTATGTTAGTTACCCAAAACTAAACTTGCATTTTAAACACTATTTTGTATGTGTTAATGTTACCGCCGCGCCGTGGGAAATTCCGGGAATTGAAAAGCCCGCGCCGCTTTTAACTGTAGTTAATGATTTTTCGATTCGAAATTTTACTATAAGGTGAGTTTTAAGCATATTTTACAGATCAAGTGAGTACACACAAAACACATTAATAAAATCCGTAGATTTAATGATAATGCTTACGAATTTGGAAGTCAATCAAATTGACACACATGGCAACTTTTGGCTTATGGACCCTCGCTATGGGCCGGATTAATTAAGTAATAAATCGATCTATAGTTCAAGCGGTCTTGTAAATATTCTTCTTATGACATACCAGTACAAAATTTCATGTCAAACGTGTATTCAAGATCGCTCTCAGATTTGAGGTAGATTTATTAATACGGACGTAAGATGAGGTTTTATGGCAAGAATTTTAAGATGTTTGATATAATAAGTTTAGAACCTAGATCTGAATAGGCATTGGATATTAAATGGTGCGCACACGCAGTGTTATAGTGTGAAAATGAGGTAGTTTTCTAACAATATTTTTGCCTATTATGGCAATTAGGTAACTCTGAAGATTCAAGATCCAGTCCAGTATTTTAAGTTGATATTTAAAATATTCGGTAAGTACTTAACTAGGTCCTGATAAGATCAAGAAAGAAATCGTGATAGGTCAAAGGTTCCATCAAGTTATTGTAATAAATACTTAGTAGCTGTTATTGATGGCATACCTAATACGTGCAAGACGATCAAGGATGCATTATTGTGGCGTTGGACACAGGAAAACAGAATATTTTCCTTGTTGTAATGCATCGTAATCGTAAATTTTGCACGTCTGTTGCAAATTAACTAATTGGGAGCCAGGTATCAGTTAGGTATTATAATAATAATTATTATCGCCAGACTGTAATAATATATCATCCCAAACTAAGCAACGCTTATTAAGTACTAAGTACTATGGGTACCGTACAATGGACTAGGGGTGATCCCAGTGACACCCAGACCTGGGCAAATGTCGAAAAGGCCATTTCCGAAATTTGCCCCGGCATGAATTGAACGCATCCACCCTGTGTAGTGATCCGAGCGTCCTACGCTCGAACCACTGCGCCAAGCGATCGACAACGTGAGTGTTCGAATGCAGTGGAATATTTGATTAACATAATTACTATGGCGAGTGTCACTGACTGAATTACCAAACAAAATTATGAAAATTTAGTACTTACATTCTTCCGACGTCAGATGCTCAATTTTTTTTAAAAATCCGACCGTTAAGGGTAACACACATTTGGCCTATTATCGAAGTGGTTGATTAGATGACCAAACCTTTTTTACCTATTTAATTTTCCGCGAAAAATAGATACGTGTTTTGGTGTGAATCTAAAATTATCGCAGTGAAAAGATAGCTCGTAGAGTTCATGTTAAAGACAGAGATAGGTCACCTTGGTGGTGTTCCCGCGTAATGGATTGCTATTTGCGATGCACTCGTGAGTATAAGTATTATAAGTCATTTATCTATACATATACCTAAGTGGTTATTTTAATAATGCACGTAATGTTGCATGGCGCTTTATAGTCTAAGAAATATATACCCTCGTCTGTTATTTATTAGTGATAAGAAATAAATGATGGATAATATTTACATGAACACATTTCAAATAGGTTGCCTAGTTAAATTGCGCCGAATAATATTAAATAGTTAAATTTTTAATTACATTTATTTAACATGTTACCCGCACCGGTTTTTTTTTTTTAAAACGAACACTAGTTAAAAGATTATACCCAACAGAATAGATAATGTAAGATTGCTTTCATTTATAATTGAATTTATAAATGAATATGCTATTATATGTAATGAGAAAAATCTTCATCAATAAAAACTCCCTCTATCATTGTCTGTCACATGATGTTGCGCGCGCAACGCATCTTTATCACTCTCACCATTGCAATTTAACAGCAGTGATAGCCGATTACCATACCAGGTCTCGGGTTCAAACCCCGGCTCGAACCTCTGGATCCGAAATCTATGTGCGAATCATAATTACTATATGATTATCACTTGCTTACGGTGAAGGAAAACATCGTGAGGAAAACTGCATGTCTTACAAGATTTAACCAATTTCCGAAAGACACGTGCAATCCGCCAACCCGCACTGGGCCAGCGTGGTGGATTATGGCCTGAATCCCCCTCGTGTTGAGGGGGTTTTCTATAATTAGCTAAATAAATTATATTTTGGCTACACTTATATATGATTATGTAAAGTACCTAAGTAAGTATAATATTATTTTTAATATGTATTAATAATTTTAACACAGGAAAAAATATTCATTCACGAATTTAAATAACATAAGTAAGTTTAGTTTAGTAACAATATAATATACAATTAGGTAGGTTACCATGTTTTCCTCATCGAAATATATGTTTGTTTGTGGACTTCATCAACTTATTTAATTACTTACTTATTACATCATTAAAATAGTTTTTTTACTACAAGTTATTATATAAATAACTATACAAGGTTCCGGGAAAAAAATGAATCAAACTCAAAGCCTACGTAATTATGATAACAAAATACATTGTATGGTAACATTGGTAATAGCATTTGTAATCATATTTTAACCGACTGCATAAAAGGGAGGTTTTATGTTCATCTCTATGTTTTTTATAAGTATATTTTCTCTGATTACTCTGTCAGTTGTGGACCGATTTTTCCTATTCCAAATGAAATAAATTTCAAGGTTCTTAGTTCTTTCTAGCTTTTTAATGCACCTATGTTTTTTGATGATGCTGGATGCGGCAAGCTGAAGACAGGGCGCTATGGCGCTCATTAGAGGAGGCCTATGTCCAGCAGTGGACAAGTATAGGCTGATGATGATGATGATGTTTTTTGAAGTCGGTTTTTACTAAAATATTTTTAATAGGTTTAGTATACCGGAGACGACCGATCAAAAACATATTCATATCCAAATGTCAAGAGTCAATAAATTATTATTAAGGATTAAACACATCTGAACTGACGCATTCCGAGGACGTCGAGCTCGTGCCGAATTCGATCGACCTCAACATTTAAACTATAGGGTGACAGAAATTGTAACAGTGCAGTTACAAAACTGCAACCGGATTCGATCCGGCCAGTCTCGCTTCGACAGTAGCGAAAGCAACTTACGTAACTGGTTGTGCTTAGCTTTTTCGTGAGAAGAAAATAAATAAAATATCTATAAAAACCTAGCGATACAGCCCGGCCTCGTAAGGTAAACCTTCTCAAAGCATAAACGCGAGCATAAACAGATAAACTAAATAAAATTACCGTACTAATTTCCAAGGTACTTGCTGGATTTTCTGCAATCTGCCTATTTTTATGACCCCCGTCCACAATCCAAAAAAAAACGTTTTCGACCCACATACAGCACGGCGCAAGGAGCTCCATAGTTATAAAAAAAACTTTTAAAAAGCCCGTGCAACAAACTCGTTTGTTTTTTAAACCCAAAGTTACCAAATCGAAAGCGAATTACGTAACGAAATGACAACAAACAAATTACAGCAATTAAAACTCCAAGGCTGTCGCGACAGGTCGACAAGGTATCCGCTATCAGGGACGTGTTATCAGGGGTCGCACTCTATCTGACACAGAGATTTACGTAATAAATCATCGGGTTATTCTCACTTACCTACTACTTACTTAGACCAGTAAGATGCACCCCATTATTCTTGTTCTATCACAGTAAAAAACAATAGGAAACTATTAATTTTGAAATTGGTGCCAATTCTGTAACATGACAAAATTTTACATCTAAAAGATTTATGATTAGTTCAGTATGAGTGTAGTTGGTGTAAGTATTATTTAGTGAACAGTGAAAGTATTTGAAAGTTTAATTAGATATTATAGTTACTTATGATAAACTTATTCCTTTTAATTTTATAGTAGTAGCTATTTGCTGAACATTTAACCTCTAATGAACTTATATAAAAGAAATCGACTTTTTATAATTAACTCATTGCAACAGTGTTATTATCTATATGTAACACTTTTTTTGCGATTTGAACTTTCAAACCGTGTTCGTAAAGTGCAAAATCGGTGCTTCGCATGAAACTTGATTAGTAGGTTATTGCATAATAATAATCTTTACACAGTTATAAATAGAAATAACAACTCCTTGAGAAGTTGACCTAGGTTTGGTTTAATGTTATTTCCACATCCGTTATCAGCGTTTATCATTTGATTCTGAACAACGAGATAATTACTAGAAATTGTTTCAAGTCCACATTATTATGTTTTAAAGTAGCAAATAGAAGCTTGTATTGTATTGACGCCATCAATATTGGACAATGAACCAGGACCGATTCCAATAATCGGATATTGCCAGAAGAAAATAAAATAAGAAAAGGCCATTTACAAATTTTCCTTGCAAATGAACTTATTTCCCATTACGTACGTACCTATATGAAAACACATAAATGTCGGAATATTTCGTACTTACCTACCATTAAAAACACTTTCAAACATTGCCGTGCTAAGAAAGTACGAGATAAGGCAGGAAAAGTTTAATTATGCACGTACAAATCGTTTTCAATCCCCGCGCGAAATTGCCGACGATTTGCGGACAGCCACTGAATTAACACTTCCTGGTACTGCCGAAGTACTTGTTGCTAACATTCCTTTCAATACTTCAAACAAGCCTCAAGAACCTACCTAGTTTGTTAACTCCGACAAAAAAGAGGGGTATTATAAGTGTAACATGTGTGTGTCTGTCTGTGGCATCGTAGCGCCCAAGCGGATGAATCGATTTCAATTTTGTTTTTTTGATAGATAGGTATTCTGATCGAGAGTGTTCTTAGCTATGTTTCATGAAAATCGGTTCAGCCATTTGTAAGTTATCAGCTCTTTTGTAGTTTAAAAAGTCGCATCGGGGTTTTCTAAATTTTAAATTTTAGTTATTAGAACAATCTTTCAGGTTTTTGTTTTTCATAATGACGGGCTAGTTCAAGAACCTTTTTGGTCGTCTGGATTTCTTGACTCGCTTCGGTTTTTGTTAATACACTAGTTATTTATTAGTACCTAATGGAAATGGAAAAAGTACCTCGGTCGTGGATGTGAGTGAGGATAATGCACCCAATGCCCATGACAATGCTGCATCTGCGTCTGCCCTTTGAAGATGAAGGTTTAATTTTTGGAACTACCTATAAGAACCGAATTGAATTTCCTTACATATATTTTTATTACTGGAATTGTTGTCCATAATGGCGCATCCATGTTTATTTATGGGAAGCGTCAATAACCGTGTCGCTTGAGTAAAATGTGCCGCTAGACAGTGCTAATGAGGAATGACAATTGTTTCAGTGGCGACTCTCTAAAGTCGGTGCGCCCGCGCATTGCGGTGTTGCCAGGGAGACGTATCCATAATATTTTTAATCAATATTATTATTCTTTATAATACCTTTTCATCTTGAGTAATAGATACACCATTAAGTCCGTATTTCTAAGAAACATGCCTATATGGCCTAAAAAGAATATCAGTTTTAGTTATGAACTACAATTAATTATGTTAATAATTATGTTTTTAAATCAATATCCCCTAACTTATATGTAAGTACATACATTTTATGCATATTCTTAAGAGGGTTGGATATTCCCTCGCTCAAATAATCAGCATAACGATTCAGCGAGTAAATGCAACCAGCATTCTTGCCACAATTTCACGCAGAAAGGATTTATTTGATTAGAATTTTATGGTGGTTCATTTTACTTAGTGTTTTTTTTTTATAATTTATTTTTATTATTATTATTAAGTATAAAGGTACTTGTGTTGTGTCGCATACGTATATAATATAAATACAGACAGAGATGACTTAATTAAGTACTTTCAATGTTATTCAAATCGTTTATTTTTGTCTAGGCCTACGGGGGCACTTACAAATTGTCAATTTTACATAATTTTTTTTCTTATATCTACAACCGGATCGGAACGCGACCTCGACTGAGAAGATCCGGCAAGAAACTCAGCGGGCTTGTCTTTTTACATGTCATTTTTTTTTAATCGCCAGTTATTATATACAGTATTCATCCAGTACCTTTAGTAAATGCTGCAAACCATAGCAATAACACTCACCAATAATTTTGTTGTAAACCACAATTTAATTAAGTTACTTATTAAATATGTAAGGACTTACTATGGCAAAATCTATGCAGCATAAAAAAATATTCCAAAAAAATCTGGTTGGGCAAAAATATTGTAGTATGCTGGCAACACCAGAGTCCCGCTCACCGGTGAGAGGAATGCAAACTAGCGTCCATGACGCACTACGCCGCCTTTCACACGCGAACCGCGTGCGTTTCATGTGCATCTTGATTCCATGATTGTGCCCAATAACTCCGCACCTACCTGTCAATTATTCGGCAAAGAGAAATGTGGGACGTTTTATTGTCTACGTAGGCACACTCTTGATGGTAAGTGGTAGATAACCGACGCCGAGGATACTACAATTTAAGGGAAGCAAACGCGATGAAGGCCTCTCAAAGAACAGTGGGCATGGTTCCCCAATCTACTAAGTAGGTAATTATCGTTCAACATTATGAAAAACCCATTCCACACTCCCGATTCATAAGCGCGACAGCACAAAACCGCTATCGCAAAAACGCCACTTCTTTGCACAGTTCAAGCATGATAAATGAGATAATATAGGTTAACTAGAGGATAACTAGAATCCGTGTTATTGGACTTGAACTACACAGTGTAACAATGTCACCCGCGCACTTGAGTCAACACGTGCTTTTCCAATGTGATACCATTGGACAGGGAACGTGGGTGACGCAACCAGCGTTTACGCAATGTAGCTTTTGTTTTAACACTACAAACAAACATGTTATGAAGCAATCAAAATAGGTCTGTAGTGTCGCTCAAGAAATAACAGTGGCGTGGTTGTAACCAGGAGCGACCGTGTTTAAGGAATAAATCTTATCCCAAAAGAGGTCTGGCAAACATGGAACCCGCGTATTTAATTAAACAGTTACCATCAAAGAATTTGTAATAATGTCTTATTATTACAAATTCTTTGGTTACCATACATATATCCGAAAGTATCCTTCTAATTTAGGTACTCCTGAAGTATCTGGTTCAGGAACTTTACAACATGAGGCATGACGCTTTAGGTAGGCATAGCAGTGTCTCCAACCAAGTGAAGTCATAAGAGTAGCGGCTGCAGTGTAAAAACAAAAAATCTAATAATTTCCACGAAAACAAATGTCAGGTTTACGTAACTGTAATCGAGGGTAAGAGTGCATTATACACGAGGTCGCTCAGAAAATTGCATTCTGAATTACTTAAACGCTAGCCTAGTTTATACTTCATTGCCTATGCGTTTGTATTCAGGGCATCTTAGTAGATTATTTATTATAATTAGCATAATGTATCGATAGCTGGTTTCATGTTAAAAATATTAATACCCTACCTAGTTACTACAGGAAAATGCAAAGGAAGAACAAAATTTCAATCTGGTTTAGGTAATCTTTTGGTGCAACAGCAAACTTAGCTTGAGAGGCGGCTATACAATAAGAACAATAAAATTCAAACGTTTTAGCTTCATTCTCTGCACTTAATTAAGTGATAATAATGACATCAATGTAAATGACGAACGTATTATCAGTTATCACTATTCAAGAAGGCAAATCTTTTAACACCTTTCCAGTGGTTCTTGGAAGGAGTAATAAGGACACTCGGACAATGAGTCTGAATTTCGCAGAATTCGTTTTTGTCTAGAAGCCCTGGGTTGAATGTTAGTAAAAGGTCGACAACATTCCATTCCGCTAATCAATACGACCGTTCAGTGTCTACTCAGTAGTAGTAACGCGCTAGGTATTTACTGTTACTTATACATTATTTATTTGTAACAATAAAGAATGCCCGATTTCGAAATAAGGTCAGGAGGTCTCAAGACTTATTTTTATTATTTTAGCGTTCGGACATAACATTGCATTTAATATATACTAGCTCTGCCCGCGACTTCGTCTGCGTGGGATTTAATTTACAAAGTTTCATACAAACTTTCGTCCCCTATTTTATCCCCTTGGGGGTAGTATTAATCAAAATCCTTTCTTAGCGGATGCCTACGTCCTAACATCTACCTGCATGCCTAATTTCAGCCCGATCCGTCCAGTGGTTTGGGCTGTGCGTTGATAGATCACTATGTCAGTCAGTCAGTCAGTCAGTCACCTTTGAGTTATATATATTTAGATACCTAGGGACTTAATGTTTCTTTATTTCTCCTCTTCCTCCTAAAATCTACAAATTCAACGTTCTGTACAGTTTGTAGATTCCAAAACCAAGTTCAAAATATGAAAAATATAATAACATTTTTAAATGAAACGGTAGACAACCCGTTACGCCGGCGGCTACCTATTTTAATTACCATCGCTGCTTTATGCCCAGTCACCATAAGTACAAGACTTATAAGCGGAAAGGAAATTCAATTAGCATTACTTATAACTCGGTCGAGTCACTCGGTGCCATTACGCCGTAATAGTAGAGTTGATGAGTGCAGATGAGTGTTGCCGGCAGTATAAAAGCGTAGGATATATTAACGGTAATAACACACCGCAGTTCCGTGCGGAATATTAGGCGGATAGTTAGAGTAAAATGTTAAGAGTAAGTATTGGAGTGAGTTACAAACATTCATCAGTAAAAGAAGCAATAATAGGATTTGTTTGTCATATTTATTTGGCCAGAGATATCCTAGAGTTAGTTTGATGGTGAATAATGATCCCGTTAGAAAGCATTAGCCTAAAGAATTCACTACGATAACTACTGCATTTTTACTATAAATAGGAATAGGAATACCTTGGATTGGACTTATAAAACATTGGCTTGATGGAAGCACTAACAGATTTTTCCTGATAAGAAAGACGGCTTCAATAAAAGTAATGAACAACCAGTGAGTGGTTGACATTAAAGCAGTGACGGACTTCCGGCCACCGGACGTACGCTTACATTTTGGAAAGAGGAAATACTCAGTGCTCACCTTAAGACAATGAGAGTCGCTGCACGATATCTTGTTACTGTAAATTATTTAATCAGACGATGCATTATACATATTCATAAATAGGTTCCTACTAACTTATCCTACTTAAATGTACAGTGTATTGCAAAAGTGCATAAACACATAGAACAATCAAATAAAGAAGTGTTCTTCAAGATATTCAGGTGGAGAAAATACAATGAGTGCCAAATGTCTTCAAATGTTATAGCAGTGTAAAGAGTATACAATGAATAAGGTGTCATGAGTGAAGCACCATACATACCTATTTGCATCAAATACTAAGTATTTAAAATGACACAAACACTACTTCACTAAATGGCATTTTTATTACAACGACTAGCTGAGCCCGCGACTTCGTCCGCGTGGAATTTAACTAAACAAAAAAGCCCGCTCCTGCGTTCTGAGCCCGCGCGACAGGACCATTTTTTTAATATTTTTTTTAAATAAAAGTAGCCTAAGTTACTGCTTATAACATCAGCTATCTGCCAGTGAAAGTCCTGTCAAAATCGGTCCAGCCGTTTCGGAGATTATCCGGAACAAACACACAGACAGACAGACAATTTTTTTTTAAATCGCGTTTATGTTATAGGTGTCGTATGTACTTTCATATGCACTTAGTGAAAAGTTGTAATTTTATATTACAAACAGACACTCCAATTTTATTTATTTGTATAGATATTATGGTAAGTGCCATTTTCCGTAATAACTTCATGATTACTGATTCTCTGCCTACTCCAATATTTTCAAGAACTGAAGCCAGAAAGGACAAGCTTTCACTTTTATTGTATTTAACAGGAGAAACATAATATCAATACCGATAATTTCTTTAACGTTGCGATTGTAAAGCCAATAACAGTTTATCACAACTACCGCCCACAAGAACTTCAACCTGGTAATCAACTATCCATCATAACGCAAGAACTAATATTAATAAAAAACCACCTGCGGGCGGGCCCCTTAGTTCAACGCACCAGGTCTGCGTACGTTGTACCGTACGGCAGCCATGAGAAATGTACGCCCAGCGAACCTGTCCAAACGTGGAAGCGCGCAAACCCAACACATCAACTCCACGCAAATCGCCTCCGCAATTTAGTCGGGTTGGTGGCCATTAAGAACCGTGCCGTCATCGCATAGCTGCAAATATGTTTGACAAGCATGGAGCTCACATTTTTCAAGTGTCAAAGGTATGTAAACATGGTGTAAGGTAAGGGGCGTGGATTCAACTCATGATTGTGGACTCCCCAGAGTTTGAATTATCCGTCAATATTTTCATGAATTACGCTCAAATTGTTTAATGTTTTTATGTAAAATTACTTGAGACAGATTTGTATAATGATTTTATACTAAAATACATTTTAAAATGCTGAAAATCTGAGCATAATTCATGAAAATATTGATTGAAACCCATTATGGTGGTATCAGTTTAGTTACCATGCCCCTTACATTACTTACATCCTGTTATAATATATATTATTTACTACTCCAACTCGACAGACATCTTCAGAAAAAAGAACTAGCTATCCAACGCAACGATAATCAAAACGATGTGAAGCTGGGTTTTACTACTGTGGTGACCTAGTGCCATGAGAATTTCAGTACATTTGCAATATAATATTGACATTTCAAGACAGGATTGACTGTGTACGTCAGTCTGCCTCTCGTGTTGCAATGTAACAGCAGTGGTGATATTATCTTTGTTGCAATGTATATCAAAAGGATACTTGGGATATATTGTAAATGTTAACTTAAATACGCGGACTCCATACTTGTTATACCTCGATGCATAGATGCTAAGAGAACAAGTTATGGAACAGGTGCTTACTCTAGCCGATCCGACCTTTTCGGGGAAATAAAATCTCTCGAATCGCCAGAGCTAATGTTAGTTGATGGAACTTGTTTTTATTGTGCGACTATTGTCTACCGGATAGGAATTACGAACTTGTATCGGCATGAGATGTAGCTGACATTCCTCTTTTATTTTTATCCATTTAAGTTAATACAATAAGTAAGACACAGCATTATTCATCCCGTTATGGATGATAAGGTAAACTTCGTAATGAATGTTAAGTTGTAATTGTAGGCAATCACAGAGATAATTAAGCACTTAGCTACTTTTGTCTAGAAAAGGAAAACCAAGTTGTTTGAGCAGATTAAAACATATTTTTTTATTTATTATATTTAATTATACAACGAGGAATAGCTAGAAGCTATTAAAATTTACATAAAGACATGATAAACGTATTTGATAAAAATAGAAAATAACAATGGGAAAGCGATAATCGCGGAGAATTAAATAAATAAATAAATGCAAAATCAATTCCGAATTTACATTTAAAAACTAATAAGTACCTAATGATAAAGAGATTACCAGTAGAGACACAGGTGTACCGTACGCGGACGCTTGTAAAAAAATGTTTTGGTCAAATGCAGTCAAGTCACTCAAGGCCTGTTTTTTGTGCCTATCAGGGGTCAATATACGCACTGTTTACGGTAGATAGGAGCATTATATCTGTTTAATTTGTTGATGGAACGGTTTTATCCCGGCGTGATTGCGAAATAATGATTGCTATAAAAACCCTTTTTGAGACCCGATTGATTGTTATGCTGGGAATTACTTTTGATTTTTTTATTCCTTTAACAATAATCATTTACTTCCATGTGCTTTTTGTGAACCTCATTATCTGAATGTTAAAAGAAGGTACTTAGTCGATGTAGTACTTAGCCTCCGATGGATGATAATAAAACTGAATAGACATTCACAATTGACCGCTTCCTCGTTTTTATATTGACGCCGTTATTTGATTATGTTACGTAGGTTACTTATTAGAAATTTGAAAAGACCAGTGTTTTTGGTTCTGACCAAATGCGATGTTTGAAAGACAACAGTCTAGGTAACAGAGGTTGCAGCAGCACTAACTTATCTCTTACCTAATTATGTTTAATTTAAGTACAAGCATAATTAGGTAAGTCTTCAATAATATTACTCAGAGCTTATTACGTAGTTATTTTATCTATTGTATGCTATTACTTAATTGCGATAACGACGACAGCTTTGAATATAGCTGTAAAATCAGGCATAATTTAATTTTCGCATTAAATAATTAATCAATATATATTTAGTTTTATTTCGACTGCCTACCACTTAAGGAAAATAAACAACGCACATGATTACAAAATGCACAAATAATGTTATTCTTATCACACATTAGACTTAACACGGCTACCAACCATTAAATTCTTATCCTTTTTATTATTTATAGGTAGGTATAGGTACTGTGATAAAATTATTACAAGTTGGAAAACCCTGGTTAGTGAAAATGTCTATAACAATAAGAAGGCTAAGGCAGGCACTTATTAACATGGGTCCTTGGCGCAATTAGATCATGATATTTTTTACAGATACCACGGTCAAGACATGCAAATTACTAAGAATTCCCAGCATTTATGGAAACCACGAGTTAAGGAGACTAAACAGGAAAATTCATTGGTTTCTTGGGAATTATCGGATGCAAATGAAAAAAGGATGGTCTGTAATTGCTTAATACCTTGGGATCGAAGTCAATTAAGTTACTTAAGTATAAGATTTTCGTCTCATTTTATAAATATTATTATAGTTTCTAAGGTAGTCTCGCTAAAGGCTTTTCCCAGATTTTTTCTTCAATAAATCATATTTAAGCGCCACCAGTTGAATTCTTTAAGGGTTTTATACAACACATACATCTGGAGTCGTTCCAACTTACCTATTTACAGATAGGTATGCACTATAAATAACAATACTTACTATCAGGTAATTAAGTGGAATTGTTTAATTATCACCACCTGCATGATTAGATCTTTTTTTTTTTTTTTTTTTTTTTTTGAATTGACTATATGTTGTTGGCCAGAGTGGCCATAACAACTTCACCCGGACAGAGGGCGAGCGCAAGTGCGCTCCAGCCATAGGGGCAGGGGGGCAGCTAGCTCAAGGGCGTCACTAGGGACACGACCTCGGCTTGGGCCGCTGCCAGAAGAGGTGGCGAGGGTAAATCTACCACCGGATCGGAACGCGACCTCGACTGAGAAGATCCGGCAAGAAACTCAGCGGGCTTGTCGGGTGCCAAGGTGCGTCTAGGTAAGTAGACGCACCTTCTAGCGGAAGCGGGGGTTCGTCGACCTCGCCGGCGAGGTCGGTGTCTGGCGGGGAGTGTGCGTGTGTCGTTCTCCTCGACATCTGAGTCTAGGAGAGCGGTGAGTGGGTCGGGGGGGTCCAGCACCACATGCCGCGGCCTGCGGCGGCATGTATCTGGCTCGTGTGCGGGTGCATAATCGGCGGCGGCGACGATTAAGGGATTGGTGTGTTCAGAAGCCTTCATGAAATAGCGTTCAGACGCTATTTTGAAGTGCTTCTGGATAGAATCGAGGCGTAAGTCAGAATGAAGGTCTACGTTCCGTACGAACCACGGGGCTCCGACGGCTTGGCGAAGAAAACGGGACTGTAAGGCCTGGAGGCGACTAATGTGAGAGTTGGCCGCGTGGGCGAACACAACGCTCGCATAGGACATGATGGGGCGAATGCAAGCTTTGTAAAGTGTCACCTTATTTCTAAGGGACATTTTACTCCGCTTGCATAGGAGATAATGAAGGCGACCGAGCACAAAGGCGGCTCGATTGCGGACGTTTCTAATGTGAGGACCGAAGGTCATGGAGCCATCGAGCGTGACCCCGAGATATTTAACTGACTTGGACCAAGGGATAGGCTGCTTGTACAAAGAGACAGTACCTAAGTTGGAGCGAGTGTGGCGTATGGAGGGGCGTCGAGAGGTGGTCCTGGCAAAAAGCACGGCTGCGCTTTTGTCCGGGTTCACCTCTATTCGCCATTTCCTAAACCACTCTCCGAGAGAATTGACAGCGCGTTGGAGAACGCGTGTGATCTGAGCCTTATTACGATGGGAGAAATAGAGCGCGGTATCATCCGCGTAAAGGGCGAGTTGCACATTGTTCGTGCGGGGGATGTCGTTAGTGTACAGACTGTACAAAAGAGGGGAGAGCACGGAGCCCTGAGGGACTCCTGCCCTGATGGGGTGGGGTGGGGAGAGCGTGCCCTCGACTCGATATCGAAAGGTACGGTTTGACAAGAAGTCTCGTAAGATGAGCACGAGACTGTCCGGCACGCCTAAGAGGTACAGCTTGTAAATCAAGCCGTTGTGCCAGACTTTGTCAAACGCCTTAGCGACGTCAAAGAAGAGAGCTCCCGTGGATAGGGGGCGGCCGGAGGAGGAGTTGAGGCCTTTGAGAATGTATTCCGTGATGCGGTGTACTTGGTGAACACAAGAGTGGCCGGCCCGAAAGCCGAACTGCTCGTCAATGAGAAGATGATTGGAAAAGATATACTCTTTGAGTCTTGCTAAAAGCAGGCGCTCATAGAGTTTGGCAATGGCCTTGAGGAGGCTGATGGGACGGTAGCTCGCAGGGACGTTGCGGGGCTTACCGGGTTTGTGAATGCCAATGACTATTGCCTCCTTCCACGCATTGGGAAAGATGCAGTTCGTCATAGCGGCATTGAAGATAGCTACTAGGAGACAGATAAGCTGGGCGGGTAAGAGTTTGAGAACTCTGTTGCTAATGCCGTCCGAGCCCGGGGCCTTCTTGGAGTTGAGACCTTTAATCAAATCCTTCACCTCGGATTCGGTAACCGTTGTGAGAGTGGTAGTGAGGGGTAAGGAAACCCTGCGCTCGACTTCCCTATCAACGAGTTCCAGGTGGTCGGGATCAGAGGATTGGGTGCTAGGGGAGCACTGGCTCTCGAGAGCGGAGGCTAGAAGCTCGGCCTTTTCGTCGTCATCGAAAGCAGGGGGGTCGCCTGAAGGGCGTAATAGGGGGGGCATTGTGACAGTAGAGTCGGACTTTAAGGCTCTCGCCAGCTTCCAGTAAGCTAGATGCGATGGCGAGATTCCTTCGAGAAGGTTACCCCACCGGGCGTCCCTAAGCTCGGCGATTCGACGCTTTACATCACGCTGTAAAGCGCGCATGCGAACACGGTTAGCTTCGGTGGGGTAAGAATCGTAAGCTCTGATGGAGGCATTCTTAGCTCGGACCAGGGCTTTGATGTCGTCTGGCAGAACGAAGCGGTGAGAGTCACCTACCTCGACCTGCTTAGACGAGTGACTAATGGCCGACTGGAGATGGTTGGAGAAGGCATCTACAGCCTGAGATGTGTCCTGAGGGGACGTAAGGAGATCAGGGATGCTGGCGAGGTGTGGAGAAGAGACATCCGCTAAGGAAGTACTTAGCTTTTGCCAATCCATCACAGAACGCGTGGTCGGTTGAGATGGAGGGGAAGGTCCGAGCTGCATGAGAACGGGACGGTGGTCGGAGTCGAGCTCTTGGAGAACTTCCAACGAGCGCAACCGTAAGGTTATGCCCTTGAGGAGGGCAATGTCTAGGACATCAGGGCGATGTGCTAGGTTGTTCGGAAAGTGAGTGGGGTGCATGGGGGCGATGACGTCAAAGTCGAGCTGGTCGACTAGGGCGTCAAGACGCCTCCCATTTGGGGTGGTGAGGAGACTATTCCACCTGACATGCTTGCAGTTGAAGTCGCCAGCCAGTATGACTGCGCTTCCCAGATCAAGGAGTGCTTCGATGTCACTCCTAAGCAGAAGCTTGCCAGGCGGAAGGTAGATGGAGGCTATGACCACGGCAGGATGGCCAGTGAGGGACAGACGACAGACCGAGGCTTCTATGTTGGTGAGCGCAGGGGGGTCGAGGGGAATGCAGTGGAGGGACCTCCTGTAATAAATGGCAGTCCCACCCCCGCGGGCGGTGAGCCTGTCATTCCTTACAAGATTATAGTTTGCGATTTTGGGATCGCGACGGGACGGCTTAAGCAGGGTCTCCTGCACCAGCAAGAGATCAACCTGATGATCCCGAAGGAATTCACCAACCTGATCCCTCTGCTGGGAAAGGCCAAAAGCGTTGAAAAACGCTAGGGATAGGTGATGGGGTTTGGTATGACTCGTGTGTAGATACCTATGCATGGTGTTTATGAGGCGTGCTAACGCAACCAATGGACCGACTGTAAAGCTAGGTATTTCAGAATTCGAAAGTTTGAAGATGTTATCACCTACTTCTATGGTTCCTAAATACATTCGTTTAGTGACGGCTCTGTTGTAAGCAGTCTCATAAATTATTTCTAAGACAGTTTGCCCATGGGATCTTTACTGAAACTACAGTAGATATTAAAGTACTTACTCATATTATAAAATGTGGAGTGGGTAGGTGCCTACATAGACAGACTGATCCCCAGTCCACTCCTATAGGAACTTAGAAAAATGGGGTAGATAGGTAGGTAGGTATACCCCCGCTGGTGGTTTCAAAGAAGTATGCGAAAGCTATCCCGTGGCGATATCGCCAGGCGGGAGAAAGTCTTCTGTGGGATCATAGCCAGTAAGTCCGGCATAACTCGCTCGCCTTCCCCGGGGCGTGCGGCGGGGTAACTACGAGGATTTCCCCGCGTAAAAAGTACCTTTAGGTAGGTACTTATCTACAAACATGTAAGTAGGTACCTAATGAATATTAACGCGATGCTGGCGGACCTGTATGACCTGAATGTAGGGCTATTTAGTTCGGTATAGATTCCTTCCAGATTTTCCGTTTCTTTTTGTTCGGTGGGTAGTTAGTCTGCAATGTATATTGTGTCACTATTTATCAGTTACAACTTTTATCCATTACCTATCATTATATTTTTACACCTACCTATAGTTACTGTTATCAACACCTTACTTTCACTCCGTCCCAGCGTTTAATATCGTTCAAGTGCTCTACCTACTTACACGATATAAAAATGTAAACGTATTCATTCGATCGCATTCTATAGCCAACTTTTTTCAACACACATTGTAGTGAGCAAACATTCAGCAATTGAATAAACACGGTCCGGACTCATCCAGCTACGTTATTAAGTATTTTATATACCTGTATCAGTATTTTTGCGATAAATTGACTTCTACTGAGGACTAAATAGTTACATGTGTTGTTTGATAGCATCATAGTCACCTCCGATAACAGATATCATGCAAGGTCGACTCACCGGGTCGATGTCCGCCTCCCAGACGTCCTTTAGGTCGTTCGAGATGTCGAAGTATCCCTCCATCGTCGGGGCCGGTATTCTACAACGGCCTCCGACTGAAAACACAGCGAAACTCCGGGAAAACTTCGCACAAAAACACCAGCGAACTGTCACAAGCAAGTACCTGCACTCTCCCGAGCTAAGCGGAACTCTGAAAGAATGTAAACTGCACTAGGTTTAGTCAAACTATGTTTCATTCACAGAGCACTGTGCATCATCACGAGTTTAGGTTTTCACTGTCGACGCCCATTTGCAATAAAATATTATTTTGATAAGTTTTCACTGCACGCGAGGAATGTTGGTTGCGGACTGAGCGCGGACGGGACGTGCACTCGCAATGTCGTTCGGCCGGCTAATGCGAGCGAGAGTCGCCGAGAGCGGCGTCGTCCCCCACCCCAGGCAGCCCCCGCTGATACGAACCTCCCATTCATACCGTGATGGGGGTTAAACACATCACCGTTAGGGGGAGACCACACAATATGGTGGGTGTCGTACTTACTTATCTCTGAATGAAATGCAAGTAGAAGAACCCGTGAGAATTCAGTGTGTATGGAGCAATAACAAACAATAAGAGTCGGTATGTTTATTAAATAAATTCGTAGTAGTACAGTTCGTATGTGTGTATAAAGTGTATAAAGAAAAATACATAATTAGTGTCAGAATCAAATAGTATCTTCACTTATAGTAATTAATGCACTTACCTACATATTAAATATAATTATGTATACACCCTACTTACATACCTATTACTTTACATATTTTCTGTATAATTATTATATTAATTAGGGAGGCCCCTAGATACCTAAGTAATTACAATATTAGAAACTTTGGCCGAATATTCATACCTATTTAATAGGTAAGTACACCCTTGTATTCTTCTTCTAATAAAAAAAAGTAAAGTGAAAACAATTTTGATGATACAGTAATAATAATAATACATCATTACGCACGCCCTCATTCCCTAAAGGGTAGGCAGATATGTACAAGTACACTCACATTTCGCTGATGATGGTTGGGTCCTAATGTAATAGGGGATACATAACCTATTCCATTATACTGGGCACATTCCCCCACAGTGCGGGGGAGAATCGGGCCATCGTCTACCGCCTTGATCTAGTGCAGCTAGGCGAACTTTGCGCCTTTTTTGGAAATCTTTATTAACAAAATTTAATTAAATTAATTAATTTAATTAAATTAACAAAATCTAAACAATTTTCGAAAGACATGTGAAATCTGTCAACGCGCACTGGGCCAGCGTGGTGGATTATGGCCTGAATTCCCCAGGCAATGAGTGGAGGCCCATGCCCAGGAGTGCGCCGTAAAGGGCTAAACATCTAAATATATATAACTCAAAGGTGACTGACTGACTGACTGACAAAGTGATCTATCAACGCAAAGCCCAAACCACTGGACGGATCGGGCTGAAATTTGGCATGCAGGTAGATGTTATGACGTAGGCATCCGCTAAGAAAGGATTTGGATTAATTCTACCCCCAAGGGGATAAAATAGGGGATGAATAATCCCGAAATTTTTGTTAAGTTAAATTACACCCGGACGAAGTCCCGGGCACAGCTAGTTGTATATATAATATTATTATTATTATTAAAGGGACCTAGTTTCATGATAGAAATGGAATGCATAATCCAAAAAGTGATATAAGAGAGGATAAGGGCACGGATGCACCCTTACCAACTACCGAGTTGTACTCAGACGTCGATAATTTTAAACTGCCTAACCTCACTTAATCATCATCAGATCAAATTTTGACTACATACTAGACCTGAACTTTTACAAAATTTACAGCAGTATAAAATCACAGAACCCATATTTGTTCAGCATAATTCGCTCTAAATGTTACTTATGTACGTTCTTTTTGGGCGGCACGATGAATAACGAAGGTATATGCGTCAGCAAGGAGGAAATGCCTCCGTGGAGGATGCACACCCTTGGAACACCGCACTTCACCAGGTAATCACTGAACTGGAAGAAAAAATAATATTTACTACTGAATATTTGAAAGCAGTTAGTCAAAGACACGCTTTGGCAACAGACAACATAGAATCGTAACCCACCCACCATGAGGCTAATTTTGTGTAGCAAATTTGATGCAGCAAAGTCGAATTTCTTTAACATGGTTGTACCAAACTTTTATATTGACAGTTTCAAACTGAACATGGTGTGAGATGAGTCACGATTTAGTGTTTTGTCGACAGTACCAATAAATGAGCCAAACTAGTTTTAGAATTATTATAGTACATTGTTACACGAGTGGTGAAAGTGACTTATTTAGTCCCGAGACGGGGTTATATATAGTTCGAGGGACAAAATAAGTCTTTCACCCGAGGTAAACACTGTGCTTTTCATTACGAATACAAGGAAAGTAAAAATAAAAACAGGAATTGGCTAAATAAATAATACAAGGAAGTATGAAAAATACTCTACAACTTGAAAAAAATAAAGATCGGATTGCCGCCTGTTTTGTTTTTTTTTCATTAGCCGGCCAACTTCATTATTTAGTTATTATTTTTTATTTTCATCCTTAAATATTTTGCCCAAATCTATGTTATTTTAAAGAAATTGTTGAAACTAAATTATAATTAAGTCATTTAAAAATAAATATTCTTTACTTAATACTTAACTTTATGCTATTTCAATTTTACATCATCATTTTACATGACTGTAGAAAAAGTTTGAACATGGTTCCATAGAAATGTGAAAATGGAACTAGTTTTTTTTTTATAATTTGACAGCTGTCAGTTGAAAGCGATTTTCCCGGGCTGGAAAAGTATTACTTTCAACCCGCTTCTCAGGCAACTTCAGACCTACTTTCAGAGTATGAGTAATGAAAAATTTTTTTTGTGTTTTTCATTGTTTTATTTAATACAAAAAAATAACAATAATATAGTATGAAGGTCACAACTCGCAAAATACAAAATTATAACCCCACCACATTAGAATTGGATATGGTTTTTCAGAATGGAACACATAAGTACTTCTGCAAACTGAAGCCAACCAACAAACATTTGCACTAAGGTTGGATTTGGTCTGCAGACGTAAGTATGGGTTGGCACCATTCTGAAAATTGTGACCGGATTCGGACCCGCAACTATACTTCGCTACTTTCATAAAGACGCGTACTGTAACTCTTATGACATTGACACATGGGTCAATTTGCAATAACTCACGCGTCTTCCTGAAATTTACTGACTAAGGGAAGCGCTTAAATTATTATCAAAATCCTTCCTACCAATATTATAAATGCGAAAGTTTGTGACTGTGGATGTATGTTTGTTACTCTTTCACGCAAAAACTACTGAACAGATTTGGATGAAATTTGGAACACAGATAGTTTATAACCTGGATTAACACATAGAATACTTTACTTAAGTCTACGCGGATGAAGTCGCGGGCAGCAACTAGTATTAAATAAATAAATAAATATCGCCAGACGAACACATCAACTGTATGGTCCCAAACTAAGCAACGCTTATACTATGGGTACCGTACAATAGACTGGGGGCGATCCTAGTAACACCCAGACCTGGGAAAATTACGAAAAGGCCATTTCCGAAATTTACCCTGACGGGAATCGAACCCGCAACCACCCGATGCAGTCAGCCGAGCGGCCTACGCACAGTGTTTTAAGAAGACCATTTTTCGGACATCGCGTTTTTATTGCAAAAGCTGATAGATATAATCATTTAAACGCTATGAGTCGAATACCCATTTGTCTAGCATGTCTAGTTTCTGAGATATAAATTTTTGAAAATCGTCAAATTTTCATCCGGATTTTTTGAAAAAAAATTATATCTCTTAAACAAGGCAAGATACGTAATTATGATGTTCGGTGCATTGATGGTGTATGTTATGCTGCACCTCTTAAAGCATAAACGAATCTCGTAGCTTTGATAGATTCCGATATATACGCGTTTTTTGGTTTTTAGATTTTCTTATTTTTCTCGAGTATTCCGCCGTATTGGGAAAAGTTATTTATACACAAATTATGTTCTTTACTTTCCCAACACACCACATAAATTTCACATCCCAACTCCATGGAATCTAGAAGTTATTCCAAATTAACTATTTTTGCTAGGGTTGTCACATTATTCATCCGAATTTTATCGAGTCAATTTTCATTTAACATTCATTATTACAACATAATTAAACTTATACTACTAATGATACTTATGTATTTTTTAGGATCCGTAGTCACAAGGACAGACCAACATACCAAAACATTTACCCTTTTACTCGCAGTCCACCGCTGAAAAGGCCTCTAAAAATATAGTTATATGTACCCTTCATACTAAAGTAGAAACTATGAAACAAATGACAAACTAAGGGCGACTACAAGTTTGAAATTACTAATATACTACAATGAATATAAAATGATACGAAATTTGGAGCATAGGGTTCCGTAGACTACAGAATTTTCAGTTTAATATTGTAGACTGGGTCACCCTCTTAATGTCGCTTTTAACTCATGCCTAGCGCGGGCGCTCCATGCGGGGACTGGTCCACTCACTTTCCTCTTACCAGCATTGTTGTTATACTCTATTCATGTATATAGCATAGAAGGTATTACAACAAAACACATTATTTATTACTCTGCACTATTGGTTATAGACATTAATGGGAGTTTTAGCCAGTAAAACTGTTACCGCCTTCACCGCGTGGAGGTACTCCCAGCTTATGTTATTACTATTGTCATGGAGGAAGTGCTATGAACATATATAGATAACACTCATACAATTGTTAACTTTGCCCTTAAATTATATCGCTAAGTATAACTTTTGCATTTCCGTTTATATAAGTACTAGCGACCCGCCCCGGCTTCGCACGGGTGCAAAAACCCTCTAAAATTATGAGTGTTTCTCTACTATATTATGCATGTATTATATATATAAACCTTCCTCTTGAATCACTCTATTTATGAAAAAAACCGCATCGAAATCTGTTGCGTAGTTTTAAATATATAAGCATACATAGGGAAAGACAGACATCGGGAAGCGACTTTGTTTTAAACTATGTATTGATGGTTAAGCTGGTCTCTTAGAGACCTCAGACATAAGATAATCCAAACCACTGGTTGTATATATCAACAAAAATGCTATTAAGTAAGTATATTTTTGCCAAAGAAAAATTAGATCCGGAAATAAATTATTATCTTTGAGCGTGACAACCCTAACGACAAAAAATCGGGATAAAACTTAAAAAAATTGCGGTTCCTAGATTCCATGGAATTGGGGTGTGAAATTTATGTGGTGCATTGGGAAAGTAAAGAGGATAATTTAGTATAAATAACTTTTCCCAATACGGCGGAATACTCGAGAAAAATACCAAAATATAAAAACGAAAAAACCCGTATATATCGGAATCTAACAAAGCTACGAGATTCGTTTATGCATTAAAAGGTGCAGCATAACATACACCATCAATGCACCCAACATTATAATTGCGTATCTTGCCTTGTTTAAGAGATATAATTTTTTTTCGAAAAATCCGGATGAAAATTTGACGATTTTCAAAAATTTATATCTCAGAAACTAGACATACTAGACAGATGGGTATTCGACTCATAGCATTTAAATGATTAAATCTATCAGTTTTTGCAATAAAAACGCGATGTCCGAAAAATGGTCTTCATAAAACACTGTGCTACGCTCGAACCACTGCGCCAAGCGGTCGTCAAATCTTGTTAATTAATCTGTCAAAGGTTTTAATCTGATTTACTTACTAATTGAGCTGTCTCGTCCTCGGCGGACGCAACGATTACAGTCTTCTTCGACTTGATAGCTTCTTGAATGACCCTCTGCGGATGTAGACCTAAGGCCCTCAGCTCATGTTGGCCGAGATGCACTCCGCTATAGGGCACGTTTATACTGCCATCTATACAGCTCTTCTCGTACCTGCATTTCAAGTAGAGAATTTAATCTACGAAGACGCGCCCTAATATTTTTACAAAAGGGATGAGGTTAATTCCGCCCTCATAATTGCAAATGAAGTAATCGCAAAATTACAGTTTCGATAAAAAGGCGTTTAAGCGTTTTTTTAAACCTCTACATAAACTGCAATCAGACTAAAATGTCATGTTATTACAACATAACATTTTAGTTGGTAAACAAACGCTATAAAGTTAGTAAAAAACGCTTCAGCGCCTTTTTCTTATTGTTAATCCCTTATTAATAAATCGATCTTAAGGCTAAAGCGCCCATCTTGCCCACGATGTTCATTTTTTTCGAGTATTTTAAGAAATTTTTCAAAATCTGACAATAATAAAAGGCACATTTTGTAATTCGCGACAAAGACCGCGTGTAGTGCATTTATTAATATATCCAACTTACTCTAAAACATTTCAAGAACGACAGCTATCCAGATAATCTGGCAATTATTGTGATTAACTAGTATCATATCCACCGTGATAATATTTAGAGTAAAATAAATGTATTAATAAACGCACTGCATACTGTGTTTGTCGCAAATCACAAAATGTTGTCTTAAATGTTTTCAGATTTTGGATAAACTATGAAAATACTCGAAAATTTTGAATTTCGCGGGCTAGACAGGCGGCGCCATCACCTTAAGTCTGAGGAGCGGTCTTCGGTACGCTTTTGACGTGTAATTTTGCTCTAGTTTGACACAAGAATTACATTTAAAGATCTCTCACAGACTTGAGATCGATTTACGAATAATACGAGTGTGTGTGAGTTTGACCACATCGCCAATATCACCCGAAATCGGGGTAGCACGACCCTCACACAGAAGAAGCTATTACAGATGAGTTTTGTACGATGTCCTAATCTTCTTCAGGTTACCAACGTGCGACTAATGCCTTTTGTTATTGTTTAACATCACGGGGATCGTGAGCTTATTTGCCGACTTTGCTTTATACAAAAAATAACTGGCCCTGTGCGGGTTGGCCAACTTCGCCAAGATTAAACAACATAATGTTCATGAAAAACAAGGAATGTGAACTCAATGCATACTTACAGTAAATTGGACCTTATGTCGATGACACAGCATTTGTCTTGGCATATCAGCGAGAAGAAATCGGACAGACTTATCCTGGGGCATATTTCCACTAGTAAAACATCCATCGGTATTTCGACCAAGTCCTGCAAAAAACATGAATTAACAACAAAAATAAAAAAAAATTGTAATTCACCCACACACAGACCAATATAAGCCATAGACGCCTCATAGCCGGGCACCTGGCGCTGGGCTAACATATGTAGTGTCTTGCCTTACTGATCTGTGAATTCACCTGATAGCCCAAAGTAGCGTTCAGTTTGTTGAATTACATTTTTAGTATGAAGATTGACAGTAGTATACAGATAAAAAGTTAGGAATATGGAAATTGTAAAATCTAGTAACAGCAAAGACTAGAGTAGATTTGTCAGAAATTTACTGAGAGTTAGTTTAGTCAAGTTGAGATTGGGCACAGAAAGAATTGGTACCAACCTAATGATCAAAACTAAAGATTCTTACCATAGATTCTTTAGTTTGCGATTCATTCGTAAACCTCCTGTAACTTATGCTGCGTGGTGAGCTGCGACACATATCTATTGATTCCTGCAACATCGTGACAATATATTATTGCAGTACAGACATCTTTGTCACTGGGATCGCCCCCAGTCCATTGTACGGTACCCATAGTACAAGCGTTGCTTAGTTTGGGACCATACAGTTGGTGTGTCAGTCTGGCGATATTTATCATTATCATGTCTCCCTGTATCACGGGCTCTGCCCGGTCCTTTGGAAGGCTTGCATGGGGACATGGGTCCAACATGTAGAGGCCCTTTGTGAGAATTTTATTGTCATGTAAATGTTGAGGTCAACCGCTGCAAATGATGGGACATATAGAGCGACCCGACCCCAACAGGTCCAGGAACTATTGCAAATATGGAAAGAGAAAAAATAATTTTAATGATGGAGCTTGGATGGACTGGTGATTGGGCTATTTCAAAGCAATTGGACACCTTCCATAATCAGTATTATCCAACTCTCTTCGGCAGGTGGTTATTATCATTATTTAATTATCTATATATATATAACTCAAAGGTGACTGACTGACTGACTGACATAGTGATCTATCAACGCACAGACCAAACCACTGGACGGATCGGGCTGAAATTTGGCATGCAGGTAGATGTTATGACGTAAGCATCCGCTAAGAAAGGATTTTGATTAATTCTACCCCCAAGGGGATAAAATCGGGGATGAAAGTTTGTATGAAAATTTATTAAGTTAATTTTTTGCTAAGTTAAATCCACGCGGACGAAGTCGCGGGGACAGCTAGTTCTAGTATAAATCTAGATAAGATCGAATAAGTCTACACCTGCTTTAATTCTTAAAATGTCTCCCAAAGTCTATACTTTTAGATTTACAACAAAAAACTTGTATACTCTTTCTGTTTCCTTGTATATTAAGTTCCAGCATGCGCGTCGTAATTAATTTCCTCCTGAACGGCTTGACCGATTTTGATGTTTCCTTTTTTTAATCATAGGGTCACCTGTATCGGTACGGAGACCTTTTGTCGATATCCAAAAAATAGAATTGACGCTAGTCAAGAAGCGGGAGGAAGCCATGAAATATAAATATTGACGGTGGACGGAGGTCAGACATTTCAGCCTAAAGGGTAGTGAGTGGTAATTACCTTAACACACTCTCCGATATCGATCTCGGGCAGATCGGAGAACAGTAATATGCACTCGTTGAAGCCGGAAGTCAACAACGTGTCCCTCAGCTGTCTTAGTATACCAACTCCCATGAACAGAGGCAACGCCGGCCCCTCCACCAGCAAAGCGTCCCACAGATGAACAATTTTGTGCAGCGGGAATACATCTGAAACAATAAATAAAATTTAAAATTTTGAAAACCCCCGATGCGACGACTTTATAAACTACAAAAGAGGTGATAATATTCAAACGGCTGATCCGATTTTCATGAAACATAGCTAAGAACACTCCCGATCAGAATACGTATCTAACAAAAAAAAATTGAAATCGGTTCATCCGCTTGGGCGCTACGATGCCACAGACAGACCCACAGATACACAAATGCACATGTAAAACTTATAACACCCCTCTTTTTATCAGGGGTTAAAAATTACAAGTCTTTATTCAATTCAATTTCAAGTAGCTTTGGCTTTACAGGAAGTCATGTCTGTCACTCATCGGCAAACAAGCGTAGGATCCGTCTGATGTTAAGCAGTTACCGTAGCCTATAGATGCTATAGGCGCGTGCCGAATGTTTAACACCTACTGTGACGTCATTAGTGACGGGAAATCCAAACCAATTCAAAGACACCGATGCCGCCGATGCCCCTCCGCCCGCTACGATTATCTCGAGTGATTATCTCGCTCATACTCATATTTATTATATCTGTAGTCACGTGGACTACAAGTTAACGGCGACCAACCTCGACGCTTGGTCGGGGTTTCGTACACGCGAAGTGCATGCATTTTCGTTATCTATGTAAATCTATATCTGTGATAAAACCCCAAGATCAATAGCCAAGACGAGCGACTCACGTGAAAACATGGTCAAGAACCAAGGTATAGCGAAGAGCTCCGGTATGAAGTTGATCTCGTGGAGGTGGGTCGCCAGCGCCGGCTCGTGGAAGGCGGTCATCTGCCAGAACTTGGCCAGGTACTCCTTGATCACCGCGTTGTTGTCCTTCAGGAAGAACTTGTGCAGGAACTTGGGGACGAACGCTGAGAGGCAGGCGAAGGCGCGCGCTGTGGAATGTAATATACAGGTTGAAACAGAATGGCAATTTTTTTTGGAAACTTTACAAACAAAACGTGTTACAGGGATACAGCTGTTGACATATTTTATAACTCCACAAAACCTTGAGTACTTTAACTACCCCACAAAGCCGATAGTTTTAGATTTACAAAGTAAAGTTGCAAAGAAAATAGTATACTAAAGATGCGCAGAATGTATCACTGAGCTGAACCGATATATATATATATATATTTTCAGCTCAGTGATATTTATCACTCTTTTATATCAGTAGCTCACTAGTGATATAAAGATTTGTTTGAAGACTGAGCGAACTAGCGATGTGTTTTTTACAACGCTATAGCTCAGAAGACCTACTTGTAAGTAAAAACCAATGCCATATACCGTGCTAGCAATATGTTTAATAGGTAATAAAATGCGAAAGCGTGTTTGTTGGTTTGCCCTTCTTATACGCAGCAACAGATCACGTATATATTACTAACAGTCTTTATCTACACAAAATATAATTATTATAATCCGATACACTACATACGAAAAACAAAATTTATATTACTCAGTTCAGTCATAGGCGTAAGTAATTCGTAAGTAACTAAAACAAAACGGTTTGAAATAATACAAGCAACTTTGAATGTTCACAAAAAGAAAGTCTCAAAATTTGTACTCTATTCATTTGATTTAAAGGTCGATTTTCCTACGATCTATTATCCAATAACAGACGGCCGGCCAACGCTCATGCGCAGTGCTTTGTATCGCTAGTCTCTTTCTTTTTTACGTCGTGTGCAATTTCTATCTCATCTGAGCCAAAGAGCTAGTGAGCTGTGTCACCTGTCTACTACATGTCAATCACTTTGTTCAGTAACTCAAACTGAAACCATACTTGTAGAGATATAGAGATATAATTTGAAATCAGATGATCTAAAGAGAGATTAGCTCTTTGGTACCGATATATATCTTTTGTGTCATTAGCTCGCGGGCTACACAACTCTATAGTATACCCTCCCTGTTTCACCTAGTATTCCTATACTATATAAAAGACCATTAATTAATGTAAGTACACCATCACGCCTGCGTTCCCCTTAAGGGTGGGCTTTATTTGATAACTGGTACTTACATTAATTAATGGTCTTTTAACATAAGAATACACACCTTCATTACAAAAGTTGAGGTACAAGAATGGTGCGGTCAACGAGTCCAGACCCTGCCAGTAGACGTACTGCGGGTTGGTGAGCAGCCACGCTTTGAGCAGCCGCTTCAGCGTGCGGTGGCCAGCCGCGCCGCATAGCAGCCAGCAGTATTGGTGACAGCGAGGTACGTCCACGTCTATCTGTTGAGGGAGAATGAACTTTATATGTGGCGAATTGAGTTGAATTTTCAGTGCACATAGGCCTGTATTAATAAATCTATTTCAAGTCTGAGAGCGATATTGGAAATGTCATCCCAGTACACAATGACATGTCAAAGACATACTCAAGATGGCTCTCAGATTTGAGATAGATTTATTAATACGGACCATAGAGTAGGAAGTCTAGTCGTCTAGACATCGGCGTATGTCCTCTTCGCAAGATCGTATGGACCCCCGCACAATTGTTACATAAACTAAACTTAACTAAACTGAATGTATTGTGGTCCATTGGTCGTTATTTGTGGGACACGAAAATATATTGGTAATATAGAGTGGTGATAATTATGTTAGTATACAAATTATGTTTGACGACCGCTTGGCGCAGCGGTTCGTGCGTAGGCCGCCCGGCTCACTGCACATGGTGGTTGCGGGTTCGATTCCCGCCGGGGCAAATTTCGGAAATGGCCTTCTCGTAATTTTCCCAGGTCTGGGTGTCACTGGGATCGCCCCCAGTCCATTGTACATACGGTATCCATAGTACAAGCGTTGCTTAGTTTGGGACCATATACTAAGTGTGTCAGTCTGGCGATATTTATTATTATCTAGTATACAAACTAAAAACACTATTTTAACTGCCTTCCTTGTTGTGTCCGTAATGCATAAACATGACAGCAATTATTATATTTTATTATTATATTACAAACTTTACCAAATGTTTCATTTAGTTTAGTGCAGATAGGCAACAGAATTAGAACTTTTTACCTGTCTGTCAGTCGGCGTCGGTGTCTCTTTGTCAATTCGTTCGTATTGTTCTTCGATATCACCGACAACGCCCAGCAGTGCGGCCCACACGTCCCCTCGCACTAGAGGGGGGATATCGATCTCCGCTTCCGCTCTGATGTACGGAGCTGTGTAGGGATACCCCTATAATAAATCCTCATTATTAAAATTATATAGAAACAAATATAAGGCTTACCTGGTTTAAACCTTTGAATTTACCAAGACTATTTATCCTCAGTAATATTATAAATGCGAAAGTAACTCTGTCTGTCAGTATGTCTGTCGCGCTTTCGCGACAAAACTACTAAACCGATTTGAATGAAATTTGGAACACAAATAGTCTAGAGCCCGAGAAAGGACATAGGCTACTTTTTAATGCGAAAAAAGGGTTGTAAGGGGTTGAAAGGGGGGCATGAAAATTTGTATGGAAGTATCGTCATTTGTAGAGCTAGAAACTTGAAACTTATTTTTTAGGCTGTTGATTCGATATAAATAAATATGACATTCAAAGTTTGCAAAAGTTTTACCCTCAAGGGTGTAAAATAACAATAGGGAATAGGGGATGAAAGTTTGTATGGAAAGATGTATGGTTTAAGTGAATGTTTTATAATTTTGCAACAAGAGCTATTCTGATGTAACATTTACGGAGTTGGAGTACGGATGAATTCGCGGGCACAGCTAGTATTTCAATAATAAAATACTTTATTCATAATCCGAATACGGCAAACCAAAACGAAGGGCTATGTTTTAACAGTATATGTGTACCTTTCAATAATAAAAAATAATGTTATAAAAACTTACATGCAAAAGCCTTTGAAACCAAAGCAGCCTATAGAACTGATACTCCGTGTCTCTCTCCCTGATGATCTTCGGCAAGGTGACGGCATCGTCCTGCCTCCTCCTCTCGTGCATCAGCGGGTAGTGGTCGTGAGCCGGGACATGGCTGAGCCGAGACTTCAGTAAATCTAAACTGTACTTGGCTATTCGACGATCGAATAACGCCCCCGTTTTGCCTCCTATTGTACAGCCATCGAGGAGTATTGCTCTAAAATGTATAAGAAATAAGGTTTGATGAAGGCTCTGTAGACCACATTTTCTTTTCCTGCCCCAAATATCCTGTATCTCTGTATGATGCCCTCCCTCCTGAAATTCTCCGTCCTATCAACTTCCAATCTCTCCTCATGCTTGTTGATACTCCCTTTATTAATATTTTAATAAAATATACAAGATGATACAAAACTCCCATATACAGCCTAAAACCTGACATTCTTTAGGTCATCAATGATGACTATTCGAAGTCAAACATTAATTTGCATTGTTCTTTAATGGGATTTTTGATGTGCAAAGTTTTGGCTAACATTTTTCGTCGCGCAACCCTGTAATCAGCTGTTTTTGGTGAACTCTCTGTGACCCCGAGATTAATGAGACAGATGTGACATAATATCAGATCCAAGAAAATGCCTACATTATTCCTTGCAGCTCTGAGGCAAATTTTATTTCATTCTGGTGTAAAATTTGATGTTAAGTGTTTACGATAACCGTGTTATCATAGTAGGTGTTATGCAAAAGACGTTAGAAGATTATTAATGTAAGTAAGCACGCGCTACAACTCCGAATCAGCTACCTACAGAAAGCACATAGGTACCTACATTATTTTCATTCTTACCTAACAATGCGTAACAGGAGTTTTAAAAATTTGTTCGCATTTCTCATGATAATGTAGTTATTTTGTACCTATGTACATTTAGGTTTAAAAGTAGAAATTTAGACTGACCTGTCCGCCTAATAGTCTTTGGAATCATATGATTTATTGCTTTCTGATCGATATGATTGGTCGATGTGAAAGTAGTACCATCCAATTAGGGACATTCACCTGACACGCCTATCATTTTCTGCTCCCTTATTGGTTGCGTAGTCGCCTTTTTTAGACGCCGACTTCTTGGCGGCTCACTTTGACCAAATAATACAATAGCTTTGTATTCGCCGACATGCCGCTTTCTATCTAAGGGCAACTGTTCACAAGATAATTTTTAATGAAAGATATTTTGTATTTTTTTTTAACAAACGTAAATCTGCTTTACATTACCTTACAGCGTTATTATTTTTGTGCTTTTGAAAGACTACTTATGTATGATTGCGATATGTTCCTTGTTTTGTTTTACTAGTCATTACTAGTTTGCAATAGGAAGCTGTAAGCTATTGTAATTTATGTGACAGACAGACACACATAAATTTTCTCATATCTACCGCGCTATCATTAAACACACTATCACCGCCCGTGCCTTGGCCGATGTCGCCGCCGCATCGCCTATTCGCTCTTGTATGATTTGGTCTAGTGTGCGTACACCTTTATCGTAAACAAAAATTCAAAGGATTTACCGAAAAAACATTAGGTAGTAGTCAGTCGCACTCCTGCTCCCGTACTTGTGAGGTCGTCGCGTTGGATTAGAGTGACTTTTGTGTGTGAATAATAATTATGTGAATAATAATATGAAAAACAATAGTACATATTACGACATAATGTGTGTCGGTGCGGTGCGCAATAATAATCTAGCCGCGGCCCGCGAATTGTAGGTACCTACCACCGCACCGCGGTACCGTGTTAGGAGACTTCTTCACTCAACCGGGTCGTTTCACAGTTCCGAGTGTGGTGGATGTCGGAAGAGTAATGTCACTCTTCGAGCAGAGGAAGACATTTTAAACTTTTGAACCGTTCCTTTAGTGCTTCTGTGGCATGCGCTTAGACGGCTGCTTAGGTAGTTAGTTACCTATGCGCGACAGGAGTCGCTTCGGCGGCGGCGACGGGCGGAGGACCTGGCATGGCAGGCTCAACCTATGGTCTCTGTACCATAAGGTGGTCTACTTCTGGTACTTCTGGTACTACCTCCTGTATTACGTTGTGTTGTCCTTGTGTTTTGCAAATTGTGTGGGTACAAGACAGATCAAATCACTACTTTAAGTAGGTACCTACGTACTTATTAAATATCATAAAACAACACCATGTGATTTGGTGATGGTGATGTGGTGATATGGTGATGTGGTGTGGTTTTTTGAAACTACCGGAGTGTCAAAAGCTGCGCAGGATACGAATAAGAAGGATGGTATGTACCTACGCTTTGTCCTATGTTTATTTACGTACCTAGATAGGTACGTTAGTCGGTACTCGGTAGGTACCTTCTCTAAGTTTGTTTACAAATAAGGCCCCGCCCCAAAATGGTGGCTTCTCCAAGAGTTAGGGTTGCCTAAGAATAGAAATCGAACATTTTTATTTTTATTTTGTAGGGGTTTTTCGTTATCTTCATAAATTGATATATCAAAATGATGACGTTACAATATAATTAAATACAGCTCAAATAACGTAGGATCGTAGGTATGATATAGCCTTTCTGCTTCACCGTGTATAACATCCCATAACATTAGATTGTAACACTTTAGTAGTATATAATACTATTTGCATAATTGTGTTGTCTATTCCCTTTTGTATATGTTATTTTGTGTTGTTCAAGGTAGTTACAGGATTAACCGGCCAATCTCAACAAAATGTCTACTTTGGAATAAACACCGATTGGTCAATAAATCTCCATCGTGTCTCCTCTACTACGTCGACATTGGCAGAATCACATTGGGCCTGACTCAGAGGAAAGAGGCCATTAACACAAAAAAAAAGAGAAATAAGGTTATCTTTAAATAATTAAATAATTTAGCCCTTTTAACGTCCCACTCCTGGGCACTGTCCTGCCATTAATGCGAGGGGGATTCAGGCCATATTCCACGCCGCTAGCCCAGACTGATTTTCGAAAATCAGTTAGATTTTCTAAGTCATGCAGGTATCCTAACGATGTTTTCCTTCACCGTAAAAGGTTTAGATGCAAGGTTTATTTGGACTGAGATAAATCAAGATTGATTGATTGATTTTAGCCCTTTTTTGACGTCCCACTCCTGGGCACGGGCCTCCCCTCAACACGAGGGGGATTCAGGCCATAATCCACCACGCTGGCCCAGTGCGGGTTGGCGGATTTCACGTGTCTTTCGAAAATTGGTTAAATCTTCTAAGACATGCAGGGTTTCATCACGATGTTTTCCTTCACCGTAAGCAAGTGATAATCATATAGAAATTATGATTAGCACATAGATTCAGAAAAATCCAGAGGTTCGAGCCGGGGTTTGAACCCGAGACCTGGTAGCCCGCAAGACGCTTGCTTCACCAATCGGCTATCACTAAGCTATCAATAAATCAAGAACTATTATCTAATTTGTATACTAACATAGGCATTGACAATATCGGCGGGCTACTCTTTATAAGACCGTTCTTTTTCAATTCCGTCTGAATATCCCCACCGGCTAGCTGCCACCAGTGGTATAGATATTGGAGCTTGCATCCCATCAAGCCCCGGGGTTTCTTCACTTCAACCAGCTCTCTGGTATCAGTTCGGGATAGATCTTCAAATAATTCCACTAATGTCGCTCTCTCACTGGGATATATTTTGAGGCATTTTTCTATTATCATTCTTAAGTGATCTGGCACTTGCTGAAAGAATTGTTTAGTCAAATTTATTTGTCCCAGACATAATTAGCACCGTTATTATTTTAATGCAGATAATACACTATCACAGTTAATTGTATTTCCCGAAGGGAGAGGCAGAGGTGCAGTACAGTGCACCCACCTTTTGCTAATGGTGTATTAGGTCCCAATGGACCAAAGTGGTTATTTTAAACCATTATAATCGATATCGAAAACCAACATAACATATCGCCAGACTGACACACCAACTGTATGGTCCCAGACTAAGCTGCGCGATCCCAGTGACACTCAGACCAGGGCAAATTGCGAAAAGGCCATTTCCGAACTGATTCGGGAACTTTAAACGTCTGTTTTTAAATTATTACGAAAAGTATTTGAATCAAATATGGTTTTATTAATACTAGCAGAGCAGTAATTTTCAAGATAACTTTAAAGATACATACATTTAAAGTTCTCCGAATCAGTTTCCGATGTCTATAGTATGTATTCAAATTACCTCTCCAGGAGGCGAAACTTTTGCTATTACCAGACTTACATTGTCCGTCAATGCGAGTGAAATTCTACAATAGACCTACTTTATATTGTTCATAGCAGTCATGTTCCCTGGCGATCCTTTCCGCCGGATTACTAGCATGCACCAACGTCAGTATTCTCCTCAGTATCGGGCCCGGCTTGAGGCTGTTCCACAGCTTGCCAATGCACAGCTCCAGGAGAATGATGCCGAAAGACCATATGTCGGCTGAAGGTCCACCGCCACCGAGGATCGTCTCGGGGCTCAGGTATCTGGGTAAACTAATTAAACGGACATTAGTTAGCGAGAAACCTATCTGTATATTCAACTAGTGTTTGTTGTGCTTATCAACATGATTGGCTTCTAAGTATAAAATTATTTATGACCTCATTGTTATTTGTGGTGGATTTATTTTAAGGCCGACTAGGCCCAGCCCTAGGGAGGTCAGATATTAGGGGTGGCTAAATGTGGCAAAAATATACACTTGCGCACATGTCACTACACTAAAGGATAATCTCCTTCTTCATCTACAGTAAAACCTTCGATATGATGTGATTTAGTTATTTCAACAAAATAGGTCCCTTTTGTACTAATTTTTATATGTTTACATTTAACCAATGTTTTTAAATAATTTTATTCTTATAATAATACTACACAGCCTAGGGTGGCCAAGACTGCTAGTCAGTCTCTGATTTTATATGTTAACCACTTAATATTTGCAAGTGAAAAGTGGCCCAATAAGTCCAGAATAGGGCTATGTGGTGACGAAAATGGCAAGGCCTTTGCCCAAATATGAGACACTTAACAAGCTAATTAAAAAAAATACATATACAAAAATAATGCTATAGTCAAGTACCCTATTTCCTGATCATATTAATTGACTTACCCTAATGGAAATGACACCTCTTTCCCTCCATCAGTCATGTAATACATTCCATAGTGGAACAACTTCACCCTTCCATTGCTATTGATCAATATATTATCATTGGACAGGGTCCTGTGAGTGATATCTTGCTCATGAAGGAATTTAAGAGCATTGACAATCTGACAAGCAATGTTAGTAATCTCCTCATATGAAAACTTAGTTTGGCATTCTTTTAATGATTTCCCTATGACTTCAGCAACAATTATGATCCTTTCTGTGAATAAATAATATATTAAATATCAATTCTGCAAGACAACAAATCACAAACAATTTAAATTTTTACTAAGTTGGCCAAGTTTAAGAAGTATATATTTTTTTATGTGTAACAAAGTTGGCAAAAAGTATACAGCCTGCCTGATGTAAGCAGCTACCATAGCCTATAGATGCTTGCGAAACCAAATAGCATCATATATTTTCAAATAGCTCTGTCCCTTTGTAAGACTGTCATTACTTCTGTGTTGTATTTGGGCACCCAGCGGCGTTGTGTACATAATAGATAATAGGGGGCGGGTCTATCATCCTTTATCAGAGATACTTCTAGACTTATTTCAATATAATACCTATATTATTTTTTTAATAACACTCCATTCAGGTCTTAATTTTTGGGTCACAGTATGATTGAGAGGACCGAAATAAATACAATAACTCACCATGTTTACCCCTTATCACATCTAAATATGTGCAAAGATTTGGATGATCTATAGTGAATAATCGCTGTGCTCGTCCAAGTATGGTGATGGAACTAGGCGTGAGGGGCAGCCCGTTGCTCCCACAGGTCTCACCGGGATGATTCTTAGCGAAATACGTGCAAGACGCGAATTTATAATCATCTTCATGTTCTTCATACATTTTTAAAGTCTGTCGCAGTTCGGTAGGTAGGTGAATAAAACCCTTATTTATTGCCGGCAAACTCACACAGATAAATGCACAGTAAATATATTTTTAAATCACAATAGTTTGTACGTAAATGTTTATGAACATGCAAACAAATTCATTTCCTTATTTTTTTTTTTTTTTTTTTTATATGGCTCTGCCCTTTTGGAAAAGAAGAAGAACCTTCCTTATCCAAGAAGAACCAACATTCGAAACAAACATTGTAGGGATGTTGGTTGGTTAACTATCGATCATCGATATTCATGTTACGAAGTAAATATCGATGAGGCTTCAACATAGGAACATTGATATTGAAATTAGTGCCATATTGAATTTATTCTTGACCCATTTATGAAGGTTCTTACTTAAATCAACGAAAAGTAACAACTCTTTAATATTAAGTATATGGTCAGCCTTAATAAATATACCAATTGCATGGTCCCAAAGTAAGTTACGTTTGCACTATGGAGTCCGTTATAAAACTATACTACTTACTTCTTGGCCACCGTGAAGGGGCCGAATTAATTAATCTATCTCAAGTCTGAGAGCGGTCTTGGAAAAGTCATTCTTATTTCAGGCCAGTCCAAAATGACTTCTCAAAATCGTACTCAAGACATCTCTTAGACTTGATATAGATTTATTAATACAGCCTTAAGACTGTTGACGCTGAGCCGGTGGTGTTATCAGGCCACTCGACTCACTGGATCGAGTGGTTGCGGGGTTCGATTCCCGTTGAGGCTGATTGCCGAAATGTCTATTTCGCCATTCGCCCCAGTCTGGGTGTCACTGGGATCACCCTCAGTCCATTATACCGTGCCCATAGTAGCATTGCTTAGTTTTGGACCATACAGTTGATGTGTTCGTCTGGGGTATTTTTATTTTATACTTTTTTGTCATTCTTTTACAAAATGATAAGTCAAAAGCGTACTTGTCAAACATTTTCATCAACATTGAAACAGGTGAAACAGTTCAGTTAAGTCAGTAACTTTTTTCAATCAATCAAAAGAAAATAAATTGTATCTTTAATTAATATAAGTATCTAAGTATTTAATAATTTACCCCGTATTCGAAAAGAAATAACCTATTCTGTAATGCGATTATGTGATTGTTTAATTTAATTTGTTTATTTACATAGATATGTGTGCTAATATGTGGACAATGGTAAAATCTATGTCAAATAAATATCCAATATCGATATTGAGTTTATTCAAAATCGACGTCCCTAAAATCACTTATTAAATGTCAAATTAAAAGATATTTGCTTGACACATCCTTTAATTGGTTCTTCTTCTTTCTTAAAAATATGTCCCGGAAGTTAATAGGTATTTCGCCAGTGTCAAGTAACAAATAGCAAATCAAAGAGATTAAAGATAATATTGGCTAACTTGACATTGGCAGATTTGACCAAAAAAGCGAAAAGAGAATATAGTAAACCTTCGTGTAGGTGTCTAATAAACTCTAATAATATTTTTGAGGAACCACTACTCAGGTATCAGAAAAAAATATTTGCTTTCTCTCACTTAGAAGAACTCATAACAGTAGGTAGGCACTAACTCTGGTAATATATCAAAAATATATATTTTGTCTATGAGTGACGGCCGCCTACACTGACTGACATTGACACTGACCGAAGTACAATAGGGATGTCCCAATATCAATTTTAAGAACCGGTTATTTTAGTCAAAACCGGTGAAAACTGTTTATTTTCTTTAAATCTATCGAATCACAGGCTACATTATTACTTTACTTTTGATAATTATATCTTATGAATCACCATAAATAAACTTTATTTAAAAACAATAGTATAAACGGCCAAAGTACATATCAAGGCACGTACATGGATGGGTTACATAGCCAGTATCTATAATCTTTTTTTCTTAACGTATGAGCTAGTGGCAAACTTTATTGTAGTTTTCAGGTCACCCGAAATTAAGACATTTCTTAACGACTACGATAGTCAAGACTGACAGCTTAAACTGTCTGAAACTTATATTTTATGCGGAAGTGGTATGCACAATTGCGCATGTAATTTTTACGTGGGGAAATTGCTATTATTCACGTTCGTTGTTGACATTTGAACACACGACTTTCAGAACAGAAGCTGAGGCTAAACCACTAGGCTACCATAAACTATTTACATAAAAAGTCAGTACAAGAAAGAAAGTTATACCTTTTTGCTTAACTTGCGACTTCTACTATTGATTTATTCAGAATCAACAGGATATCAGATTTGTTATAAATCAACATGACAGATACGGCAAAACTATAACATTTTCTTAGTTTTACTAGGGATCTCTAAATCGAGCAAGCTTCAAGACTTAATTCCAGCTGGACTAATCGCAATTAAATGATTGATGGCCGAATGATGTTGTCTTTGTTCATTTTAATTGCGATTCCCCACAATATAGACAAAACTAACTACATATATCACACTGGCCGTTCGGATACATCTAAAGCCCGTTTTAATAAATCAATCTGAAATTTGAGAGCGATATTGGAAATGTAATTATTATTTTATACCAGTAAAAAATGACAATATGTCAAAAGCGTTCTTAAGAGCGATCTCAGACTAGAGATAAATTTATTAATAAGGGCAGGCCTAAGATTCAAATAATAAAATATAAATAATAATTTAGCCTTTTTGACGTCCCACTCCTGGGCATTGCCTCCCCTCAACACGAGGGGGATTCAGGCCATAATCCACCACGCTGCGCTGGCCCAATTCGGGTTGGCGGATTTCACATGTCTTTCGAAAATTGGTTAGATCTTCTAAGACATGCAGGTTTCCTCACGATGTTTTCCTTCATCTTAAGTGATAATCATTTATATAAATTATGATTCGCATAGATTTCAAAAAAACCTGGTGCCCGCAAGACGCGTGCTTTAACCAATCGGCTATCACTGCTTTTTAAGATTCAAATACGCTACCAAATTCTGAAAGATATTATGATAGGTACATGGTTTTGAATTAAAAGTAATCCTGTTTTTCAAGAAAATCGGTTTACTGAAACCGGTTAACATCACTAACTCGCAACACTAACAGAAATAAAAAAAGATTGCTGAATGGAAGGACGGAAAGCGAACATTATTATTTTAATGTATATTTTTTTTATTATAACTGAAGAAAGTGCCATAATGATACACTGAATTCTGTAGGTAAGTTGACCGTAATTGATTTCTACTTAAATATTATGTCTTAACGTGTGGCTTACGTTCGTCTCCTTCAAAAGGTCGAAAGAAAACATTTGCGGAGGTCTTGAGAGGATGGCCTGTGTTGAGAACATACAGCCAATAAACGCTGATTCAGAGATGGAGGAGGGTGAAATTGTTGATGATCTATCAGATATTTCGTCGGAAGAGGAGTTTTTGCTCCGCCAAAGATTACAAGTACTGGAAAATTATAACAATGTCCTTGAACGAAAAAAAGCAAAACGTTCATCTGTTGCACCAGGTAATGTAAATAATAACTTTCCAATGTGTACTTAAGTATGTATATTTATATAATACTTATGTCATTGTTCCATATTTACCGTTATCTCAGATATTAAATACCTACCTAATGACCTTGCTGATAAATAACCTTTAACCTAATTAATATTGTTCTGGATATGGTTTAATGTTTGTATGGGACTGTGCCATTATTATTGGCCTGTGTTTTTCACTATACATAGTATAATATTATCTACAGCTCTTAATTAAACAACTATTATGTTGAGCGATTAATTAAAATAACTATGGAATAAACACCATAAAATTTCAATATTAATGTTAGAGGAATATACAAATTTACTGTTTATCCATAGAAATATTTTAGAATCAAATGAGTTATGCCTATGGGGCACTCACTTTTTACATACTTTTATTAAGTCTACAACCAGATCTGAATACAACCTCGACTGAGGAGATCAGGAATGAAACTCCGCGCTTGTCTTTTTAGATTCTTTATTATTTTTTAAAATGTGCCTGTGGCTTATAATTAATATTTACGAAGAGTAGGTATTATTGCACATAGAATAGCTCCAGTGTGTTGCCATTTAAGAATATAAAGAACTAAAGTAATTTGGACTAGTATGACACGACACTTGATTGATTGGTGTGGTAACCCTGTATTACTTTTTATTACATTACCATGCACAGATATAATAAATAGGTATTGTATTTCATGAATTTATAACTAGACTGTAGCTTTTCCTTGTGTGAAATTATTCAAATTTACTACTTATGACACATTCTATTTGGCATAGGTTGCTTGGTTCACTGAACCTGGTTAAGGGTTTGATTGCCATAGCAGACAGATTTCAAAGATAGTATTATTGTCATTTGCCTTGATTTGAAAGTTATTTCGATCACTCCTAGACTGGCACCAGTCGGTAATATAATAATTATTAATAATAATACAAACATATATTTTTTGTATCATATTGTTTTTCTGGAGAATCAAAAGGTTAATATGAGTTTATAGCACTGTAACAACAACAATAATAATGAGACCAAATGTACAAAATTGAATGAACGTTTACTTTCAATATTAGGTATTTGCCCCTATTGGAACATAGTGTGCATTCTATAAAATTCTAGGTACAAAACCTAAAAATGAGGATGCATTGTTATGTGACCTGTCAGAAATTTCCGCAACCGAGCTAGAAGACTATAACTGTACACAAAGTGTACATAGAAAAGAACAAAGACATATCAAGTCACACCACAGACAGAAAAGAAAAAAAGAAGAACCAGTTAACAGCGTCAAGAACAAGGAGTATAAAAAGAAAAATCATCGTAACAAAAGGAAGTTAGAAGTTAAAGTAATAAGTGAAACAAGTGATGAGTCAGAAGATGAATATAGAAATAGAAGGAGAAAACTAGCTGATGCTGTTCATGTTAATAAAGATCAAAATGATCAAACATCCATTGAAAAGTCATCATTGAGTGCAAGACTGAAGAAAATGCTATGTCCAGATGTACCAGAACTAGTGAAGATAACTGAAAATAAAACGGACACTAATATTTATTCGAAAATTGATGGTGAAGTCTTGTTACCTATTTCAAACATAGATGACCCTATTCTATCTCCTATTTCATCAACAAATGCTGATGATCATACATTTAGCTCAGATATAAATCAAAATCAACAAGTTGCTAGAAATTCAAGTGAACTAATAGACTTGTGTACTGATGAAGATGTTAAAACTATTGATAGCATTGAACAGCCACAGGATAGTGTAGATTCTGGTGTTATAGGACACATAAAGCAAAAGAACACACATTCAGATAAAGACTCGGATGAAGATTTGGAACAACTAAGACAGCATGCTCTTAAAACCAAGATTCCAAAATCAAAAATGGTTGCAGACGAAATAATTCAGCCTGACAATAAAAATGTATCAGAAGCCGAAGACAGTGATACTGCTGAACTAAGATTGATCTGTCTCAAATCCGCGTTGTTAAAGAAAGCGATTGAAAAGAAAAGAAAACAGAAAATGAAAAAACGACTATCCCAGTCTTCCAATTTATGTGACGAGCTTATGGAGTATCAGGAAATGTTTTTTAAAAATAACAGTTCGGAAAATAATACGGATATAGAATCTGTAGACATGGAAATTGGTTCAGATGGTGATGAGAAAATCAAAGAAGTCGCCGATGTCAGTGCCAAAGTAAATACCATAGAACAAAACGTAACAGAAGTTACTAACGCTATAGAAAACAACATATTATCTAATGCACTTGATACATTAAGTTGTACAAAAGAAGATGAATTAGAAGAAGACGAAGATTTATTGCGTGCAAAACTATTGACTTCCTTAAGTAAGAATTTATCTAATCTAGTAAATCCTAATATTATAAATGTTATTGATAAAACTGAAGAAATTGTACATAATATACCAGATCCCGTTCAAGTTGATAATGTACCAGAGGAAAAAAGATTTATTATTAAGTTAGGCGAGTCTGATTCTGAAGGTGAACACGAGGCTACTAAAAATTTAACTAAGATGCACATGAAGTTGTCTGAACAAAAAGACTTTCAGCAAAGACTGGACATGTTTTTGAAATCAACGAGACTGGCTGTTGAAAGTTCGAAGCTTCCAGATTTGGTTCAGCAACCAGAATCACCTAAGAAGAACGAGAAATTTGTTGCTAAGGTCAGGAAATTTCGTAACTATGCCACTTTTTTATGTATTCTGCTGAATGTAAACCTTACTTTTTATTTTTAGGCTGTTACACATTTGCCCAAGTCTGAACAAATTGAGTACAAAAACTTAGTTAAGAGAATGGCCGAATTGGAAAAACTGAAGCTAGCAAGACAGTCCACAATGATGATGGCTCACAAGCCACTTATGAAGGACACTTTGAAACCTCGGAATGTTACAATTGATACTACAAAATTAGCTAATAATTTGGAGGAGCAAATAAATTTGTCAAGGTAAGTAAATGCTGATATGTATTAAAAAATAACGAAATACAGTAGTTAATTATAATGGCGTAATTCTTATTTTCAGAAAAAAGATTGCCGAAGAATCAGCAAAAATGCTCAAGTTGAGAGAGGAAGGGAAAAAAATGTCACAGAAATACAAAATAGTTGCAACAGAACTTAGGAACATTAAAACAGCTCTCACACTGAACAAAAAACAGCAGATAACTGTTCAAAATTATTTAAACAAAATAAGACTGCAACATCAAATGCTCTTGAAGAGGTATTTCTGTGGTCTTTACTTTCGTTTGCTTTTTTTTGAAGTGTCCATAAAATATTGGGGGCAATTAAATGTTATCCTCATGTGCATACAACTTTTGGTTCTTCTTTTACGAAAACTTTTTTCAGCTCAACAACTTCTAAACATTCCAAAACGAATGGCCACTTTGCATCCCGAAATCTGCACAATCCGAGTTTACAAAAAGAAAACAACCCGGCTAGAAATGAATATAAGAATCCTTTAGTACTCAAAACCGTGAAAGTCAGTGTAGCAAATGACCTGAAAGTCGAACCAAAACCACCACCTTTAAAATTAATCCATCCTAGATTATCAGTACAGATTGACGTCAATAGTAATAAAAAAGTTGTTAAAATGCCAAACGCTATAAGCGTTAGTGATAAAACTAACGCCGTTGAAGATAGAAGTAATGACTTGCATGAAAGTACAAATGTATCGAGTTGTCCGGTTGTGGAAAAAGGTGGTGGGAACGAAGAAATAGCAGCCTCTGACAGGAGCACTGTGAAGGATGTTGATGATTATAAATCACCATTGGATGCTTTAGGAAATACAGAGTAAGTTACATGCTGTGCGAGTTTTATTCAACATTAGCGTTATTATTATGATCATTATTACAAATGATTCCCTCAAACATAATTTTCCAACTACTACATATTTTATTGCTTAGCGAATATGTTTATATGGAAATTAAATCGTGTTTTAATATCCAAATAGTTTTATCCAGCGAGTTACTTTCTAGGACGAAATGTATTCTTGTACAAATTTCCCCTTCGAATATGAAGAGCGTTGGTTAACAAGTTTATAGGATGAGAAGAAATATTAAAATATATACATTTCCAGTTGGGAGGGGGACCCGAACGCGATTCTCTGTCCATTCGAGGTGGATGGCGACTGCAAGGACCCCGCCTGCAAATACCTACACACAAAAACACACTCACAATGACACCACACACGTAAACACTCGCACAGACGATCACTGAAGTGCAAACACAAACAAAGACACTCATCCCCATCACCCCCCTTCGTCAGACGGCGTAAGGAATCTGCAATGATGTGTAAAGTATACATCTTTTTTCCAATTTTTATAACTACCCCCCATATTTGTTCTGTTTTGTATGTCCAGTTTTGCTTGACTTGTTGATCTTGATATTACAACTTTGCATGTTTTTTTTTTAACTGAAGTAGGATTCGATTTGTAAAATTCGTAAAGTTTGATGGCCGATTTTTTAAAGTATTTACTGCACTTGCTTCCTGAATAAGTTATATGAATTATTTATATGAAAAGACTTAGGGCCTTATCCGGTTTGTGAGCGGGGCGGTATGAGTGCGAGTAAGACAGCGGCATTCATACCTAGGGTGTTGATCCAGGAACCCGCTCGCATGTCGCCAGTCTGATAAGATCCTTAATGATATTTAAGAGGTCAATATAGAGACCCAATCAATATACTTTTATGGCTGTTTTTTTCTTCCTACCTGTATCATTGCAAAATATTTTTCAGCTGTAATGATGACTTGTGTACTTTGCATGCCACACAGCACTGGGGACAGGTGATGGGATTCATAAGACTAATAGTATTCGCGAACTCAATAATAGATGTTCGTTATAAAATACATATCTTTACAAAAGGTCAATACAATATGTTATAGATGGCAGCACCATAGCTGGAGTTCTCGAATACTTTAGTACTTTCTAGCACTGATTTAATTCTAAACAATGCAATTTTAGTTGGCGCTGGTCGGGACCGGTCGTCGCATCGCCAGTGGTAAGTTGCGAGTAAGTTTATAATAGTGCATTAGTAGTGACTGAACATATTGACTGTAATATCCACGATTGGGACTCCGAGACTGCAACGCTCTGGTAAAGTGTTTTGGATGCGTTAAATATTTATACTTACCAAACTTTATAATTATTTTTTACTATTGAACATAAAAATATTGTAACTACAAATGTAAAAAGTTTTAAAATAAACGAGAATAATTATTGTAAATGGGACTTTCATTTCAATTAAACAACAGTTAATCTTACAAATAGACATTTTATTCGGACATTGTAAAGGAAATAAAAAGTAAATACTTTTCTTTCACACAGATACACACTTAGATAAAAATATGTACGTATATTTTTATTTTTGAATAAAATTCGATATAATTCATAAAACCCTTGAACATAGGGGTCATTCTAATGAATGACTACTAATAGGTAATTTACTATGTGACTAACTGTGGGCGCACATGAAAGAGATAGATTTATTAGATAATACAATCATTATTGGACATGATTCAATAAATTTCCAAAAATTATATAGGTACATTTCTAATTCATAAGAGTTTTTTTCTTTGGTGTTTAAAAGCTCAATCTTCAAGTTTTCACCTCAATATAGACAGTCATATATTAAGACTAATATCTACTTTTATATAATCGATAATTTCACAATATCAGAAGTATTTGGGGCCCACAGTTGATAGTGGACAGTGGGTAGGAAGGCAGGGATGTGGGAAAAGTTACTGTGTCTTCATAAAGAGATATAACATTTATTTATTAATCTCGTCTCTCTGGAGCAGACAGAACCCATGCACACATACGTCTCGTCGGTGTCAGTGCTATAAAAGTAAAATAATAATTATTAGGTATATCACTAGAATCACTACAAATGGTTAGGGTAGCATAGGCGCTACCAAACTGCATATGCATTGGTAGAAGGGCGATGCGCAGTACCGGATTAAGCAAGCGCGGGGCCCGTAGCAAATTATTTCAAAGAGCTACTATGGATTGATCTACTATGGGTTCTTAAGTATAAAATGGTAAAAAAACAAATCAATAGTCTATACCCTTATTTGCCATCTATAGGTTACAATTTTGTGGGCATTTAGTAAATGACTATTGGTGCTGTTAGGCTCTGGACGAGTACAAAAAGCCAGAGATGAGATTTTCTGGCAATATAGAATAATTTTGATAAGAAACTAACATATGCGGGCCCCCCTTTCGCGCGGGGCCCGTAGCAATTGCTACTCTTGCTATATGGTTAATCCGGCACTGGCGATGCGAGTTATCTAATGGCTGTATTCACAAACAATACTTATCTACCAACACTATAGTATAAATACATTTCAATGCGCTGTTCGTTCGCGCGCACTGAGACCTATAGTATTTTTTGTGAATACGATCCTCACCTACTGTATCCCTTTACATACTATGTGCAAGAGTAGGTATACACAAAATTATACGTTTAATAGGACCCAAAAATAAGTATTAATAAACGGCATTGAAAATCATATATTCAGTTGTAGATACAACATGTACATTCTATAACAGTAGTGCACAATAATTCTCCAGGTTGTCTCAGTAAATATCTACAACAATTTTGAATGCGCGTATCTGAGATAGAAAGAGAAATGTAAGTAGGTATACTTGATTCCTATAGTGCATAGCCTAGGACTATTTATCCACTAGACGCGCGATTTTGGCTTTCTCACGTAAACCCCACTAGTGATGTACCGAGAAACAACAGCCTGGGTCGTTGTTACGCTGCCGCGCTGCCTAACACGTATTATACAGTGACAGCGCTTCATGCTTGAATAGTGTAACAATAGTCATCCTCCCGCAAAAGTTGGGTGAACGTGTATTCATACTTTATGGAGTACATCTTGCGGTCTTCGGTTTTTTTTGGGCCCTTTCACCTTAGTCAAAGGGTTAATAATTTTGAACGGCGTTCTTTGGTTAAATAGTCCTATGGCACAGCTAACGGTTGAAATAGTGGCTTACCGACCCAGAGGTCTATACAAAGCCTGTCCCTAGCAAAGGGCTTACCGGACTTCAACGCTTTACTGAGGCCACTGGTAGGCCTGTCGTAACGTGAACCTCATTTCTAGCTTATTTTTTTCAAATGGGCCCATTTTCTTTGGAACCTATAGTAGGCAATTACTCTACAAAAGTATCGTGCTATAAGCCGCGTTCAGAGGTTACGTTCCGAGTGCAACTTTTTCCACTAATGCTGTTCCGTAAGTACGTTAGAGTAAACCGTTTGGTTGTCAGCAATTCAGCCGTTCCAAGTCTTTGGGTGCTCTAGCCGGTTGCAACGTTTTAACCGTCAAAATCGATAGTTGGAAAACTTTCACAAGTTAAACTGAACAATTATTATATATTTGAATTTATTTGTACTATTTTATAAATAATTCGATTCATCTATATCATCATGGAAGTTTATATTTGATAAAGCAAATTTGAGGTTATTAATAAGAAATATCGCCAGACTGATACATCAACTGTATGGTTCCAAACTAAGTGACGCTTGTACTGTGGGTACCGTACAATAGAGTGGGTGCGATCCCAGGTCTGGTCCAAGAAAATCCGGCGTGAATCGAACCCGCAACCACTCCGTGCAGTGAGCCGAGCGCCCGACGCTCGAACCCCTGCGCCAAGCGGTCGTCGCGGATAAAAATCTAAAACAATCGGCTATTCCCGAGCATTAGAACGAGTTGAAAAACGACCGAACAACCAGACTCTAAGGGCCTGTTCACACCACATTTTTAAACGCGCCGTCGACGTGCGTTTTAGAATCGCTCGTCGACAGCGTGCTTTTACTCTACAGTGCAGTTTGTTGTCGTTTGTATCGATACACCCGCGCGTTAGCATCGCGTTTGTATCGATACAAACGCGCGTCGACGGCGCGCTTTTATCCTACAAAGCAGTTTGTTGTCGTCTGTATCGGTACAAAATCGCGTCGACGGCGCGTTTAAAGAACGTGGACAGGTGTGCAAAGGTCTACAGGCTGCGTCTGACTCGCGTCTGTATCGGCGCGTTAAAAAACGTGGAGTGCATAGGCCCTGAGGCTCAAAACGAAGGCCTAGAGGTTAACGAACCTCGCGAGACATGCCGACAGTGTCGGCGGCTGCGGCGGGAGGCTGCGTCTATCTGAGCGTGTGCCACATGGCGACGGCCTTGCGCGTCTCGTGCGCCATCTGCGCCCAGTGGCGGCCCTCCGCGGCCGGCTCCGCCGCGCCCACGCAGCACCAGCCCAGCACCAGCGCGCTGCCGCCGCCGCTCACCACGCACACCTGCACAGGGGGACCCTGTTCTAATTCCAATTCAAATCGTTTATTCTGTTCAGGCCGCCGGGGGAACTTACAAATTGTCAATCTGTGTATATGTCGCCGCCAACTAGCTTAATTCGCCGTTCAATTAACAGCCTAGGCACTTAACTAAACGGCGCCGTTCGACTAGTGGCCTGAATGATATTCAGCCATTTGATCAAATAGCTAGGCAAATGACTTGGATCGATGACGTTTAACTACTTGCCTAGCCGTTTAATTACCTGCCTAGCCTGTTCATTTCAATTTAGTTCTACTTTCTGCCACCTAGCGCCGAAACGCACCAAACTGTCAATATCTCTATATTCTATATTCTCTTTGGTCAATATGACGTCGGAAAAACGGAAAACAACTTTGATGGAATAATTTTATTAGGTACTTAGGTTTTGTACGATTTTTTTTAGATCCACCGAACCTATTTGCCGGGTGGGGTTTCTGTGGGGTCATAAAAAAAATAACCCTAACCTAAACCCATCCAGGTCGTTCTGCTTGGGTAGTATTTTGCAAAAGTTTTGTAATACTTAAATATCAACCAGTTGCCTAAGCATTAGCCAGCCAGTTTATTAAATGTAGTAATAAACGATACGGCGGAATATCATTTAGGCCGTTAGTTGAACGGCGCTGTTTAGTAAAGTGCCTAGGCTGTCAATTGAACGGCGAATTAAGCTATTTGGCTGCGACATATACATATATAACTCAAAGGTGACTGACTGACTGACTGACATAGTGATCTATCAACGCACAGCCCAAACCACTGGACGGATCGGGCTGAAATTTGGCATGCAGGTAGATGTTATGACGTAGGCATCCGCTAAGAAAGGATTTTGATTAATACTACCCCCAAGGGGATAAAATAGGGGATGAAACTTTGTATGAAACTTTGTCAATTAAATTCCACGCGGACGAAGTCGCAGGCACAGCTAGTTTTACACATATTTTTCTTATATCTACAATCGGATCGGAACGCGACCTCGACTGAGAAGATCCGGCAAGAAACTCGGCGGGGTTGTCTTTTTACATTTGTTATATGTTCGGTGGCCAATGGTGACAGGTGGTGGTGGTTGCTTAGACCAAAAGCTAGGCATGCCCATTAGTATCAACTCGCTTTTTACCAAGTCCATAGGAGAGGAAATGTTACTATTATTCGGCACGATAACGGAATCACATTTTTATTTAATGATAAGATTTGAAACGAATTACCGAGTCTTGTAACGTTACCTCGATTGAAGCCTCCTGCAGGTTAGCTGATGGTAGGCTGAAGGAGAGCGCCTCATTCCACACTGGGTTGTTCATCTCTTTTCTGTTCGTTTTCTTCTTTTTCACACGTTTCCCGTTCACCAATAAATATACTTTAACGTACACATCTGTAAATATTATATACGTAAACTGGATTAAAACAAGTTGTAATGTGCATTGATTTTAGTAAGGCATTTGACAAAGTATCTGACTTAATGTTAGTAAAGAAATTATCTGTGATTTGATATGAAGCTTGTGTATTATTTCGTGTGTACATAAAATAGCGATATTTTCTTCGTTACGAAATGATATTTTCCTACAATAGGGAGAAATGCAATTTATTTGAGGTGTTCCACAAGGCTTGCACTTTGGGCCCTTAACGTGTTTTAATAGCTATATAGGGACCTACTATTTGTTTTTGACATCGAAGGGTTTATTCATAACACCTGCTATCTTTGAATAGGTATTATACCAGGCTAGGATGATAAACTGACCTAAAGCATCTTTCCCTTCCTGAGGTGGTAGTAGATTCCGTGCTTTCAATACGACCACAGTAAGTCGTTCAGCCGAAGGCAGGTACGACAGAGACAGCAGCAGCTCCTGCAACTCTTCTGGCGGACGTCGTTCGCGAGACAACTCGGCCCACACTTCAGCACCACCGGCTACTTCAACACGGGAGAGTGGGACCTTCGCTGAACCCATCACTTCGTTGCGGGAGAATCTGGAAATATGCGAATTAATTGGCCATACCTATTATTGGCATCAAGTATAATCAGCTCACGAGTTTAGGTCCTATTAGTCAAATTACGCTCCGTGGTGCCTTACAATTGGTCTTCAATCAGCTGTAACAGTCTTGCTTCTATCGCAATTAGCCCATACTAGCTATTATTGTCTCCCGCTTTGCACCGTAGAGAAGTGTTTTTTTTATTTCCAACTCCTCCTATTTTTTCTTTCGATTAAATTCGTGCGGGTTCCAAGACAATTTAACTTTTCCCCGGGACTCGTCGACGGCAACCCTCGACGTCATTATCACCATTGTCGATCCTGGTTTACAGGAGTAACAATGGTGGAAGTGTGTGGCGGGACCAGTCCCATAAAAAAGTTGTGCAGGTAGAATAATAATACATGAAAAGGTTTGCCACCACTAGCACTGTCTCATTTCTATCACCCGCGTTTTGAGATATTCCAATTAGTTCTAATCGAAAGAGACACAGAAGATGAGGGAATCGCACGCCTTCATTACAACCCGAGTCTAGGCGAGCAGGTCAAGACAGTACCTAAAAACATTTTGATTGTCACGGTTCGCCCACTCGCATCGTGGGTATGTAGGTAGATACTTATAACCACGACTCGCCAAACAGAGAAGACAAGATACAGTATGGCAGTTTGACGACCGCTTGGCGCAGTGGTTCGATGGCCTTTTCGTAATTTGCACAGGTCTGAGTGTCTCTGGGATCGCCGCCAGTCCATTGTACGGTACCCATAGTACAAGCTTTGCTTAGTTTGGGACCGTACAGTTGGTCTGACTGTCTGGCGATAATTATTTACTTATATTTATAGTATTGTAGATACCTATATTATTTGCATTACCCACCTGTCATAATCGAACACTTGTAACAACAGCGTCTTGTCAGAGAGCTCGTCGTGGGAGACTGGAAACTTAAAGTGCTGGTCAAAGAACGGGTTCGCCTCGTTCCTGTGCACCGGGGTCTGGCGGACCCTGGTGTCCACCTCGGGCAGCAGGCTCACGCGGACGTACGGGTCGTTGAACCCGCCCGCTTCGTAGCCTGCTAAATCGTGAGCTGGAAACGGAATTATAATTACTGAGACACATAATAATTTAGTTACCTACAGTATGGCCACCTAATACATATAATGCTGGGCGGCTAAAGTGCGAGAAGAGAAACGTCTCCACTCTGCCGAGATGCGAGTGGTGCGATGAATGTGTGGAGTGACGCGAATGGATAAGGTGAAGATTGTGTATACAAGGGGTAGTGTTAAGGCAGCGCCAATAACAGATAAAGTAAGAGGTAGGTTGGAATGGTTTGAGTACGAGAAGCATGAGAGTAAAAGAGTGATGAATATGAATGTGGATGGCTACAGTGCGAGAGGAAGGCCCAAGAAAATATGGATGGATTGTATTAAGAGTGATATGAACGAGGTTGGAGTGGATGTGAATATGACAAACAAGCGCGATGAATGGAAAGAAAAGACATACTGCGTCGACCACAGATAATGGGAAAAGGTAAGGCAGATGATGATGATGGCCACCTTATATTTACAAAGTGGTGCAAGTAGATAAAATGATAGATAAGATGAATTTCGCTCAGAAGATAGTTGAGGCTGGCCCTGATTTGAATAAGGTATTTATAACAGCAGGCTATCTCTGTGCTACTTTAGTTAGTGATCACGGTTATCATTCTAGTTTATTTCGCAGGCTTTATGGGATAGTGTGAAGCTTGAAAAATATTCAAAATTCGGACAATTACACTACTTGCGTCTACCTAGAAGGGATGGCGCTTCGTGTACCAAAATATCGGTAATCAACCCAATAAGAATACAAAGGAAGTCGAAAACTGCCTTACTCTATAACTATTCTTACCTTCAATAAGGTGCACTTCCAAATCAGATCGATCGAAGTCGTACTTCAGGCGTAGATGGATCCTGCCGAGCGAGGGGCCCGCGCCTTCCAGTTCTATCACGAGGGGAGCCTCACGCTTCGTGTACAGGTCCGGTTGCAGGGCCCCTAGCGCACTGACCGCCGCGGCTCCCGCGCTAGGACTAAGAGGCCCGAGACCACTGCTGTTTTCCACTAGAGAGTTGCTACGGTCTATCCGCCTAGAAAGAGGGGGTCATTTTTGAATTAGAGTGTGAAAGGTCTTATCTCTATAAACGGCAAATCTGCCTTTATCAACATCGCGAATAGATACCAAGATTTTTCGTCAGCTGTGTTTAGAAGCAGGTACTTACTTATAGGACCTACCTACCAATGTTTTCAGATTTGAATAGGACTGCTATTTATCTACCGTTAATTAATATCCTTCTCAAGCTTTGAAACTCTTCTAATAAAATTTCTTAAACGTCCCAGCATAAAACCTTTGTAAAAGGATCCGCCCAAATAAGTCCCTACTTATTTATCGGTGTCTTCGTTCCAACAAAGACCACCATTGTAAATTTACAGGCGTAGGTACCTAATAGTGTGGGATTACCCATCTGCAGGTTAATCAATGAGTCTGTAGGTATTTTTCACATAATTTTCCATTACCTATTGGTTACGTGAGCAAAAGCCGTTAATCGAAACTTGACCTAAGACAATAATTTATCGAGTGATTGCTAGTTGCAATCAAAGTCTGTAATTTCCGTTTCATTTTCCCGTAGAAGAATAAACTGGGTCATTCGCGTCAGGGATTTACATCTAGAATGTACACTTTTTATGTAATGTTCAATTTACTTGATTGTGATGAAGAAACGATTTCAATCGTTCGACGCATGTAGGTATGTAATGTACCTACTACGTATTGATGTATTCGTAAACGATTAGAGATATGAGTTAAACCTATTACTTTTAAGAATTTTTCATTTTCATACTCTGAAAGTAGGTCTGAATTTGCCCGAGGAGCGGGTTGAAAGTAATACTTTTCCGGCCCGGGAGAATCGCTTTCAACTGACAGCTGTCAAATTATTAAAAAAAACTAGTTCCATTTTCACATTTCTATGGAACCATGGTCAAACTTTTTCTACAGTCACTCAATTACCGCACGATGTAAAATTGAAATAACATAAAGTTAAGTATAAATTAAAGAATATATTTTTTTAAATGACTTAATTATAATTTAGTTTCAACAATTTCTTTAAAATAACATAGGTTTGGGCAAAATATTTAAAGATGAAAATGATAAATAATGGCTTAATAATGAAGTTGGCAGGCCAACGAAAAAAAAATCCGATCTTTATTTTTTTTTCGAGTTGTAGAGTCATACTTCCTTGTATTATTTCTTTAGCCAATTCCTGTTTTTATTTTTACTTTCCTTGTATTCGTAATGAAAAGCACAGTGTTTACTTCGGGTGAAAGATTTATTTTGACAGCCATTATAAGTAGAAATATTACAGGAGTTAATCTATTAGGACTGTAACATACACTCAAGTAAGGTACATCTACGTGAGTAAGTAAGTACCAATACAAAAAACGACGACTTCAATTTTTTATTTTATTTTTTTTTATCTCGAAGCAACTAGGCATTATGACGGCAACTAGGCATTGGTCTATCGTAGATTCAGAATGATTTAGTCAGCAGAATGGGTAGGGTAATAGGGTGGTTCAGGATTTATGTCAAGTAGCTACTACCGAGCCCTATCATGTAAGTTGTTAAGTAACGCCTCGGGCGTTAGTCGTTAATCACGACGGGAGACAGGGCTAGCGAAGCCGGAGACGGATGCTCACTACTTTATCGAATTAAACTTTCAGGGTCAGTCAGTATAGTTATGGGAACCTTAGATAGCCTTCAAACATCGGGGTCACACACTTTAAGAATAACAATGTGATGGGACTGGCCCCGCCACACACTACCACCACTGTTACTCCTGTAAACCAGGATCGACAATGGTGACCAATAATGACGTCAAGGTTTGACCCTCGGCGAGTCCCGGGGAAAAGTTACAGTGTCTTGGAACCCGCACGAATTTAATCGAAAGAAATAATAGGAGGAGTTGGAAGAAAAGATAATAAAGTGGTGACAAATATTGAGTTAAATATCACATTTTAGGGCTGAAAATAGTAACTATGTGTCGGAAGACATAGTGAGAAACGGTGTCCAATGAACTATGACATCACACGCTTCGCAAGAAACCGGTGAATGCGAGAGGTGGAGGACCATGTGTGGAAGGGACTCGGAGAGGCCTATGCCAGACAGAGTTCTCAACGCCAAATGTGAGACAAGTAGGAACCAATATACGACTAAATGGAGCAGAATTGGACCTTGTGGAGGAAACTGTCTTTCTAGGGATCTCTATAGATGCTAAATTGCAATGGGGTCCTCATATCAAAAAATTGTCGGGTAAACTCAGCAGTGCGGCATATGCTGTTAAAAAAATCAGGCATTTAACCGACGTTGAAACAGCTAGAATTGTTTATTTTAGTTATTTCCATAGCGTTATGTCATATGGCATACTGCTCTGGGGATGCTCTGCTGACTTAAACTCCATTTTTGTTCTGCAGAAAAGAGCTATACGAGCTATTTACAATCTAGCTCCAAGAATCTCCGTCAGAGAAAAATTTAAAGAAATAAATATTCTAACTGTTGTGTCACAATTTATCTATGAAAATCTCATGTACGTAAAAAAAAATGCTAATAATTTTGAGAAAAGGAGCGACGCTCATTCTATTAATACACGGAATAAGCACAAGCTATCCGTACATGTAACTCGTCTCCACAGAATAAGTCATTCTTTTATGGGACAATGTATACGTTTTTACAATAAGCTTCCCAATGAAATCCGAGATTTACCTATCAATAAGTTTAAAACCCTAATTAAAACTAAACTCACTGCAAAGGGTTATTACAAAATCTCGGATTATTTGGATGATAAAACAGCTTGGGACTAAGCAGCTCAAATCTCGACAGTCAATAATAATGTCAAAGCGTAGCGTGTCTTGCCCTACTAGTCCGAATTATTTGTATAATTCTTGATAACATCAAAAGGCAACACACTGGAGCTATTTTAATATTTATATTAATATCTAAGTACTACCCTTTGTAATTATTGAAAATAAGCAACTGGCGATTAAAAAAAAAAAATGACATGTAATATAATAATGTCTCAGTCGAGGTCGCGTTCCGATCCGGTTGTAGATATAAGGAAAAAAATATGTAAATTGACAATTTGTAAGTGCCCCCGTAGGCCTAAACAAAATAAATGATTTGAATTTGAATTTGAGAGGATGTATTTCAGACAGACTATCATATCAAGAGCCCTTTTAACGTTGTTTACTTATAACTAAACAGATTCTTCTTACCTTGGCGGCATCAGTAGCGGCGACAAACATCTCGGAGGCATATGTCTCGGGCTAGATGGTGTTGGTATATCAGCGAGAGACGCCAGGGATCCGTGCGCGAGCGGCGCGGCTCGGACGTCGAGGGACGCGCATCGGAGGGGAGAGGGAGAACGCGGCATTCCTGTAGCTCCCGCTTCTAAGGTTCTACCGTCTGGGGCGAATGTGCGAATCGCGGGCGACGATCCACGGTGACTCTGCGACAGGGATTTCATTTCTTAATCACAGACATACGTAGAGATGACTAGAATAATAAATATCGCCATAGTGACACCAACTGTATGGTCCCAAACTAAGCAGCGCTTGTACTATGGGTACCATACAATGGACCGGGGGCGATCCGAGTGACACCCAGACCAGGGAAAATTACGAATAGGCCATTTCCGAAATTTGCCCCGGCGGGAATCGCACCCGCAACCATCGTGTGCAGTAAGCCGAGCGGCCTACGCTCGAACCACTGCGCCAAGCGATCGTCAACAGATAGTTTCTACGCCGTAGTCTATGTTATACCTTTATGATTTGACTCCTGATTAAACATGGAATATAACAATGAGAGGCACTTGGGAAAAGGAAAAGCCTTGCGAGCTTCATTGATAGTTATATGTATATAGATACCATTGAAAAATATATTCAAAATATATATACTTATTAAAAAGATAATGTAAGTATTATTCAAAATAACAGGCGAAAATCTCGAAAAAAATTCAACATCAATAGACGTCAAAGACATACAGACATCAGCTGTAAAATGACAACTGATGAATGCTGAAAGGTGACCAAAGAGCATGTATATTATAGAAGACAAGAAGTTGTTAAGTAAAGTAGATGGTTACACCAATAATCCACGGCACACAATACCACCAATGACAATCAGGCGTCAATAGCCTAGTGGTTAGAGGTGCCGCCCTGTTAGCTGAGAGGTTCCGGGTTCGATCCACATCCTGGCCATTAAACTATTGACGTGAGCCCACTCCTAACACAAGTATTAACTTAACTGGAGGGGCTAACGGGAAGACTGGTAATGTGATAAACTCACAATGCTGGTTTACGACCGCTTGGCGCAGTGGTTTGAGCGTAGGCCGCTCGGCTCACTACACCGGGTGGTTGCGGGTTCGATTCCCGTCAGGGTATAATTCGGAAATGGCCTTTTCGCAATTTGCCCTGGTGTGGGTGTCACTGGGATCGCCCCCAATCCATTGTACCGTACCCATAGTACAAGCCTTGCTTAGTTTGGGACCATACAGTTGGTGTGTTTGTCGGGCGATATTTATTTATCTTTAAAAAAAAACAAACGCGTCAATAGAGGAGGATAAGGATAATTAGAATATCTTGATTGCTCATTGAATTTTGCACGAATTATTTCGTGTATTTGCAGTTCTAAGTACATAAACATTGTTTGTTAATAAAATTATGCATAGCGTGTGCCTCCGAGACCAACTGTCTGGCCCAAAAGTGCGTAGCCCCTTGGGACTGCTGACGATAATCCATGATGGCGGCACTCGCTTTTATTATTCATACGTTTTTACGCCTCGTAAGTGGTAAACGTAGCGCTTGTCGGCTCCACAGTACTTTTATTGTAAAAACTTTAGCGTATTGGGTACCCAAACAAACTAAAAATATTTAACGCTAGGGACACTAAAGGATGATCCCATTTGGTCGTTTTGTTTAGTCGGGTTTTTAAAGTGCTTTTGCCTGATATTCGGAAAATGTCCGGTGGCGATAACGTAGCCACAAGTTGTGTGTGTTTTCATTCCGAGTTTAAAACCAATTCGGATATCGGATTAAGGTCTCATGTGCGACATCTCTCTCTTTGTATATCACTAGGTCATTTGACCGCATTTATCTACTTACCTACTAAAAAATTCGGATGGCTTCCTTTCTAACAGCTGAACTCGCTATCAACCAGCCGTACCAAACAGATTTATATACTTCATCGTTTTTGTGGGAGGTAATAAGCATCTTATTAATAAATAAATAATGCACAAATTTACACACCGCGTGTGTGCGTAAAATTGTGTGTATTATTACTTTTGTTGTACGGCAAAAATTGCTTATTAAAAGTATTAATCTGTAAATATTATATCAACAAATCGGAGTGATTAAGCAATTAATTAAAGCAAGACCTCATATAGGTATCCGTCGTCTACGGGCAGGCATATCTGGGTACATAAATTAATTCGTCCGTATTCAGTTACATCGCCATGTTTTACCAAAATTCTTGTAAAGCAAGTCTTGTACTGACTCTTTGAACTCTGAAGTGGTTTAATTTATTCATAGGTACGTTCCCACTTAGCGGAGAATTAAAAATAACCCTTTTGGGTGTGACTTTGTGCGAATGAAAGTTAGAATTACTTTCTTTTTTTAGATTATTAATGTCAGAAGCATTAAATTGATTTGGCATTAAGAGAGTAAATGCCTAGAAGCATGTGAAAAATGAAGAATTTCCGTCTATTAAGACAAGCATGGAGTTTATTTTTACCTTAGTACTACATACAACGGAATTGTCTTTCCAAGTAATTTCATAAACTTTTATAACTTATTAGGTGGTATCATTTTGATTTTTTACTCTTGTACTATCCCAACAATTATGACTTTTATTTCTATAAGAACTTGTTTATGATTCTATTCTAAAATTGGTGCGCAATAAAGAGTTTTCTATTCTATTTTTGTTAGTATATTATTATAAGTAACCCGCCCCGGCTTCGCACGGGTACATTGCGGTTACATTATTCGAGTTTTAGTAAGGATCCCTAATTTTTTTGAAAATATATTATAGCCTATGTCACCCGGGGATAGTGTAGCTTCCCAACAGTGAAATAATTTTTAAAATCGGTTCAGTAGTTTCGGAGCCTATTCATTACAATCAAACAAACAAAGTTTTCCTCTTTATAATATTAGTATGGTAGTCAAATTTTTCATGCTAGATCAACGTCGGGCACACCATAAAATGGTGCCTCGTTGACAAATAGACGTCGATCTGGGATTAAAAATGACAGTGCTTATGTAAAGGATTCAGTTATAAGATGTACTTGAATTTCATGTAAATGAATTTCAACTCTAAATCCGTGACATTTCAAACACTCAAGGCCTCCAGCTAGTTCGAGTATCGCGTGGAGCCTAAATTGCTTTTCTTTTAATACGTGTAACACACGTTATCTGTGATTACGATCGCGCAAACTGCCGTGAAGTCGTCTGTGATTTAGCCTGCTATAATGAGAACTGAACACTTTTATGGTCGGTTGGACTCAGATCGAAGTAACGATTGTGGCTGTCGTATCCGACACGATATAAGGTGTTGGAGCTATTAATATAAATTACAGGTTATACAATTCACACTGTTTATATATACAGGTTGAAACATAAAGGGTATACATTTTTTTTAACAAATACTTAACTTTGTAATTCTAAATCTATCAGCTTTGGAGGATAGTTAAAAACAAAAGGTGTTACAGGGACACGGCTGTTGACAGATTTCGCAAGTCTACAAAACCTTCAGTACTTCAACTGTCCCACAAAGCCGATAGTTTTAGATTTACAAAGTAAAGTTGCAAAAAAACTAGTATACCTACCCTTTTGTTTCACCTAGTATTGTTATATACTCGTCTGTAATATCGTTCGCGTGGACTTTCAGTTTACTATCTATGACGTCATAGGGGTCATAGGTCAAACCTTTTGTAATATCCATTGACATCATATTAAGCGTACCTATCAGCGAAGCTACTACAATGAGAAAATTTCATAGTGCATGTGCTCATAATTCTACTCCTCTTAAACGGCTTGACCGGTTTGGATGAATGATTTTTTTAATATTATGGTGTTACCTTTTGTTCACAGCTAAAGGTAGACCCGACTCGGTAGGTGGGATTGACGATATCTACAAAATCAAATCTACCCTAGTAAAGCTGCAGGCAATAACTTGTTATTGTTATAATAAGTAGGTAGGTAGTTATATAAAATACCAAACTAAACTAATCATGACTTGCTTTAGGTAACATAAATTGTACGGGTGGATGGTTACAGTTCCAGCACAGGTCATTAAGGAAACAAAAGTCGTTCCCGAAATTGGTACGGGCCGTTGGTCGTCAAAATGTATGGAAAGTTTATGGACCAATACCAATTAGATTTTATTGCCGGAATTGATACGAACTTTTTATCATAGGTATTATAACGACCGGTCACTCTAAATTAACATAAAGAATAGCTTTTCTCCGCAGTTTCACTCGCGTAGATTTTGTTTTCTAAATGTCGACAACAGCGCCACCTACTAGGTCTTACTATAGCTAAGAACCCGGTGACCCCATAAGTCCAAGAACAAACCATCAAAATCGGTCAATCCGTTTAGGAGGAGAATAATTACGCAGCCATGCACATCGTAATGTTATATAAAATACTAGCTGTGCCCCCCGACTTCGTCCGCGTAGTATTTAACGTAACAAAAATTTCGGGATTATCGGGATAAAAAGTATCCTATATGTTAATCCCGGTTATAAACTATCTGTGTTCCAAATTTCATCCAAATCCGTTCAGTAGATTTTGCGTGGATGAGTAACAAACATACATACATACATCCACACTCACAAACTTTCACATTTATAATATTAGTAGGATGTATAAAGATGTACCAACAAAGTATACGTGAGAAATATTAAATAATTTATAGAATAAAAAATGATTACTGTTTTAAAAATAAAATAAAATGACGGAAAAAATATTGATCATGATCATTTAATTTGCAAAGTTTAGTGGCAATTTGTAATGATACAATAAAGAACGAAAACCTTGAATCTTTTAAAACAACTCAACTTTTGAACGTCCTTCTAATTTATTAGTAAGGGGAAGAAATTAATTACTTTAGTAGGTGCCGGATTAGTAATAATAAAATAAAAAGTAAAATTTCACAAAGCACTAATTATAAACTTTTGAGTTTTATTTATGAACTAGCTGAGCCCGCGACTTCGCCCGCGTGGAATTTAACTTAACAATAAAGCCCGGTCCCGCGTTCTGAGCCCGCGCGACAGGCCCCATTTTTTTAATTTTGTTTTTCTAAAATAAAAGTAGCCTCACTTACTGCGTATAACATCAGCTATCTAACAGTGAAAGTCCCGTCAAAATCGGTCCAGCCGTTTCGGAGATACTCTTTGATTTCAAGTGTTTTTATTTTTTTACGCGGAACCCTAATTGTTTTTCTAAAATTAAAGTAGCCTAAGTTACCCGCTATAAGATCAGCTATCTGCCAGTGAAAGTCCCGTCGAAATCGGTCCAGCCGTTTCGGAGATTACCCGGAACAAACACACAGACAGACAGACAGACAGACAGACAAAAAAATTTTAATTCGCGTTTTTGCTATAGGTATCGTATGTACTTTCATATGCATTTAGTGAAAAGGTGTTATTTTGATATTACAAACAGACACTCCAATTTTATTTATTTGTATAGATCAAGCGTGTTCTACTCGACTCCAGAAGAAGAAAACGCGAAAAAGAGAAGATCCGTAGTACCTAATAGAGTCTATGTAAGACACGTAATTATCGAAAAACAGAAAACCCACAATAGGACCGCCAGCCTCCGAGTATCTTATCGTATTTTGATAGAAAAATTCTAAAACAAATATCGATGCAAAGAAAGTAACAGCTATGACGCAACTAAAACTAAAAGCGAGCCAAACAATGTTTCGTTACCGTGAAAGCTCCGTGAAGCCCGAGGGCCTCATCACTAATTCCGAATAGCTACAGGCTTATTGAAATACATAAGCACATGTCGGGACGAAGTACCTACATACAGGTATATAGTATTAACTATATGTACCTACTAGCTGTGCCCGCCGACTTCGTCCGCGTAGTATTTAACGTAACAAAAATTTCGGGATTATCGGGATAAGAAGTATTCTATATGTTAATCCCGGTTATAAACTATCTGCGTTCCAAATTTCATCCAAATCTGTTCAGTAGTTTTTGCGTGAAGGAGTAACAAACATACATACATACATCCAAACTCACAAAATTTCACATTTATAATATTAGTAGGATATAGTTACATACTCTAGTAGCGTACGCTACTAATTATGCATGCTTAAGCCTTTACGGTGCGAAGGCTAAAGACAAATATATATCAAAGTCTGCAAACAAGCTTACCTACTACCCGCCTGATGTTAAGCAGTTACCGTAGCCTATAAATGCTTGCAATACCAAAGGCATTGCTCGCACATTGCCGACCTGATGCAGAGTGGGACAGAGAGAGTAAAGGAGGTGGAGGTTGAACCACCGGCTCTCTTATTCACCGTACCAAACGCAGCTATAATAGCTAGTTCACCCCGCATCTTTTGTGAGAGAGTGGTGCTACCCTGATCGAGCCAGTATACTTGGCTCTACCACTGGTCGTGGTATCGTGGCATGCCGAGCCCTAATTATGTTGGGCGACTTTAATGTTCACCACAAATAAAAAAGTCATGTCAGAAGGTTTTCAGCGGCCTGGAAATGGACAGTAGAGTCGATTATGCTCATACGAACGGAGATGTTTATTGTGAAAACATAGGATTTATTTGGACACGCTGAATAAAATAATTTGTGGAGATAATATTCACTAGTTGCTGGACAGTATCAGAATATTCTCGGCTATGCGAGAGAGAAATGATCCCAATCAATAGAGTTCGCTCATTGAAATAAACATCACGTTTAGCCGTCATCAATGCAGAATTGTATAGCTACGCGGCTCTACATTGCCTACGTGCTAGGATAGGCCAGGCCGGTGTTAATAGGATTACGCAAACCTCATTTTCGAGCTAATTATACAGCACAGCGCAGCGTGCGTTTATTTATCAACATTGCTTGCATCGCTCATAGTAGAGCAAAGAAATAAAATAGTAATTACGCAAATAATCAATACTTTCTCGACATTGTATTTAACATTGGGACTGGTCCCACCAAACACTCACACCACTGTTACTCCTGTAAACCAGGATCGATAATGGTGACCAATAATGACGTCTAGGTTTGACCCTCGACTAGTTCCGGGGAAAAGTTAAATTGTCTTGGAACCCGCGCGAATTTACTCGAAATAAATAATAGGAGGAGTTGGAAGAAAAAAAATCCACTTCCCTCCGGTGCAAAGCGGGAGACAAAAATAGCTAGTATCGGCTGATTGCCATAGAAGCAAGACTGTTGCAGCCGATTTAAGACCAGTTATAAGGCACCACGGATATTAATTAGACTAATTGGACCTAAACTCGTGAGTACATTGTATCTGTTATCATCAATGTAATAAGATAACTCTAAATTGAAAATTTTACTTACTAAAATTGAAAATTAAAAACCCCCCGATGCGACATTTTTTTAAACTACCTAAGAGCTGATAATTTTCCAAAGGATGAACCGATTTTCATGAAACATAGCTAAAAACACTCTCGATCAGAATACCTTTCTAACAAAAAAACAAAATTAAAACCGGATCATCCGCTTTGGTGGTACAATGCCACAAACAGACACACAGATACTTAAAAACAGATAATTAAAAAGAGAAATACTTACAGTGGCTCTCGATGTCCCGCTATCCAAACTGCTCTGCGAAGATATCGAAGGTGTCCGCGCGAGCCTCGCGTGCGGGAGCGAGCTGGCCGCCCTGCCTTCAATAGCCGGCGGCTGCACCCGACACTGCTCCTTCGAGATCAACATCTCCTGTCAAAAACAAAAAATCTATAGACACTTATAAATAGAAATTAGAATACTTAGAAATATATCAATAGAAAAACAGTGCCGTCTAGCGGCGCCCGAAAGAAGCGAAGCTTTATTGTATTATAAAGCGTAGGAACTAAGCGTTAATAACAGCTGCCACTCTGTATACCTATGTGTAGTTACTGATGCTTAGCACGGATAGAGAGACCATACGGCGAGCGTCCCGAACGTCCGTATAGAAGCTTCGCTTCAAAAGTAAAACAGACGACATATTTTTTGACTTTCACCTCTTTTGCGGACAATGTGGCCAATAGTTCTTCGTAGGCATGTGGTAGTCTTGTGGTGATTTAGAACTCAGAGAGCATACCTATACTTTATTCTACTTCAATGTTCTAGGCCACACACTGGAGTTATTGTATTTACATATATTTACTACTCTTTGTAATTATTAATTATAGAAGGTACCGGCGATTTTAAAAAAATAAACCTAATATTAAAAAATGTAAAAGACATGCCCGCTGAGTTTCATGCCGGATGTTCTCAGTCGATGTCACGTTCCGATCCGGTTGTAGAAATAAAAGAAATATGTAAAATAACTATTTGTTAGTGCCCCCGTAGGTCTAAACAAAATAAACGCTTTAACTTTGACTTTGTTGATATTCCTCGTTCACTATACGTATTATAAGAAAGGCTTTTATTTTTAGAAATAATTTTAGTTTATTATATGAGGTTATCAACTAGCGAACCCAAGTATACTTAATAACTAGGACCACAGACTTATAAACACTACCTGTGTAACTTCAGCAAAGGTCTATTCGCCGACAATATTTTAAACTTAAGGCTAAAGCGCCCATCTAGCCCGCGAAGTTCAAGTTTTTTGAGGTTTTGTAGAATTGTTTCAAAATCTGACAATTATAAAAGGCACATTTTGTAATTCGCGACAAAGACCGTGTGCAGTGCAATTATTAATATATCCAACTTACTCTAAAACATTTCAAGAACGACAGCTTTCCAGATAATCTGGCAATTTTTGTATATTTAGTGATGAACTAGTATCATATCCACCGTGATAATATTTAGAGTAAAATAAATGTATTAATAAACGCACTGCATACTGTGTTTGACGCAAATCACAAAATGTTGTCATAAATGTTTTCAGATTTTGCATAAACTATAAAAATACTCGAAAATTTTGAATTTCGCGGGCTAGACAGGCGCCTTCACCTTAATTGAAATCATAAAGAGTTTTCTCCACAAAAATTTAAAGTCTTGACACCGCCCGCATTTCAATAAGCCACTTTATTAGCCACATTATAAAGTGTTCCCATTTTATTCAACACAAATACGCATACCACAGAGGTGATATAAAAATCTGCGTTGTCTGGGAAAATAAAAGTGTAAGAGGCTTACGCCATATAATATTCTGCTTGGAGCGTATTGTAAAGACTGAAATCCTTCTGCCGTGGAAAATCCATGGATTTTCCAGCTGTATTTTCTACTAAACAGTATTATATTATATTTTTATGACTTGATTAAACTGGAAACTTTTATATGTTTACGGGTTAGTGCGGATATGCAATATTGCATTATGATATGATGTTTGAAGTTTTAATATGCGGGCAAATGGAAAAGTTTCTTGAAATTAAGATAATCAAGAATATACTGATGGTTTAATATTCTTCCGACGACACGGGTTTGCTCTAGTTGTGGGTCTTTTGTTGGTTTTGTCACAAAATATCTACATTATTCATGAGGAGTTATTTACATTATAAAATATGTCTTAAAGAAACTAGCAACAAAGTGGACGATCTAGGAGAATGAATAACATAGGAAGAAGACGGCAATGAAAGGTGGTCTATATCGATCGCAAGGACAGTAACAGCTTGCCGCATTTCGTTGGGCCACATACAGGGCATGGGCTTCCAATCAATGCCAGGTTTAGGCACTCCGTCACGTTTAAACCTACCATAATAATCACTTCTTCTAAAAGTTGGTTACAATCTTAAACGAGTAGGTTACCTCAGAATAATTGCCCAGCTTCTTCATGAACAACTGGAGTAATAGCAACCACTAAAATTGTGAAGAAAATAATATTGGCTTATTTTAGTTAGTCCTACTTTAAAACATTACGTTATTATTACTTGCAATAAAGAAACTGGCCGTTAAGATATTAAATCATTGAAGATAACAAAAATGTAAATGCAATTAAAAATAGAAGAGTACATAAATCGATGAAACACATTACTAGGTTTCCTAACAGCTGGAACAGGAAGTGTAGAACCATTTCCTGGTAAAGCAGGGTCGCTGAGGACGAAGAATTTCGTACAATGACCTGTTATTACCTGTCTCTGTCTCTCCCGCTTAAATCTAATACGTCTCGCTCACGCAGTTGCCGTGAACTGCGTGTGACCGGCAACTGTGTGAACGATTCGGATTTAGTAAACAATCTTAGCATATATTTTGAATGTAACTCGTCTTTCAAAATTATTAAAAGACGTTCTAATAATTATTCAACATAAGTATTAAAATGTTTAAACCCATTTGGGAAACTAGTAATTCTATATTATAAACAGATTATCTGACCCGACAGGCGTTGTCTTGTCTTAGCTTTGAATATTGAATTCGAAAGGTTCCGCTCAACTTTCTATTTTTTTCTTTCATAAGAACCTTCTCCTGACAATAATAAACACAACAAAAAACAATTAGCAAAATCGTTCCGTCCGTCCACGCGTGATTCGATGACCAAGGAAATAGAGACTTATTTATATTTATATAATATAGATATTTACAAACAATGTTTCCAAATCCGAACCTTAAAGAAAAATACACTTAAATTGATAAGATGGAACCTAAGAAACCACTTTTAACTCATGGTACAGTGAAACTTACATTAAGGCTGCCATGAGACTTGTCATCTCCGAAGCTATCAGTCGAGTTATGGCTCTGTCCGCTGCTCGCACTCGAGGTCCTCTCCCTCGCAGCTCTGGCCCAGGACTCCAACCTCTTCTGAGCGGCCCAAACGCCAGGCGGGCCTAACCCACTCATGGTGATTACTTCAGTACCATCACTTCGCTAAATACCAGTCTTAGGCCGCTTCTAACACAGGATCAGGTTTAAAAATAACGAGTGATATGACTGATTATCGTTTTTAGATTTTAAAAGTGAGCTTGGTGAGATCTGTGATAAGAGAACGATGATACCAAGAACTTTGAAGCAAAAAGATATCCGTGGAGAATTCCAAACTTTATCAATGGATATGGAAAATACGTTTGATGATGCTACTACTGTCCTACTAATATTTCAAATTCCAATGAATTATTCAAAATGAATGAACGTTTGTAAATCCAATGAATTAACGTTTGTAAGTAACTTAATCACGTTGAAGCTAATGAATAAGTTCGAAATGAATTTGAGGAAGGTCGGCCCATCCAGTCTATTTTCAAAAAGATTGTGATCGATCGCAAATTAATTTATATTTTATTTATTCATTTTAGTGAATGCTGTATATCTAATTAATAGCTCAGCGCGGGTTTCATTTCCCTGACACATGCAGTCGCATCAACACAATGCGCTTAAAACACGCGATGACGGCTCTGATAAATTGCATTTCAATTATATTACCAACTCTCTACGTAATAGTTTCTGAGTGAAACTCTTTGTCCGCTGGATGCCTTTCATCATCATCATCATCAGAACGAATGTTTGCAAGTCAATGTTTTATTTTAATCTTTATATAAAATTTAAGAAAAGAAAAAGTTTTAGACGACAAATCGCAATTTCAGCTGCTACAGCAACAGTTATGTACTAATAATATTGAATTACATCAAATAGTAGACGGATCGCCGCCGGGTGGCGGGGTCGCAGACGGTTTACGACCTGCGTGGGCGCTGCCACGATCATAGTACTCTAGTAGTAACCTTTCATTAGTGGGTGTTTGTTTATGCCGGCGGAATCCACGTCTTTAATATCAGATAATCTGTCTGTATCTGCTTGGTTGCCATGATGTTAAATACCTGTTAAATATCCAAGCTCTTAATTTTGCTTTGTAGACAGACACGTCTTGAAAAAAAAGATAAAAATTATATTATTGTACGATTCTAGGGGTAGCGACACTAGTAGGTACTCTATAAATGAACATGAAATTCTAAACGAGTTTAATAACAGCGTGAAACCACGACAAACATGATATTGAAAGTTGAAAAACAAATCCAAACTTTTGATGGATTGGCAATGTTGTTGCAGGCGAATGAGGACTGAGATGAATACTTTATGATGAAATTTTATGGATCGTTCTTATGTAGAATAGAAAAACATTAAAAAAATTGGAAATAGTCAAAGCTACGTTAGGAACCTGATACCCGAAAAAAATATTAGTAGGTCATGAATTATATTGATTTCACATTGAAGTTTGAACGTAGTATCGTCAACGTCCTTTGTGATTGGTATTATTTACTTATTCAGAAGTTTTAAATGAAGGACGACGAAAGCCCGTCTTAATGGCCCCTTGTTGGGCGCCACTTATAAATGGCGCACAACGTGGGTCACTTTAAAGTTTCAATTGATATAAAAATAACTCGACATTATATATTTAATAATAATGTCGAAATTAATGAGTTCAAAATTAATGATTTTATTTTGCACTGAGCAACATAAATCCAATTATTCGTCGACAGCATTTTAATTGCGAGGAGCAAATGCGAGCGTTCTCATACACGTCACACTCACGTGTTATATCTTTGAGAGACAGCTACCTAAGCGTAATGGATTTGTAAGAAGGTTTGAAAGTCGATTTACTTATTTTGAAAAATGACAGTACAGTGATCGCTTTAGGTAGGTAGTTCATACATGGATAATGCTAAATCGAGTTGCGACGTAGACCGGGTCGGGATTATGGGCTAACTGTTGCGCTTCTACCATCTCTTGGGAGATATTATCTCGGTGAGATTGCGTATTTATTTAAAGCATCATGTTGCCAACGAGGTTGTGATTATATTTCTGCCTGAAATAACTATGTCAGTTGCTTATAAAAATGTAAATATGCAACTTATGTTTATATTGCTGTATATTTATAATACTATACGACAAGTTATCATCTGTAGTGCATTTAAATTCGAAGCTGTGTAAATCCTGCATTTGTCAGTAGTTAACATTAATTGGAATAATGCAATTTTAATTATAATTAACTTAAGTGAAGATGCTTTATTCAATGTACATTTTTAAATTCCTATAAATATGTAAATGAGCGCAGTCTCGCCACCGAAGACGACGGAATTCACAAAATTATAATATAATTCTTAGATGTACCAACAAATGGCGTTTCCAATTCAACTTTAAATTGCATAATAATAAATGAACAATAATATCTCATTAATTGAAACACTTAGTAAATATTTTAAAGGAAACCGCTCCAAATTTAAATTACAAATGGGTATGGATACCGAAAAAGTCATGAGCACTGTGTACGATAATGGTACATAACACAAGACTTTTTTATCACTACACGTATAACTAATTAGGGGTGTGCTATACAGTCTTTTGTCACGTATCACTAGGGTAGCCTGGGGAGCGGTCGGCGCGGCTGGCGGCTCGCGCAAACTGCCGACGCCCGGGCGTTCAGTGTTGCCAACACTAAGCTAAAATACCCTGGACTGAACTATGGCGTGATACACGTAGGTAAAAAAAAAGTGTGCGTCTCGGGACGTTCGACAGAAGTGATAACTTAAACTGACAGAGTGGCGCCGCAACGCGTTACGTTACGAAGCAGTTTACCCTCCCATAAGAAGTTATCACTCCAAAAACCAAATATGTTATGTAATAAAGATAATCTAAATATTACTATTACATAATACAGAATAGTCTGTCATAGAAATCAGTTGATTGCGTTGATTATTGTTGGGAAGCCATTTTATTTCGGTTTTTATATAACTAGTTTTGAATGTACAGATGCGTCATTTCGGAGCTTACCAGCCGGTGCAAACTGCGAGATTCACTATAATTGTTCGTCATTAGGTGAACATAAATCACTGGAATAACAACCCAAGCATACTCATTTAAAGGAGTAAGTTGCACTTAACATTAAAAGGTAAGGTAAGATTGTATTCATGGCAATATCAGTCCCATGTTGGGCGCCACTATATATTGTATAGGATTTTTAAAGTGACATTTTATTGAAATAAAACTATTTTTTGGATTTTATCGCGTTTATTTAATTTATGTTCCCGACGTTTCGGACGGATCGGACCGCAAACAACAACTTAATATGAGGGTACCCAGTTACTAACTATGACATCAGGACGTCTAACACCTCAGTCCCCCCGTGACCATGGCTGCTGTAAAGCAGCCGAAACGTCGGGAACATAAATTAAATAAACGCGATAAAATCCGAAAAATAGTTTTATTTCAATGTGTGACATTTTATTAATACGAAAATGATGTCAACTCCGTATCATATTTTTTATTGTTTTTTAGTGGTTTGCGCCCGTGAAATCGCCAAACGGGCCCAATGGAAGACCGCTGATTCTTGTAAACCAGCACATGCTGAATTGGGTCCGTTTGCGGCGAGCGGAATTTTTAATTATTATTTTTTTCTTTTTTATATTACGTATTATATTCAACTTGCTGCTAGTCACAATAAGGTTTTTTTTTCTAACTTTCTTTATTCTACACCAATGTAATTCATTGATAAATAATATTACTAGTTTAAAGTCTTCGTTGCACACTCATTAATTTGTAACAGGCTCTTTATTTTTCCATGAAATATTGCGGGATATATATCCATTTCTGGCAACCCTCTCACAATAAAAATGCACATGTAATACCTATATTCCCATAATTCGGGCAACAAGGCGATGTATAGCAACACGGGGCGGCGGCGCATTTTGGCCGCGTCACTTTCCCCACGCGTGAGCAACAGGTAAAGAAGGTCGTGGGCTGCCTTGGGAGCGCGCGACATTCGCGATAGCAGGGTTAAGTGGTTTTTTAACCCTTATTATGATCCAGGAGCGCAGAGACTCGTGACAATGAAAGCGCTGTAGAACTCATTAATTAATATTGTATAGAGGTATATATTTGCCCAACCGAGAGATTGGGTTAAAGTCACGTTTGTGAACGCGGGTCAATAACTGGAAGCTATTGAAGGTAAAACAGCAATGAACAAATTTAATTACGTATTGGAACGAAGTTCCTCATCGCGCGTTGTGAAAGGGGGCTAGACGGAAAAAATTAAGACCTAAAGTTGTTACGACACTTTTTGCTATAGTTGTAAGCCGTGCGGCGTGCGCGTGTTTCTCTGTCTGTCTCTCTCTCTCTCTTATAGAAAGCAAGCCAGTTATTTTCGTTTCGTCTTTCTATTTCGCATTGGACAGTGTGGTGTCGCGACGATAATTTTTTTACTAAAATTGAGCCTACTGATTAAGTTTATATTACATTATATTTGTTCATAATAAAAATGATAAAAAAACTTTAAAAAAATAATTACAATTCCTTCACTACTTAATCGAAAGGGACTTCTTTCCATCCGGGTGGCCCTTGACACCTCTCAAGTTTTTTTTACACACCTGGGTGTACATCTAAGAACATATTATCCATAGGCAGATGCCTATAGTTGCTAATTAGGATACATTTTTAACCACCGATGAAAACAAGGGGTTATATTACAAAAAATATAAAAATTACACCGTCTTAATTCTTATTGAAATATTGTTGATAACCAATTGAGTGAATAAATTATTTGATAAATGGAATTTATTCGAATTGGGTTATCCGTACCAGATATAACTGTCCCTGCATGTGACTTAATATACGACCATAAGAGCATTTTCACTGAAGTAATTAGTATAAACAATGCCAATTCAACTTGCCAAAAGGCAACATTCAATGGCAAATTGTAATGTAAACAGTGTACCAATACAAATGGATTCGGACGGGACCGCAGAGCGGCCGGAAGGCAGTAATTGTTTCCGACTGCTGTTCCCGAACCCCGATACGTTCGATGTAATAAATTGTAAATGAACTATCTGTTTCCCTGAGGAAATTCGGTTGGAAACATGCTTTTTTACAAGCTTTTATTTAACTTGCAATGTATATTTGTCAGGGTGGATTGCAACTGAATTTTAAATCAGTTAATTTTAACCGATTGAGCTGAAATTAGTATACACGTTTATCTTGGACTAGCTGTGCCCGCGACTTCGTCCGCGTGGAATTTAATTGACAAAGTTTCATACAAACTTTCATCCCCTATTTTATCCCCTTGGGGGTAGAATTAATCAAAATCCTTTCTTAGCGGATGCCTACGTCATAACATCTACCTGCATGCCAAATTTCAGCCCGATCCGTCGAGTGGTTTGGGCTGTGCGTTGATAGATCACTATGTCAGTCAGTCACCTTTGAGTTATATATATTTAGATGACAATGCATCTTTGATAAATCTTCCTTTATCAAAGCAATGCATACTTACCTTGTGTTATTATTTTTTCTGTACTATCACAGTACGGGTAGCAAATGAAAGGGCTTGCTGAGGAGAACACGAAAACTAATACAACGTCACATCAAATCCAATAACTAAAAAAGCTTGTGTATATAAAGTTTATGTTTCATTAATTTATATTATACTAGCTAAGCCCGCGACTTCATCCGCGTGGAATTTAACTTAACAAAAAAGCCCGCGTGCTGAGCCCGCGCGAAAGGACCCATTTTTAAAAATTAGGTTTTCTAAAATAAAAGTAGTCTAAGTTACTCCTTAAAACATCAGCTATCTGCCAGTGAAAGTCACGTCCAAATCAGTCCAGCCGTTTCGGAGATTACCCGGAACAAACACACAGACACACAGACAGACAGACAGACAGAGAGACAAAAATTTTTTTAATCGCGTTTTTGTTATAGTTGTCGTATGTACTTTCATATGCATTTAGTGAAAAGGTGATATTTTGATATAACAAACAGACACTCCAATTTTATCTATTTGCATAGACATACCGAGATAAATATCATATTTACTACTTTAATTTGAAAATGAACGGCAATCGGTTTAAGGTGTAGAGACAAGCTATAGCCATTAGACAACAGCTCATATAGGGGCAGGCACTACCAGGGTAGACCAACCCGTCACAGAAGATCGGTGTAAAGAAGAGTCCCATTCCCTACGACGAGTGAGAGGCCGGCAGCCTTCCTTCACCTCCCACTATCCCAATTCCTACTCACATTAAGGTTTGCAACGTGCGAGCAATGCCATCTATAAAAATAAATAAAATTGGAGTGTCTGTTTGTAATATCAAAATAACACCATTTCACTAAATGCATATGAAAGTACATACGACTCACATAGCAAAAACGTGATTTAAAAAAAACTGTCTGTCTGGCTGTCTGTCTGTCTGTATGTTTGTTCCGGCTAATCTCCGAAACGGCTGGACCGATTTTGACGGGACTTTCACTGGCAGATAGCTGATGTTATAAGGAGTAACTTAGGATACTTTATTTTGGAAAAACAAGAACGCGGGAGCGGGAGCGGTTAAGTTAAATTCCGCGGGCTCAGCTAGTTGGTAATGCAAGCAGGCTACGGTAACTGCTTAACATCAAGCGGGTCGTACGCTTGGTTGCCGACTTTGTTATATAATTATTATACTCAGTCCTATATTCTTACTTGTTTTAGACAATATATATCTTGTCTTATGTGTGTAACAATTAATTTTAAGTGTATACTTATCCATCGACTAATACCATCAAATAATAGGTTTGTTACTCCTAAAACTTTCGCCTATAGGTTTAATTTCACTTCCTTCGAGCAAGCTATATATTGGTTTGGCTTAACCCCTATTATGATTACAGTAGTATTGCATTAATCAACCGTCCGCGCCGGTCCGTCAAATGGAATCCTTAATTATTTAAGGCATAATAGTCACTATTGTGTCGCTAAGCCAACTGGAATCACAAAGGAATGTTTAATTACCCCATTACACTAAAGGAATGTTTGATTTCGTTAGTTCATACCTACTTTTAGTACTACCTAGGTACCTATACTCAGTCTGTTTCACGAAGACGTGTGATTTATTGCAAATTGACTCATAAGGCCAGTGGCTTAAGAGTCACAGCGCGCGTCGTTAACGTTTATCTTTTGTTAAGTGTGCGGCATTAAATAAACTTCAATACAAGAACACCGTGTGTTTGTACATACTTCCGATTGTGAGTTATGAACTCACACAACCGGGGGGTATATGTTACAATCGAACCTTTGTTTACCGGCCTCCCTTGGGCGCCATGTGCAAGCAATATTATGCTTTATATATATGTGCTACTAATTGATTGACTCAGGCGGTTCTTTGCGGAAATCCATTGCAAACTAAATAAGTAAGTCAAGATTCTGATTTAAGGACCCTAAAAAAATCCCTTTTCATTACTCATACTCTGAAAGTAGGTCTGAAGTTGCCAGAGGAGCGGGTTGAAAGTAATACTTTTCCGGCCCGGGAGATTCGCTTTCAACTGAGTTGTTGAGCAGCTAGTTCCATTTTCACATTTCTATGGAACCACGTTCAAACTTTTTCTACAATCACACAATTACAGCACGAATTGAAATAACATAAAGTTAAGTATTAATTAAAGAATATATATTTTTAAATGACTTAATTATAATTTAATTTCAACAATTTCTTTAAAATAACTTAGATTTGGGCGAAATATTTAAATATGAAAATGAAAAATAATGGCTAAATAATGAAGTTGGCCGGCCAACGAAAAAAAAACAAAATAGGCGGCAATCCGATCTTTATTTTTTTTTTCGAGTTGTAGAGTATAGTTCATACTTTCTTTAGCCAATTCCTGTTTTTATTTTTACTATCCCTGTATTCGTAATGAAAAGCACAGTGATAACCTCGGGTGAAAGACTTATTTTGTCCCTCGAACTATTAGCGCCCTAGCTACGCTCGGGCGCCAAACCCCGTCTCGGGACTAAATAAGTCACTTTCACCACTCGTGTAACAATGTACTATTTTCCACGGAAAATGATAAACTAACGGAGTTCGGTCTTATTGGCCTCTTCCAAAAGTAAAAAAACTTGAGAGGGGTCAAGGGACACCCGGATGGAACGAAGTTGCAATATCCGGAACTTGTGCAGAAACACTGTCAGGATTCATTATTGTAATTATTTTTTATTATTTATTATGTACAAAAACCTGTATACACTCAACAAAAATAATCGTCGCGACATCACACTGTTTAATGCGAAATAGGAAGACGAAACGAAAATAACTGGCTTGCTTTCTATAAGAGAGAGAGACAGACAGAGAAACACGCGCACGCCGCACGGGTTACAACTATAGTAAAAAGTGTCTTTACAACTTTTGGTCTAAATTTTTTCCGTGTAGCCCCCTTTCGCAACGCGCGATAAGGAACTTCGTTCCAAAAACCACGTATAAAACAAATAGGTTCATCGATATCAACAGTGTATAATTTCGGAGCTTGCCAAGCCGAGAGGGTTCCCTCTCCCAAATCACTTTAAAGATGTTTAATATTACATCTTAGTGTCAATATTGTCAAATACGACAACTCTATGGTCCCAAAGTGTGATACCTAACATATAAAAATAAATTCCTAAAGTTTTCCCCATACCAAAAATGAGTCCACATCAAGTGAGCCCAGCATTCAACGCTTAAATCCACGGAATGAATGTTTAGACCAACATACCGATCGGTTTTCAAGAATCACGTGTTACTGGAATAGTAATCCAACAATTTCAGGTGATCGTCTGCAGCCATCTTCACATGAATGTTTGACAGTGCACGCGAGGCCGAGACAGGTTAACCGTGTAACCTGACTCCCAACTCTATGCAAAATTAATAACTTACCGTAACCAGGCTTTCAGTTTTCCTAGAACATGTTAGGAAATGGAGCAAGACAAATATACTATTTTTGGAGTCGGGGTTATCGCCTGCCCTGACTGATGGTGACATGACAGAGTGAATCATAATCAATTGGTTAGTTATTTGATGTGCATAAATGATAAATTCCCTTGTAATTTCGCTATTAAGTGGATAGTGGATGAATTATTAGGTGTATAAATTACTTTTAAATGAAACTGTCTCAATATTATTGTATGACTTCGTCAAAGTATCACGGTGTGATGTCCTGGTTTACAAATATCAAAGCTGGTAACCCCAATTTCATCTAGCGTGTGGAAATTTAAGCAGCTGAGGTTATTTCAACTTTCGGCATAAAAGCGTCGATGAAGTATGGAAAGGTTTGTCCTTTGTGGCTTACAACATTAATATTATATTAGAAGTATATTGACGCAAAGACTGTGCCCAAATATTTTTTTGATAACTTGTTCTATGAGAGTAGACACAATACGCTTAGTAGTTAAAACCTTCTTCTGACACAGGATAGTCCGGAAGCATAATTTAGGAACCTATATTATATGGTAGCTGATATACAGTAATTCATGACCCTCAGAATTGATGAATACGACGCCAGGAGGAGGAGGATATACAGTAAAGGACTAAAAGTATAATAATTTCTGAGCTACGAGCTTTTGATAATTTGTCATAACTTTTATTTTGCGGTATTAGAACAGCACCAATAGCCAGCCGAAACGTCGGGAACATTAAAAGTAAAAAATAAACGCGATATAATCCGTAAAAATAGTTTTATTTCAGCACCAATAGGCTAGAAAACAGTGTAAACCGCATGAAGCAGCCACAGCCTTGAAGAAACAGTTTGTTAATTGAGTTATGATTTTCTTTATATAGGGCAATACAAATTATCAAATTTTAATGATTTTTTTAACCTTTTAATTCTAAGTCCGATACTCATCCAAACACCCAATTTTATTATTTAAGACTTTTGAAACAATGTCTTTCGTTTACATACTTACTAAACAACGCAAAACGTGGGCTGACAGGAAGATAAAATAACATTGCTTTCTACCGTGGATAAGCTTTGTCTACGAAGCTTTAGACAAAAATATCGATATACCTACATCAAAACAAAGATACTTAGCTTTTTGTTTTTAATATGGCCAGAGTGGCCATAACAACTTCACCCAGACAGAGGGCGAGCGCAAGTGCGCTCCAGCCAGAGGGGCAGGGGGACAGCTAGCTCAAGGGCGCCACAAGGGACACGACCTCGGCTTGGGCCGCTGCCAGGAGAGGAGGGTAAATCTACCACCGGATCGGAACGCATCGATACTTAGCTGACGTTCAATCGTACAATACAACAAAATAGGCAGAGTAAGTTTAGTATCAACAATCCAATTATCATCTGAACTCCGTGTATAGGAAGACCGAGACCACCAATAGCCATGAGACAGTCAATAGAATAATAAGCAAGCTATACAGCTTCGCATTGATTGATATCTTATATGGCATCAGAGACATGCGAGATGCGTGCCTAATTGGATTTCCTATAGTTATACACACGTGTGTATAGCTATATATAATATACGCGAGTATTATACAAAGCAACACATGCAATATCCAGTAAGCACATATCACAAACACATATTCAATTCTTATATCAGAAAATGATTTTCCTCGTACACTAGGGTATACAGGCACAGGTCACAGCACAGATCACAGCACAGGTCACAGAACAGGTCACAGCACAGGTCACAGCACAGGTCACAGCACAGGTCACATATCACCCTAGTGTACGAGGAAAAACATTTTATCATCTGATCGTTATCGATGCCATTCATTGTCATTTAGGTACATACATGCCTACATGATGACATCGATAACGATCAGTTCAATACGCATCTAGGTAAAGAGAGAGCTTTTGTATGCTTCACTGCTAACTACTTTATTCTTTTTTTTTGTAGTTTTTAAATTAACGAAGTCAGCAAACAAGCTAACGTTACGATAGTTATCCAGTTGCTGTAGTAACTTGTAATACCAATGGCATTTCTCGTACGTTGCCGACTTAAGGAAAGTGGAATAGAGGGATGGGAGAGGGGGTTTCCTGCTCTCTCACTCACCGTACGAAATGCAGCTATAATAGCTCAACTTTACGCTGATTTTCTGTGACAGGGGGGTACTACCACTGTCCGGTCAGCCCGTACATGAGCTGTAGTCGCATGGCTACAGCTTGGTTTTATAAACGATCAAATAGAAACAGTTGATACAACTAAAATCCTCCTAATATTATAAATGCGAAAGTTTGTGAGTGTGGATGTATGTTTGTTACTCTTTCACGCAAAAACCACTGGACGGATTTGGATGAAATTTGGAACACAGATAGTTTATAACCGGGATTAACACATAGGATACTTTTTATCCCGATAATCCCGAAATTTTTGTTAAGTTATATACTACGCGGTCGAAGTCGGTGGGCACAGCTAGTAAATAATAATTTTAGCCCTTTTGACGTCCCACTCCTGGGCACGGGCCTCCCCTCAACACGAGGGGGATACAGGCCATAATCCACCACGCTGTGCAGGTTGGCGGATTACACATGTCTTTCGAAAATTGGTGAAATCTTCTAAGACATGCAGGTTTCATCACGATGTTTTCCTTCACCGTAAGCAAGTGATAATCATATAGAAATTATGATTCGCACAAAGATTTCGAAAAATTCTGATGTTCGGGCCGGGATTTGAGCCCGAGACCTGGTAGCTCGCAAGACGCGTGCTTTAACCAATCGGCTATCACTGCTGATACAACTATAAATTCCTAACAAAAATTTACAACATTCTGAGTTAACAAATGAAAGGGAATTGTTGGTCGTTACAGCCACGACTTCAGTTGACTGAACCATTCAATTGAAGAGTTAGAGCTCGCCTGACTTACGTAGGTACAATGGACGAAATGTGTACGGACTCCACAAGAGCTTTTCTTCGCAATTGTTGCAAACGGGAATCGGTTTTACAGCTTTGATATAAAGTGGGCTTTGGTATTAGAACTCGTAATTATTGTTAGCGAGTGCTATTTCTCAATCAAATGGATTTAAAATAAGTCGATTATTCAATTCATTCCTTAAATCAAATGTACAATAGGACTATTAAGTAAAACATATTTAAGAGATCTACTATAACCATCGTATCATAGACGTGGTAGTTATAATAATTAAAGTTTCAATTCAAATATGGAGATAGAGGAAAAGTGGGTGGAGATATCGACATAGCCATTGACCCCTAAAAGCACAGAACACGGAATCCAAAGTACCAGGCAATCAGAATTCGCGAGGAGTTCGCGGGTGTTTGTAGCGATAGTATTTAGACATTTGGTGCCTGTTGAACGCGGCAACAAGTGCTGCATCGATCAGAGTGACGCAAGCCCCCGCCGCGGGCGGGGCACCCCCTTGCGGCCCCCGCCCCGACCCGCCCAAAGTCCCAAAACTGATTTACTGGGGCGATCTCCTACAAATGTGTGTATCACTTACGAATTTCTTTCCGAGCTTTCAGAGCGAATGTGAGAGGAAAATGTACTGAAAATCACATGAGAAATATGGCACGAGTCAACCGAATGATAAAATATTGTGAACACACAAAGACTCTTTGTGCTTTATAAGAGGAAAACGTTTGACATACCGTATCCGTAACAATACAGGTAAATAATGTAATAGACTCTCCCTTATAGGTTACTAGTTTCTGCCCGCGACTTCGTCCGCGTAGACTTAAATAAAGTATTATATGTGTTAATACAGGTTATAAACTATCTGTGTTCCAAATTTCATCCAAATCCGTTCAGCAGTTTTTGCGTGAAAGAGTAACAAACATACATCCACACTCAGAAACTTTTGCATTTATAATATTAGTAGGATTAGTTGGATAATAGCGCATAGATCAATTGATACATAAGTAATGTATCAATATTAAGAAGCTACAAGAGGATTATCTACAAACAATCATTCTCATCGTTCTTCTTTAGCACCTTCGTCAATGTTTGCACAATAAATTGTAATACAAAACCACCTTCCGTCAAATAATCGTTCGTGTGAATATACGAGGTCAAAGACCCGAAAACATGAGGAAATGATCATAATCTTCGGTTGGTACACAACATCCATTAGATAAAGGTGGTAGTTTTATACGTAGTAGGTATACTTATTATATCGATGGGTATTCTTTATTGAGCTGTTTGGGTGAAATATTGTGTTGATCCCAAAATCTTCTTTCGCGCAATAGAAAGAACAACATAATATTATATATTACTAGCTGTGCCCCGCGACTTCGTCCGCGTAAAATGTGGCCCACCCTTAACATTTAGGGGTATGACTGAAACTAGATAGTAGCCGATTCTTAAACCTACCCGATATGCACACAAAATTGCGGAGGAGTATGGTAACTAACATTGTGACACGAGATTTTTATATATAACATTTAATGTCTTTGAGTATCATCTACTCTATTGAAAATAAGCCAAACATTGAAATTCTTCTTTGCCCCAGCACGGAAGTATTTGTCTTTCCAACAACTAAATGTATAGTGCTCCTAATGTAACAAGTTTTATTAGTTTTAGCGCGGCTATTACGTAGATAATAGCATTAAATGTAGATTTAACGGTGTTTCGTAGTTAGAGCTTGTAATACGCGTAGCCGCGTAGCCAAGAAAACCGCTACGCCGTAGTGACGTAGACATGACTCGTAGCGTTATACGGTACGGTAACGGTTTGGCAAAGATCACGTGGACGCGTACCATGGGCTTCATACGAAGGAAATTTATTTCAAGCTCAAGGTTGTGAGCGCGTAATGAGGATATAATATTATGATCTGGATTTCGCTACGCCATAAAATCGGAAATGGTATACCTACGTAGCCAATCTAGATTGACCGATATGGAACTAAGAATTGAAAAGGTAAAGTGGAAGTGGGCGGGGCACAATTCTCCCAGAACCGATGGCCCTTGGGATTGAAAGGTTCTAGAAAGGCTGACACGAGCCGGAAGCTGTAGTTTGGGGCTGCTATAAAGGGGACCGATAACACCACCGGCGTCAGTAGTCTTAGGTCCGTATTAATAAATCTATCTCAAGTCTAAAAGCGGTCTTGAGTGCGCTTTTGACAAGTCATTTTGTACTGGTTTGATATAATAATGGCTTTTCCAAGACCGCTCTCAGATTTGAGATCGATTTATTAATACGGGGTAGTAGTATTCTTACGTAGTCTTCTCTTTGGTTAGTAGTGTCAGCAGAGTCAGTAACTGTATATACCACGGCCATTGAAGAGCGATACTAAAGTGAATAGCAAGATTATTTTATTAATTAGTTGTTTTTTATAAATTTCAGCTTCATTTATTATTAAAAAAACATTACGGTTGCCCACACAAAAAAAAACAAGAATTCATAAGATGTCAGCCCGAACCTCGAACATTATTATCATTTCGTGTAGCTTCTCGTTGGCCGCGGTACACATTATGTTTTCTTTTAACCCCGTTTAACTATCCTTCGGATTGCAACCAAGTAAGGTGTGCTTTGCTTATTAATGATGTACCTACGTAAAGTATCTAACCATGCAATATATTATTTACAGCATTATATCGACCGTTCGTTCGGAGCGTTTTGTGGTCCTTCGAGTCAACTGGGTCGTGAACGTTAAATTGGCAAAGGAAATACACGTGCCATATCAAACCTATCTTCATTTTTCCATCAGCTTACTCTACACGTATAGTAAGATAGATGGAATTATCAAATAAATAGGTTTAAAAAATTCAGTACCTACTTACTAAACATTTCCACGGCTTCTTTAAAATAATTACAGCTAGATGAAGATAACTAGATCTCGATAAATTGGTAACAAAAAGAATGTTACTAAAAATATGACTTAACTAGGTCATTTGAGGTTAGATTTCCATCACCAGATGTTTCCGTGCTACGTATGTACCTACGAAATATGCAAATTTCCGCATCAATAACATCCCTATATTGGTCAGGTTCATCAAAAACCGCTCGGTAGAGCTTTCTAGGTCAAGTACGCCGTTGCCATATACCTATATAGGTACATAGGTATATGTACCAATAAATAATGTTCTGATCACTTTTCATCGCAATTCGAAATGAGTCTTAACAGAACGACATAAAGTCCGTGTTGCAATAAATTCAAGATGTAGGTAGCAAGTTATCCCGTTTCGTTGAGGATCTCCATTAAAAGGACCCGAATATAATTGAGATAGCTTTTAACGAAAATTGAACCGTAATGTTATTATAAGATAAAGTTATTTTGGATGACATAATTATTACCTACGTTTCTTAAGAAATGCCGTAAATAAGTATCTACCTACAAAGCACAAATAAAACTTTTTTGCTTTAAGTATACATACCTACTAATGTTGAACTTATTTCTTAAAAATACAAAATGTGCAGGCACCTAATTTATTTTTAGGAAGAAGACTAATTAAAACGTCTACCAAAATCACTTTCAAAGCTTTTTCAAGGCTCAGAACAGGAGAAATAAGTACCTACTTAGCGTAATTTATGACTCATGGAAATTTGTATAAAGCGCCATCTTGTTTAATTTCCCGACAACTGTTTGCTCTTCACAAAACCTTCGCGACTTTGATTTTTACATGATAGAACCCGGACGCTCAAATTCTTTGTATTTGGGTTAAATTATGTCCCGAAAGATGGAGCTTTTAGAACGTTTCAGTAACTCTGAAGTTAGGTTTATGCTCTACCATAAATGTATTCGTTCGATAGCGACTCGCTAAACGCTACTTTCTACCTAATATATAAAATAATAATTTAGCTCTTATGACGTTCTACTCCTGGGCACGGGTCTCCCCTCACTACGAGGGGGATTCAGGCCGTAATCAACCACGCTGGCCCAGTGCGGGTTGGTAGAGTTCACATGTCTTTCGAAAATTGGTTAGATTTTCTAAGACATGCAGGTTTCCTCACGATGTTTCGTTCACCGTAAGCAAGTGTTAATCTCTATCCCAATCCCTTCAGGTCGTTAATGTGCGAGCAATGCTATTAGTATTGCAAGCATCGATATGTTACGGTAACTGCTTAACATTTGCCGACATTGTTGTAAAAAAGCAATCATCAAGTTAACCTGTATCAGAAAACCTGTTTGTTGTTTATGTAAACCATTACAGTAGGTACTCATGAATACTCAAAAATGTTACAATAACTCTCTCTGAATGTTATATGTATAACTCTACCTTTTCCGCATGCTGTTTTCTTGGGGAAGAATATTATTAGTCTAATAAGAGCCGCCCTTAACCTAAGCACCACGAGAATAAACCAAGGCTTTTCACAAAAAAAAAAAAAATTAAACCGACTTCAAAAAACCTGGGTGCACTAAAAGGCTAGAAATAACTAGGGGACCTTATAATTTCTTTCATATGGAGTCGGTGCCAATTCAAGCAAGTAGGGGTGGGTGCCTAAGAAGTTGTCCTATATCGTTGTGTAAAGATAGTGGCACCGACTCCAAATGAAATAAATTATAAGGTCCCTAGTTATTTCTAGCCTTTTAGTGCACCCAGGTTTTTTGAAGTCGGTTTAATTTTTGTTATTAAATTTTATTATATGGGACCAAATGTCACGGACATCCTTTCAAATGCAAAAATATTTTTTCGAATCAGTTTATAAATGACGGAGTTATGAGGTAACAAACATAAAAAAAAAACACACACACGAATTGATGACCTCCTCCTTTTTGAAGTCGGTTGAAAATCCAGCTCAATCAACTGTCTCTGCAGGCAGTTAAACATGACTTCCAACCTTTATAAAGACGGGTCTTTAATTAACCCTTTCAACGGAATTAATGTTCCTGAAACACGCGTTTTATACCGGTTTACGACGCTCTTAACCTGCACCGAACGTTCGGAAGATATAAGATAGAATTACGTGGCCTTTCACTTAGCTGCCTGTATGGCTCGATCATTTCAACCACTCTACACTTCCTGGCCCTAATAAAATCCTACAAATATTATAAATGCGAAAGTTTTTGAGTGTGGATGTATGTTTGTTACTCTTTCACGCAAAAAGTACTGAACGGATTTCGATGAAATTTGGAACACAGATAGCTTATAACCTGGATTAACACATAGAATACTTTACTTAAGTCTACACGGACGAAGTCGCGGGCAGAAACAAGTAAATAATAATTTCGCCCTATTAATGTCTCACTCCTGGGCACGTGTCTCCCATCAATATGAGCAAATAATCCACCACACTGGTCCATTGCGGATTGACGAACTGCACATTAAATTTGTCTTTCGAAAATTGGTTTAATTTTCTAAGACTCGCAAGTTTTTAACCCCCGACGAAAAACGAGGGGTGTTATAAGTTTAACATGTGTATCTGTGTATCTGTGTATCTGTGTGTCTGTCTGTGGCAACGTAGCGCCCAAGCTGATGAACCGATTTCAATTGTGTTTCTTTTGTTAGATAGGTATTCTGATCGAGAGTGTTCTTAGCTATGTTTCATGAAAATCGGTTCAGCCGTTTGAAGATCATCAGCTCTTTTGTAGGTTAAAAAAGCCACATTGAAGGCCAAAACCAATTCCCTCGGCTCGAATCCATTCGAAATTTGAGATGATTGGATTTAGATTTATTATATTTTTAAATGATCGTAATAGTCTGAACTGGCTTTTTACAATATTATAAATTTGAAAATATTGCCTGATTCTGAAAAAAATGAATATTTTATCAATTTTTATTAAGATTTGTGTATGAAATAAAGACGTTCCATAAGTCACGTTTCAAATGATGGATACGCGCATGCGTAAATTTTGTTTATATTGTTAATGGTCATGGAATATTACGCTATAATAATTCTAGAGGGCGCTGCTCCGCCATTGAGAAAAAATATAAAAAAACAAATCTAATTTAAAATAATTTTAGCGTTATTGAAAATTCTTCCCCTAGGCTGCTCCCGTCTACCTCAACCAGAGTTATTACATCAAATTGTATTATAATTGATAATATTTTGCTAGGAATTAAACCTCCGTGGCATCAATATTTAGATTCGTTGTCTATTCTAATGTCAATTATTATAATGTCATAACAAAATAATGTCTCATACTTTTACACAGATTTTCTGTTGATTATTGTACATCTTGGATTATAAATGAGGAAGCCAAAACAAATGATTTAATGGTGCTTTCATAATCTGGCATCGAAACTAGTTGTACCAGATGAATTTGCGAGATGAGCTATGGATACTGAGCTACGGGAGCTACGCAAATCGCGCTAACATCATTATTTGGAAGAACTAGGTAAATTATACATTTGATGAACAGGTCATCGCATCGGGGGTTTTTAAATTTTCAATTTAGAGTTTTTTCACATTATTTTCTTTCACCGTAAGCAAGTGAGTCTTGTTGAAATTATGATACGCATATAGATTCCGAAAAACCAAGCCCAACCAAACCAACCTTGTGTCCGCAAGACGCGTGCAATCAGCTACCACTTCTCCAATCGGCTCTAGTCAAGATTTAATATATAGTGAAGTTTATTAATTAAATTTATTATATTGTGAAGTCTTTCTTCTCATTGCGGCACGCAGGTTTGAATAAAACATGATTACCAACCGAATCTAGAAGGGAACTTTTACTTGATAAGATTGTCATCTTGTCCTGATTAGGGACATTTTCATGATCTCACTAGATATATCTCCATTTCATTGCTAGTTTTGGGATCACACAGTTGGTGAGTTTGTTTTACTATACTATTTATTTAAGATGAAAGTAGCCTTATTTCAGAATGAAACTGTACGTTGGACGCTAGAGACTTCAATCTGTCCCAGATAAGCAGGGACGTTATTATTTTCAATTTCATTTCCGAGATGGACATCCCAGCTGGGAGTTACCGTCTCCTCGGCAAAATTTATTACGCTGGCTATATTTTTGCAACTGTTAGTGCTAGGTAAATATTACAGTAGTATTACACCAAAAATTGTACTTAAGTAATCGTAATAATTTATTTCAATTTCTTAAGATTACACAGTTGAACGTGGCGGAAAAACGGAACGGGCGGAAAACAAAAATACCATGCAAAAATAGGTAATTTAAAAACCTTGATCGACTATAATTCCAAACGCCCTAAGTTATCTTTAATGGGACTAGTCCTGCTCCACTATGGTGTCCAATATTGTCTCTTTGGTACCTATTGCACGCCTGATGATAAGCAGTTATCGTAGGCCATACGTGCTTATAATACCAAAGGTACTCGCACATTATCGCCCTGAACGGGAGTACAACCCCCCATGGACCACCTCTTGGGGTTGGGCTTCCGGATTTCTCCCTCATCTTATGAAACACCAAGCTGTAGGCAATTGATTTCAGCTCATATACGGACTGGTTCGATCGGGGTAATGGCACCCTCTCACAGAACATCGGCGTAAAGTAGCTGCTTTAGCTATTACAGCAATTGCCTAGAGCTTGGCATCCTATTATGAATTATCCTACTAATATTATAAATGCGAAAGTTTGTGAGTGTGGATGTATGTTTGTTACTCTTTCACGTAAAAACTACTGAACGGATTTGGTTGAAATTTGAAACACAGATAGTTTATAACCGGGATTAACACATAGGATACTTTTTATCCCGAAATTTTTGTTAAGTTAAATTCTACGCGCACGAAGTCGCGGGCATAGGCTAGTATTACATAAACGTTGTTACAATGTTAGCAGCCCTCTTGGCCTTTCCAACTAAGCTTATAATATGCTTCTAATATCTCCGTTTCACGGCTTGATCTTTTATATAATGCTTCATTGAGATGCAGAGCGATAGGAAAAGCAGTAATATGACAATGCATCTCATTCCTTCGCATAGCTGTGTTCCTCTTCAAATCAGGCCGTGTGGAGCATTTGTGAAAGTAGGCTTACGTCAACTTCTCTATGATTTTTGTGGAGTATTAACGGTTCGAAAATTGTTTATTCTCTATACTGTTCTAAAGCAGCACTCTCTTACGCCCATAGATCCCGATACCAACAGACGTAACCATCTTATTGCAAACTCAATTTCCCTAAAATCAAGCTTCAGCCATAATTTTTTCTGCTTTCTCGGTCCATTTTTATACAATAATACTCATCGTACAGAAAGAATCAGTAGTACATTGGAAGCAAAGCAACCGGTAGAGCAAGCAGGCTTCAGAAAAGGATTCTCTACTGTTGACCATATCCACACACTTGAATTGATTATAGAAAAGTATCAAGAACAACAGAGACCACTATACATAGCGTTTATCGACTATCAAAAAGCTTTTGATACGGTAACACACGTAAGTATATGGGAAAACTTGAAACAGCAGGGAGTAGAAGACGTATATATAAAAGCGATCAAAAGCATATATAACAACAACAAGGGCAAAATTAAGCTAGAATCTCTCGGACCTAGTTTTCCTATAGAAAGAGGCGTAAGGCAGGGCGACCCGTTATCACCAAGAATATTTATAGCTATACTGGAGGGTATAATCAGCAAGTTAGATTGGAGCAAGACAGGATTGTGTATAAAAGGCGATTACCTAAGTCACTTGAGATTCGCAGACGACCTAGTGTTGTTATCGGAGTCCAGCTCCCAGATACAGCTCATGATCGAAACTTTACATCTAGCCAGTGTCAAAGTGGGTTTGCAAATGAATCTCACTAAAACTATGGCAATGACGAATAAAAGGAGAAGATTAATAACAATTAATGGAGAGCCACTTAAATATACAGATAAGTACATCTATCTAGGGAAGCAAATCAGTTTTGACAGAAAAAATAACGAACTTGAAGTCGAAAGAAGAATACAACTAACATGGAAAAAATACTGGAGTTTAAAGGAAATCTTTAAAAGTAACCTCCCTATAACCATCAAAACGAAAGTTATGAACTCCAGTCTTTTACCATGCTTGACGTACGGCTGCCAGACGTGGAAGTTCACCTCAAAACTAAAAAACAAAATTACAACCTGCCAACGAGGACTAGAGCGCAGCATGCTTAACATAAAGAAATTATATAAAATACGACACACAAAAATAAGGTCAATAACCAAAGCAACAAATGCATTGAATTATGCACAAAAACTCAAATGGAAATGGGCGGGGCATGTCGCAAGGCTTAAGGATCAGAGATGGACCCTAAAAGCGACATTTTGGAAAGGTCCTCCAGGTAAAAGGAGCAGAGGAAGACCATTGACACGTTGGGATGAAGAAATTGTAAGGACAGCCGGCTCAAACTGGAAACAGACCGCACAGGACAGAGATAAGTGGACATCTTTGGAGGAGGCCTTCACCCAATAGGGGTTCCTACAGAAATAGCTATAAAAAACTAAATTATGATAGGTTATATTATTATGTTATTTAAAATTATTAGTTATAATAAGTAAAGCAGAAATGGAAAAACAACTAGATAAGCATATTATAAACCAGTACTTAACTCAAAAACAATGTAAAGTAGGTTATTTGTAGGAAATAAAAGGTTTTTTTATTTTTTTTATTTATTTATTTACTCATCGTACCTTACACATCCATGAAATGACTCATTATACATGCAAAAAAACCCTAAGTGAATGGCTCCTTCAATTATCTTATGAATAATACTCGTATGCAGAAAAATTACTTCACCCGTCAATATAACATGATTATGATTCGCACATAGATTTTAGAAAAATCCAGAGGTTCGAGCCGGGGTTTGAACCCGAGACCTGGTAGCCCGCAAGACGCGTGCTGGTAGCTGGTGCCAGGTAGCCGCAAAAACCGTATACCTATTAAAATTGAGTAGTTTCTAAATTCCTCAATTTATTGGGACGACAACTACAATAAACATATAATACTAAACTTGTTCCAACTTCAGACAAAGTTTGGAAGCTTATCGTAATTGGTACATGAGACGCTTCGAAAATGTAAACATTGAAGTAAAGGTCAAACGTTAATATGAAAAAGTATCTAAATATATATAACTCAAAGGTGACTGACTGACTGACTGACATAGTGATCTATCAACGCACAGCCCAAACCACTGGACGGATCGGGCTGATATTTGGCATGCAGGTAGATGTTATGACGTAGGCATCCGCTAAGAAAGGATTTTGATTAATTCTACCCCCAAGGGGATAAAATAGGGGATGAAAGTTTGTATGAAACTTTGTCAATGAAATTCCACGCGGACACAGCTAGTTTAAATATAAAACTCAAAACTAAGACAGTCGTAAAAGTTGTGAAGAAATGAAGTGCAAATTAATTAACTAAGTTTCTGTCTTTGCACAAGGTGGGAAAATAAAAATATATTTTTAAATTGAAATAAGGTACCTAGGTGAAGCCATTAGAACAGTTTGCATATACTTTTACCGACGCTACGCTCTTTGCCCTCAAGAAGAGTGTGTACTTTTGACATCAAAATAAATTAATATTCAGAAGCGTCGCTCTCTAGAATACCTAGGTACCAAGCTAGGTAGTCACTTGTAAAATAACAGTGTGTAACCTATGCTATTAATCTATAACACTCAAAGCAGAATAAAACAGAGATATTGCATCAGTGTCTTTAGTTTACAACGAATATAACGACAATAATTCCGTCATAAATAGTAAGATACCTAATTATGTAACACCCTGTTCAAAAAAAAATAAAAGTCACAAACAAAAGTTAATTAACCTTTTGTGAACTCGGTAAGTCCCCGTTGCCACACGTTTCTCTTTGAAGTAACCACACACAGTTGAATAAATGACATTAAATATAACGTTAATAATCACTAGGAAAGTGGAGTGTGGACTGTTGGATGAGAGCAGCACAGGACTGGTCGGTGTGAAAATCAGTAAAGGATGGCTAAGATGGAGCACTGAAATGATGATGACGAATCAATAGGAGGATAGCTATTGCTTGGTAAAGGCCAATATAAAACAGTACAGGCATTAATTCAAGCTAGGCTAGACATCATTTGAATTGCCGAATCCTAAAGCAGACCATATCTGTATCATGAACTATCAGAAGCCTGAAATAATCCTTGAAGTGGTCTAATTATTTACTGTAAGTCACACTAACACAGCAGTTAAATTGGAGGCCAACTGCGACCAAAATGATAAAAAGCTTGACCAGAAAGTTCATATAAGGTCTTATTCCGATAATGCATTTCATAAGGCGCATGGACTGCCCATGCGCCTTATGAAATGCTAAAGATGATCTACCTACAACAAAAACAATTACAACAGAACTATTAAATTAAATTAGTTAGTCCTACTAATATTATAAATGCGAAAATTTGTGAGTGTGGATGTATGTTTGTTACTCTTTCACACAAAAACTACTGAACGGATTTGGAACACAGATAGTTTATAACCTGGATTAACACTTATAATCCTTTACTTAAGTCTACGCGGACGAAGTCGCGGGCAGCAACTAATATACAATAAAAATCATTCTATTCTATTCTACCTACCTCAAAAATATCTGATATGGTATAAATAATTTCTGTTGCAAGGGCGCGCTAAGACGCCATACAAAATATCGCGCATTATTATAATAACACCTTGTTGAACTGAGTCATCAAAGATCTGTTCTAGAAAATAGGAAAATCCCGACCAACAAATAACTAGACTAGAACCCACTAAGTTCCGCCTCTAAGCAGCTATCGATCCTGCCTCATTCCATTGTTTATACACTGCATTTATACTGCACTGCCAGCCTATACCATATCTATATCAGAATATCATTACCTAGACGTCGTTCTTTTACCGGCAAATATATAATACTAGCGACCCGCCCCGGCTTCGCACGGGTATTTTTATCAGTGTTTATCTACTATATTATGCATGTATTATACATATAAACATTCCTCTTGAATCACTCTATCTATTAAAAAAAATACCGCATCAAAATCCATTGCGTAGTTTTAAAGATCTAAGCATACATAGGGACAGACAGACAGCGGGTTGCGCTAGTAATTTATTAGTACCCAATAATTATATCCATCTATGCTGAATACTTGTCACTTACTATCATAAATTTTTATGGAGTTAGTTTTGCTGCTAACACAAGCATTAGCTTAGCTGGAGGGGCTGACGGGAATACTAATGTGATAAACTCACATTGCTAGTAATCTCTAAAGAAGTCGTTAAATAATTGTATTGTGTGAGTCAAAACCGTATTTTGTGTAGAATTCTGGGAGACGTCTTTGCCCATAAGTGGAACACACTTATAATAGGCTAGCAAAAATAAAATAAAAAGATCTATGAACTCACGTTATGTCCAACATCCATCGGTGCCAGCAGCGGCAGTTCCCGTCTCCTGGGCTTCCTCCACATGAGGATCACCGCGGCAACCAGCAACACCGCCCCAGCGCCGACCATGGCACCCAGGGCCGCACTCCACACATTGCCATGTTCCTCCCAAGGCGCCCTTCTCGCTTCAGGCAATACACTCCGAGTAAAATCCTCTCCGGACACCGTAGACTCCCTCCCATTGTTTTCATATACGTCCCACGGTGTTCCGCCGCTCTCAACCCACGGCTTATCTGCGAGATAACAAAATTAGCTTCATACAATAGTGTAACATCGATCCGTTGTCATGTACCTAGGTATGATTAGGTTAGTTGATTGGACGCCGCGTGGAAAACTTCGTTTCGTCCTATGGAGTCATTTTTAGGGGTGCGTGATGAGTTTATGAGGGTAATTAACCCGATTTAGGATGGATGTTGATTACATTGTCGTGGCTATTGTACCTAGTAGGAGTACCATATTGTAATGATGTTATGTAACATTGGCCAGTGCCGTAAGTAACCTCTTGCGCCCGGTGCGAGATCCTATAACTACGCCCTTGAAAATTTGGTGTTGTCCTGATCTAGTCATTACTGCGCCCTTCCAGGGTCTGCGCCCTGTGCCTGGGCACCGCTGGCACCGCCCTAGTTACGGCGCTGACACTAGCGACTAATAAAATATGATTTTGTATTAGTATACACTATCTCCCTTATTCATAAACGTTGATTAGCGGGCGAATAGTTACACACCGAAATATCTCTTCCTGTCATCAGTAATTTGACATTCGAAAGAAGAAGACAAACTAATCCCCGTTTACTAATAAGGGGATATAGGTTATAGCTCAATATCGGGCTTGGTGGGAAAGGCACATTGGGAGAGGCCTATGCATTGGACTGATACAGACTGATGATGATTAGCCAATCTGGCTATTAACGACAAGTCGCTTAGCATGTGAGTACCAACAAAGGTACATAAAATGTAAAGAACAAAAAAATTTTTAAGTACGTATTTTTTGTGGTATCTATTTGTTATTTGACTTAAGTATAAGGAATTATGAAAAGGTAAATTTATTAGTTACTCCTAGATGTACTTCACTGTGGGTGATATAAAGTTTGTAAGGGTTAAATACAAAATATATTGTTACAGCCAAAGCAGAGGCTCGGCAATGGCGACAAGATAATGTGAAGCGTGTCGCATGCCACGCACAATCTCGTAGAAAACTCTGAATATCTTTCTACATGTTGTTACGGGTCGAAATAATCTGTTTAAGGTAGGTATTTTTTTTAAGAAGGCTATAGCTACGGAGTTACAATTCTACCTGTTTAAAGACAACAACCTCAGCAAAAAGACTCTATTATTATCTCTTAAAAATTATTTAAAAAGGAGAAATGTGCAATAATTAACGGAAATAAGACCTACATACCAGACATCGGTGTAGGGAAAATAGCATAGATGCGGCATGTATTACATCAACATCTTGTAAGTATCGCCATTACATTTATGCAAATAGGAAACAACCTATATAAGAACAAGCTTCGCACAAATTCTATGACGCACTATCTTGTTTGGAAGCCAGTTTATCAGCACTTAAAACAATCAAAACTCAGGCAAGTCTTTAAAAATTCTAGTCAGCCAGTATTATTTATATTTTTTTCGTTGCCAATTTAAATTGTCAAAACTAAACAAATGACGTTGTAAATATTTTAAATCAAGAACTCACCCATGTCGGATCGCCGATAGAGAAACTTCAAGTTGATTTTAGAACCGTGACTCTACTTGTTGAGGGACGCACGTGTTGGGCGGGCGGGAGCGCGCGACTGGGCGGCGGCGTTCTCTCCTTATCATTAAACCGAGTTGTTTACCCCGCCAGCACGCCGTGATCTGTGTCGCGATGTTGACTTTATTGCGCCGAAGTAATCGCGCGTACGCCACTCAGTATAATGCTATTACTTATGTATCATTAACATATTGATGTTTTATTAAATAAAGGATAGGATTCTGACCAAAGTTTAATGGGCGAATGAAATCTTAAGCGCAATTAATTTTATTCATGGTTGACTTGATTAAATTCGACGGTAAGGCATATTAATAGAGATTTTAGAGTTTTTCTTTGTCCAAAAAAGCTATAGTAGCATGTGCAATATCTAGCATAATAATGATAGTGGATGTTATGCAAGTAGTGATCAGTCCAATATTCAGCTGTTGTATTCTGATACAGAAGCTGAATATTGGAGTGGTTACTATTACATAACCATACGGGCATATCCATATCTACGATTGTTTTTATTTTCCCCCTGATCCCACGATCCCCTCACGATCTATCACTCGGACTAGGGCACATCAGAAAAACACCATTCCGTTCCCGACCGATTTTCCAATAGTATTTCCTTCCAATGGTCCATTTGTAGAGAAAAGATAAAATAAAATCGTCAATATTATGATATAGGCATATATGGGCCGGGTTGGGACAATGAAAGCTGAAAGCTGAAGTGGCTATTCAACATAGCGTGGAGGGCGTGATTTCGTTTCCCCGAAAATGACACAGCAATAAGCAAACATTATTTTTAATTGGTCGGTACATATCGGTACATTTGGGTTACACGGAAGGAATATCATGCTAGTATGCTCTCTGTACCATCATAATGATTCGGACTAAACTACATATTGCAGGTACTTACCTAACGTGCATTTTTATTTACGTAAATAGGTACAGTATGTGAAAGAAATTGTGATGGCATTCGGGGTACAAGATAAAATGCTAAAAGATTTTGTAATTGAACTGAACTTAGTATTTTTGTTGTTTTTTTATAAATTCCACCACCCTAATCTTAGATAAGTTTTACGGCAAAATGTTTAAAATGTGTTCGATTGGTTCTTCTGCCTCCATGCAGGCACTGAACCAGGGTTGATAATGGCAAAGGGTTGTCTGAGACATCTAAGTCAGAGATTTTCGTAATGTTGCCGTTAGTGCACCCGTTTCAAACGACTATCTATAACATCACGGAATCAACCTAACTGAAATGATTAATGCAAGTGCGTTTGTTTGCTAGCCTGTTTGTTTGTCAGTTTGACTGATCGTCACGCAATAACGGCTGAACTGATTTGAATTAAATTTAGTAGAGGAAGTTATGCAGTAGTCGAATAACACCTAATCTACACGAGCGGGACCGTGGGTTAATGCTAGTTGGAAGTAAATTATTTCAAGATTATTTTGCATCTCATTACAGCGGAACCAAAAACAAACGATGTTAAGACTCAAATGAAATCAGCAGAGTTAATACTGAGTGATGGGTCGTATCTTTATTTATTAGGTGTCCCCGGTCGCGGCGACCGGAATCCTAAACAGTGGGTGGATGAAGGTATTTGCATAGCTGTTTTATTTGACGTTGCCAATATTAATATTCATTGGATACACGGAGATTTTATGATTATCTCTTTTTTACAAAAGGTGATTAATAAGCGGGTTACTTACACCCACACCCTTTAGACGCCGCCGCCGCGCCGCACTGTAGGACAGAATTGACACGCTTGATAAGGTGTAAAAGATTTACGAACGACAATTAACAATCGATTATTATTTTTGACGGACTAATCACACAATGCGTGGCCTGAGCTTCCGACCAATCACAATGGGGCCTTTGATCCCGTGTCTCAGCTCTTTTCAGAACTATTTGCCCTATTGGTCCGTGTGTACCACCAATTCTCGGGATAGACATTACAATGAGCTCGCAATCGTTATGGTACCTAACTAAACTAGCATTAGGATACATCTTGGGATCTTATTATTATCTGCTATCTGCTAGTACAAAACATAACTAAGTTTACGGTATCAATATAGATGAAACAAGCAAGTCAAATCAATCACCCCACTTACAAGGCGGGAAGAGTCAAATCCAGAATACATAAAGAAAGCATGGAAGCTAATCAAATAATTTCAGCAACTCAATAAGGAGGTTGCTTATGGAAGGAAATTGCGTATATTTTCACATCATTAGACGCTATTATTTAGACGTGAGGTGCAATCGTAGGAAGTCATAACATTGGATTGTGTGTTTTATATAATTGAGTAAGTAGGTGCGTTTGGTGTTTCTAGACAGAGTAACCGTAATGTAGCCTTTTCAGACACAAGGGAACTTCGTTGAATGCCGTACCTAATGTTAAGTGTTCTCAGTAGGCATGGAAACGATTGCTACTTTCAATTCATTTTCATTACGTGAAATTATGTTCTTCTTTCACTGTGATTTCACCTGCGATGTTTCACACTCAATGATTTTATCACTTAATCCTATGAAGACACGGGTCGATGATTTATCATTAAAACCGGTACAGTACCGAACGATTTGCGATGATTTTTAACAGTTCCTGCCTATGTCGGTATGAGATGCTACGAATGAAAACCTATATAGGTATTATGATTTTTCACACGCTATCTGTGAAATGTTCCATCACTAGTTCTCAGACACAAGGGCAATTCGTTTATATCCATGTGTGCATAAGATAAAACCAAATTAGCTCCAGTGAGCCAGGAATCAGGATACACAGTGTATTCCACGACGACGGTTTAATCGAGACGAAGGTTTCATCTAAGGCGAGTCTCGAGGAAAAGCTAAGTTGTTATATCAGCCTTAGAACTTGGGTCCTTTAAGAAAATTATCAAATTATATCCCTTATCCCATATGGTAAGTTGACCCAACATATCATATGGAATAGAGGATATGGTGTGTGTTTTTATTACAGATTTCGATCATTTAAATAATTAAATTGAGCGCCATCTCTCGAAACCTCGTGATACTAACTACTCAATAGTAGACAAGAATGACTACATGACATAAGTTTATGATCTACAAACTACAAGCACCATTTTTTTTTTGAAATGCACAGATGGCGTTTTGCAATCAAGTTATTAGAGAATATTTCATCCCAACAACAACACATTATTACAATTTACTTGGAATTTACCCCTCAAATGAAAGTTTTCTATAGAATCTACACAATATTTTATTTACATAACAATAAATAGGTAACAACTTACACTAAGTTATATTTTGCATAGAAATATACAACTTTATGCTTTCTGCTCTTCTTCTCTTTTCGGAAAAGGGAATGTTTGCTTGTATCTTGCAACTCCGAGGCACACAAAAGCTGGAACAAATGGAATAAAGTTGTAAAAGAAAAAATAATACTTTTGAACATGAGCACTTATATAAGATTGTTATTGTTGTTTCTTAATCCAAATAAATAAATATCTTCAGACAATAACACCGTGTGGTGTCAAATCAAGCCATACTTGAACTACATTGCTGCAATCCTGGTACCACTCAAAGGGTAAGCACGAAAGGTAATTTCCAATTTGTACTTCGACCGGAACTGTACACACTATCAATATAGTGTAATGATGCAAGTGGCTTATTCTCAACCCACTAGAACAAGTAGGTACCTACTTAAAGATCTATTTCAATTTTTTATTCATTATAATTATTTTCCTTTTAATAACTATTCAGTAATCATTGAGATAATGTATTAAATTATTGTAATTAGTCATATTTTATTTACATCTGCTGCTGACTGTCTTTACAGGGTAGGCAGAAGTAGAGCGGTATTTAGAAGCAGGTAGAAAATCAGTGATAAAATAATTAGGTAGGACCTAGCGATTTAATAAAGCCTGCTGCCAAAGAGAATAATTTTACATTCTCTTGTTGCTAGCCTCCACTGACCAGAGGGCTAATATAATTATCATCATCATCATCACCTTGCCCTTATGCCACACTAGGTGGGGTCGGCGCAGCACGTTCTCTAATATAATTATATGTAACTAATTATTAATTTGCATACTTGATTATTTAATATCTTTTCCAGTATTTAAACACGGCTGCATTAGTATATTTGGTGGCATAGTACTCATAGACTTGCCCAACCTTATGGGACCCCTTTAAAATCTGTATAAGCAATTACTAGTAGGTATGCATACACACTAGTTTTACTACCTTTACTTACCAAAAGAAAAGACAGACAGAGTGTATTTTCCCGCCGCTGATTTATTTTTACAAGCAGTGTTTGCCAAATAACCTCCAATCCCGATAAGTCCGGCGGAACCGACGAGCCGGCAAGCCAGGCAGTCTCGGGGTCTAGCGGTCTCCGTGGCAGTCATTTTTCTTCTAATAGAAACTTATATTATCCCGATAATTTATCACAAATATTAAAAAATACACACAGCAAAGTTGTTTTCGTTCGAGTATGACATATCTTTGACGTTTAGCAACTGTCGTCTTGTCAATGTTTATTAGATGTCAATGTGTCAAATTCAACATGTCAGTCAGGGACCATTTTTTTTTTCTTCGCTCCTTGTGGAGCAGGCTAAAGTCAATATGACCATACTGCCTCGTCTTACGTTTTTCAGTCAGGGACAAATGGAAAAGCGTTTCAAAATTTTGCCGCGCTTGCTATACTTTGAGCGGGAGTACGACAGGAACGCGACATTAATCGCGCCATTGACGAAGAAGAGATATACATTTCATGTGCATCTCATTTAACTTATAACTCTGTGTGCTTTGTCTCTGTGTGACACAGACTGTAAAATACTAGTAGTCTGTCAACTCATCAACTGCCTTTATCTTCGAAAATGTAATGGTTACTTATCAGAATATTACCTATTTTACTGATTTGAGTATTCTACCAATAGTAGTAAGTACCAATATACACAACTAGGTATCTTAGGTACCTATTCATGTTGAAATATCCAACCTAACTTATAGGTACTGTGACATCTGGGTTTCAATCAATAAATCATTTAGCTTCGTAATATTTATTATTGTTATATTAATTTACTTATTTATATATCTATAGTTACAATACACGTCTTTTCATAACGGTCCCCCCGTTGTCACTGCCAGCGCACCGCCGTCCTTTCAAATTCAAAACAATAATGTTTCTTTTAAATTTATTCTTTCCTCGCCGGCCAGGAACACCTATCGCCAGTGGCCAGTGCGCCGACATGGACTTTACAGTACCTAATTTACATATCATAATAATTCTGAAGTCTCTAACATACCTACGTATACTCAATTATTAAACCTTAGAAGGACTAGTGAAAATAAAACGAAATATTATCACATATTATCATATCTGTAGTAGGTACCTACCCAGTTACCTACCTATTTGCTTACTTACTTAGGCACTCTCTTTTCTAACTAGGTGGTACTTAGATAGGTATTGCAAACTATCCAGAGCCCTATCATTTTAAATAAACGTCTATTATTAACTAGAAACCTCGGTCCATACACACAAGAGCCTTTGTTGAAAGTGTAACACAACAAAATAGCTTGAAAGTGGGTCAAGGGGTGGACGAGACAACGTCGAGCGAATGAGACGCTGGTGCTGGCTAGGCTACCCGCTGCCAGCCAGCTAATAACTTTTTAATCCATAACTTTGTGTCTTGCTCGTGCTAACTGCTGGAACGTGGCATACTCAAATACCCTTTCAAGGTGGAATTATCAAAAATCCTTCCTTAGTAGACGCCTACAGTTTAAAAGGTGTCTAGGTACTGTCAAAGTTTCATATTTAACACCATCAGTTTGGGATCATAGTTTTGATGACTCAGTTTGCAACGAGTATAAAAATGGCTGATAACGATAATGATGATAAAAATATGTGAATTAAATAGCTGTATTGGTAGTGTTGACTCAGGCGCTTGAATTGTTTACACCACAGGCGACTTCGGCATTCGCATTCGATATTTCATATTAATTTCAATTTGATAACACTACCCATTCTGAGAAAAAAGGTATTTACAGACGGACAACAATGTGATCCTATAAGGGTTCCGTTTTTCTCTTTTAAGGTACGGAATCCCAACGGACTAGGTACATCGATACAGCATGGATTTGTCGTAGGCCCAGTTATTTTTATTGCTTATGTCATGAGGATAATGAAGCATTATAAATTAATGCAGACATTTTTAATGATGTAGAGTTCGTAGAGTATGGAGGTTAACAAACGCGGTATGACCCCGTATCTCCTCTGTAACGTCACAACACTGATTCACCGTGCCGATGAGCGTCTGGCCGAATTCTTATGTACAACGTGCACGGGGAATTACTACCGGGGAATATTGTCAACGAATTCCCATACATGTATGAGGAATAAATATTGCTATTTTGAGTCAGAGTCGCACGCAGTCACGGGAACAATACACGAGGGGGTCTTTGTAATAGATATACGTTAATAATATCACTACATAGTATAAAACAAAGTCGCTTCCCGCTGTCTGTCTGTCCCTATGTATGCTTAGATCCTTAAAACTACGCAACGGATTTTGATGCGGTTTTTTAATAGATAGAGTGATTCAAGATGAATGTTTATATGTGTAATACACAGTGCCGGATTAACTATATAGCAAGAGTAGCAATTGCTACGGGCCCCGCGCGAAAGGGGGCCCCGCATATGTTAGTTTCTTATCAAAATTATTCTATATTGCCAGAAAATCTCACCTCTGGCTTTTTGTACTTGTCCAGAGCCTAACAGCGCCTATAGTAATTTACTAAATGCCCACAAAATTGTAACCTTATAGATGGCAAATAAACGTATAGACTATTGATTTATTTATTTTACCACTTTATACTTAAGAACCCATAGTAGATTAAGGGCTCTTTTAAATAATTTGCTACGGGCCCTGCGCTTGCTTATTCCGGTACTGGTTATACATGCATAATATAGTAGAGAAACACTTTAGTATCAGCATTGCACCCGTGCGACGCTGGGGCGGGTCGCTAGTATTATACAAGAATAGAGAATCATTATAAGGAGACAATAAGCCAAAAATGAACAAAAGAAGAAATAGAGCCCCCAATCCATCTCACGGTTACGAGGCACTTATTTTGTAGCTTAGTACTTTATATTTTTTAATAAACATTCACTATTCACAGTGTTTTATGAATACTATTTTTCGGACATCGCGTTTTTATTGTAAAAGCTGATAGATATAATCATTTAAATGCTATGAGTCGAATTCCCATTTGTCTAGCATGTTTAGTTTTTGAGATATAATATTTTGAAAATCTTTTAAATGTCTATCTATCTATCAAATGATTATATCTATCAGCTTTTGCAATAAAGACGCGATGTCCGAGAAATGGTCTTCTTAAAACACTGTGCGATTGTGTGGAATATATTTAAGATTTTTGATACAACGTCGGTAAACAAGCGTAACTACGAACCGCCGGATTTAAGCAGTTACCGTAGCCTGTAGATGGTTGCAATACCAATTGCATAGCTTGCACGTTGCCAACGTTAAGGGTAGTGGGAATTGGGATAGAGAGGAGAGATCCGGTTATCCGGCTCTCTCACTCATCGTACGAAACGGAGCTACACACAGAATATGTAATAAATAAATAAATATCGCCAGACTGACATACCAACTTTACTGTATGGTCCCAAACTAAGCAACGCTTGTACTATGCCGTACAATGGACTGGGGGCGATCCCAGTGACACCTAGACCAGGGCAAATTACGAAAAGGCCATTTCCGAAATTTACCCCAGCGGGAATCGAACCCACAACCACCGAGCAGTGAGCCGAGCGGCCTACGCTCGAACCACGGCGCCAAGTGGTCGTCAAAAGTAATAAAATTATTTGGCATCTATGTAGAGTTACCTTACGTATAACTTCTGTGAGAGGGTGGTACTACTCCGGTTAAGCCAGTATATGAGCTGGAGTCAACTGGATACACCTAGCTTCTATAATCTTACAATGTTACAATGACATAATTCTTGCTGCAGCTTGCAGTCAATGTTTAAATAACACACCACGTAATTATGAATTCAACACACCTCAAGGGACCCATAATAATAACATTATATAACGAATTAGTCGGACACGCAAGTGGACTCCACTTGCCACTGGACCGATAGAGTACCTTGTACGAGTATTTACTAGCACTGGACCGGTAGAGCTACGCGCGGCAGTCGCTTACTGCCACCCTACCGGAACGACGCGCTCTACACGCTACTCGCCCGTCGTATTTACTAACACGAATGTTTATGTTTACAAATATGGAGTGTTAAAGCCCGTACTGGGCTTGGAATTAACAATATAATGCCATTCAGATGCTTATGCGGTTGGTAAACGGTTTAAAACAGATTGGACGTGAATGAAAATACATTTTGGGTGATTTTAGTGTTTAGTGCGAAGACTGAGTATGATTTAGTTCGTGAAACTAAAAGGGAAGTGCCAAGTGCAGCTAACTTAGACAGAGGTAAGTTTTGTAATTATTTTTTCTGTCTGAGTAAAGAACTAAAACTTTTTATTCTTGACTGAATGCAGTTATAATTTATTGCAGACGACTTAAGTCTTCTTTCCAAACTAAATTCAATAGTTACAAAAAAATTACAGTAATAACAGAGTAAGAAGAATCTTGCACGTATGTAAATAACTGCTTACATAATAATTATTTATTTTTAACACTCAACTGATTTTCATGCATTGAAATTGTTCTATCTTCGAGGAAAAAATACGGACCGCTGAAAACGGTTTAGATGTGTGAAAAATTATTTAATAATTTAAGAACTTAATTAGTCGTGCCTATTTAATATATTAAAATTTATTAAAAGCAATGATCACATTAAGTACCTTTAAAAAGGATTAGGAGCTTAAAACCACTGCGTTAGTTTTTATATCATATTCTTCATTTAAATACCTCTAGAGCAGTACCTAGATAATAATTCAGAACATCATAAATTTTATAGAGGTAATTTAGGTAAGATTGTTCGGTACAAAGTTTGCAGCCCCAGGGATTGGGAGGAACCTTGTAAGCGCGAGACACAAACTTTTACCGTTAAAGATTTAAGACCTTAAAGTACAATAGTTAAAAATTTTATGCTGTCTCAAGAGGCGAGTCTGTTGCCGTTTCCCAGGCACACTTTCAGACTGAAGTCTATTTAAAATAGATCCCATATGAGGAACTCTAATCGACCCACGAGACATCCTCGCTTTTGACCAACATAGTAGATGAAGACTAGTATTTTCATCTGAAAATCAGACTTACTGAATGAGGTATATGGTTCTTAAACCACATTTTGTAAGTAAGTGCCTCCATAGCCGTATACAAAATTACTTAAAATCTGAATACCAACTTTTATTTCCTAATGAATGTAGTAGGAATTCATGTTTTTTTCCATTTTCTTTTAAAATTATCACTTAGCGGTTATTCACGCGAAGAAGCCATGAAGCCGCATATAATTTTTTTACAGTTATTGACCGTATTCAACATCCGGATACAGTCAAATGTAAAGAAATGATCGGTGCCGTGTTAACCGTGTGATTGACCGCTTACCTAATATAAATTTAAAAGGAAATTCGTTACCTATACCTACTGAAAATTCATCTACCTACCACCTGAAGAATAAACTACTGTTGCAAAAACTTCACACGCCTATGTAAACATGTTCAATCGCCACGTTTGTTGACTGCAAATAATTTTGCCCGACGGGACTTCCCGCGCGTGAAAACGCCACCATTTAATTTGTTTCAAGTTTGTCGTGTGACCGCTGTAAGTAGTATCAAGTAGCACTTAAAGACAATCAAGTGAAACTACGAAGGCGCCTTGGCCGTTATTGTATGTAGATATATATATCTATAAATGATATACATAGCTATCTAATATATATTATAAAGATTCAGAATGGTAATTTATCTGGAATATTAGGTATCAACTAAATTTGCCACGACTTTTAAATGTACTTTCTTAATTCAAGACTGAGATGATTTAAATTCCAAAATATTTTTATTGTCGTCGGCCAACAAGGCACTTATAAAAAGAGAGTCTACCAAAGGTGCGGAATGCTGCTTCCATTAGAAATAGCCGAAAATAAACTCAATTCTTATACTTACTTTTACAATAGAAAAATAGTTATTTATACATTGTCGTCATGTGTGTGTTCTGAAAAAGTATGGAGCGAGCTACTAATTGAAGTAACCGCGAGAGATCCTACTGATATTGCTAATTGTTTAAGAGTAGAGATTTCCGCTCCTGTAATAGGGACTGATCGTGTCTTTCAGTCTTAATTATTACTGGTACCCTTGTATTGTGGAGAAAACATTCTGAACTACACACCTGCAGACTTACAGAAACTGCAGTATTTACAGAATCCATAACAAAAAATGTAGGTATATATAATTTTACTTTGCCATGATGAAAATGATACATTATTTGAGAGTGCGCAAACTAACGTTAGTAGTATCAGCTTTAGGCACCGGAATTATTTATTCTGAGTAAATTTAAATACTTAGATCTGAAGTAGATTGAAGTAGAAGAAGTGGATTGGAATGAAAATTAGGAATTAGTATTTAATTTACTGAAAAAATCTGTTGGAATATTCTATAGGTATTATAATATTTCTATAGGCATTGCAAAATATTTTTTGTCATGATTACCTACATGATACTTAATATAATAGGAATTCTGATTTTAATTTCATTTCGATTTTTATCGCGTATCCGAAATTAAATTACCTAATAAATGTCCATTGAGTATATAGAGGTAAGAAACTAGGGGTAACTAAAATTAAGAACGTAAATCAGGATAATTAAATAGAATATGAATCAGTATTGATCCATACTATAAGCCTCACAATTGAATGACAAACACACCCTTCTCCGGTTGATGTAGTAGGCACCTTCTATAGGATTACATTGCCCTTTCCCACATTAGGCATGCCGCCGCATTTTAGAACACTATATAGCTTCTTAGCAAAGGGTAACAAGCGGCATATATTCAAGTATAATGAACATTATGTAACTTCACGACCGTTCGACCAGCTATATAAATAAAATGTTCGTGTTTGTTATCATACAATCTGTTGGTAACAAGCTGTAAAACTTATAAAGTGAACGCCGCGTTCGAACATTGTGGCTTAAATGGTTGATGTTATGGTCGCTCGCTTGCTATGCGAGGCGGCGTGAGAGATTGCCGTGACGATATCGAGTGAACTGATTAATATCATGTTTAAACTTCTTCTAATAGCTCATAGGACTGGCTTTCTTATATATAGGACTTCTCTATTCTGTTCCTTATCTCTTGAAGAAAGTCGGAAAACATGAACCCTAGCCTTTTTTTTTCGACGGGGAGAAAATCTTCCTAAGATCCCCAGGCCTCTTGTGGGAAAGGCCTGGGGTATGTGGGATTCTTACCCACTAAAACCTCCCCGGTGGCCGCCTTCCGCACGCCGGACACTCTGGGCTCTCCCGGTGGAACTCGCCGGTGCCCCTCATGTGCCGCGCTCCCTCGCGGGAGCTCGCCCCGGGGGAGCAGATGGTCGCTCCCCCTGCACCCTCGCAGTGCACGGCGGCGGGGACCACGCCCGCCGCCGTCCTCCTCAGGGTCGTCGTCGTCAGGGAACGTCCGGGGCCCACACCCTGGACGTTCTCGACCCCGAGGGTAGTTTTTTTTTTTTGTTACGCATTCCGTCTGGGCTCGGGGGAACCCAGACGGATATGTGGGATTCCTGGACGACTAGTAACCCTAGCCTAACTAGTAACCCTAGCCTAAAGTAGATGCTTGCAATAGCAAAGGAATTACTAGCTCGTTGCCGACCTGAAGGGGACTTAGAAAGAGGGAGGGGGGGAATTGGGATGCCGGCTCTTTCAGTCTTCGTTATAAACGCAGCCATAATAGCAACTTTACACTGATCTTCTGGGAGAGAGTAGAGCAGTACTTCCCTGTTCGAGCCAATCCGGGTCAATTGTTTACAGTTTGGTTGAATGTTTACTTACTGACTAGAATCTGAATAAGAATAAAATCTAAATATATGTAACTCAAAGGTGACTGACTAACTGACTGACTTACTGACTGACTGACTGACAGACTGACATAGTGATCTATCAACGCACAGCCCAAACCACTGGACAGATCGGGCTGAAATTTGGCATGCAGGTAGATGTTATGACGTAGGCATGCGCTAAGAAAGGATTTTGATTAATTCTACCCCCAAGGGGATAAAATAGGGGATTTAAGTTTGTATGAAACTTTGTCAATTAAATTCCACGCGGACGAAGTCGCGGGCACAGCTAGTACTGTATAAGGTATGTACAATTTAATCAAAATAAGCGCGAGTGTTCCCAAGCAAACTGAGAAAAGCTTTCTATATAGAGGTCGCGTTCCGATCCGGTTGTAGATATAAGAAAAAAAAATATGTAAAAATTACAATTTGTAGGTGCCCCCGTAGGCCTAAACAAAATAAACGCTTTGAATTTGAATTTGAATATATCGAAGTTTAGTGTTCCGCGCAGACGAAACTTGTTTTATTTTCTTTTACTTTACTTTGTAAATATGTACTTAAATAGAAACGTAGTTAACATTCTTAACTATTAAACTGTGAAGTTATTAGGACATTGCCGTCTCTTCCATAACCCCCGACTTGCCGAGAGCCGCAAAATGCTAACGTCGATGATTAAACCAAAAAAATAGAAGCTCATTTTTTATAGTTATACTAGCTGAGCCCGCGACTTCGTCCGCGTGGAATTTAACTTAACAAAAAAGCCCGCTCCCGCGTTCTGAGCCCGCGCGATAGCACCCATTTTTTAAATTTTGATTTTCTGAAATAAAAGTAGCCTAAGTTCCTGCTTATAACATCAGCTATCTACCAGTGAAAGTCCCGTCATAATCGGTCCACCTGTTTCGGAGATTACCCGGAACAAACACACAGACAGACATACAGACAGACAAAAAAATATTAAATCGCGTTTTTGCTATAGGTGTCGTATGTGCTTTGATATGCACTTAGTGAAAAGGTGTTATTTTGGTATTACAAACAGACACTCCAATTTTATTTATTTGTATAGATATTATTATTATTAGGTACATAATTATGTTTACATTAAATATTGCCTGCCTACTAAGATAAATAATTGTGATATTAAGTATTTATTGAATAAACACAATTACTGCAATAAAGAATTTTGAATTAAGTGTAATAATATCTGCACGTCACCTTTTTTAAACTATCTATTCCGATTATTTTGATTTATTAACAACTAGCTTAGCCCGCGACTTCGTCTGCGTGGAATTTGACTTAACAAAAAAGCCCGCTCCCGTGTTCTGAGCCGGCGCGACAGGATCAATTTTTAAAAACTTGGTTTTCCTAAAATTATGTATCCTAAGTAACTCCTTATAACATCAGCTATCTGCCAGTGAAAGTCCCGTCAAAATCGGTCCAGCCGCTTCGGAGATTACCCGGAACAAACACACAGACATACAGACAAACAAACAGACAGACAAAATTTTATAAATCACGTTTTTGCTATAGGTGTCGTATGGACTTTCATATGCACTTAGTGAAAAGGTGTTATTTTGATATTACAAACAGATACTCAAATTTTATTAATTTGTATAAACAAACCAGCTAATTAAAACACAAAGCACGTTTTTCAATATTCACCACTAATAGTCTAATATTCGGAACAATGCTAGGAAATCCCAGCTAAGCCGGTAGAATCCTTTGTGATCTAGTTAAGGCGCTGTGTGCAGAAAAATGAATATCAGTTTTGGCCTATCTGACACTCGCGTTCGCTAGCAACGTCATTACGTCGGCACTACGGAAATCTATGGAGCAGTCTAAATAGTTATTTTTTAACAGAAATAAAAATATGGATGAAGTTCTCAGTTCAGTTGTTTTTTATGTATGTTACCTCAGATCTCCGTCATTTATAAACCAATTTGAAAGAATATTTATTTATTTGATATTTTTATTGTATATATTATTATTTATTGATACTTGTAGGACCCATATAAATTTCACCAAAATCAAATTGACCAAAACTTAAAAAAAAAATATCGATTCCAATAAAACTGGGTGCGCTAAATAAAACGCTAGAAATTTGGAGGTCCCTAATTTGGAGTCAGTGTCAATTCAAGTAAGTAGGAGTTGGTAGGTACCTAAGAAGCTGTCCTAACGTAAATATTCCACCAGAGCAGCGACTCCATATGACATAAATTGTCATTTCTAGCTTTTTAATGCAGGTTTTATTGAAGTCAGTTCTATTTTTTTTTATCATTCCTTAGTCCCCCATTACACCAAAAATTTGGGCGTCAAGTATACTGATTCCATGTGCCCGCGACATAGTCGAAGTAAAGATGTTCCGTTTAAAAATCCAGGTAATAAGTCTTAAAACACAAAGGCAATTGCAAATTGAATTATGCCGAAAAATTGTATTTTCTTAAATTCGGTAGTTAGCTAGATTATAAACCGATAGTAAGGTCGGTCGACTGTCATCTTGGAATCCAAAATTTACGTCATAATCGTAATCAGCACGCCAAAAACCTAGAAAATTATACCCATATGCCAGATTTTCCAAAATATTATATAATAGTCCGCAACTTGGGATTAAAAAATTCTCTTATACTTCATAAAATATAGCTTGATCTCTGCGACAACTGTCAGTAAAATCACGCCTATGAAGTCTTGAATTTCATAATAGTACAAACAGTACCTGTCAATGTCATACTTTATGGGCATGCCGATCTAATTAGTGATGGGCGATGAATCATCGTGACCACAGACGATATTTGAAATAAAACTTAATTTATCTTTTAATTTTATTGTATATTTTAATATCATAACATTATTTACATTTGTGCATACTGGATCTAAAATAATAGTGAGTAAATAAAATCTAATTTCGGGAGCGGGACGTCCGATTTGATAATATTTGCGAACAAGAGTTTATAATTAATTTACAAGATTGTTTTAGCGATTCAGAAACTGATCCAGACATGGATTTGGGTTGTACTCCTTTAAGAGAATAAATGTCATTTTATATTAAAATATTAGTTTTTAGCATTGATGATAGCAAGAAACGTCCATAATTTCTATCGACATTTTTTTATATCCTCACAACCCTATAAATATCACTTTGACTTAAGTCGCAGATATCAATATTAGTCATGGCATCTCTTTATGACTCATTATTGCAGAGCTCAGTGGGATGGAAATGAAATCTATACAAATAAATAAAATTGGAGTGTCTGTTTGTAATATCAAAATAACACCTTTTCACTAAATGCATATGAAAGTACATACGACACCCATAACAAAAACGTGTTAAAATTTTTTTTTGTCTGTCTGTCTGTCTTTCTGTCTGTCTGTGTGTTTGTTCCCGGTTATCTCCGAAACGGCTGGACCGATTTTGACGGGACTTTCACTGGCAGATAGCTTATAAGGAGTAACTTAGGCTACTTTAATTTTAGAAAAACAATCAGGGTTCAGCGTATAAAAATAAAAACACATGAAATCACAAATAAAAAAAACATGAAATCAAAGAGTATCTCCGAAACGGCTGGACCAATTTTGACGGGACTTTCACTGGTAGATAGCTGATGTTATAAGCAGGTTAATTAATTTTAGAAAAAAAAATGGGTCCTGTCACGCGGGCTCAGAACGCGGGAGCGGGCTTTTTGTTAAGTTAAATTCCACGCGGACGAAGTCTCGGGCTCAGCTAGTATATAATAAATTTAGTTAGTAAATTTATTTGACACATAAAGGAACGAAAAATTACAAGAGAGTGACAATTGATCTTCTTAAACAATTGACAGAGAATAAATCCAGAAAAAGAAATCAACGATGAAATTTAAATAAAACCTTATTTTATTTCTAACAATCAAGCTATGTTTTATGAAGTATAGTACTCCTAGTTTTCGCTTCTTCCTATATCTATGGTTCCCCAGATAATTTGGTCATGTCACTCTGTCCGAGCGCCCGACGTCACAGTCCTTTTATTCAGAGGCTAGAAGGCTGCAAACTGGCGCTAAAATGGATTTTTGGTACCGCTACAAAACTGTGTTTAAATATTGAAAGCAATATAATTATAGGGTAGGTTACCAGTTTTAAAAAATAAATCCCATTTACTAAATATTGCCGATTGGTTAAGCCCGCGTCTTGCGGGCTATCAGGTCTCGGGTTCAAACCCCGGCTCGAACCTCTGGATTTTTCGAAATCTATGTGCGAATCATAATTTCTATATTATGATTATCACTTGCTTACGGTGAAGGAATACATCGTGATGAAACCTGCATGTCTTAGAGGATTTAACCAATTTTCGAAAAACATGTGAACCCCGCCAACCCGCACTGGGCCAGCGTGGTAGATTATGGCCTGAATCCCTCTCGTGTTGAGGGGAGGCAAGTGCCCAGAAGTGGGACGTCAAAAGGGCTAAAACTATTATTTATATTATATTACTAAATATTGAGCTCCGCAATGGCCTTTTTCACGTAATCACCTCTAACTGGTGGTATTTTAAATTATTCGAATTGATATCGGACACGGATAAGATCACTTACACGTCTGTGTTAGTGCCAAATTAAAATTTATTTTGAATATTTTTTCATGTCATTTTATTGTTGTATGTTATGACATATTCGATTACGTCATACGAATATGTCATACGATTATTAACATACAAATAAATAAATATCGCCAGACGAACACACCAACTGTATGGTCCCAAACTAAGCAACGCTTGTACTATGGGTACCATACAATGGACTGGGGATGATCCCAGTGTCACCCAGACTAGGGAAAATTACGAAGAGGCCATTTTCGAAATTTACCCTGTCGGGAATCGAACCCGCAACCACACGATGCAGTGAACCCAGCGGCCTACGCTTGAACCACTGCGCCAAGCGGCGGCCAAATTATATTTATTAGTACATTTTAAATAGTCAAAAATATAAGTTGACTTTTAAAATACCCCTTCCCCCTGAACGACGTTATAAATAAACAATGACTATAATATAAAATATAATTAATAAATCATTAATAAAATAACCATTTCGTTAAGTAATATTCAAAAGCAATATCTACTGAAATACATGTCTTTAAATAAACGTATGTTTTCTCATAATGTCTCCCTTCGCCGTTCAGCAAGTGAAAATTTACGTTGGAAATTATATGGAAATAGAAAAATGAACTTTAAAAAAAAGACTGAAAATCTGTCAAATTACTACGATATACAAGTACATATAGTATCGGACTCGCACTTGAAATATTTTTTATTTGACCAAAGGAGTTTCCACTCTCTCCGTTTACGTATTGGTTACGAGGAATTTATTTAAATTCGGATCTGAAAAAAATCGGCATAGGTCCGACCTCGATGACGTCCGCAGACGACTGAGCCAGTTAGAATATGACAGTGATGCAATGACTTCATGTATAGAAAATATGAGATGACACTAGTGACCGCGCGCTCGGAAGTAAACCACATAAGGTGCTAAACAATATTTCTTTGGTTATTAACAAAACTAGGGAATGGATTAATTTTTTTCTTATAAGCGATCCTAGATATTATTATTTACTATGTTTTAAAAAAATATCGTCATCTAATTCGTAATAATATCGTGGATGAAATGAAAATAAAAAGCAATAACAGCCAACTTTGGATTTTTTTTCTATCGAGGAAATTTCACTTAATCGTGTTTTCCTATATATGTAATCCTAGTTAATGTTCTTGAATAACACATATCTGAAAATAAGCTTCTTAATCTATAAAATTATAGAAATATTTCGAATTAAAAACCCAAAAAAACCGAATGCCTCGACTTAAGGAATTACGAATGAATATAGCTAGTGGTTGACAACTGTTGCATTATTTATTGAGCAACACAATTCCGACCTTATGCTAAAAGTTTGGAGCACAAAATGGGTTGTAGTATTTTTCTAAGATTATGCGTTATTCAAATGCAGATTATACGTTAAGTGTTACGCATGAAGGTTGAGTTTATTATGTTTGGTGCGTAGTCAGTGTAGTAGCATGGCGGAATAACAATGCGAGTGTACATAACGCGGATGTCACAAATTGTTTAGCAACTTTGTACTCAATTAGTATTAGTATTAGGATTCCTTTTTTTGTACCATAATTGTATATCTGTCCTACTAATATTATAAATGCAAAAGTTTGTGAGTGTGGATGTATGTTGGTTACTCTTTCACGCAAAAACTACTCAACGGATTTGGATGAAATTTGGAACACAGATAGTTTATAACCGGGATTAACACATAGGATACTTTTTAACCCGATAATCCCGAAGTTTTGGTTAAGTTAAATACTACGCGGACGAAGTCGTTGGGCACAGCTAGTTTAACTATAGACAACAAAGATACTAGCGATTTTCTACATAAGGTCTGGAATCTTCTATATATTAATACGTGAAGTAAATACTTTTAACCGCTTAATAAGAAAATCGCTCGGACTGAGGAGTATGAAACTTGGCAAACGTATAGTTTATATAGAGAAGGAGTGCAGAATGCTATTTTTTAAACATTATGCATAAAAATACATTATATTAATAAATACAACATTACACACACTACCATGCGTGAGGCACACACATTTGTAACTTCCACTTGGTAACTGACTGACTGTCTGACTGACAAACGGTGACAATTTTTTTAAAGGGCGATATTTCCATAATGTATTCTGCATGCCAGTTTCAAATAGTCTTTGACAATAAAACCTTAATGAAGTTTAAAATTAAAATTTAAATAAACTTTGATCGAATTTCGACTATTATAACGGGAATACTAGATATAATAATTACGTGTTTTGATTGCTTCGTTCGATATAAATTAAGATAAATAAAGGCCTCCATTTTGGTTTTCCAAAGGTCACAATTTTGTATTGTATTGATATCGAAATACCTCTAAAATTGGATGGGCCATATTTTTAAAGAAGGAAGGAAGATAAATAAAGTACATTGAACCAACTGGGTCCACAATTTATGAAATGCCTATACTTCCAAAATAAAGCGTCCTCTAAACGCACGCACGCAAGCGAGCAATTCGCTCGCAGACAGTACAGGCGTTACAAAGCTACCTATAATATATTGATGCCTGATGTTAAGCATTTACGGGAGCCTATAGATGCACTTTGTGGATCTAACCGGGAGTGGGACAGAGGGAAGGGAAGGTAGGAGGTGGGGGGGATTGGGCTTTTGGCTCTGTGGCGAGCTCATATTCACGTCGCCGACGGAAACGGACAGATGGCGCTAAATGCTGCGCCTCAATACAATGTACGGATTCTTCATAGAAAAACTGAATCACGATATTAAGAATCGTGACTATATATACAAGACCCCGAGAATAACCAGCGGGGCATAGCGGCCGCCCCGCCAGGCATAATACCCGCCTGGCTGGAAGATCTTCCCTTTTCCGCTAAAGCTCTTTCACTCATTGTACGAAACGGAGCTATAAAAGCTATTTTACGCAAATATTTTGTGAGAGGGTGGTACCCTGTTGGAGCCAGTCCACATATAAGCTGTAGTCAATTCGCTATGTACAGATAGACTCTACATCCGTTAAACTAATCACAAACGACTCTATCCAAAGTGAGTTGTATTATTACTGAGTGAACCCCTTGTCTGGGGAATAAACAGCACTCCTTATTAAGGTGAAGGCGCCTGTCTAGCCCGCGAAATTCAAAATTTTCGAGAATTTTTATAGTTTATCCAAAATCTGAAAACATTTAAGACAGCATTTTGTGATTTGCGACAAACACAGTATGCAGTGCGTTTATTAATACATTTATTTTACTCTAAATATTATCACGGTGGATATGATACTAGTTAATCACTGAATATACAAAAATTGCCAGATTATCTGGATAGCTGTCGTTCTTCATATGTTTTAGAGTAACTTGGATATATTATTGTTTTCGTCGGGAACATAAATTAAATAAACGCGATAAAATCCGAAAAATAGTTTTATTTCAATAGGATATATTAATAAATGCACTGCACACGGTCTTTGTCGCGAATTACAAAATGTGCCTTTTATTATTGTCAGATTTGAAAAATTCCTAAAATACCCCAAAAAATTTGAACTTCGCGTGCTAGATGGGCGCTTTAGCCTTAAACTAATCACAAACGACTCTATCCAAAGAGAGTTGTATCATTACTGAGTGAACCCTTTGTCTGGGGAATACACAGAGCTCCTCAGTAATCGCATTAGCTCTTTATCATCCGGTGGGAATTGACCTAATTCAGTTCTGCGAATTACTGTTCCCTGTTCATTATAGGGCCGGTTTGTACGTCTGTCTGAACCTTGGATACACTGAGAAAGAAATATAATGATAGCAAATTATTATTGTGGATCCTAGTATCGTTTTTTAGTATTTAATACTAAGAGTTTAGTAATTGGACATAGTTTTGCAAAAAAGAACCAACCCACACTTACTCCTGCAGACTAAAATCAACCCCAGTTGGAGTGATTGTAGGTTGGTTTCAGTTTGCAAAATCATGGGTGGTTGGATCCATTCTGCATATCTATATCCAATTAAAAAAGTAATTAATTAATGCGGGGCATTTTATAATTTACTTTAATTTATTAACCTTTTCTGTTGTTTGGTGAGTGAGAGAGCGAGTGATTCAAAAGGTTAGCTAATGGTTTAGCGGTTGTATAGTTACACCATGCTTTGTCTTCTTCTTGTCAATGTCAAATTACTCATGACAGAAAGGGATAATTCAGTGTGTAGCTAGTCGCCTGATATACGTTTAATAATAAGGAAGATAAGGTATTTTTTGAGGTATGTAGGTACATACGCTATTAGACCTTAAATTCCGTTTACAGTTGAGAAACAGTGGAATGAGTTAGTATCTATTCTGTAGTTTAACTTAACTACATATGGTAAAGGAGTTAATCCTAATCGTTAACACACTTTGTCATTGATATTATAGATAGAAGATTTTACAAACACGATTAGAAAGCGTATTGAGTCAACTTAACAGAGGCACTACGCTGTCTCTAGATTTTGGACATCCTAAATTTAAAGTCAAAGCAAGCAGGTATACCAAAGCGATAGATTGTTAAGTTTAGGTAACATTACTTGTTAATGAAAAAATTAGAGCAAATTGAATTTCACAAAGTCAGGAGAACTAAAAGAAATCTAGTACAAGGTTTGTGTCTGTTGAGGCAGAAAGATAATTAACAGTGATTGGGTCCCGTCCAAACGAGGACAGTAATTGTGATTACGCTTCTGTGTCTCGTTCGTAAATGTAATCAGCTATATTGTTTGTATAGATAATCAGGACTAGGATCTAGGAATAAATTCAAATAAAATAATAATTGACTATATTGTTCAGATTTTGTCGCGGCAAAAAAACGACATGGAATAATTCTTATTTAAATAATAACCATTGAAAAATAAACTTATTTAAATAAGTTATTGTAAGACAGTTTTTGCAAAAATAATGCCAAGGCTCGTGCTCGTGTAGCTGTAAAAAGTTATATAAGTCCAAGTGTAAATGTTCGTTTCTTGTGTGGTGTCATATCATCATATTAACATTTTATTTTCCAAACTTCCTCCATGCTTGGTAATCTAATCAGGGTATACTGAAAAAAGTTGTAATTGGCAAAAAACATGCATTTAAATGACACTGAAACATTTTTCCAGTTGACAACAAATAGTAGAGTTTCTCTGTTAAACTGGCGCATATGAGATAAGCAGCTCTTGAGAGGATAACACTTTGATTATAAAAGCATTGTCTTGAGATAAACAAGACTAGTTAGAGGAGCATTGTACATTGTGAACTGAAGAAGCATGCATACATTTGAAAATTCTGTGATATTATTGTTAAAATACATAATTTCTCTGAAATAGTATTCAGACTAATTTATTCAGAAGAACTGATTGTTTATATAATATAGCCGGTCCGAGCCGTTTGTTTATATACCTAGATGTAAATAAAACGTGGGATTTCTGTTTCTATTACATAATCATCACCATGGAGCTCTCTCTATTTCTGGTAAGTTTATTTACCCTTGTAAATATTTTTATTACCTCCAACAATGTATATTTACTAATAGAGCCCAGTTAGTTTTTATAGGCTTTTAAACTATTTCGGACTATTAATACTCCTTCGTTAACGGTATAAAGCGAGGTTTTATAACACGTATACCTTTGTATACCTCGACTTATTCACACTTATTTTCCTATCTTATTCACAAAACCAGTTCATTAATTCTCTAGTCGACTAGGCGTTCCTTCATGTACGCTATGACTCGAGCTGATAGGCAAATAAGGCAACTCAGAATAGTAGGTATTTTATTTCTAGTAAAGGAATGTAAAGTACACACACGAACGAATCGTAACGAACTACAGCCGTGGGTTGTAGTCGCGAAACTGTCAGACGGACGCGTATCTATGCACATGTTTTTTATTCTTTGTGTTTTGTAAAGAACGGAACGGTTGGTAAGGTAGGTACTTAATTCACACTTTATCCAATACTAGCGACCCGCCCCGGCTTCGCACGGCTCTAAAATTATCAGTGTTTCTCTACTATATTATGCATGTATTATGCATATAAACCATCCTCTTGAAACACTCTATCTATTTAAAAAAACCGCATCAAAATCCGTTGCGTAGTAGGGACATACAGACAGCGGGAAGCGACTTTGTTTTATACTATGTAGTGTAATGTAATTTCCAAATCTCACACAGTGAATTTGCGCGACCGCTAATCGTAATAAGTCCAGTAGAAAGTCTGTGTTGCGTTACAAGTCGTGTTACGTTACGCGCACACAATTCATTAAATTCAAGTCAGCGGCCGATGGAAGCTATTGTGATGTAAAAAAACGTGAGTGAAAATCGAATGACAGGCCAGTTATGCTGGTGCGGTGTCGAGATTGAAATCGGCTCATCGGGGTAAATCGTTTCAAGGCTTCATTTAATACGTTCGCTATAAGTGAAATTGGAATTGATTTTTGTAAAATCAACCACCCTCCCTCTCTTTCCCTCACTCAGTCCCAATCCCCTTCAGATCGGCGAGCGAGCATGCCTTTGGAATTGCAAGCAGGCTACAATAACTGCCTAACATCAGGCGGGTCGTTTGATTGTTTGCCAACTTAGTTTCAGAAAAAAAAAAACGATTGCGACTTAAATACGTATGGTACGTCCTGCCCATAGGGTGGGCAGAGACTACTGATTGCCATATGTTGATCTCTACATACCTTTCGCTTTTATGCACTGTCTGTTGATTCTGTAGATCAAAATTGTAGAGATAGCCTAGTATAATAACTAGTTTCTGCCCACGACTTCGTCCGCGTAGATTTAAGTAAAGTATTCTGTGTGTTAATGCAGGTTATGAACTATCTGTGTTCCAAATTTCATCCAAATCCATTCAGTAGTTTTTGCGTGAAAGAGTAACAAACATACATCCACACTCACAAACTTTCGCATTTATAATATTAGTAGGATTAATACGTAACTCCCTTATTAATAAACGTGGTTTAGTGGTTGTATAGTTAAACCATAAGCCATTTGCTTTGTCTTCTTCTTTCGAAAGTCAAATTACTGATGAAAGAACTAGATAATTCGGTGAATAACGCGCTATACCAGTTACATAATATATTCTTATTCCATTCTTACCTCTTATTTGCACTGATGGTACGTTTCATGTTAGTGTACTCTGTGCAGTCAATATAGAGTCGCAACACCTGGCTATCCCAGTCTTTCAGCCATGTCGGAGGCCTGAAAACTTTGACACTAGAAATGGCCACTAGCTCATAGCATAAGAAAGAAAGTACAGACGTGTTCGTGTGAGAAAAGTTTTTTTTTTTTTTCAAATGCTATTATTTATTTAGATTAAATGCGTTCCAAGACAATTTAACTTTTCCCTGGGACTCGTCGAGGGTCAAACCTCGACGACATATTTGGTCACCTGTTGTTGATCTTAGTTTACATGAGTTACGGTGGTCAGAGGGTGTGGCAGGACCACACCCATTAAATAAACACTATGTGTGAGTTTACGAGAACAAGATCAAAATCCAAAAGAAAAATCTGCTTGATAACTATCAATCGACAAAATGTCTTATCAGATGAATGGAATATGCGTTGCTGTGAATGTTGATCGCCAGTACAATCTCACCGTCATGGAATTTTCATAATTTGGTACAAAGTCGATTACTTTACCTACATCATTAATTTTCCATCTTGTGAGTAGTTGTTATGGTTATTCAGCCATGTTTTATGTCTTGTTTAGTTCGTGCTAATTAAATAGGCAGCGATTGTAAAAATGTTTCAGACTAAGGTGTTTATGCCTGTCTCGTGGCAATTAAAAAGGTTGTTTTCCATGCTTTAATGGGTCTGATACAACGCAGAAATGTTAAGGTAACTAGCAGAATGCATAATTCTTCGAATATCTACCTGATTTTCAGGAATGTTTCTTTGCGGTAACCAAATTTTATTTACAAAAACCCCTTTGAGTGGAAAAACAATTTAGGAGAAGGACCCACCACTCACCCTTGGCTTGTTAACCTCCAAAATTATAAATCAAATAGTTTGATCGATAATGGAAGAGGTTAACAAAACCTAACTCCGTCGGTCGAGTATGTCAGTCAAGAGTGTCAGGGAGCCTAATAATTTGCAATTTTCCGCGGAACAAAGCGAATTAAGAATAAAATTCGACACGTGTTTCGCCTCTGAACGAGACATCCTCAGGAAAGTTGGGCTACGAATGAGCGACGAAGTGCCGCGCGCACACCTTATATAAGCGATCAACTGCCATCCCCACTACCCCCGCCACTCGGATGATCAATTGAGCGACTTTGATATTGAAATGAAAATAAATTAAGTAAAGGGGAGGCGTCAAAACTAATCTGTTCGTTCAACAAGGTGGCCCTACTCCGCCTAACAATTTCTAAACGCTCCAACACACACAACCTGAGACCCTTATTACATATGTGGACTACATCAAAACTATGACTATTATTCCAACTATGACCTGTTTCTAACAAATTTTTAGCAAAATGGGACCTATCGAGACGGTTGTTTCTAAAATCGGCTAAGTGCTCCTTATATCGAATATTAAAATTGCGACCTGTCTGCCCTATATAAACCTTACTACACTCATCGCAAACTAATTGATAAACGCCGGATTTCTTGGAACGATCTACTCTGTCTTTACCGTTACACAATGATTTTAAGGAACTATGAGGTTTAAAGGCTGAACGAATACCGTTCCCCCTCAGTACCCTTGCCAGTCTGTCCGTTATATGTCCATAATAAGTAAGAGTGGAAGTACAATTTGATGGTTCTTTAATAGAGGGATATAATAAACCATTAATGATTTTATGTTGTTTGGTTTTAATTAATTTACTAATTAACGACCTACTATACCCGTTTGACTGAGCGATATGATAAATAATATTTAATTATTTTTGAAAAGAGTCAGAACTGAGGGGGGTATTTAATAATCTATGTATCATACTATGGAACGCGGCTAGTTTGTGTTGCCAAGGATGGCAGGAAGAAACGGGTATAGTTGTATTTGTATAGGTCGGTTTGCGATAAATTTCGAATTTATGTTTATCGTTATCTCTATGTATGGATAAATCTAAGAAATTTATTGACTTATTTTGTTCCATTTCTACTTTAAATTTAATTTTGGGGTGAATACTGTTTAACTTATCAACAAAAATTTTGAATAAACGATCAGTGCCCGTCCAAGCCAGCAGTACGTCATCTACGTATCGATAATAATAAAGGATATTACTGTTTTTGACAATGTATTTATGCTCAAAGTGATCCATAAATACGTCTGCCATTAATGGACTGAGAGGGGACCCCATTGCTAACCCTCTTTTTGCAAATAATATTCGTTACCAAATTTAAAATAATTCTGCTTCATACAAAGCTCAGTGAGCCGTAGAATATTATCAATTTGTTTGGGATGTAATCGTTTTCTCTCAAACAATTTTTTTATAATATCTAGGCACTCCTTATAAGGGACATTTGTAAATAAACTTTCTACGTCCAAAGAAATGAGCTTAGCCTTAGGGGGTAAACGTAAGTTCTGAATTTTGTCAATTAAATCTTTACTATTCTTTAAACTGAATACTGGTTTAAAAGATGACTGGTTTTTAATGTATGAATTTAAATATTTGGCTAGTTTATAGGCTGGGGCATTTATATAGGAAACTACTGGCCGGACGGGCACATGATCTTTATGAATTTTAGGTAGTCCGTAAAGCAAAGGGCACTGAGGGTTCATTGGTATAAGACTATTGATAACTGACGTCTTTGGATCGAAAAGGTAGGTACAAGATTTGAGACAAAGCTTTAACTCTGCGTGAAATCGTTTTGTGGGATCAGAGGTTAGGCGTTGGAATTCGTCAGTCAGTAAAATGTACTTAACCTTACTGTCATAATCTGAACGGGTCATAATAACAATTGAATTACCCTTATCAGCTTTATTTACGACTAAACTATTCTGGTGGATTTTATTTTTAATAGATTTATAGATTTTTAAATCGGGATTATTAAAAGTACTAGCTTTGTATGTTTTGATTTTATTGGCAGCTAGACTTTTTACTATATCATCTTTTTTATTTCTTATTATGGCTATCTCGGAATCTACCGCTAATGTTTCTAAAGATTTTTGTGTTATTGGTTGGGGAATACTAAATTTTAAACCCTTTTCTAAAAGGGACATTTCACTAGTGGAGAACTCTATAGCATTAAGGTTTTTAACTCTGGGATAAAAGGGGTGACTACAAGTTGTCTGGTCTGTCGAGTCAGTCACTGAACGTTTGTCCTTTAATAACTTTTTTAACTTCCTATCTTGAGTTTGATATTTTATATGGGCGGTAATAGAAGCTAAATCTCGGGCTTTTTGGTCTAGGTCGCAATTTTAATATTCGATATAAGGAGCACTTAGCCGATTTTAGAAACAACCGTCTCGATAGGTCCCATTTTGCTAAACATTTGTTAGAAACAGGTCATAGTTTGAATAATAGCCATAGTTTTGATGTAGTCCACATATGTAATAAGGGTCTCAGGTTGTGTGTGTTGGAGCGTTTAGAAATTGTTAGGCGGAGTAGGGCCACGTTGTTGAACGAACAGATTAGTTTTGACGCCTCCCCTTTACTTAATTTATTTTCATTTCAATATCAAAGTCGCTCTATTGATCATCCGAGTGGCGGGGGTAGTGGGGATGGCAGTTGATCGCTTATATAAGGTGTGCGCGCGGCACTTCGTCGCTCATTCGTAGCCCAACTTTCCTGAGGATGTCTCGTTCAGAGGCGAAACACGTGTCGAATTTTATTCTTAATTCGCTTTGTTCCGCGGAAAATTGCAAATTATTAGGCTCCCTGACACTCTTGACTGACATACTCGACCGACGGAGTTAGGTTTTGTTAACCTCTTCCATTATCGATCAAACTATTTGATTTATAATTTTGGAGGTTAACAAGCCAAGGGTGAGTGGTGGGTCCTTCTCCTAAATTGTTTTACAATGGATTTCCGCAAAGTAACGCCTGAGTCAATCAATTAACCCTTTGAGTGGGTTTAATAGATAAATAAATATCGCCAGACTGACACACCACCTGTATGGTCCCAAACTAAGCAACACTTGTACTATAGGTACCATACAATGGACTGGGGGCGATCCCAGTGACACCCAGACCTGGATAAATTACGAAAAGGCTATTCCCGAAATTTACCCTGACGGGAATCGAACCCGTAACCACCATGTGCAGTGAGCCGAGCGGCCTACTCGAACCACTGCGCCAAGCAGTCGTCAAAACGAATAAACGGTTGGGAATGCAAATCGGTAGGTAATGATTCCAACAAGAGATATGTATCAAAATAATCGCACGTCATTGGCGGGATCATAATAATTATTATCATTGAGAACGCATTGTCTTACGTATGCACTAGTTTACTTTCACAATGAAAATAATTATAGTAGAAGTGTACTATTCTTATTCTGATTGACATAGTACAGTTTTCAATACGTTTCGAACAATAACAAGTTGACAATCGTCTCCATTGTACAAGCACAATTGGTGTGCCAGTCTGGCGATATTTATTTAAATTTTCAGCAAGTACCTACCTATCAACTAGCAGTGATAGCCGATTGGTTAAGCACGCGTCTTGCGGGCTACCAGGTCTCGGGTTCAAACCCCGGCTGGAACCTCTGGATTTTTCGAAATCTATGTGCGAATCATAATTTCTATATGATTATCACTTGCTTACGGTGAAGGAAAACATCGTGAGGAAACCTGCATGTCTTAGAAGATTTAACCAATTTTCGAAAGACATGTGATATCCGCCAACCCGCACTGGGCCAGCGTGGTGGATTATGGCCTGAATCCCCCTCGTGTTGAGTGGAGGCCCGTGCCCAGGAGTGGGACGTCAAAAGGACTGAAATTATTATTATTATTACCTACCTATCACCAAGCTGATGGATCCGGCAATTTATATTTCAGCAGTAATTGGTATCCCTTCAACATTGGAAGCCATTAGCTGGCAACAAGTTAATTTCCTTAAAATCTGAGAGCGATTGGAAGCTTCTACAAAGTAACAGCCTTTTAAATTGAAGTGTACGGGCTTTTCGGGGGCAATTACTGGGGCTGAGGGAAATTACAATTTATTGTATGGGCTTAACACGCGATTGTCATGTCGTGGTAAGACTCTTTAATGACGGCAAAACACTGAGCAGAATTAAGTTTAGTTTTTGAGTAACTGTTACTGTCTCAGTAGTTTGTTTTAGGCGTAATCTGTGGCCATGTTTATGGGTAGTGTTAGTGGCTATCTTGATGGAAACAAGTTTAGTTTAAAAAATGAAGATAGACACTTGAATAGATAAAAATATGGTTCTTGATTAACCAGAGATTGTTTGAGGATTTTTATTATCAAACTCAAACTCAAAATTGTTTTTATTCACGTAATAAGACCCGGCAAGAAACTCAATGGTTACTCTTTTCAATGAATCAAATATGGGGTACATTCTCAGGAACAGGAACAGAATGTGAGCAGGCAACACAATTGCATTTTGCATGTAATTAATAAAATACAATTACCTATTCGGATATGTTTAGGGCTTTTAGTCACGGCAAGGGTTTTTACTCCACACATATATATGGTACTAGCTTAACAAACCTTTTAAGTAATTATACCCAATTCACGACAGATTGGTATGAATCATAGAGGCCTAAGAAATTGAATGGAATAATAAAACTGTTATTGATAGATAACCGAAATCTGACATGGTTTTTAAATTAATTAATAGAGTTACAAGTGAACTCAAACATTTCCTGCACAAATAAATACTATATATACCTATAAAGTTAATATATTTATATTTAAAAATACTATATAAGAATGTTATGTGTAAATATGTTTTTCTATTCTAACCTTTACGTGAGCGAGTAGCGTTTAAATATTTAATAATATTAAATAAAATTTTGTTACAGTATATTATCGCAATAATTTATGCTATCACTGATTACAAATTAATGTCAGTATTTATCTTTATCAAATTATTGATAGATTATGGTAATCTCATCCATTCTATAATACATTCAGTGTGGCTGGCTGTCGGCCACGGGCCGGAGTGAAATTAATTATTTGTACCTATAACTTCTGTGGTAAGTAGAAAATTAATCAATATGTATACAGGATGTAATAGAAACGGTATACTTTTTTTTCAATACGTAACTTTGTGGTTCTCACACTATCAGCTTTGGAGGAAACTTGAAAAACAAAAGGTGTTGCAGGGATACAGCTGTTGACAGATTTCATAAGTATACAAAACCTTGAGTACTTCAACTGCCCCACAACGCCGATAGTTTTAGATTTACAAATTTAAGTTTAAAGTAAATTTGTAAATAATTTTGTTTAATTTTTTTGCTTATACACTTCGCGATTATGAAGTTTTTTAACTATGTTTAAGTTTGTAAAAAATGCCTAGGTACTCAAGAATTCGACGTTTTAGACTGTCTTGTCGGTTTTAGATGAAAAAAAATTACTATCTTTAGGTATTTTCACCATAAATTCGCATTCTCTTATCTCACTTAATCTTACTTGCTACAAATTGCTAATAAGTAACCTGATATATCTACAGTTTCTATCGGCATCGCTCATAATAACTTGGTATTGAGTTCTCCCGTCATTTTCCTCAATCCTAAGAGCTATGAATGAAAGTTCTCCGTTTTTCCTTCAAAATGTCAAACCCATGTTATGTATCTTAGACGCCACGTGCAAGGCTCAGAGGGCGAATATATCAAATAATTTAGTAGACTATTCAATATATTATATTTGAATAGCTTCAATATGCCTGAAAAAAGCCTATCCAGAAGCTGATATTATTATTGTATCCTAAGTATATAAAGGATTGTCCAAGAGTAAGTTTATATCTCTACCATGAACTCACAAAGAGAATCTCTACTCGGCTTCCAAGAAACCGAATAATAATTAAAAGGAACTCATTATATTATTTCGGCGCATGCCTCAAAAGATAAGGAGCGAATATAATTTTATGGTAACAATTTATCTATCGATAACACGCGCTCAGATAAGGTAAACAATTAAGATTAAACAGATTAAGATAAATATTATAGAGCCGAGGTCTACCGACTGAGTGCACAATTGACCGCATTTCTCCCATTCCAAATGCTTTGTACTGAATTCCAAACTTAATGAAGTGACTCCCCAAAACTATTCTAAATCACGCGGTCATAAAATTGTAGAGTTTCATTATTCTGTAATGCGGTGCCATTTCAATCGCGGGAATATGTAAAGCAGATACCTACAAGTGTTTTTTTTTATATGTGACAGCGTCGGCAATTAAGCGAACGACCCGCCAGGTGTTAAGCAGTTACCGGAGCCTATAGATACTTGCGATACCAGCATTGATCGCACGTTGTCCTGAAGGGGAGTGGTATAGAGTGTGGGAGAAGGGGGGGGGGGGGGTTCCGGCTCCCTCACATATCGTCCGAAACGCAGCTAAAGGTTTTATCTTGTCAACAGGTGAAGGGAAACTCACACCATGGCCCAGGACAACAGCAACTCTACCATGGAAATGGGTACCAGTGACCAGGTAAGAAGTTGTAAAAATAACCATATTATGTGTGGACTAACATTTATATTTAGTTAATAAATAACAGTTGCTTGATTAATTAGAAAGATATTAAGTTAAACTGCTCTAGATACAGTACATTTAGACTAAACCTAAGTTTAACAGAGATTTTTTTTTCGTAAATTCTAAAATTTAGACCTTAAAATTAATGCATGTAACTTCAAAATTACTTGAGCAAATTTAATGAAACAAACACGTCTGTCCTTCCAGTCATCAAAACCCCATTGTTGCAAAGTTTCAAGCGAAGTTACGACCCATCAATGTTCCCCCATTGGTATTTACTAAATAAACTTACACATACATCGCGCGATAACCTTCGATAACCCAGAGTAACATGTAAAAAACCTAGCCAAGGTCCGTAACAATCGCAGTTCAGTCCATTCCACTTCTGTTCAGTGAACGGAATGGCCGTGGTGCAGTGAGGATTAATGGCCGCTGCCGTCAGGACAATAGACCTATGCAGTGTCTTCTATTGTGAAGTTTTTTGTTCTTAAAGTGTCTTGTAATTGGATTGCAGTTTATGGATAAAGTGGACATGTGATCAGATTTTGTGCAGAGTTTAGAGTAAGCATAAACACTTGATGCATTGATTTCCAATCGATAGTTAATCGTTTTTTTTCCATTTTCTTATTTAATTGCCCTTGTTTACTTGAAGTTTCATACGTATATACGTACCTACGTCAGTTGCATTTTGTACTGTAGTAATGTTCTAACTGTGGTTTGTTACCTATTTCATGGCTGTTTTTAAGTAATTACTTTTATAACATTGACGTTCATGAACTTCATATTTATTCAAAATATACGTCATGATGTATGTAAATAAATCTAACATCAAACATATTGGCATATTGGACAAATCGTTAGAAATCTATGACAAGTGTTACAAGCGTTTTAGGTACTATGCAAAACAATGTCAAATCTAATTTGATTGATTCACACAAATTGTTTGCAAAGTCTACCGGCGCGCTAGACGTTGAAAAAAGAAATACAAAGATAACAAAATAGTGAAAAAGAATATGTTAACTTATTAACAAAATAATTATGTTTATTGATAGTTCTTTGACTCGGGAATATTTCGTTGATTCCTTGTTCGGATTGCCCAAACCAAAGCCGTGGGTAGGCAACCTTTTACGTTGTAATTGCACCACCCTGACGACTTCTAATATATACTCGCACCGCACTATGCCCCTTACCGTGATCATATACCCTTATTACACCTTCCGTTCAGTACAGCCCTTCTCATTCAAAAAGAACCTGCTCGGATTCTTTTAATACATCATCAGCTATTATTTCATCCCCAAATTTGTATTAAATGCATAATCAGGATTTCCAACCTGGTTTAGGGAAAGAATGGGGTAATATTTTTGAAGTCGTTTTTGAAGTCGCTCGCTTTACATTGAGAAAAAGGACTACACAATATGTTTTTTTTATAGTTCTATAGTTTCATTGAAAGATTTTTAAATACAAGACGCTTAGGAATAAATATATAAAATACTATGATATACAAAAAAATACTTAGTGTCATAATTTTTTCCACTGCAGTTTGTCTGGTCCATTTACCCATCAATATTTACCCCCAATTCTTTCCAGGTTCTGGTCGCAAACAAAGGCAGTCAGAAGCTAAAATACGGCATCGGTTTCGTCGTCATGGTGGCTGCTATAGCTGTGATCGTGACGCTTGTCGTAGTCCTCTCAGGGAACGAGGGTGGCGTCGCCGAAGAAATCGGAGCGACAACTGAAGGGACCACTACGCCTATATCTACGACCACGACGACTACTACTAGTACTACGGAGGGTCCTGCGATACTTCCTACTACAACAGAAACACCCGGCATAGACCCACCGCCTAGCCCGTTGGATTTGGAGGAGATTATTGACGGAACATTCTCGCCGCCTTCGTTTAACGGGACTTGGTCTTCAGGTACAATTGATTGTCGATGAGTTATCATTAAGTAATTTGGTGAAACTGAAACGTGTTTGGAGTAGCGTAGTCAACTCGATATTGTTACACCTATTTCTCTAGTCTTGCGAAGATGTGTCTCAAAAGTTCGATACAATGATTTAGTAAATACAAACTATACTAAGTAAACTAAACTAAGTATTATGTTTTCTGAGTTAATCTTTGAACATTTGTCACAATGTTCGTGTCGTTGCCTAAGAACGCATCCAATGGCCTAGACTGTAGACTACATTTATAGCAGTAGCAGCTTCCGATAATAAAAAACACATCGACACTATTTATGTCGGATATAATTTCGCACGTTTGGGACATCCGCTATAAGTCCTTACTTATCATTAGCGCGAGCCCACAGTTAAAATGAAACATAAATTAATAATCGTTGCGAATATAATTTAAAAATCTCCATCAGCATCTGACTTGAGAAGCTTTTATAGCTACTTAAGTAAGTAGACAAAAACACAAAGTATGTAGACAAAAAGCGAATTCCTTTCAAAATAAAGTAAAAAAGGCAGTTAAGAACTGCGTAAGTATGCGTACATATAAGTATGTATACAGTCCGCTGCGTGCACTTTTTGCGCTAAGTGATTACACAAGAGCAGGTTTGCCTTGTCCGGTTATTACGCAAATGTTTCCGCACACTACAGTCTCCAGTAGGCTGTGTTACGTAGGTAAACGAAATAATCGCGATCTGAGTAAACAGCGCTTAAAATGAGAAAGGTTTAGGTTTCTATCCTTTACAAAAATGAGGTATGTTAGCTATAGATATAAGGTATAAGTACGATGTATAAGTACCTGAAAAATATAATATATATATAAAATAATAAAATATAATATAAAAACTATTTTATTATGACTCGGTCAGCGATTAAACTCTATCCTTCGGGATGCAAAGCGACGGTCTGGCCGAAGATCTGACTCAATGATTCGGAACTGGCCTGTTTACTCTATATTTGTAGATTCCTATGTTACACCACCCGGAAACATTGATAGTTTCGCCCACAATTAAGTCACGGCCGATATTTGTTGGTGAATGAACAAGTCAAACACGTCTAACTATATATTCTACCGTTGATATATTGTTTACTAGCTGTGCCCACGGACATCGTCCGCGTAGTATTTAACTTAGCAAAAATTTCGGGATTATCGGGATAAAAGTCCAAATCCGTTCATTATTTTTGCGTGTATGTTTGTTATACATCCACACTCACAAACTTTCACATTTATAATATTAGTAGGATCTTAATGATATATTAGAATAAGCGTCAATAACATAGTGGGGCGTATGTTATCGAGAGTTTATTTTTTATACATAATAAACAATGATCGGTAAAATAAAGAAATATTATTATTATTATTATTATCGGTAAGCCAAGCGCCCGACACGCCTGTTGTATGACCAAACTAGTTGATTATAAAGTGCGGTTCGTCCGAAGGGTTGGTTACCTCGTACAAAAAGACGGATCGGCGCAAAGTTTCCTTTGTATAAAAGTTATCTGCTTTGTCACGATACGATACGATATGAGTTACGGGATTAGTTTCCGTATTGTTTTTATGTTATTTTCGTTTTGTAAGATATATAGATACTGCGTATATTGTGCACCCAATGATTTCCTTACTGAAATATGAAAGCGACAATGTTATTTGTTTAACCTTGAGTCACGCATCAATGGAACTTATATGCATGCTATTTTGCATGGCGCCGACTAAAAAAAACGCAAGGGGGTTCAGACCATAAACATATTTTTTGATTTTGTTTGTTCTCAGTAGGGACCTCATAGTTATCTTGAAATAATTCACGCTATTATTAAAGCTTACCTTAATTTCGAAAATTATCACTAGTAACTAAATTTCGTCAATTTTTTTTTTTTTGATCACTTAAAATTATTAAGATGGTATGTTATTTATTAAGCTGTTATACTTTGCAACTTATTGAACGAAGTTCACTTAAATACAGTACGCTGACCAACGTTTAACTCTGTAGAGTGTGAAACGCTCAATATCTAAAACACGCTATCAACAAGAAAATAATTGTTTAGCGGAACGATTAGTTACTTAAGTCGTCTGTAACGCTTTCGATTTGCATGTGCTGATGAATTATAGTGGTTACGTTAAATACTCTGGAGACTTTCACTCACTTACATCAACTACGACATGCAAACACAACAAAGTTTTGTAGAGACTAATGAATGTATATAATAATAATATAATAGTTTAGCCCTTTTTGATGTCCCAATCCTGGACACGGGCCTCTCCTCTCTGTGAGGCGATGCAGGCCGTAATCCACCACGCTAGCCCAGTGCGGGTTGGCGGATATCAGATATGTCTTTCAAAATTGATTTAATTTTGTAGGACATGCAGGTTTCCTCACGATGTTTTCCTTCACCGTAAGCGAGTGATAATCATATAAAAATTATGATTCGTACATAGATTTCGAAAATCCCCGAGGTGCGAGCCGGGGTTTGAACCCAGGACCTGGTGCAAGACGCGTGCTAAACCAATCGGTTATCACTGCTAATTAATGTATAGTTGGACCAAAATTGCGCCACAGCAAACACCGTGAAAGGGACCCCAGCTGACCCCAACTGACCCCAGCTGACCCCAGCTGTAGCCAATTGACTACAGCTTATATACGGCCTGACTTAACCGAGTTGGTATAGGGTGGTCCCTATCACGGAAGAACGGCGTGAAGTAACTATTATAGTTCGCTTCGTATTATGAGTAAGAGACCCCAAAAAACCAACCCCTTTCCTCAATTTCTCCTTAGTCACACTCATCTTTAGGTCGACTATAGGCGACCAATTCTTTCAGTATACCAAGCATCTATTGCCTACACAGCTTGAAACAGAAAGGGTATACTTTTTTTTTCAAAACATAACTTTGTAATTCTAAAACTATGAGCTTTGAAGGAAACTTGAAAAACAAAAGGTGTTACAGGGATAAGTACAGCTGTTGACAGACTTCATAAGTCTACAAAACCTTTAGTACTTCAACTGTCCCACAAAGCCGATAGTTTAAGATTTACAAAGTAAAGTTGCAAAAAAATGTATACCCTTTCTGTTTCACCTAGTATAGTAACTGTAGCTGCTTAAAATCAGGCGGGTCGTGTAATTTTGTTTGCCGATTTTGTTATCTATATATCTACTTTTAAGTGACATTTTTAAATGGCAATTATTTTCAGGACGCGACGTGTTGTTCCGCAACGCTAATGGGGATCTGGTTACGTACGATACCGACACAAACAGCTTCATGCTGTTAATATCAAATACGTCACAGGTATGTAAGAAATCATAATTTTATAATATCATAGATATAATTATAATGTTCCATTCTGCGCACGGACCTCTAGTCAATGCGAGATTCAGAACATAGCCCACCATTCTGGACCTTCGTTACAAAGAGGAAAGATTTGATTGTTTGTTTGTTTATTTGCATTGAATAGGCTCCGAAACTACTGAACCGATTTAAGAAATATTACACTGTTGGGAAGAAGGAAAAAAATAATTGGGGATTTTGATTTTATGTTAAATACCCGTACTGCTAGATAAATTAATACTGTCATCATCATATTTCTTAATGATTATGTTCTATAGATCCTGCAGCAAGCGTCCAGAGTGACCCAGCTGTCTCCCGACGGGAACCAAGTGATGTTAGCCTACAGTGTGGCCCCGGTGAGTCTTATTTTATATAAATTATTCGTTCGTAATCTTATAAACAACTTACTTCAGAGTGGGAACTAGATATACCAGTTCACACTCGGAAATTCTCACGTATTATACTTATATTGTACATATCCACACAATTTAGTGTCATAAGGCGTTATCGCCGCTGATATTATGATTATTTCACTTATCTATTGACTTTGTATCTATGTAGAAATATTTATACGGTCAATAGAATGAAAAGTGTAATAAACTTTTTCAAGGAATTTAGTCAGCGAAGACTAAACGGACGGATAATATTGGGGATATAGTTGTAATTAAGCTTTTAACCCTATTCTGCTCTATTGTGCTCTATCGAGAACACGACGTCTGTGAAGAAGACTTGTAAAATAATTTGCATAAAGTAATTTAGATCACAGCAATAGGTACATGAATACAAGAACGTAAATCTTTGAGGCGAACAAATCGGAAAGCAAACTTAGTGTGTTCCATAACAAAAAAACAATAAGTGTCTATTAGTTTGTACAAGAAAATATATTCATACTACAAAATATTTCCCGTCTAAAGCCCCTGCTACACCGGCAAAAATTACTTTTCATTACTCATACTCTGAAAGTAGGTCTGAAGTTGCCTGAGAAGCGGGTTGAAAGTAATACTTTTCAGGCCCGGGAGTTTCGCTTTCAACTGACAGTTGTCAAATTATTAAAAAAAAACTAGTTCCATTTTCACATTTCTATGGAACCATGTTCAAACTTTTTCTACAGTCACTCAATTACAGCACGATGTAAAATTGAAATAACATAAAGTTAAGTATTAATTCAAGAATTTATTTTTTTAAATGACTTAATTATAATTTAGTTTCAACAATTTCTTTAAAATAACATAGATTTGGGCAAAATATTTAAAGATGAAAATGAAAAATAATGGCTAAATAATGAAGTTGGCCGGCCAACAAAAAAAAACAAAATAGGCGGCAAGACGATTATTTTTTTTCGAGTTGTAGACTATTGTTTATACTTCCTTGTATTATTTCTTTAGCCAATTCCTGTTTTTATTTTTATTTTCCTTGTATTCGTAATGAAAAGCACAGTGTTTACCTCGGGTGAAAGACTTATTTTGTCCCTCGAACTATTAGCGCCCTCGCTACGCTCGGGCGCCAAACCCCGTCTCGGGACAAAATAAGTAACTTTCACCACTCATGTAACAATGTACTATTTCATGTTCGGTAAATATTTGTCGGGAAGCGTAAGTAAATATAGTAAGCGTGAGCGCGAGCGCTCTGAACGTGATCTGCAATAATGTGCAGCATCACAAACGGATTCTACCAACATTTATTATTCACTAGCTGAGCCCACCGACTTCGTCCGCGTAGTATTTAACGTAACAAAAATTTCGGGATTATCGGGATAAAAAGTATTCTATATGTTAATCCTGGTTATAAACTATCTGTGTTCCAAATTTCATCCAAATCCGTTCAGTAGTTTTTGCGTAAAGGAGTAACAAACATACATCCACACTCACAAACTTTCACATTTATAATATTAGTAGGATTTCCTTCGTTATATTTGTAAATGGTAGGAGGAGGGTTCAAACAATAAAATCGAGAAAGATCATGACTTTTATTCCGACTCTTCTTTTGATGCATTATCAAAACTTAATAATAATAATATTATTTTGCTAATAGTAGTTAATAATAATTATTTTGCCCTTTTTACGTCCCACTCCTGGGCATGGGCCTCCTCTCACTGCGAGGGGGATTCTGGCCGTATGCATAGCTGTATACAAATAGCTATGAAATTATATACAAGTGCCTTTCGGTGACAAGACTGAATAAAAAATGTAATGTTTATTCTGTCTAAAATTGTATCGTTTTCCTAAGGGAGGCGTTTTATTTGTTGAACGTATTTAGGGTCGTTTATACATGTCGGTGCAAATCTAATTTTATTTTAAACTGTAACACTATATTCCTTGGAGGTTTTGGCGCAATATAACACAACATAACATAGCGTATCTAAATACAAAGTTTTAACAAAATTATTTGTACGAGTTATTGGCAGTTAAACCTCGTTCATACAATACGAGATAAAGTTTAATGGGGTCGTTAATTTAATGTTTCTTATGTTGCATCTATTTGAACCTTTAATGGGCATCATAGATAGGTTTACTAAATTGAATTTAAGTAAAGCGGCTTAATCAATTACACTTTTTTATTTTACTAGCTGACCGGGCAAACGCCATATAAATTATTACTAGGTATGAAATATACTTGACGACCTATTCTTAGACCTACCGAATATACACAAAAATTCATAAGAATCGGTCAAGCCGTTTCGAAGGAGTTTGGTTACTAACACTGTGACACGAGAATTTTATATATATAGATGGATTAATAATATTCAAAACACATATTAAACTGTCGGATAGCGCACTCGTCAATAATTCGATTAGATGCAACTGCTATGATATCTAACCAGTCTGATCGACCGCCAAAAGGAGACAAATAATTGCCACTCTAACAGTCCGTTAAAGTGTTGGTAAACTTAGGTTTCAGTATAAGTGGAGTATTCTGAACCTACCAATGTTTTACATCATTTTTTGCTGGTAAACTGGGCAAAAGTTGTTGCTCGTTAAACTTAATTCAATTCACAAATTGGGTCAATTATGTGAACTAGGGCAAAGCAGCAGGGTGGTGTTCAATATCGACACTTGTCTGAAAACCGTGTGAGTTGTTGTTAGGGGGCAGTTTTTGTTGGTATAATCAATTCACGATATATAGGTAGGTACCTATTAATGGTATATTTAATTGATTCCTTGATAAGCAATTTTATTGGGTTCAATAAAAAATATATCGCAAGACCGATACACTAATTGTATGGCCCGAAACTAGCTAGATTGGCGATCGCAGTGTCGGTCAGACCAGGGTAAATTACAAAATTTGCCCTAAAGGGAATTGAACTCACAACCATCAGGTGCATTGAGCCAAGCACTGCTCAGATTCACTCGGCTTAGCTCAAGTGGACAGGAAATGAAACAATCCTATTCATCGAAGCGGGCTGGCTCGCTTCATAGCAGAGTCAAGTGGAAGGTCACCCTTAACATAATATTTTTTTTAAGCACGCGATGCTTCCTACGCAATTTTAATAATGTTTCCTTGCTTATTCATTAAAATTGTTTTTCAACGGAATGGCGACTTATGCTGTTGAATTAATTAACTGTTACTGGTATGGCGATACGGACTAGATTTACATAGCAAACATGTCGTTATGTTGACACACGTGTTCAGGAGACATCTGTCGAAATTGTTGACATGTTCCTATAGAAGCCCCTAGAAGCCATCAATAGCGTACAAAAACATTTTTAACGTGGATAGATACTGACTCAATTAACTTAATTATTCTAATATATAAAACTCTCGTGTCGCGGTGTTTGTTGCCAAACTTCGCCGAAATGGCTCGACCGATTTTCATGAAATTTTGTGTGCATATCGGGTAGGTCTGAATAAATGTTAAGGGTGGTCCACCAACAACCAACAACGTTTGCCGGGTCAGCTAGTAATGTTATAAATTACCGGTTTAAAAAATCTTTTGTTTCTTTAGACGGTTGAGGACAGGATAAGAAAATTTTGTTATTTTATTACTTGAAAAATTGTGGTCTAATCATGTGTAGGTAAATATGAATATCATAAAATGTAGGTATACAGTGCAAATGTAACCATCATTTATTATTTAAAATATAACTTTTGTGTATTTTGCAGTGATTGACGTCATCAGGTATTGTTATAATAATTAGTGTGATTAATTTACTAAGCAAACACACTGCGTCGTGTTTGTAGACTCTACATTCAACATATTGTGTTATTTTTCAATCGAAACTTGTACAAACACTGTCGTTAACAAAAAATACTATTCCAGGTATCGTTAAATAGGTATTTTAAAATCATTTTGAGATCTCTTAGTTAATTCCCTTTTACAAAATATTGAACTCCTAAAGTGGCCTTTTTACATGAGTTGAACAAATGCTCTAACTCTTAAATCACATTATAAATAAATAATTAAAATGAGTATTATTGATAAGCGGCGAGATGTCTACAGAACCCTATAGTATGAGTGGTCCGACACGCTCTTGGGCGGTTTTCAGCCTTACAAGTTCCGGTTCACGGAAAAATGATAGATTATTTATGAGACCCACAATGTTGTAATCAATTATAATCTCTATGGTGCAGGTGTATAGGTACAGTTTCCTCGCCCGCTACGCCTCAGTAGACATCGTGTCTGGGAACGCCACGGATATCGTCCCTCCCGGCCTGGAATCCGATGAGGCTTTCCTCCAGAATTTGGTGTGGGGGCCCTCGGGGACCTCGCTAGCCTTTGTCTACCTGAACAATATTTACTACCAGCCGACGTTGACGAGTCAGCCGCAGCAGATCACGACTACTGGCCAACTGAATGTCATTTACAATGGAATACCCGATTGGGTGTATGAAGGTGAGTTATTTGTCAAACAAATTGTAATTTTATCTGTGTGAGTGATATAGTTTAAAATAAGAATGCCTTGGACATACATATAGGAAAAGGATTTGCTATTTGAATTATCTTATTAGGAACTACAAAAATCGTTTTCTATCGTATTTTTTTCTCAGTGAAAGCTTTCTTATCGCTACAGATACATTTAATAATCTATTGTACAACGACTCAAGGGTTAAATTAAAACATTGTTCATTAAAAGAGTCCATGATTTAGTTAAGAATTTCCTTGTTTTCATTCACATGTTTTTCACCTACTTTTCAGTGTCCAACTTATCTTTTACCTAAGTTATTAGCAATTCTAATTACTGTTTCAACTATGAATCTGACAGAAATATTTTATTTTAAATGTCATGAATTCCTGAACTCTTGGTTTTGTTATAAAGTATTAACAGCATTGCCAGCGTTGTCTGTGGCCCGAACTCCTTCGCAATGAGGGGGAAAGTGTCTGGTATAATGGGTATCAGCTCACCCCCTATCACGTTGGAACCTAAAACACCATTTGCGAAATGTAGTGCACTGCCATCTACCTCTGCCAACCCTTTCACGAAAAACATGCGTAATGATGTATATTATTTATCATTTAAAGTCCCCATACCGTACCCACCCACCTCTCATTTCACAAGGATGCGTGCTGTGACTCTTATGACACTGGGCTTATGGATCAATTTGCAATAATTCACACGTCTTCGTGAAATAAACTGACGCTTAGTTTGAGACCATACAGTTGGTATCTGAGTCTCGCGATATTGATATTTTATTTATTTTCTTTCACAGAGGAGGTGTTCGCCTCAAACAACGCCATCTGGTTCTCCAAAGACGGCTCAAGACTGGCCTACGTGACCTTTAACGACGAGAACGTCCGCGTGATGAGGATCCCTCATTACGGAGTCCCAGGTTCTGTTACCTACCAGTACACACAGCATAGAGAGATACGGTACCCTAAGGTGAGAAGTATTCTATCTTGTTAGGTCTCTTAGAGGCTAAAGGCGAACGATAAAACTGCGATGAGGCGTAAATCCCGATATATTGTTTGAAACTGTCACTTGAAATTAAGTTTTGAATATTGAATTTCGACCCTATGGTATCAGAATTTCTACGCAAAAATAGCCTTTTTGACGGTCACGATTCCATTATGTTGATTATTTTTAGGTAGGTATTTGATATACCGAGAATTCAAAGGGTTTCCGGAGAACGGTCTAAAATCGATGGAAATAATGGTAATCATTTGATTGTTTTATGCGTGAGCGTTATCTTCTATCATTTATCTTTAAATAAATCTTAAAGTGTCAACCAATCTATGTCATTGTGTCAATTCAACGATGTGATTCTCTTATATTCTCGTCCTAATTAGTGGTACTGAAATAGTTTCTGATTTGGAGTGGACTTTGCGTCCGATAATAGATGAAACGCTTACATTTTTAATCACCAATTTAGATCATTGATTTAGGTTTTCATGGTGCTAGAACCAAGTTGTAGCGAATTGAGTACACGACTCATATACGCTCATATAATACGGGCTGGCGGGTAGTACCAACCTCTCACAGAATATTGGTATGAAGTAGCTATTATATAGATATATCGGTGAAGGAAAACATCGTGATGAAACCTGCATGTCTTAGAAGATTTAACAAATTTTCGAAAGACATGTGAAATCCGCCAACCCGCACTGGGCCAGCGTGGTGGATTATGGCCCGAATCCCCCTCGTGTTGAGGGGAGGCCCGTGCCCAGGAGTGGGACGTCAAAAGGGCAAAAAATTATTATATATAGATATGTTTCGTACGGTGAGTGATAGAGCCGGAAGCGCAATCCACCCTACGTTTCTCACATTTCCCACTCCCTTTTAGGACAGCAGCGGGCGAAATCACATCGTTGAAATGACACAATGACATAGATTGGTTGACACCATTAAAAGATAAATGATTAAAGTATTTCCCTTAACACCGCTGGAGCAACGCAATTAACAGGGGATCGAGCCTTTGGTATTACAAGCATCTATAAGTTACCGAAGTTCACGAGACACTAGATTTCCGTTCCCTTGGGTATGCGTACTCTTTAACCTGTAAATTTTAATTGTTGGAATGGGCTACCTTCGCCTTAAGCAAAACATTGAAGTTCTGTAGTGAAAGTGTACTGCGGCACTTCCCATAGCGGACATAGACCGACACTCGAGCCGGAGATAAATCCCTGATCAACACGATAGCAAGCGTTCGTGACGAAGCGATCGTTTCCATGTTGTTAACTCACTCAGTTAATCTTAACCTTTTATGGAAAAGTCAACGGCATTGTTGTCGAGTCGGGAATTTCGCATTCAACGATTAATGAGGTAACAGACCTTCACGACCGAAATATAAACAGACTTTTTTACAACCAAAAAAAAAATACTTAGAATGCCGTAGGTATACTATTGTGATATTTTTGAAAATATCCTTACTTGTTTAATTTGCCGTTAAATATTTAACGCAGACGTTAACAAGTGGAGATATACATTGAAATAAAACTATTTTTCGGATTTTATCGCGTTTATTTAATTTATGTTCCCGACGTTTCGGCTGCTTTACAGCGTGGATCGGACCGCAAACAACAACTTAATATGAGGGTACCCAGTTACTAACTATGACATCAGGACGTCTAACACCTCAGTCCCCCCGTGACCATGGCTGCTGTAAAGCAGCCGAAACGTCGGGAACATAAATTAAATAAACGCGATAAAATCCGAAAAATAGTTTTATTTCAATGTGTAGTATTCGCGTAAATATACGAAAACAATAAGTGGAGATATACGTTGCCCGTCTATTTGGCTGTGTTGAAGCGAGCTCACCCGCTTCGACCAATAGGATCGCTTCATTTCCTCAACTTCACCAGTTTCGCTCAAGTTGACAGGAAATGAAGCCATCCTATTGGCCAAAGCAGGCGGGCCGGCTTCAAAGCACAGCTAAGTGGGGAGACACCGCATTGGTAGAGCTGAAACACCCCGCTCTTCTTATTAATCGGTGCATGTTTCTTATTTTCTGATTAATGTTATATAGAGTTCCTACGAAAGTGTTATAACGTTTTTCTCGTATTTTATTGATACGACTTAACTCCAAATTGTACGTAATTCTTCCAATGTACCAGCTCTACGTAACATAATAACGTGGAATCGATGTCGCTCTACAAATCGAATAGAGAACGTGACGAGTGATAGCTGAGCGGAATTAGTTATCGATTGAGCCGAGTTAAATGGGACTCGTATTGTTTTACAGCTTGTACGTGTAGTGTATTGTCTGTTAGAACCATGATACGTCGTTTTAAAAGGCTAGCAGACTTTGTTATTCCATGTTAATTAGAACATGACAATTTTTAACAAAACAATCTACCTGACAAATCGATGTCTGACTGTAACCTCTCCGTATATAAGGTCTACTTTTAATAATGGTCGATATGCAAAAGATGACGTACCTATTACAAAAAAAAACATCGGATGGGTTTCTTTCTAACAGCTGCTCTTTGATTAAATCACTCTACATCTACTGTATGGGTTTTTATAAGAATCAGTAGATAAAGATCTAGTTCGGCCACACACTCCCTACACTGTAATTCCTGTAAGCTAGGATCGACAGTAGCGTCTATTGTTGACGCGGTTTGACCCTTGACAAGTCCTGGCAAAAAGCTAAATTGTCTTGGAACAACAGCAGGAGTTATATGAAGATTTTCCAATTCCCTCCGTTGCAAAACGGGAGATAAACAATACTGTATGAGCCCTTTGCCATAGAAGCGAGACTGTAGATGAAGATCTGTATTAATAATCTTTTTAATGTGTGCAGGTCGGCACGACCAATCCTACCGTGACCGTCAGCCTCCGAGACCTCAATTCTGGCAATACCTCCGTTTTTACGGCTCCCACCGATCTAGACCAGTGAGTATCATCAATTTTTTACTACAATGTAGAGGCATGTTCTACTTTAAAGATTATAATGGCTTGCATCATAATGGTGAACACAAAATACATCATACACAATGAGAAAAAAAACAGTGCCTTCATGGGACGCCCGAAATAAGCGAAGATTAATAGTATAAAGCGTAGGAACTAAGCGTTTAAAATAGCTGCGACGTGCACTGCGGCGCGCGCCAATCTGTATACCGATATATAAACATATGTCGTGTAACGCTACTGACGCTTAGCACGGATAGAGTGGCCGCGCGGCGAGCGCCACGAACATCCGTATAGAAGCTTCGCTTCAATAGGGACCTGATTCCTCCACTTTTTTTCTTTATTGTTTTAATAGTGTGATTGGTTAGGCACTATCTATTTGAAACCTTATTTACGGAGACAGAGAGCTGATATTTCATTGATTATTTTTCAGGCCGATATTGAAAACGGTGACTTTCGTGAACAACGACACCATCGCTCTCATGTGGACGAACCGAGTGCAAACCACACTCCGTGTACTACTCTGCACACAGACGTGCAGTCAGGTGTGTAACTCATAAGTTTGATACTAAAGTAACTACGGCCCGTATTAATAAATCGTAATAATCATCTCAAGTCTGAGAGTGATCTCCAAAATATCATTCTTATGTAATTCCAGTACAAAACATTTTTTTTTATTGGGACTTGTCACGCTACACACTCTCACCACGGTTACTCCTGTAAACCAGGATCGACAATGGTGGCCAATAATGACGTCGAGGTTTGGCTCTCGTTGAACCCCGGGGAAAGTTAAATTGTCTTGGAACCCGCACGAATATAATCGAAAGAAATAATAACAGTCACAAAATGACATGTCAATAGCGTACTCAAAATCACTCCCAGACTTGAAATTGATTTATTAATTCATGACTATGTATGTCCAATACGCAAAGAGGTTCCAAGCCTTCATTGGTTAAACCGCCTAATGGATGACGTAGTAGTACTAATAGGAACTAATGATGATGATGATAAATTACAGATTTACAGTTACACTGAAAGTGCTGGCTGGATTGACAACATCCCCCTCATCTTCAACGATGAAGGCACCGCTTTCATCACCATCTTTCCTCAAGTAAGTACTCTCATATTATTTTGTATTAACTGGCTAGCGCACAATCAGTCGTTAGCGGACTCAAACTTTTTTGGATCGATCGTACATTGCCAAAACCGAAGTATTGCGTTAGTCGGCGTTATTAGAGCAGTTAAAGGACTTGGCCCCTTGCTCGGCCAGATTTCTGTTTTGCTAACCTAATCACACCTCTGCTAACTCCTTCGGGAACTATGAGCGTGATGGAGTATCAAGTAGCGACATCTACTAACAATACAAAGAACCTCCTTGTAAGGTTACACGACGAAGTACTAAATAACTAAGATAGATGGCGCAAAATAATGTCACGTAAAATAATTTTGGTAATTTTATTTTTTTATTAAATTCTTTATAGGCTGTCAACGGCGTACTATACAAGCAAATAGTGCAAGTGTCCCAGACCGCCGCCAACACCTGGACGAGCCAGAACATCGTGAACACCGCGCATACCGTCCTTGAAATCCTACTGTGGGCCCCTGACGGTGTCATGTAAGAACTTTCACAACCATTACGATCGTTAGACATCAAGCCTTATGTGTCTTGACCAGGGTTCTAAATCCCATTGCATATAAAAGACACGGAAATAGTTCAAAGAAAAAAGAATGGTACTTAATGGGAAAATCGTATATGGCCGTTGAGACAGGAAGGTTTAAGAGTATCACGGAACACGAGCTAGTTGACGTAATAAAGGATGACATGGCCCACCGCAAAGTGTATCACGCGCGTCACAAGAAGAGTCACGAGTTGTGAAGGTGGAAGGCCTATGTCCACTAATGGACGTGATCTAGTTGATAGATGTATGGAAGTTGAAAATAAATCCTATATTCCAGATGGTACAAAGCCACCAGCGTCAGCGACTCGGCCGAGCAGCACATCTACTCGGTAACCTCCCCCGGAACAGTTTCCTGCTTCACCTGCAATATCCGTCGTCAGGATGGAGGGGAGTGCCTCTACAACGAAGCAACCATCAGCGCCAGTGGAGAGAAGATCACTGTCAATTGCGCCGGACCCGATGTCCCGCAAGTCTTCATTTATGATACTGTGAGTAATATTCGACAATTATTAAATAAAAGAAAAGGACATAAAAAACGTCAACATCAGTCTTTTTTTGTGGTATTTGTGGGAAGATAGTTGACTGCGTTTCCTCGCGAAATCGTCATACAGATTTTTTGGGCATGGAATGAGGCATCCTTTTTGTCACCTATGTAGGCGATCAGCTTAACGACAATTTTGTTTATTAAGCGTTACGATTTAAATATTTACATGATAACTAAATAATAACGACTTTCACAAAACAAACAGCTAGCAATAGTCTGGGTGCTAATTCACTCTGACTACGAAACATAAAGATTTGTCTTCATTGCAAAATCTAGTGAAATCCTTTGACGCAGACGGGTCAATCAAGTAACAAGTATATTCAATTAGACCATCTCTGTCATCAGAAAGGAAGGTTTTTAAAGATTACTAGCAATACGAAGTTCCTGGATTACTAGTAGTCCCGTCAATACCTCTAACTATTCCGAACCCTTGGCTATTGACGCTTAAGTTTCAGGTATTAGATTCATCATCATCAGTGCTCTAAAAATACTTGTGACTTACAGAATGGCACCAGAATCATAGTCTGGGACGATAGCACCGAGCTGAACGCTGTGACAGCGAACCGCGTGATGCCTACCACCATTCGTCTGTCGGTGCCGATCGGTGTCGGTCTGTCAGCAGCAGATGTGCACATTCAAGTGCCTGCTGACTACCTGAACAGGACAGAAAGATTGCCGCTCCTGGTTTTCGTGTAAGTCAATTGGATAATGGTTTGCGGGCTGTAGGTTGGTAGAGAGGGAAGTTTAGTGTATATTGTGGTACGGTCGCTTTGTTGAGGAGTTAAATTTTTAAGCCAATTGTACCTTTTTAATATACTCTTCGTGTATATGTATGTAATGATTTGTATTCAAAATCCTTTCCTGCAACCTTTCGCGGTAACATAATTCATAATAAAGTAGTAAATGAGTATATCTTGGCTCTTACAAAAAATGTTTACCAATGTAATCATCACTGCAAACGTGTCCTGCTTCCTTGCTACTGACGACTGCTTGGCGCAGTAGTTCGAGCGTAAGACAAATTTCGGAAATGGTATTTTCGTTATTTGCCCTGGTCTGGTTATCTCTGGGATCATCCCCAGTCCGATGTACGGTACCCATAGTACAAGCGTTGCTTAGTTTGGGACCATACGATGGTGTGTTCGTTTGGCGATATTTACTTAATTATTTTAAATATTTTTTGCAACTGCTTTGTCTACGAATAAGTAGGACGAATATCTTCATCTTAAATCAAATTTCATTTCCGATTTTCAGGTACGCTGGCCCCGACACGGCGCTAGTGACGAAGCAATGGAACTTGGACTGGGGAAGTTCTCTCGTCAGCCGATGGGGCATCGCTGTCGCTCAAATCGACGGCCGAGGAACTGGCCTCAGGGGTGTTACGAACACGTTCGCCCTCAACAGACGTCTCGGCTCGTATGAGGTTGAAGACCAGATAACTGTGACGAGGTAGGTTTAATGACAAAATATTTTAATATAGTGCTTAAAAAATTGTGAAAATACTTAATTTCTTCAAGTGATGGTCTATCAAGGATCTGTGGCAACTAACTGTCAGAAGAAGCAATCATGTGTTTGGAGAAAAAATTGCAATCTTCCGCAGAACCTACCTTTCTATTAGAAATCCTTTCGAAAGTAACAGACTGATATATCTATCCATGTTCCCAATTCAGCATAATTATAGACTTCTAGACATAATTGCTCTTTTCTACTTATTAATTGAGGCCTAAGTAGGTTGAAATCCAAACGAGGTGTTGAAAACTCGTGTTATATTAATAGAAGAATCTTTAACTCTATTTCCCAATCGACAGGTACCTCCAAGAAAACCTCTCCTACTTAGACAGCAACCGCACTTGTATCTGGGGTTGGTCGTACGGCGGCTACGCGGCCAGCAAGGCCCTCGCCGAAGGAGGATCTGTCTTCCGCTGCGCCGCTGCCATTGCGCCTGTCGTTGACTGGAAATTGTATGGTAAGGAACATATCCTGGCAATTGTTGTATACTGTCTCAAAGCCTGAAATCATAATTTAGGTACATATTATACGGTAGCTGATAAGTAGATGCTTTGTGAAGACAATCATATTTTCTCTGCTACGGGTCTTTCTTTGAATATTTGTCACAACTTTGTGTTGCAAACTTAGAACACACCCAATGGTTATTACCACCCAAACAGTTATCTGCATTTACTATTATGAAATTATATTTAAGAGATCAAAATGGTAGGTATTTTAGATAACGACGATTTTTGAAAATGGTCTGTAAAAAATTTACTGTTTTGTTTTGCATTAAATATTTATATTGTTAAATTCTAGATATCAGATACTCATCTCCAAGTATTATTTCGGGACTTTAAGACGCCCTGTCTAATGTGTCTTATACTAGGTGAAACAAAAAGGGTATACATTTTTTTTTCAAAACTTAACTTTGTAATTCTAAAACTATCAGCTTTGGAGGAAACTTGAAAAACAAAAGGGGTTATAGGAATACAGCTGTTGACATATTTCACTAGTCTACAATACCTTTAGTACTTTAACTGTCCCACAAAGCCCATAGTTTTAGATTTACAAAGTAAAGTTGCAAAAAAATTGCGAAAGATGTTACCTACCTACAATGAAAGATGTTTTCATTATCTGTTAAAAGGTTTATTTGGGCAAGAATTTTAGAGTTAAGGGGAGCTATGAGCTTAGTTAGCGGTATTGAGAGAGCCTATAGGTAGCTAAGCGGTAAAATTACAATATTTTATTAAGTACTCATTTCACGAAGGCGAGTGAACTATTTAAAATTGACCCGTATGCCAGTGTCATAAGAGTCACAGCACGCATCATCTTGAAATTAACAAACTATATAAGCGGAATGTATTTTTATGTGCAGATACTATATACACGGAGCGCTACATGGATTTACCGGCAAATAATCCTGAGGGCTACGCACTGTCGTCGCTTCTTACTGACCAAGTGGTGAGTCTCGAGCAATAAGACTACGCATTTTCCTAACTATTTTGGTTGTTTTAAAAACAACACTAATTTGAGATTTTGGAGGAAAATTAAATATTTTTTTTTCATTTTCAAAACTTGTGTTTATTTAATTATAATGTGTATTATTGGAAAGAATATTAATCATAAAGGTGTATGGGTTTGGGCAATTTGACATGATTTTTTGGGTTCTTGTAAGAAGATTAGTGATTTGTCAGTGAAGTATCGGGTGAAAATTAAGCCTACGTAGAAGCCGTCATGTGCTCAATGCATAAATTAAAATATAACTCATTTATTAATCGACTTCAAAAAAGGACGAATTTCTATGTTTTTTTTACTGCAAATTAAGTAAATTATAAGGTCCCTAGTTATTTTACTTGACACTTGCTAAACGCGAAGCGAAGCCAGAACGAAAGAAAAAAAAATAAACCGACTTCAGAACATCCTTGACCTACACAAAAAATAATAGAAATAACTCAGTATCTTAAAATGTAATTAATGCCGTAAAAAATACACGCGAAATTAGAAACACCACCTTTTTTGAAGTTGATTAAAAAATAACTGACTTAAAGTAATCGTTCGCTAATTTGATTTTTCGCGTTAGGTTGAATCGTACCGTAACAAGAGCTACTTCCTGATCCACGGCACCGCTGACGACAACGTGCATTATCAACATGCTATGTTGCTGTCTAGATTGTTGCAGAGGAGAGACGTCTACTTCAGACAGATGGTAAGCAATCAGTATTATTACAAATTCTTTGGTTCTAGGATACCGTCTCCCTGTTCGCTTCTAGGGCAAAACGGTCAATACACAAACATTACCCTTCCCTGATTTATTGATGACTTTCCGTAGATTTTCGTGGTTTTATGGCATAGCTCTGGGCTGTCCCTAAATATATCACATATCCCATCTACATATTTTGTTAAACAGGATAACATTTAAAATAACCTGATAGAATTTTGAATACTATGGATTCAATAAAAAAAAAAGTGAAACAAAACACAATCACATCCACCACCTACCTACCACCACAATTATGACGTCATGTCTTAACGTCAGATTAGTAACTTTCGATATATAACACTGCAAAATACATCGAGTACATTAATAATTGTTCATGAGATACCTAAATATTAATGTCCCTTTAGTAATAAACGTGGATTAGCGGGCGCCCGGGCGAATCTATACAAATAAATAAAATTGGAGTGTCTGTTTGTAATATCAAAATAACACATTTTCTCTAAATGCATATGAAAGTACATACGACACCTATAACAAAAACGCGATTTAATTTTTTTTTGTCTGTCTGTCTGTCTGTCTGTGTGTTTGTTCCGGGTAATCTCCGAAACGGCTGGACTCATTTTCACGGGACTTTCAGTGGTGGATAGCTGATGTTATATGATGTTATAGGCAGTAACTTAGGCTACTTTTATTTTAGAAAATATGAAATAAAAAATGGGTCTGTCGCGCGGGCTCTGAACGCGGGAGCGGGCTTTTTTGTTAAGTTAAATTCCACGCGGATGAAGTCGCGGGCTCAGCTAGTCGTTAATACGCACCGAACTATCTCTTTCTGTCATGAGTATATTGACATTCGAAACGAGAAGACTAAGCATTGTTAACCTAATCCACATTTATTAGTAAGGGGGCTAATGTTTAACGTTTATTAAAATAAACTTAAGGACGTAATAAACCGGTGTTTAAAAAACGGGCACCGAACCTATTGGAAGTACACAATTTTTGTATCTGTGACAAAATCTGAATGCACAGTTCTAATTATAGTTTTGATTAAATTTCAACTAGGAAAATAGTATTCTTCTCTAATGAACTCAAGGATTTTATAGCAATAAATCACTTCCAAACCCTGGACCTTGTTTGAAAGTAACATAAGTCTAGAATCTTACATTTTATTTGCTGCGAAACGTTGGGAGACGTCCGTCGGAACGGCCGCTCGTTTATATAAATGATGGGCCTCTAGAACATTAGCTAGTTCAGCAGATAGCACCCCCGAGAACACGCTTAGTGAGCGCCGTTTGATATACCGCAAGGTAGGCCACGGGTTACAGCCTTGAGATAATGTGGTAATATACCATCTGGCGGAGAGTAGATGAAAATATTTTGAAGCGAAGCTTCTATACGGACGTTCGGGGCGCTCGCTCGGCTTTATCCGTGCTAACCGTCAGCAGCGTTACACGATGACGTCAGAGAACGATATATATACGTCTACAGAATGATTTGTAATCGCTAGTAGTGTGGTTCTATAGTATTTAATACGTTAGAGTAGAAGCATATATGAATAGACTTATTGTTTCACATCTCTTTACAATGTATGTTAACAACATTGATTAACGCTTAGGCGTAGGCCCCTCAGCTCTATGTGCCTCTAAATGGCGTTATCAAAATTTGCCCTGGTCTGGGTGTCACTGGGATCGCCCCAGTTCATTGTAGTGTACCAATAGTAGAAGCGTTGCTTTATTTAGGACGATACAGTTAGTGTGTTAGACTGGCGATTTTGTTTTGTTATTTTTAGTTATATATTTGAAGCCAGTTTAGAGCTTCTTAGTTTCAGTGGCATTAGCTAATTTCCTAATATTTTTATGTTTATATTTGTATAGCATTCTTAGCTATTTAAATATATATTATAAATATTACTATAATTAAATATTTCTCATCCACAGAGCTATACAGACGAAGACCATGCTTTAGTCGGCGTTCGGCCTCACGTCTACCACGGGTTGGAGAAGTTCCTGCAAGAAAATATGTTCTAACATACTTAATTGTACACTCCAAACTATTTGCTCAGTGACCGTCTGATCAGATGAAACATAGACCATTAAGATTTTCACAACTCCTATTAGCCAAGGAATTTTGGTATTCTTGATAACCAAGTCTACGTAAAAACGATTAAGTAATTTTATCATTTTAAAGTTATACAGAACAAAGTATACCTCGATAATAAAATCGATCGCTATGAATAACTATTTATGGAAAACGAATTCAAATTAATGATTTTGAGTTTAAATTTAAAATGACATGAGTAGTTAAGGTGGTTAAAACATTATTGCTTATTAACATTCAAGCAAAATCACTATTCAGACTTCATGATGCTGTAAAATTATTGAGGCTGTAGACTTGAAGTAAAAATACAAATCGAATTAATACATAGTTACAAATACATAGTTACCTGTAGTGTAATAACTAATTAATAGAAAATATTTTGCGCGTCATGTAAATAATTTAACTGATTTTTTAAGTATTGTCATGTTACTTAATGTTGCCAATATTTGTATGATACAGGGTTTTCAGTGGTTATGTAGATGTCAGAGTATTTATGCATTACACCTGTTTTAAATATATATTGTTATTAGATTGCTGTATGCATAGTTTCAGTGGATCGTGCATGATTATTATTATTTTTGTTTGTAAATATTTTAAGTACTCTAAGTACAAATAAATATGTAATAAATGTGTTTTCTACATTTCACTTGTTTATATTTCTAACACTTAGTATAAGCTGTTAGTATTATGGATTAAAAATAATGATGGAAATGTCGATTAAAGCATTAATTTTCAATTCCTGGTTAGTATGTTTTTCTAATATCCAGATTTCAATTTCATACGAGCAAATACCGGCTGCAAAGTTTAGAACAAATATTCCTTATAAATTTATGGTTCTTGATTAAAATTACCATGACTAACATTGAATTTAGTATTATTATTTTATTAATTTATAAATAAGTATATCTCAAAAATGTGAGGGCGTCGCGTCACTGCTATAAACATTTTTAAAGCATCGCGACGCCACTTACAAATTATTAGATCACCGCGAGACGGTGCTTTAAGAACTATTGAGCATCGCGACGCTACTTAAAAACGGCAGAGCGTCGCGACACTATTTTAAATATTATAAGTGCGTCGTGAGGCCGCTATAAATTAACAAGGACATGAGGGTTTAAAAATTACATGAAGACTGCGACGCTGCTTTAAAAAATTGAGAGTGTCGAGACGCCGCTATAAAATAATAAGAGCGTCACGACGCAATTTAAAAATTGTACAAGCGTCGCGATGCCAATAAAAATAATTATATACCTACATAGTTTACATGCAGTGACAACCGATTGGTTAAGCACGTGTCTTGCGGTTGCCAGGTCCTGGGTTCAACCCTGCCACGCACTTCTAGATTTTTAGAAATGTATGTGCGAATCATACGAATTTTTATAATGATAGGTAATCACTTGCTTACGGAGAAGGAACACGTTGTGGGGAAACCTGCATGTCTTAGAAAATCTAATCAATTTTCGAAAGAAATTTGATATCACGCACTGAGCCGGCGTAGTGTTATGCGGCCTGAACCCGCTTCGTAGTGAGAGGAGGCCCGTGCTCAGGATTGGGACGTTAGAAAGGGGTTTAATCCTACTAATATTATAAATGCGAAAGTTTGTGAGTGTGGATGTTTGATACTCTATCAGGCAAAAACTACTGAACGGATTTGGATGAAACTTGGAACACATATAGTTTATAACCGATTAACACATAGGATACTTTTTATCCGGATAATACTGGAATTTTTGTTAAGTTAAATACTACGCGGACGAAGTCGGTGGGCACAGCTAGTTATTACTATAAAATATACTTTACTAGCTGTGCCCGTGACTTCGTCCGCGTAGTTTTTGCCTGAAAGAGTAACAAACATCCACACTCACAAACTTTCGCATTTATAATATTAGTAGGATAAAATTCACTGTTAAAAAATACTTATCATCCCTATTGCGGCGTATGTCAGTTACATTTCGCTTCACACTTCATAAGTTAAAAGCCTATCCGTCTCCGTCTGGTGGCGAACGTAAAAAATATAAAATCACTTAGCGGCATTCTGCCTTTCCTCCGCTCCGTTACGAAGACTCTAAGTTATAATGCTTTCATCCTATCACTGTTTATTATTTGTCGGAAGGTGATGGATTTATCACTTAACTAGCTTTTACCATATTTAAACGGTTTAGGAGGGATTTTGGCTCCCCGTGTGCGATTTGACGACCGCTTGGCGCAGTGGCGCGAGCGTAGGCCGGTCGGCTCACTACACCGGGTGGTTGCGGGGTCGATTCACGTCAGGGTAAATTTCTAAAATGGCCTTTTCGTAATTTGCCTTGGTCTGGGTGTCACTGGGATCGCCCCAGTCCATTGTACGGTACCCATAGTACAAGCGTTGCTTACTTTGGGACCATATAGTTGTTGTGTTTGTCTGGCGATATTTATTATTATTATTATTTATTAATGTTCTGATCTTTCTGATGAACTGTTTAGTTTAGCGCCACCGTTGCTTATCCGCCATCGGAAGAGATTTTATCCAGCCGACTTGGATGTGTGCTAGCCTGTGCACCGCGAGCCTTCCTTCCGCGCTCGTGCGGTTGTGGAATTACTTCCTCCTGAAGACTTTCGTTTACACTACAAACATGGAGCTTCTTTAAAAGGCACGGGTCAATTAAAGGCCGGCACCGCGTCTGATCCCATTTAGTTGCAGATGTCCTGGCGATGGTTACCACTTACCATCAGGTGGACCGCCTAATAGTGTACTCTACCTATTATATATACCAGTCCCCACTAGTCCGAATTACATATGTACTGCTTGGTAATCTCAAAAGACAACACATTGGAGCTAGCTCTTTTAACGACACACTCCTGCGCACGGGCCTAGGCCTCCTATGAGGGGATTCAGGCCATAATCCACCACGCTGGCCCAGTGCAGGTTGGCGGATTACGCATGCCTTTCGAAAATTGATTAGATTTTCTAAGATTATGCAGGTTTCCTCACAATGTTTTTTTTCACTGTAAGCAAGTGATAATCATATAGAAACCATGATTCGCACATAGATTTCGAAAAACCGAGGGTTTGAACCCAGTATCTGGTGCCCGCAAGACGCTTGCTTAACCAATCGGCTGCTATTATTAATTACAGCTATTAATAATAGCAGTGATAGCCGATAGGCAGTTTTATTTTATTGTTGTATTTTTATTTCCCTCAAGGTCTAGTTCCATAGCCGTTTACTTAGATATCTTCTTCATACGAAAAGAGGTAAAAGATCGTCGGGCTGACGTCTCTAATTAAAGGCAATTTACGGGTAAAACCCTTGCTTCGCCGACGCGGTAATTTACGAGCGCTCTGAGGAAAATACTGGGTTTAAATTCAACCTCGATTCGAATTTGGATATCTTATCTTTAATTGCAAGACTCTCGTGATTTATATACTTTTTAAGGTACTCTGTTAACCCTGTTGAGAGGCACAATGATCATTTGATCAATCACGACTTTGAAATGACTGTAAATGTACTAGGTGAAACAGAAAGGGTATACATGTTTTTTCAAAACTTAACTTTGTAAATCTAAAACTATCGGCTTCGTGGGACAGTTGAAGTACTAAAGGTTTTGTAGCCTTATGAAATCTGTCAACAGCTGTATCCCTGTAACACCTTTACTCTTTTAAGTTTCCTCCAAAGCTGATAGTTTCAGAATTACAAAAAAAATGTTTAAAAAAAATGTATACCTTTTCTGTTTCAACCGGTATATGTCTTGTTCACTCATTATAAGAATAACAAGGACAGCAGTACTGTTTAGTCATAATTAGTTGTGTCCGTATAGAATCAGATTAGCATCATTGTAGCAAATATTACTGTCTGTAACAAACATTTCTGCAGATGTTATCAACTTATCAAGATTTTTTCTCAACCAACCTCCCATTCCCTTCCTCTATCCGAATTCCCAGTCTCAATCCGTAACATGCCGAGCAATGCCATTGATATTGGATGCATCTATATAGGCTAAGGTATTATTACCGCATAACATCAGCCAGGTCGTACGCTTGTTACAGACTTTGGTTACATAAAAATGATTTTTTTCCCAGAATCCTTCGTTAGTTGATACTTACGGTATAAAGGTACCTACTGTCAAAACTTCATGCTTCTAACATCAGCGGTTTGGGCTGTGCGTTGATTCCTTTATTTTGATAAGTACTTTTGCAAAAAGTATCAAAATATGCGACATAAATGGCCGTATCTTTTTAATGCGTTGACTTTAAAGATATTTTTTTTACATTTGATATTCGATATTAATTTCAACTTGATAACGCTATCTGTTTCCAAGAAAAAGGATCTTGACAGACAAACAGATAGACAGACGGACAACAAAGTGATCCTATGAGGGCTCCGTTTTTTGACGTACGGAACCCTAAAAAAGCCACATATTATAATGTAATTAATTGAGAGCCTATTCCCTAAAGGACTCAGTCCAACAAAGAACCACTTCAATAAATCAGATCTGAACGCATGAATAAAGAATTGTGCACTATTGTTATCGGTTTAAAGCAATCGCGTCGGGTCCTCCCTCGGCGCCGCGTTCAATCTACCCGGCCTTTTGTGCTCATGCCTGACTGTGTTTACCGTCGATTTTAATAACATAATACCGTATTCATGATTTCCTGATAATGAAAGCGTGGTATCAAGCCAGTTGCTGTGCGCTGAAGCTGAAAATAGTGATTATTTTAGCTTACTTTCATCATTAATTATCGTTGCTGGAAATAATAATCTAGGAAAATCACCTCTACATTCACGGAAATTTAATCTGAATCAGTTTACAATGGCTTTACACACCTCTTTTAAAATATAAGTAGGTTCTTTGTAATGCAGTGGCATGGTCTACATGAAGACGAGCCTATGTACCACTGTAAATAGGCGCGTCTACATGTAGGTGTCGAACAGCCGCGCCCGAGAAATCAGTGATGACTTTATGTCTACGTGGTAAAAGGTCAAAATTGAACGCTCGGGCACGCTGTTCGGTAAATGAGGACGCGCTGTATGTATTATAACTTCCTCAGATGTTTTTTAAATATCTATTGGCGCTCTTTGGCAGTAAAATCGTCCAGTTTGTAGTCACGGCAAATGGCATGACGCTCGCTCATGCCGTCATGCACCCTCTCCGTCACACCGTTCTACACACTACACATGTTCCACCTGCCGGACGTCACATGGCGGACGCCTGATGGAGTCCTCAGTTCCAGCTAAGGAACTTCGAACACTAATGCTATTCTCACTTAATTACCACCGAAAATCATTTTAAAACCCATTAATAACCCAACTACCGAAGAGATTGCAACATTAGGTATCCAAACACCCAACTCTCGAGGTGACATTATTTTTCCCTAACGACTGTTTTATTGCAACCCTCGCGGCGCGGAAAATGTCAGAGATGATCTTGTTTTTATTCGAGCCATTATAGTATTGCAGTCGGCTGCAGATGGGGCGAAAAGACAGGTTCCAGAGTGGTTTTCCCGGCGCTATTTTAGTACTGGGAAGGAAATGTTTATTGCGTTTTCAATTTATTTTTCTGCTCAGGCTGTCTGAGGAAATTACATAGTTGCTATAGTACTGACCTAGATTTTTTCTTGTGAAGAAAATATTAGTTCATCGCACTTATATAGCAAACTAAGAATGAATAATACATAGATAGATATAGAAGTGTAAAGTCCACAGTCTACTGTGTCTATTTGCGGTCTCCCGTTAACTTAAAAAAATGATAGATAGAATATGTTATCTTAGAATGTTGTATAAAAGCTTGCATATAATGGATCTGGGAATAATTATTTACTTATTATGCTGTGTATTCTACATTCTGTTTTAATGCAAGTTCAAGTAACTAGGTAACTCCTAAGGGCCCTGGAGACTGTAAGTTGTAACAAAATGCTTTACACTTAATAAGACTTGTCAGTTGCATGTTCTAAATTAACTTCATTAAGGATACGGTGGTAGAGCTTATTTAAAGCCAAAACTACAGCTCATATACGTGCTGGGTCAACTGTGGTAGTATCACCCTCTAAAAGAAGATTGGTGGGTAGACGCTATGTCTAATGCCCCACCTTCAAACACCAAACTGTATGATCCCTAACCAAGCGCAGTTTGGGATCCAAAAAAAGATGTTATAAATTATTATGCGGGTTGGTAGCGAGTGATATAATCAAAGGTCAGCTGTCAAAAATAAACAAATCAGTATATTTTTAGGTAGGTGCTGTGAGAACTGGGTTTTAATTAATAAATCATATTGCTTGGTAATATTAGGTTTATTATAATAATTTTATAAAAACAACTTATCACAACGGTAACCCGGTTGTCACTGCCAGCGCACCGCCGTTCCTTCAATTTCAAAACAATAATGTTTTCTTAAATTTATTATTTCCTCGTCGGCCAGGAACGCCTATCGCCAGTGGCCAGTGCGCCGACATGGACCTTACAGTACGTAATCTTTGGCATTTACTAGACGCTATGTAAAATATCGTACATTATTTAAATAAGATCTTATTACCATTGGTACCTAAATAAGAGTTAATGATCGTAAATGTTGAACAGTCTTCGTAAATGTACTCTAGAGTATCTCCATATGGCCTTTTCCCCGCCCTATCTTCAGTCGTAAAGACGGCTCATCCACTATTTTATGTTTGACATTTTAAGGCGCCACTTTTTATGAAGTCTGTGAGTGTACATTACCCAAAATGCTGTAAGTAGGCAACGTAGGTACTATTTTGTAGAGGAAGCGAGGTAACTAAAAACACCTGATACCGTATCCTTACTTACTTACATAGAATGCGTATTTAAAAAATTTAGGAAAGTGGGCATTTCGGAAAAAATTAGAGTCCGTTTTAAGGAAATATTGTGTTCCTTTTGTGAAAATGACGTGAACATTTTGGGATATTATATTTTGAGGAATTGTTCATTGTGAGAAAATGGCCATTTTGAGAGAGTGGCCATCTTGAACCTAAAAGTAAGTTACAGATCTATATTGTCCGTCGCTTCAAAAGACCGTTGGAGGACAGTGGAGCGGATCTGTTTGCGTATAGCACTATGGTTTCAGATCACCAGGCAAAGGGTACGACTGATGTGCAGGTAATGTTTTATTAAACCGATTTTTAATTCACTCCTTTTATTGTATTTATATTTTTATCGTTACAATATCCTTCTGGCATCTATGTAATAGCCCAAGTATTGCGGTAAGCTTAAGGGTGACTGTCCACTTGCCTGTGCTATGAATCAGGACCGCCCGCTTCAAACAAAAGGATCGCTTCATTTCCTTTCCACTTGAGCAAAGTCAGGTGAAGCTGAGGAAATGAAGCGATCCTATTAGTTGAAGTGCGCGGGCCCGCTTCATCGCGCATCCAAGTGGACGGTCCTCCTAAATATGTCCTGACATCCAGAGCCACTGCCTCTTCTTAATATCTTGTGGGTATTCGTATTCAAATGTTCTTTAGTTCCTAAGCACCTTGCATAATATTCACAGATGTTATGGGCTTACAAGAATGGGTTGGGTTTGGGCTCATTTTTATCCGCGATAAGACCCATCCAACAAATCCCTGTAGGAGGGCTTAAGCCTGAATCCTTTGAACGTGATGTGTGTACTCCAATAGATGCATTGATTTTCTTTTGTTGCGGTTGGTTGGTCAAAAAGATAGCGTCCTGGTTTCCTAAAAGGTTGTTGTCAAAATAGACTTACTTAAAGATATAAAAATACTTAACAATAGTTGTCCCATATCAAGACGTTAAATATAGTAGAGAGAGACCTGCCACCCACAAATAACGATCCTTTCACTGCTCAATATTCAAAAAATAGGTATATCTAAGTATCAATATAAATGTAGGAAGGTACTATGTATATCAAGGGTAAATGATGCATTTACTTGCTCAATATTGTTATAATACAGAGATAGGTATTCATTTCCTGAAATACGAGTGTGTATTTGTACTAAACGGGCATTATTCCTGACACTTCATTTCCTCGATATGAAGCGAGGAGCGGCACGAAATATTTACCTTTCTCCCCGTTACGTAAATCAGCGGAGAGAAGCGGACCTAATCCGTGCCATTGTCGGCATCTACAGCCTTTTGTAAACACTATGACAGTTAATAAACCTTGGGTTTAGTTAAAATCAGATAAAAATCGAGTTTAAATTTTGTTGGTTTGAGAGATAGGGGGACATAAACTATATATATAAATTCCGAGGGTTGGTATTTGTAGTGCAAAGGCCCGTTGTGGCTATTGCACAAGGACTCGTCAAGAATTGACAACTGGTTCATCAACCAGCCTAATTTAGCGGCCAGTATCTTCATTAACAGCTAAACTAAAGGTAACCGATAAAACAGCGATTTTTTTAAAAAAAATAAGTCAGTTTAACCATTTCTTTTTCTTTTAGATATTAGGTAGGTTCTTTGATTGCTAGTTGTGATGGCGAAACTGGCAGATATGCTATAAAAATCAATTGTTATTATGAGATTTTGAATTGTATTTCAATTCTACAATTGAATAGGGACCTTGCTATAACTGATTAATTTTGCAAATCTATGTTTTTTAAAATATAAAAGGTACTGTAACTTTAAACAAATTACTTATCATATCCAACGATGTCTACATATGTACTTACTGTGTAATAAACAGTAGCTACTCAAGTTAAACCCACAATTGTAACATGAAATGATCAAATCAAGCTATTACTCTGATTACTTCGACATTTCCCCCGAGGGGTTCATAACGTAATGAAACACGTCATCACATAATTAATTTCAACTTGTTTGAACTACACGTTGATAAGTCTTCTGCTGCGTCCGACACGACATCGCTAATAAATACCACACTTGTGCAAACTAAGCAACACTTGACTATGAAAACATTCTCGCCTGAACAATCAAATTTTGACTTTATATCTGCGTGGTCAGATGTCATAACTGTATGCTCGGAACGTGTGGGTGGACATACTCATTGACAAGGAGTGGTCCCAGTGATACCCAGACCTGCTCTTGTAGCCAAGGTATATATTATTTCAAAATAGTTCCGCTAAAATATAATGGTAAAATGATTCACTAAAGGGCCCATTACCAAAGAATTTGATTAAAAATTATTTGGCCCATGACAGAATAAAAAAAATAATAACGCTCCAAAGACAGTCAATGTTTAAAGGAGTTGGGCGAATAACAAGAAATAGAAAGCTATTTCCTAAGCCAGTTAAACCTTGTATAAATCAAGGCATAACTGGATGCTAATCGCAAGATATTAGACATGTGTAGAATGCCCATTTCATGGTAATGATCGTCACAATAATGTCAATGTAAACCGACACTTTGAAAACATTTCACGTAAATCTATCTTGGGCTTAAGCATTTGCGATACACACAGCTATAATGTTTGGATAGGTAATATATTTATTTGTTTCTTATTCTATATCCTCGATTCATTTAGATGACCGCTTGGCGCAATGGTTCGAGCGTAGGCCGCTCAGCTCACTGCACCGGGTGTTTGCGGGTTCGATTTCCGTTAGGGTAATTTTTCGGAAATCGCCTTTTCGTAATTAGCCCTAGTCTGGGTGTCACTGGGATCACCCCCATTGTACGGCACCCATAGTACAAGCGTTGCTTAGTTTGGGACCATCCAGTTGGTGTATTCGTCTGGCGATATTTATTTATCGTCTGTATGAAAGTTTCATGCACTGGAGTGCTGGAGCTAACTGATAAAATCAATAGGCTGACTGATGTGCATTATGCAATGATACAAGCCCCTTCATGATAAATGTGGAGACGACAATTACCCAACGATCAGTGTCTTCTACGTGCAAATTAATATTGTGGCAAACAATAACTCAAAACCGTCATAATTAAAGACCTCATGGCCTACAATAGCGACTCTGACATCATAATATCCCTCAAGACACAGAATGCAGAGCTGTTTGGAGATCTGCCTGCCGACGACTTCAGAGCAGTGGTCAGATACCGCAGAAGGGCAAGGAACCCCCACGAGAGCCACGTGGTCCTGCAGGTGTCCCCCACAATGTGGCAGAGGATGGTGCAGTGCACCAAGTGTCGTGGCTACGGGCATGGCCGCAAACACTAAAAAGATCTTGTCGATCTTTGCAGCTTTTGCGGCGAACAACACCTGCGCGCAGACTGCCCACGATTTCTCGCGGGCGATACGCCAATCTGCAAAAACTGTAAGATAGCCAAGAATCGAGACATAGGACACGCTGCATTTGA